>JAINUG010000045.1:230000-965513 GCA_029706075.1 Aldrovandia affinis | reverse complement strand
CAAAATAACTTTTTGAGGCGTTACACTTTTATAATGTCTCCCCTACATCACAGGGTCCTTTTGTTGTGGAATCAGGACTCAAGTTCACTTTATCTGATGTTTTTTCATCAATATGCCTGAAATTAGAAGGCAAAATCTCTTGCATTGAAGAGCTGAAGCTTTCCTGTCATTCACTGAGAGGTATCTCAAGAATAAACATCTCAGTTTATTTTCTTCACACAAAATAAACAAGTTGTGAACCAATGGCAAAGCCGCTGCAAGGAGGTTTGAAGCTTGATCTGTTTGATTATCTCTAGTGAGGGATGAAAGTGGTGCCTGTTATATGAGAAATAATGAGCCGCTTCAGTGTGCATATTGTCACTAATGGCAATTGGGGGGGGAGGATGCGGTGACATCCATGAAGCGGAGCTGAGCTTCATGGATGTGAGTTAAAGCAGCTGAATTCATTTTCCTCGTGTACATTATTGATGTTAAATAATCCTGAGTCAAAAAGGTACATAAAGTATACAGGTAGTGAACAAAAAATGGTAACGCTAATGTGAAGCCACTTAATACTGTGTTGGATGGCCAGTATGGCATACATGCACCGTGGCATAGAGTCTAACAGCATCTGTAATTCTGCTGGAGGAACACTACACCACCCTTCCACAAGAAACCAATCAACTCAAGCTTAGTTAATGGAAGCGGAATACACGGTTTGAGGCATAGTTCAGGACTATCCCTATCAATGCTTGATATGGGGTCTGAGAAGGCCATACTATATGGATAATATCAGTGTCATGCTTCTCAAACCAATTGGGAACTACTTGTGCTTTCTGGATGGGACATTGACATTTATTTCCCTCTCTGCAGAAATTATTTAACATAGGGTGAATATAATTACTCAGTACCAGTAAGTGACATTGACCTTGCATTATAACGGTATGAGTGCACCTATACCATGCCAGGAAAATGCACCACACACCATTAAGGAACCACCAGAAACCTTCACTGTTGGAACGCTGCTGAGTATCCATTTTTTCACTAACTGTATGTTGCTTATCGGATTTATTATTTGGTTGTTTTTATTTTTCACAGCTCAACTCTGTTTGGTGCTGAGTTGCATCAAAATGTTACTACAATTTACTGCAATATTGAATGTTACTTTTCTGTGCACCTGGTTGTAGGGACATTGGTAGCCACTTACTGGAGTAATTACATTGTAATTGCTTGTTAACTAATATGTAACTAGATATTACATGTTTATTGCAAGCCTATCACAATGTAATGGTAAAGATTTTGGTACACAAGTCTGATTGTGTGTATATACGTATATATATATATACCAAAAACTGAAAAATAATGTACATTTTTTGGCAGTGAGTAGTTTCCTACACCATCAAAAGGCACTTGGAAACCAAAGGAAACTCTGACAGGAAGAGGTCTGGCAGACCCAAAGCCACAACAAAATCAGAAGACAAGTTTCTGAGAGTCAACAGCTTGCGTGATAGGCGGACAACAGCTTCAAGCACAGCTTAACACTGGTCGAAGTAAGGAAGTCTCAGTTTCAACTGTGAAGAGAAGGCTTCGAGTTGCAGGTTTGACAGGTCAAGTGGCAGTAATAAAGCCATTGCTAAGTTGGCAAAATAAGAAAAAGAGGCTTGCCTGGGCCATGAAGCACCGCCAGTGGACTACTGAAGACTGGAAGAAGGTCTTATGGACCGATTAATCAAAATCTGAAATCTTCAAATTTTGAAAGGTTTTTGTAGGCCGTCAAGTAGGCGAAGGGATGGTTCCTCACTGTGTGACACCAACTGTCAAACATGGAGGAGGAAGCGTGATGGTCTGGGGCTCTTTTGCTGGATCCAGAGTCAGCGACTTGCACAGAGTGACTGTTAACCCACTTTAACCCATTACTTGTTCCCTGAAAAGGGCCTTTTTTTTAAAATGTACATTATTTTAAAGTTTTTGGTAGAGACACTTTTTTTTTTAAACCTCTGACAGTTTACCGCTTACCTTTGTACCATTTCAGGTTATTCACTGGACTTGAACTGCTTAAATTTCAGTCAAAACTGGAAAATGAGGGTGTTCTAAAACTTTTGACTGGTAGTGTATATATATATATATATATTAAGAGAATAAAGAGAAAAATTAAGAGACCACTCCAAATGAGTCATCTCTACATGTATGGCAGCCATTCCATTCCAGTGTCTGTTCAATTCCAACAGAAGCACATCTCATTCTACTTAATGAAGTACTGATTAGGTGATCACCTGAACCAAATCTTATTTAATGAGGAAAGTATAAAAACCACTGCTGTGGTCATCACTATCCTCTTGCAATATAACCAGCTGGATGGCAAATGACAGTGCTAGTAGTACCTCAAAAGTAATTGGAATCAAAAAATAACTATTGACCATGCCAAAAGAGTTGAGAAGAAAAGTTTTGAGTGAGGAAAAGAAGGGTTCAATTCTGGATTTATTGGCAGACGGGTACAGTGAGCTTAAGGTTGCTTCTATCCTTCAAATTTCAAAGACGGCGGTTCATAAGAACAAGGTCAAGCAGCAGACATTGGGAACAACAAAGCTATAGACCGGCAGAGGGCAAAAACAACTCTCTACTGACCGGGATGACCGCCAACTCATTCGAATGTCACTCAACAGCCATAGGATGACATCAAGTGGCCTACAAAAAGAATGGCAAATGGCAGCTGGGGTGAAGTGCACAGCGAGGATGGTTTGAAACAGACTCCTAGAGGCAGGGCTGAAGTCGTGCAAAGCTATAAAAAAGCCCTTCATCAATGAAAAGCAAAGAGCCAGGCTGAGGTTTGCAAAAGACCACAAGGATTGGACCGTAGAGGACTGGAGTGATCATCTTCTCTGATGAGTCCAATTTTCAGCTTTGCCCAACACCTGGTCATCTAATGGTTAGATGGAGACCTGGAGAGGCCTACAAGCCACAGTGTTTCGCACCCACTGTGAAATTTGGTCAAGGATCGGTGATGATCTGGGGGTGCTTCACCAAGGCTGGAATCGGGCAGATTTGTCTTTGTGAAGGACGCATGAATCAAGCCACATACAAGGTTATCCTGGAAGAAAACTTGACAATGTTCCCCAACTCTGAGGATTGGTTTTTCCAGCAGGACAATGCACCATGCCACACAGCCAGGTCAATCAAGGTGTGGATGGAGGACCACCAGATCAAGACCCTGTCATGGCCAGCCCAATCTCCAGACCTGAACCCCATTGAAAATTGGAATGTGATCAAGAGGAAGATGGATGGTCACAAGCCATCAAACAAAGCTGAGCTGCTTGAATATTTGCACCAGGAGTGGCATAAAGCCACCCAACAGCAATATGAAAGACTGGTGGAGACCATGCCAAGATGCATGAAAGCTGTGATTGAAAATCAGGGTTATTCCACCAAATATTGATTTCTGAACTCTTCCTAAAGTTAAAACATTAGTATTGTGTTGTTTAAAAATGAATATGAACTTGTTTTCTTTGCATTATTAAAGGTCTGAAAACACTGCATCTGATCTGATCATTTTGCAGTGGTCTCTTAATTTTTTCCAGAGCTGTATTTATATATATAATGATTATATAAGTTATCTGAATGAACCTTGCCTGCATAATAATTGCCTAATAATTAACCTTAACCGTATGTCAAATTTTTAATACCATTCATAATCCTAACTGAAAACAACCCTAACCTCAAGTAAACCATAAACCTTACGACATATGCACAGTTTATACACAAATGTCAGACTATAAAACTTGCTCAGGATTGTTTTGCAATTACATGGTATGTCCATTGGTAAATTGTGTATTTAATATAAAGGGTGACCCTACACAACCATGACCACTGTCCCTATTCTCACTGAAGGAGACTGCCACCTGACAGAGTGGTCACCATGGAGCTCCTGTCAGCTGACCTGCCTGGAAGGGAGGAGCTTTGAGACAACAGGACGGCAGGCACGTTCCAGGGCGGTGGTCATTCAGGTCATGGAGAACCAGGACAGCTGCCCGCATCAGATCTTCCAGACACGGCCCTGCAAAGGTTTGTTTTGAGCATCTGTGACTTCCTTTGTCTCCTGTTTCTTTTTTGAACCAGTTTTTATGCCCATTTCTTTTATTTTCCTGCAATGTGGAACGTCCAATTGTATTTCCAAGCCATTCTCATCGCTCATCTAAACGTTCTCCGTCAATTCGGGAGAGCACAGACTAGCACACATCTCCTCTGAAGCCAAAAAGTACATCCCAAGTGGTTAGAGGCAATCCAACTCAATACATTTGTATCTTATTATACACTGCCTTGTGAGGATGCCAGTTATAGTCAGTATTACCATGGCCTGGATTCGATACCAGATTTTTAGGGTGCATCAGTACATTATATCACATCAAAAACTATGTTTTAAGTGTGAGATAATGGTTGGCAAAAGCCAAAAAATACAGGAAATTCACACAAGCACCTCAACCATTATCTTGACCTGTGCACTGACAAGTCTTCCAACACACAATGCTTTGATACCTTCTATGGTACTGTAAATATATTGGTCTACTTCAAATAATGTACTCACCATTGGGCAGGCTGCTAAAAAGTTTAACCAAACTTTCCATTTGAAGCAACAGCCAAATAGATTATTTTCTGAGGAATACAGGAGTTAGAAGACTGTTTCCTGCAATCCTGGCTTGCCCTTTGTCACACACAACGTGACAATCCCCGGATGTGAGCAGAGCAGCAGATGATACAAGGAGTGGAGTTAGCCGGTCTCTGGACCAGATATTTTTTCTGTCTCTCTCCCAGACATGGAAGAGAGACACGGCGGGACAGCAGGTTAAATAAAACAAACACAAAACACACAAAGTCTTCACTCCTACTTGCTGCAAAGCTTACAGGTGAAAACAACAAACTAAAATAACAAACCAAATTAAAAAACTAAATTAAAGTTAGCCTCCTCCGAGGTGGGAATCCCCTTCCGGCGAACCAACAAGCACTCATGAACACAGACTAACACACAGATGGTCACCACTTCTCAGTTGGTTCCCAACGTTGAACAGATATACACATTTAACAGACACTGTGCCTCTTCAGTTCGGAGTCCTGCTTTAACCTCAGCAGGCACACAGATACAATCGCAACCTTTCAAGCACTTCCAGATCACACACTTTCCAGTGGGTCCCTTTAAACACACACCTGCACACAGAGTCCCTCATGACTCTTTTAGTCCAAGTCCTCTTTCAGTTCTCACACACACAGAGACCCTCACCACTCTTTCAGTTTGAGTTCTCTTTAAACATGCATACACACACCCAGGAAGCACTCTACACAGTCACGCCACACGTACCACAACAAGACTCACATTAGACGACCAGATCCACATTGCATGACAGACTAACATTGAATAACAGACTCACGTTCTCCACCGTACACAGACTGCTTGCTTGGCACTATTCAGCAGCTCCCACCACACACACACATTCCCCGCCTTCACAGCCCGGATTCCATATTCAATGGGACAGGGTAGCACTCTGTCCCTACGCATACTCCTCACACAACATCGATACAGACTTTTCATTGACAGCTTTTCAGCCCACGTTCTAACATAGAACAGACACACATATACTCTGCGTCCTCTTACGTGGAAATCCTCTTCCGAGGAATGACAACAACAACTAAGACTAATACAATAAGCACAAATGAACTACAAAACTAGCACACTCATTCCCCAGTTGCCCCACCTGCTCGAAAATACTTAATTACTGCCCGGCTCAGGTGGGACTCGTGGGGCAATCACCTTGTTCTGTCATTCACAGACCTACTCACAATGAACTCACAAACACAAACCATCGGCATTCACAAACACACACCATCAAGTGAATTATCACTTGAGATTTACACCAATTAACACTAATGATCGATTATAGCCTTTGGAACAACCTTCTGGGGAACAGTTTGCACTCTCTCATAGTCTTACACCCTGTGAGAGTGCCAAACCTGCCCCCAGAAATTTATTTTGAATTACTTTAAATAGAATGTTCTATTTCAGTTTCAGATTTTTCCCATAGCTATGTTCATTTCATTGTAGGGCACAAATTACACTTTGTATACCTTGGTTTTCTTTCTCTTCAAATTTATTTTTCAATTTTTCTCCCATTTTGGTAGCCAGTTACTCCCGCTGTGCTTAGTTCAATCCCCTCCCTCGTAGTTTGCTGCCGTAGTTCTGTGACCGGCAGTGACAAATGCGGAAGCGCTGCCTCCTCCGAGACAGCACTCGGCGAGCTGTGGACTGTAATTCTGGTACCCCAGAACCACTCCTGTGTGCAGCGAACTGTGTCAGCTTCCCTCCCCCCTCCCTGGGGCGGACAACCAATTGCCGCCCCGATGGCACTCCCGGCCAGAGCCGACTCTGGCGCGACGGGAATCGAACCCCGGTCGCCGTGGCCAGCGTCGGATATTGAAACCACTAGACCACACAAGAGGCTCCACCTTGGTTTTCTTTCAAGGAGATCACCTATGGTTATTCCCTGTTGCTCCATTGATGTCCACAGGAAAGGAGATGTGTTCCTGGTGTCTAGGTAGCAAGCTATAGCTTAGCTAGCTATCATTAGCTATGCGATTGGTATTTACTATCTGATCTCTGCTACCACTACAAGCAAATTAGTTAATCTAGCGAGCAACGTTGCCCACAATAGCTATATGAAAAAAAAAAAAAAAGGAAAACTATTATAAACAGAGTACAGAGTTATATCCATTACAAGGACTAACCGAAGCTGGCTGACTGACTAACCTAGCTAGCTGCTAACAATATTTCTGAAATTGAGCCGCTCTGTTCAGTTTGCCGCCTCAGTCAATGTTATTGGGAGGAAGTAATATGGTTTTCATAGCGACACTTCAGGGGGAAGCTGGTCACTGCTGTTTTGGCTCTAAACAGCTTTAAACTAACAATGGCTTTGTGTACTGCTATGGCTTCCTGTTTCCAGCATTTCCCTCTTTTTTATCAGTGAACTGGTCCGTTTAAAAGTCTAACATGTTATAATTAGGTGAGGAGCTGGATAACGCTATTAAAAGTCTTAAGAAAGAGCAAAAATAGGTCTAATATGAAAGTTTTGAGGATTAGCTTGAATAGTCTCAATCCTTTGGCAAAACAAATTAATCTGCATTGGTGCTGGAACGGGGTAAAGAGGAGACTGGTGATTTATAATATTTTGAATGTAAATGCTGTGTAACCATTGTCTTAATGGGATGAAACACTGAGCAGTTCTTTAATGCACAGCTCATGTTACTACTTTCAGTTTAATTCTTAGTTCATCCTTTTCAGGTAGGGCACTGGTTTTGTTGTCAAAGCACAATGCGAAGACACTAGTCTTAATCCAGGGCGGTGGTGTCCTTGCCTATTCCGATAGTTTTGTGACAAGAGACGGTAGCACACCTGCGATATAGTTGAAAAAGAGGTTGATTTAAGAAGAATAAATTACCTGTGGGTGTGGTGAGCGTTTGGTTCATTATGGCCAAAATATCATCATATTTATTCCCTTTAATAACTTTGCCATAGCAGGCAATAACTGGCAATTTTGTCATGTCCAATGAACAGCGAGCACCATGGTTTGTGAAAAGCACATTATGAGACTTGCTTTGACTACAATAAAATGGAGTATGTCATGTGGAAATGCTAAACCAAACAAAACTAACATGCATTTGTGCATGCACCAAACTAGCATATAACTCCTGCGTTTGATTTAAGAGGTGCTCTGAGTGGACAAAAACACAAATTAATTATCACTCATGACACTTGCACCATGCCAAATGTTTTTAATGACACACCCCACATTGCACCCAACCCATGTTAGCACAAATGATTTTCTTGCAGATCACAAAACTACCAAACTGGGCAGAGGCAAAAAATATTCTGTTTGTGATGGATGAAACTAGCAATTACACTACTGCCCATTTTTGCTACCATCCTCACCAAACTATAGGCCGTAAATGACCTTTAAAGGCCTGAAACGCCAACGAAACACATTCCCAGGCCTTTATTGTTTGTAGAATCCCACTTTGGGCACCTTTTAACAAACCTCTTCCACATAATGTCTCTAAAGCTACTGTAAAATGAAAGCCTTTCCATCCTCAGCCCTCCTGGCACCAATATGTTTTTGAAGGTAATTTCTGGTTCTCCGCTGCCAGTGTAGTGTTGAATGGCAGCCAGATGACAGCAGGGCTTCTTGTTTGGGCCTGCGGGCAGTCAAGCCTGGGTGGGTAATGCAGCCTTAATGATCGCTTCCTGTGCTCCACTGCAGGGGGAAAATGCCACAGCTACGAGTGGAGGAGCAGCGGGTGGAGAGACAACGAGCGGTCAGTGTGGTGCCAGCGCTCAGACGGAGTTAATGTCACTGGTGCGTCTCCAACACCTCGGCTGCATTAAAAAAATGTTTGTTTTTTTACAGCAATGGGTATGACCTCACAGTTGTCTGTTGCTCTTAATTAATGGCTTAGTTATTTAGTATAGCAAATTTAGATTAATCCTAATGACCTCCACCTCGGTCAGAAGTGGAACATGCCAATATACTGGAGGCATAAAATCCATACGAATGTAATGAAATTGCTTTTTATTAGTAAGAAATAAGGCAGGCTTGGGGCAGATTCACAAATGAACTGCCATTGAAGGCATATAGGCTGTGGGAATCCAGCAACTCTGTAAATAACAGGTAAAGTGATCCTATCTCTGTAAGGAATTGTCTCCAGCAAACATAAGCAGTGACTGCGTAATCTTATTGCTTGGAAAGATTGGGCCTGAGGCTTTATTCAGGGGATGTTTTGACATGTAATTTTCCATTTCAAAATTACAATGTTCACAGATTGATCAGAGCCCCCAATGGGTTCCCTAACCCATTAATCAGGAGTGACACCACATTCATTTGGTTATCGGTGGGGAAATGGTGGTAATAACTTCTCTTTTCCCTGCTGCAGGAGGCTGCTTTCTGCAGAACCGCCCCACGACCATCAGGCACTGCTATCCGCCTTGCACCAAGCCCTTCTCCTACTGCACTCAGGTATGGGATGCCTGCCACAGGACTTCGCTGCAGTATGTATGTGAGAGTAATGGCACATAGGCACATACTGTTCCTGTATCGGCCTGTTTTTGGCAGTAATACATTTACTGTAGTATGTAAATTCAAATAATAATAAGGATTGTAATTAGTATATATATATTCAGGTTTGTATTTGGAAGTGAATATCCTTCCATATATTTTATATTGGAAATGTTATTTTACATCACCATACACCACTACAATTTGTAATAGTATGCAGCTGTTAAATGATCAGATGTCTCCCAGGTTGTGTTTATAATTATGCATATTATTATTATCATTATTATGTTATTTGTGAAAGAACACAACAAAGATCCATGAATGAAGCAGTTGTTCCTGCCAAGAACAGTAGAACGAGCGGGTCAAAAAAAAAAAATTCTTTGCTAATCGGTCTTTGAAAGACCAAAGACCAGACAAAAACTTAACCTTTGCTGCCTCTTAGGGCTTATTCTGTGCTACTGCAAGCCAATTGGACACGTTGTTTGTTCAGTGAGTTAATTGCATTTTTACAATTATGTTTAAAAGCTACCCTTAACAGGTCCTGTATTTCAGCACTTCATTAGAAACAATATGTTCTCTTTATTAGGGAATCAGCACAGCATCTTCCAGGTCAAGTATAGTAATAGAAAACTAAACCCAGGGAAAGTGTCTGGTTGTACTTTGCTGATACTACGTTTCTTCCATGGCAGATTTTTTAATGCCTTGTGGGTCACACCAAACACTTTCCCTCAGTTTCCAGGAAGATTTCTTAGTGCCATTGAATTTAAGATGTTTCATAAAAATCCACAGAGAGGTACGTTTGCTCATGTGTGGCCTTGGTGATGTCTCGGTCAGAGTGGTGTGTGTGGGTGTGAGCGGGGATACACGGAGGTGATGACTACACACGGGTTCCTGGATTACTGCACCAAGACCCCAGGCTCCGACAACAAGAAGGCTGACGTCAAAACCAACTCCGGTAACCGACTCAAGCCTGGGACCTCCCAGATCCAGGATTTCTTCAGCGAGTGGTCCCTCCGACCCGTCGGACCAGGTATTCAAATAACTGTCACATGTCATCTGTGAATGACTATAAACGGAGAAGTGTTGGTGGTTGCACCAAAACAAGAAAATAGTGTTTAAGAAAGAGCACCTGGTATGTGTGGCACCGATAGTGTGGTGAAAGCAGCCCTAGGGAATCCTCTAGGGAAATTCCATTTACCCATATCATGAAAATAAAAGCACAAATTAAAGGATCATATGTTTGTTCTAAAGCCCTTCTTAGCCTGTGAGGTGGCAGCCAATGTTCACTCCTCATTTTGCTCCATGACACAGACGGACTCATGATAAATTAACTGACTGAAGCCTCGCTGAAGTGTCACCAGTTTAACAGGAAATCGATGAAGAGAGTATAAATCAATCCATTAGCCAGGGAAGCCCAGTGATAGAACATGCCGTTGGTGGATATCTACAGCTGCATTACCGTATTGATGACATGATCCAGGTCTGCTCCTATTTCAACGACTTGCCCATATTCATCTCTCTCAAAGCAGGCAGGCCAAAATCGACCCTGACTTTCTGCGAACTGCGCTTTTGCAAAGCTCTGCCAACCTCCTTTTACAGCCTTTTCAAGGCTGTGTCCCTGTCCAGAACTGATACTTTGTACAACGTACATTTTCAGCCAGCCACACATGTTGTTTAGGGACAATTTAATTCATTACTTGTACATGTGTATCCAAGGTTCATTTGAAGTTTTATGTAAATTTCACATTTTTCCATTAGCCCTAATGGTCAATTAGGGCAGATATGTCACCTTTTCTCAAACTGTCAACTGAATAAAAGTGCTCAGGTATAGAGACTTCATTAAAAAAACGAACTATATTTTTTATGTGCACCATGTTCAGTTCTGTTAAACACTGCAAAAAACATTAAAATATTCATGCTAATGAAATTGTAGCTGCTTGTTTCTATTTTAGGTGTAGCCCTAGAGAGTACCATTATTAAACTGCACATCTGATGTGCTCACCTTTGCCTTCCTTACGATCACGGCACCTTGTTCTATTCAGTTTGGGCTCTGGGGTCACACATTGCTATCGGCACTGAGTCAAAGAAATACCATGCATCTTAAACAGCACCTGCTGTGTGGTGGTACTATGAGAAAACTAAACCCAGGGAAATAGTTCAGTTGGACCTATTGAGTAGGTTGCCCTATGGGTACATTTACAACTATCCATCCATCCATCCATTATCTAAGCCGCTTATTCCTGGTCAGGGTCGCGGGGGGGGGGGGCTGGAGCCTATCCCAGCATGCGTTCCGGGCGAGAGGCAGGAATACACCCTGGACAGGTCGCCAATCCATCGCAGGGCACATACACCATTCACTCACACACTCATACCTACGGGCAATTTAGACTCTCCAATTAGCCTAACGTGCATGTCTTTGGACTGTGGGAAGAAACCGGAGTACCCGGAGGAAACCCACGCGGACACGGGGAGAACATGCAAACTCCGCACAGAAAGGCCCCCGGCCTGGATTCGAACCCGAGACCTTCTTGCTGTGAGGCGACAGCGCTATCCACTGCACCACCGTGCCGCCGGCATTTACAACTATATTATTATTATTATTTAAAAAATGTAAACCTCAAACCTCAATTTGTTCAGTTAGATATGAACAACTCAATGTGCTCTTTAAACTTACAGGCTTCCCATGTGGCTCCAACCACAAACTGAAACGTATAGCCTACATATTTCTAATTCTACTCTGGGCTGTGTAAGTAGCTTTCTGCTGCATAGGATACCAGCTCTTGTCCAGAAGAGATGTGCCTCTCCTCTTACTGATGGAATCTAACACCACACAGCTCTCCTGTAATATTAAGTGTGGAAAATAGTCACTGGCTTGCAATAACGTATCGAATATGACACATTTTATCTCTGTTTTATCTCTCCGTATTCTCTCTCTGTATTTTAGAGATGGAGTATGGTTAAAATATGTAATATCTTCATCTGTTATAAAAATAAAAAAAAAAAATGTTTATCGAAGAAATGGGCATGCTCCCAAGTGTTCCAAAAATATATGTGGTGTTGAGCCCTGGTATTGAACAAATGAGGCAAGTGCATTGTGTAATCTCTGCTCTCTGGCTCCACAGATGGCAGAATAAAGCTGTGGGTCTATGGGGTGACCGCTGCTGGATTTCTCCTGATTGGGTTCATTATTGCTCTGTCGTTTATGTTGTGGTATGTATATTAGCCCCTCTCAACTGTTAGCCCCTCACCCTGGACTTTTATTATGTTAAAAGCTAAACCCTCATTTCCACATTTCATATTAACAGGCGATTTATATGACATAAGCAGTTATGAAAAGAGCATGTGTATAGTAAGAATTTTAATCAGTTGATCAGCCGACCATTTGTGTTCTATAGTAGTTGAAAATAGTTATTTTGCCTGTTGTGCATTGTGATATAATTCAATCATATTTTTCTTTGAAACATCAATATGTCAGCATGTCTATGGTGGCATCACTCAGCAGTGTAGTTGTCTAGACCTTCAATATATCAGTAAAAATAAAAATAGCTGCAGAATTTTCCTCAAGTGATGCAAAGTGCTTTTCTTAAAATCATTTTTTATTGCTATTGGAACATGTAATAAAATTCATTTTATAAATGTAATGCATTTAATTCATTTTTGCAGCAAAAAACAGAAACAGAGTAAAGGCTCCCCTCCACCGCAGAAACCTCTAACGCTGGCCTACGATGGTGATGTGGACATGTAATGAGAGCACCGAACTGAGTCGCCTCCGGGAACGTTGCGAAACAAGCGGCGAGTCCACCGAAAAGTATGCAACATTTAAAAAGCCCTATCAAGGAGTCCAGCACACGCTCACATGGGAATGGTGTCTTCAGCTTTGGGCCATATTGCATTATCAAGTGGCAAACATAGAGAAGGCTACTCACATTAACAGTGTGTGGAGCTTTCTGTGTAAAGACACGAGGGGAGTGTTTTGGATCGAAGACCATGGACATTCAAAGAAGAGGATGGAGCTTGGAAGTTGGTGTCCCTTGTGGAATGGACAGCATTTACATTTGCCTTAGGTGACTTTTTAAAATAAAGAATGGATGTTGGCTTCCAAGGTTGTCAGTGGCTGTTTTTACTGGCTGTTGACCTGTGGTCTATTAAGGGAAAAATACCGCAAGTGACTTTTTGAAAAATGATGGGAGAATCAAACATGGTTTTATGCACTATATTAGTGCTGTTTGTTTCTGTTTAGTTTTTTCTTTCAGATCAAAACAGTTTTTCTAGTGTTTACATGGTAATGCGAGATTTTTTTGCTGTGAAATTGTGTTTTCAATGATAATGTTCTAGGATGTGTCTATATTATGGTCCTCTGAATATACCAAAACCAGCTTTTGCAGTGTTGTGTTAGGACACATTGGAGATATGCCACAACAGTTTGGCAGATATGATCAATCAACATATTGAACCCATTAATGCAACAGACAATGCTCTATTGACTTAATTTCATGATCCTTTGGAAGGTAATGATTAAATGTATCGATAGTGTGTTGCCATGGAGGATTAATTCAGACATCAAGTAAAGGTGTTACACAAATCCAACTGGAACATTTTGCACTGCTGCCACAAAGCTCAATTAGGAATACAACATTTGTAGTAAAACACATTAATGTTGTCAACAGAATGGACAAGATCCTTTAAGTCTGGGTAAATAAAGCTGTCATCTATATACAGTACTACTCATCTCTGATAAAGGAGTTTTTCATAGTCGTTTTTCTCCTTGAAATAATAGGGATCACAGGCATATATTTGAGAAGGCCATGATGTAAAATATTGATGATATGACATGAGAAAACTCCTCCACAGAAGCGGTTCATTCTACACTTGATCTGTGTCACACCCTACATGCCCTGTATGCATTCTGGATACTGTGCTCACAAATGCATTCCACTACTATTTATGAGAAGTGATGACACAAACTTGGCTTCTCTGTTTAAATAATTACATAACCACCCCCTGAAGGCTGGTGAGGGCACAGTCCACAGCGATGCTGCAGATGGTACAGTCCACATTGGCGTTAAGACTGTATAGTCCACTTTGGTGTTGCAGATGATATAGTCCACAGTGGTATTGGAGATGGTACAGTCCACCCTGGTGTTGCAGAAGGTATAGTCCAATAACCTGTGTGGAATACCATACTGGGTGGAGGCAGCAGGGAGAGTGATGTTCTTGTTTCGCAAGGCAACTCAAAATGTAGGAATATCACAGTGCTGATTTGGCACATTGATGTCGGAAAACCTCCTTGGAACTGAGGTTCCATGTTTAAAATACAGAAAATAATAATGTACATAGATGTTATTTTTATTATTAATTTATTTGATTTAATTTATTTGATTGTATTTATTTTATTGACTGGTTAATTGATAATTAGGTGAGTTAATGACCTGTGATCATTTAGCACATTCTAACCTCCTAACCTAAGGATTGATCAAAATGTAGAAGTATTGTAGCCAAACAACTATTGAGTTGTTTGTTTCCTTGAGTCCAAACAACACACTGAATCATTGCCCTGGGTGTGGGATGGAGGCCAAGTCACGATTCACATTCACGAATCAGTTCAATCTCTCAAACTTTGAATGTATTTTTTATTACAGCAACATTATTATTTAGATTCCCTGGTAAAACATGACAGTATTTACTTTAATACTGGATTGTATGTATGTATGTATGTATTGTATGCATGCAAGATTTGTTTTACTGCAGTCAACCGTTCTCCAAATGTGGCCTTGCGATTAATTCATTTTATTTCCATGGGTTGCATTTTTAAGTGTGTTTCTGTGACTTTTACAGCGGTGTCACAGTCCCATTCCTGCCCCCGAACAGAATTAGCTGTTTACAGTTCCTTGAAATGTTTTTGGAGTGCTCCTAACACCACACAGTAACCTGGAAACAGCGACGAGTATAGTCATTTCTTTACATTTCATTTATGTTACAATTGTGTGTATTTGAATGAGTTACTAAAAAAATCTAATAAATTGTGATACTCTGTGAACTGTTGCTGTGGATGGCGCATTTACTTGACACGTGGTCTATAAATTGGCGGTGCTAGTACATCAGACATAGGACCTAATTTATCAAGCGATCGTACAGTCAAATTTGGTCTATTACGGGGTTTTACATGTGTTCTTGTTCAGTTTTGTTTTCCCTAATACTGAGGCCAATTTCAGATTTTGTTTAATGCCTTCTCCTTCTTAGCTTAAATAAGCCAGTTGTGCATCACAATATTTAGCTATGTAATGCATGTTCCTAGCAGTTTGGGACCGTTTTATACTTTTTTATTTTAATGTTTTTCCAGTGAATTTTCAATAAATAATATAGCCAATGCTGTTAATATAAACATGTTTTCATGTCTATCTTACAGCATAGTAGCTAAGATGTAGCAGCATTAGGGAGCAAACATTTTTTTATTATTCTAGTTGCTTCACTGTATTGCTTCTGCTCAGACTGAAAATACCAAATGTCCTGCAATGCTGCCACAAGGCAATGTGCACATGCAAGATCTGGGGCTGCCATAAATATTGGTTATCTTAGGCAGTCCACTTTCACATTCATATTGATTAATGTGACACTATCTGTAAAGATGTACTTTACAATTATATCTGGTAACACGATCATTTGATAAATGAGACCCCTAGTGTCTAAATTAGCAGTGTTAGTATATCATACATTGTCTCTAAAAGATAAGTTTCATAAATGGTATTAAAATATAAAATAACGAGGGCTGCTGGGTGGCTCATTCTGTTAAGGCACTGTTCTAGTGTGTGGATGGACCCCACCTGGTATTGAATCCAGACCATGTCAGTGGCAACTGTGGGCAGTAGCCACACAGAGAGGGATTCCATCAGCTGGGTTATCCATGTCTTTTTGCACACCAGTGACCCCCGCTGGTCAATCAGGCACCCATAGTCTGCTGGTTGCCGATAAAAATCTGCGCACTAAGGGCCAGATTTATTAAAGGATTGTGACTGCTTTTCAAATGCAAAAGCAGTCGCTACTAGGTCGTAATATCTACATCGGATTTACTAAACGGTCACAATGTGTCAAATCACTATTAGGATGTAATTTGCATGGCCTACATCACTCTGCGACGTTCCTGTAGATACATAGTTAAATCTGTTCATGAATATGTATGCCTGGGGTGAATGTGCTAAAACAGGGCGGAGAGCACATGCTTGTCTACACTCTCCCGAATTTACAGTGGAGGTTACAGCGAGCGCAGCTTAGAAATAGATTGGGCATTCCAAATTATGAGAAAAGGGTTACCTGTTACAGACATTATCCACATACGACTGTAAAAGAGAACACACTTTATTGGTCTATTCATTAAGTGTGAGGAAAGGTCACCTCTCTTCTAATATATACACCCAAGCACAATTCACAGGGAAGAAAATCAGTGTCAGTTTCTTCTGATCTATGCAAGTACTAATCAGACCTAAAAGCTAAACTGATGAAGATTTACACAGACTAATATGAGCAGGTTGTCTAAATGTGTTTAGAAACAGATGTGCACTCCTCTGATGTGCTCTATAAAGCACAGAACCTGACACCTCATGCTCCATCTGCAGCGTTGAGAAAACAATTCCACCTATTTACCACATTCCCTACACTCTGTATGGTTCTCAAAGTTTCTAGCCTCCACAAAATGGTCGAAGCACCTAATGTTAACAACAACTTCAAGACCTGTGTTGTCGATCATACAAATTTCATGTGTATGCTTGTTTTTCTTGCTTATGATTCAACTCCTCATGAATCTCAGAACTTTGATTGAGAATTAATGTTTGATTTAGGCTACACTTGAACTGTGGGGTGCTATACTGTGGCAGTAACTTTTGTACCCATGGTATATGTTACTTCTTTAAAAAATATATGTGGAGCAACTTGTCAGGTTATATAGTAGAGATGGTGACACTTGGGGTGCTCAAATGCAAGCTTTAATGCAGCACAGGATACTCTCAAGACAAGGTAAATGGCAAGCCTGGATGGCTGATCCTCATCATGTATTCTTATGTTTTTAAATATGTCTTTAGGCACCCCTCACATTGACAGAAATGTGTACATTAAAAAATGACCACCACAAGTGATGTATGGAATTTACATGTGACAAGCAAATAAGGTCTATCGTGATAACTATTGTTTGTATTGACATGAAATGTGTATGTATATTTTCTACCATGCAATTGGAAACATGACCAGAACAAGCCACTGAATGTTAATACATTTGAGCAATTATTGTTACACAACACTTAAAATGATTCATCTTGATTAGTATTATTCCCATGATATTTAAACAAATGCATTGTGTATTTATTGCACAGTCTTAGCCCCTGCTCTCTGATCATAAATTACACACAACTTAATTTATGTGTACTGGAGCAACATTGACATACAGTGAAGGGATTGTACAATATATGATGATAACATTCATATGTTGTTCCCTTGTGATGCCACTAGAGGCCAGTGCTGATCTATATCTCATTGTCCCATTTTTTTCATATTTCTGTGAAAACTGGATCACAGCCATACTAGTGCAAGTTGAGTGCACTGATTGTTCGACATTCCATTGGTTTCAACTATTGTTCAATTGCGTATTGCTGATTAGGGAACATGAGCTCCGCCCCCTCGTTGAGTGGTGCTTTCTGGGCCTAGCCTCTCGTCTAGGAAAGGGGAGATAGGAAGTTGGTAGTAGGGATGGGCGTGAGTCCTGATATCAGGAATGGGGTTCTGGAATCAGTTCTCATTTTTGGAACCGGGTAATAAAATCGGTTCTGAATCCAAATCAACTAAATTGATGCAGCTTGATGTAATGTCAATTCACTAAATATAGTTAAAAATAAACATTTATAATAATCATCACAATTCGCCCTGAAATGTATATAGACAGCTGGGTCTTTAAGGTTCCCTCATATAAATGGCTCAGCTGGAGCTATGCTACTGTAATATATATTGTGTGTGCTTCCACATTGAGCTTGTGCTCTTTTTGTATGCCAGCTTGGTCTTACAAATAATACATTTAGCAAATGTCCTCTGATAAACAATCCAATTCCCAAATTTTGGATTTGGTTTTTCGCATAGTCACGCTCACCTAACAAAACGGCTTCCTCTGTTTCACACATGCGCTGCGTCTTGCAGCATCATACGTCATACAGCACATAAACTACACACACGGACCAGAGCTGTCTATTTACAGAGTAGCGTTAACTCAGAGCAATGATCATCGTGACACTTTCAATATAATGCCATAGTTATAAAATGTTATACTATATCTTAGCCCAATCAGGTGCAACTTAACAACAAGATAACGGAAAAACAGAATTGTTACGTTCTAAAATTTAGAGCCAGTTTTCCAGTTCCAAGCTTAGAATCAGTTCTCAAGAATTGATTCCTGATTCCTGCACATCACTAGTTAGTAGTATTCTTTCCCCGTTCATGTAAACTGCCTTAGAAGTTTCTCATGATGAGAAGCATATAAACGTGTAAATAATACAGTGCCCTATTAAAGTCTCAAAATGTCATCTTTTGTTGCCTTACAGCCTGAAATTAAAACATCAGACCTTTTCCACCTTTATTTACACATTTTACCCAACAAGTGAAAAAAATTCTCAAAATTTCTGAACATGAATTGATATATACATTGTATACAGTACCCCTTTAAAGTCTATACCCTGTCTCAAAAATGTGCATCATCTGCATAGTAATGAAACTCTATACCATGTTTGCAAATAATATCACTGAGAGGCAGCATATGAGAAACATAGTAGTCCTAGCACTGACCCTTGTGGGATACCAAACTTAATCAGAAAATTGTTATTCATGGTATGATATGAACCAGGAGAGTACCTGTTCACAAAGTATAACACAGCCCTGGAGCAATACAATCTCATGGTCGACAGTATCAAAAGCTGCACTAAAGCCAAGAAGTACAACAAAACACACAGAATTACAGTGTGATGACAATAGTAGTAGGACAATAGGTTTCAGCGGTTTGTGCTATGTTGAGGTCTACATCCTTACTGGGAGATTTTGTAGATATAGCTTCAACTGAGGTAGACACTGAATTACTTCACAACAGCTTTTTCAAAATGTTTTGCTAAAAAGGGAGGCTTGAGATAATGTCTATAATTTTTTTAATTATCAGGATCGAGATTAGGTTTCTTTAGCAGTGGCTTAATAACAGACAATTTTAGGGACTCCAGTACATACCCTGTTTATAGCATGTGTTAATGATCTTGAGCATGTGCTGACCTAGCACAGGGAGGAGATAACTGGAGGGAGTAACTGTTGGTACCTATTCCTGTAATGTCGATGTGCTGGGCTGTTCACAGATTTTGATTCAAGAAATCATTATTACTAAAGTTAGTGAGATAGCTTTAATTTTATGATTTTAGTTTTTTAGTCAATTTGTCAAGGGTAAAAGAGAACATGGTTAAACAGAAACATTAACAGGTTTATTTTTTAAATATATACCAGCCATGGGTTATATTTATTTTTCTCAATCAGATTTGAGAAATAGATGGTTCTAGCAGATGCAAGGGCTTGCATTGAATAAAGCTATCCTTCCATGCATGGCAAAAAAGCTCAAATTGTTTTGAACACCACTTTCGCTCCAGTTTTCATTGACCACTTTAGGGCATGGGTAGTATCACATTTACATTTACATTTTAACATTTATCACTGTACCAAGGAACAAGATTCTTCTGACGACAATTACTTCTTTTAAGAGGGGCAACCATATCGAGCTTGCTTCTCAGAGTACAAGATAGCTATTTAGTTCATTGGTCCAGTGATGATTCATCAGAATTGTCCTTGCTAGAAAATAATTATCTAGACTGGGACTTTGGAATAGTTTAAGGGTTTTATGGTTGGCTATAATAATGTTTAGGTTCCGATGTAGACAGGCTGGTTGCCTGGATTTCAAATGTATTAAGGAAATGTTCTGATAATACAGGATTATGGGGAGCTACGGTAAGAAAACAAAACCATATTATAGCGTGTAGCACAGGTTTAAGGTATGACTATAGTAGTGGGTAGGCCCAGAAACATTCTGTACAAAATCAACAGAGTCAGTAATAGAAGCAAAGCTATTCTTAGGGTTCACTATCCTTATCCACATGGCTATTGAAATCACCAACAATCACAACCGTATCCCCAAAATAGCAAGGTATGATAGAAACACCACAAAATCTTTAAGAAAACAAAACAAATAGTGCTTGTGTATAGGCCATCTGGGCCTTAACACAAAGAACTCCATGTGACAAGTTGCTTTAGCTAAGCCAGTCTGCGCACAGTTCATAGTGAGAAATTTGAGGAAAACGTATTTCCAGACTTAGGGGTTAAACTCTGATTGGACTGATAAATAGCTGCAACTCCACTACCCCTGCCTGATGGACATCAATTCTGAGTACATAAGAAACCCAAAGGAGGTGCCTCGTTATGTTCAACATAATCATTAGGCCTGAGTTGAGTTTCAGTTAAACATAATACATTAAGATTATTATCCGTAATGAATTCCTTCACGAGAAATGCTGCAAGGGTTAGACATCTGACAATTAGTTAATCAAATTTAAGGAGCAATTCCTTATGGATAGGAATTATGGAGCATCAAAATACTGGGTTAACAGCAATAAAGTTATCAATGCTAATGCCATGGTTACCTTTGTATTTAAAATTAATGTGTGGGACAGACACAGGCCTAGATTAAATCAAACAGATTTAGCATAAATAAGGGCAAATACAATTCAATCTAACAAGATTTGAATTTAATCCAGAGTCAATCAAACCAACCTTATCTTCATAAGGATCTACTTAATGCTCATAAGTACTGAAGATCCAGGAAACAGGAAAAGGTGTGGCCTGAAATCTGAGGTGCTTGTGCAGCAGGTGGAAGCTTTTTTTAAAAGGCAAGAGATGCTCGCCTGTCTCCATCTTTACAATCCCCACTGTTTTAATGTAATTAATAAAAAATTATCAATGAGGAATACCATTATACTTGATTAATTCAGAATTTTATGGATAAAGCAATTAACTAATGTAGTTGTTTCCCACTGTTGTCTCTAATATTTGTAGCTTATGATGTGTAGAAAATAATTTGTATATAGTGGTAACTCTCTGAAGAAGACCACTTTGATTGAAATGTGTTTCTATGTACTGCACCACGTTGAATGACTGTCCGTTCATTCGGACACCTGCCTAGTGCCCCATATTAATCAAAGGACACCTTTTTTTTTGCTTAATCATCGTAATTTTCTATCAAATATGGGTTGCTCAAATCATTTGTGTATAGCATTAAAGCAAAACAGGCATTGCCAACAATCAATCAATACCAATTATTTACCATTAACATTTAACTGATTTCATTTTACTGATACAATATGACACCATAAAAAGGCACAGCTTTTGCTGCCAAGTTCATTTGCCAACTCAAATGGGAACCCCTGTATATAGATTAATCCATATAAAGAAATTGATGGTAGTACTGCATAGGGAAGAAATAATACATCAAATAGTCTATACCTGTTAGTGACATCCTGCATCTCTAAATCAACAAATGCTCAAGGATCCACAGGTCTGTCATTAACAAAATATGTTGCTTGCAGGTGAAAATTAAATCATTTTAATAAACTGCACAACTTGTAGCAATTAAACCCAAGTCCTGTCTTTAAACCATGGTAGATAACATTACATTTGTATTAAACATTAAAGTTTGGTTCTGGCAAGATGTACGTACACATCTGTGGAAGGCGTCGGTCTAGGCAGGGGAATCAGGGCGATGAACGGCCACACCTACTAGCAGGGCAGCCAATGCACACACCTGTCTGACATTTTCTAATCGTACCTGTGTGCTGGCAGTTGGTGAATACAAGTTTTCATTGGCAAAATTTTCTTTTAGAGATAAAAATTGCCATAGAGATATACAGTGCATTAAACAGAATTTACTGAGATACCACACTGTTTAATCTCAGAAGGTTTAGTTCAATTTGATTGAATTGTGCTTGCCCTTAAACATTATGTTAATTTGATTCAATCCCAGCCAGTCTCAATATGATATAAAATAGTTTCTGGCTCAAGTACGCTAGCTATGAGAGGGTTTGGATAAATGCTACTGCTAATCACTAGATAAACACGCCTTGCATAAAAACATTCAGGGCCATATGTCTGTTTTACGGGCTCTGAGAAATGTGCAGGCGTACATATTTTCTACGCAAGTTAGGTGGTGCACAGCAGCCCTAGAACGACAACCTTGTTTCTTTCCCACTGTGACAAAATCATCTTGCAGTGAGAACTCAGGCAGGGGAAAAGGAACATCTAAGCTAGTCTCCAGGTCAGGTATAGGGGAATCTAGCAAAGTCTCACTCTCCTGTATCTGATATAATGTCCGGATGTGGGCCTCTAACTCAGCTACTCTCTGCAGCGATTTTAAATTTCGCCGACACTTTCTATAGATTGTAGTAGAAATGACCCAGGAATCCAGCCGGAAGGATGTAAAACTAGGCCAGCACATGTTCAGGTTCTTTATTTATGAGCTGTACGACCATTACGGGGCTCTGGATACGCTGCCTGCTGAAGTCTGCCTGGTGGTCTGTGGGTCTCCTTCTTGTAGTACATGAGCGTATACAGAATTTAATCAATGGTTAGTACAAAGTTTGCGTAAAATGTGTTGATGCAGTCATGTGTTTGAACTTTGATCTTCTTGATGTTGTTTTCTTCCTCTTTGGTTATTCTTGACTGATTATTGGCTCCTGTTTCTTGTATTTTCAGTCCTTTTGAGATAAGACTTGACTAAATCCGCAAATACTTAAATCTTGTTTAATTTAATTGCATTTGCCCTTCAACTCAGTATATACAGTATTCTATGGGGATTGCTACATAGAACCCAAATTCTTGCCCTGAAGTATTATTAGAAGCTCTGCCTTTTATGCATAACAAACTGGGGGGAAAATGAATGGGTACATTGTACTCCTGCAATATTGCCATTGGTTAAGAAGAAAGAGAAAGATACTGATGGCAACATCTAGGACAAAGGTATCTAGTAACTTGGATCGTCTGCTGTCAGACACCATGCGACACAACCCGAATTGGAACAGAACAGCAGGACGCATGGAATGGAGTTATTGGTCTACGGGCCAGATTTCTTTTTCTCGCCCACAGGGAGAGAGGGAGAGAGAGAGAGAGAACCAAAACTATATAAATTAATAAAATAAGCTTTGGCTGTCCCCCTCATGGGTTCCAGCTAAAAACAATAAATCAAAATAACAAACTAAACCAAAAGCACCCTTTGCCTAAACACTAGATATTAACACACACAAACGTTTGCAACTTTTCAGTTGTTTTCTTCGTGGTCTAAGGGTTCTCTCTTGCCAACTTTTTTCTTCCATGTTCCTGCCAAGAGAGCATAACAGTTTAAAGCACACAGGTACAGTTAGATAATTCTGCACAGCTGTGTGCCCTAGCTGCCCTGCCAGTAGGCGTGGCTGTTAATCACCACCGCCTTCCACATCTGCCATTAAAGATGAATTTGGGATTCAGAAGGTGGGCAGAAAAAGGGACTGGCAATTACACCATTGTTTGAGATCATTTCTCAATTAACTAAAACTTAAGTTAGGGTTGCCATCAAAGGACTTCTTCAGATTATTTCAAGTATGAATCTTAACATCACACACAGATGGCTTAAAATAAGGAAAAAACTTAAACTGTAAAAACGGTAAACTGCCAGAGGTCAAAAAAAAAAGTTTAGGTTACCAAAAACTGAAAAATAATGTACATTTCAGAGTTATACAAAAAAGGCCCTTTTCAGGGAACAAGTAATGGGTTAATCTGGGTTAACAGTCACTCTGTGCAAGTCGCCGACATTGGATCCAGCAAAAGAGCCCCATACCATCACTCTTCCTCCTCCATGTTTGACAGTTAGTGTCACACACTGAGGAACTATCCTTTCGCCTATTCAACGGCCTACAAAAACCTTTCAAAATTTCAAGATTTCAAATATACATACAGTATATATATATATATATATATATATATATATATATATATATATATGTTTTTAATTGAATTCATGCTGTTGAGCCTGTCAGTTCCAGTTAAGGTAGAAATGAATTTAAATGGTGGTGTCACTGCTACCTAAGTGAGCAGCTCATTGGTGGTGTGATCATGTCACCTCTAATTCATCCATTTTAACACCACAGAGGGCATAATGCTGCCCTGTAGATTTCTGCATAACTCTCCACAGCTTGGAAAACACTGGGCTTCATTTTAATCATAATTTAGCATTTATTAGCAGCTAAATGATTCTATTAAAGCCAAATATGGTTTCAGACTAGACTAGAAAGGGAGGCGAGACAGTGACTTGATGAATATTAAGGAGTCACTTAAGCAAAGAGAAGATGAAAATGCTGGGCCTGACAGATTGCCTTATTTCTACAGAAGGATAAAATCAATGGAGCAGCATCCAGTTATATCACAGCTATGGGTCTCCCGTAGCTGGATTTTGTCTCCAAAAGTGATGGAATTAAAGTAGATTTGAAATGAACTCTTTGCAACCTGAGATAATGATGTAGCGAGTGCCCAAAGATATAATTATGTATTAATAATTCTGTAGCAGACTATTGAAAAAGGCAAGAGAGGACAGATGTCACTTGACTCTCTTGGATTGTTCCAGAAAAATGTATAGCATATATTTGGTGTACCAAAATATGTGTGAATATTTTTGCCAAAATCCAGACTAATCTAAGATTGAGGAGCTCCAGCTTTAGTTGAGTTGGCAAGAAATTACCCTGAAGCAGTTCTCTCTTGGACACATACAGAAGACTTAAACTTGTAATCCTCTCATAATAAATTAATTTATAACAATATATTTCAGATTTTTCCCATTTTGGTGGCCAGTTGTACCCTTTTCTAGTTCAACTACCCCTTTCCTCATACTGCGAGTTTGCCACTGCAGCTCTGGGACCGGTAGTGAAAAAGTGGGCAGTAGACTTAGAACAAGTTCCTTTACCAGTTGCACCACTCAGAATCAGAATCAGAATATTTCTTTATTGCCATTTACACTTAAGTGTGTAGGAATGTTTATTGGTGTTGCTGCAGTACAGTTAGTCACACAGTGAAAACACACAGATGGTGTACTAGTGCAATAGAGGGATAGGGCAATAGGCAACATTATTATATATGACTGGCAGTGTAGTGTAATGGTTAGGGAGCTGGGCTTGTAACTCAGAGGTTGCAGGTTCAATTCCCAGGTGGGGCACTGCTGTTGTACCCTTGTGCAAGGTACTTAACCTGAATTGCTTCAGTAAAATATCCAGCTGTATAAATGGATTGTATGCAAAACTGTAAGTCGCTCTGGATAAAAGCGTCTGCTAAAAATGTAAAATAATAATTAATAAATAATATTACTACATCAAAGTGCTTAGACAGTACATTAATACATGGAACAGGCACACCACCTACATTTTACAGTACGTTCATCTCACATTATAAACTGCTATCTATTGTAGCAGTAAACAGCTCGCCCTGTTTTATCTGTTTGGACATTAGGGAGACTGCTTGGGGGAAAAACTGTTTCTGTGTCATAAGGTTTTTGTTTTGATGGACCTATAACGTTTTCCTGATGGTAGTTTTTGAAAGGGGTGATTTCCTGGGTGAGTGAGGCCAGATATGATGTTTGATGTATGGATAAGTTGGAATCATTCTTGAAAAATAATAGTATTTTAAGAGAGAGCCAACATGGTTTTCTCAAAGGGAGGTCATGCCTAACAAACCTCCTGGACTTTTTTGAAGAGGCTACAAAGTTTGTTGACCTGAACCAGGCTTATGATATTATATATTTGGACTTTCAGAAAGCATTTGACAAGTTACCACATGAGAGGCTCATTGCTAAAATGAATGAGTAGTTTTAGAGTGGGTTCATAAAGGGCAAATATAAAGAGTAACAGTAGGTGGGGCCGTATCTGACCTCGATGCTGTGGGATCGGTGTCCCGCAGTGCTGGGACCTCTGCTCTTCCTTATTTACATAAATGATCTTGATATGGACGTTATTAGCAAAATAGTT
Organism: Aldrovandia affinis; assembly: GCA_029706075.1. Taxonomy (NCBI): domain Eukaryota; kingdom Metazoa; phylum Chordata; class Actinopteri; order Notacanthiformes; family Halosauridae; genus Aldrovandia; species Aldrovandia affinis. The sequence continues at coordinate 939,355 of JAINUG010000045.1, read as the reverse complement.
AAATTTGCAGATGATACTAAACTTGGGGGTTTGGCAAACAGTTTGGAATCGACTAAAGTAATCCAAGATGATTTAAACAAAATCCAAAAACGGGCAGATACATAGCAGATGACATTCAATATTGCTAAATGTAAAGTTATGCATGTGGGAAAATAAAACATTAGACAGGAGTATTTTATGGGAGGAGAAAAGTTAGTAGGTGTTCAATTAGAAAAAGACTTAGGAATTGTAGGTGATCAAAGCCTATCTGCATCAAAGCAGTGTGCTACAGCAGTGAAAAATCCAACAGGATGCTGGGATACATAGCAAAAAGTATTGCGTATAAATCAAAGGAGGTTATATTAATGTTATATAATGCCTTTGTCAGACCTCACTTAGAATTCTGTGTGCAGTTCTGGGCACCACACTACAAGAAAGATATAGAAGCTCTTGAAAAAGTCCAAAGAAGGGCAACTAAATTGATACATGGTATGAAAGGTAAAAGTTATGATGGTAGACTTAAGGCACTCAATCTATTTAAGTTTAGCAAACGGAGACTTAGGGGGGATTTGATTGAGGTTTTTAAATTCCTAAAAGGGATTAACAAAGTGAAATACCAAATATTTTTTAAGATAAGTGGGGTCAGCAGAACAAGAGGTCACAGGTGGAAATTAGTTAAAGGCAAATTCCGCACAGATATTAGGAAGTTTTTCTTTACACAGAGAGCTATTCAAGTCCAGGCTAGATGTAGTACTAGATACTCTTTAGATTAGGACATGACGAGCCTAGATGGGCCGAACGGCATTATGTATTCTTATGTTCTTATATTCTTATGCTGCCTCAGCATCATCCGTGATGAAGCCGATTAGAGTGGTGTCATCAGCAAACTTGAGGAGTTTAACAGTACTGTTGTTAGACACACAGTCGTTGGTGTAGAGAGAGAATAAAACGGGAGAGAGCACGCAGCCCTGTGGGGCTCCCTCTGAGGGGATTAGACTGATAGGCGCTTATCCTTACAGTCTGTCTCCTGTTTGTAAGAAAGTCATAGATCCATAGACAGGTGGAGGGGTCCACGTGCAGATCCATGACTTTCCTGTGAAGGTTATCTGAGAAGATAGTGTTACATGCAGAGCTGAAGTCTACAAAGAGGACTCTTGCACAGGTTCCAGGGAAGTCAAGATGCTGCAGGATGTAATGAAGGCCCATGTTCACAGCATCATTAACACATCTATTGGCACGATATGCAAATTGAAATGGATGAGGGTTAGTAACAGCCTTCAGGTGTCTGTGAACTAATCTTTCAAAGACCTTCATAACAACTGATGTCAGAGCCACTGATCTATAATAATTTAGGCATGAGATCTTAGGTTTCTTAGGTATGGGTATAATGTTAGAGGATTTAAAACAGGTAGGGACTTTGCACTGCAGCAAAGACTGATTAAAAAGATCTGCAAGGACAGGACTCAGCTGAGCAGCACAGTGTTTCAGAGTGGAGGGAGAAACAAGATCAAGACCAGCCACCTTCTTGCATTTCTGCTTTTGGAGAAGCCTGAACACCTCTCGTTGTGTGATGCTGAGTGGGGGTGAGGTGGGTAACAGGGTGGTAGTGGGTCAAATCCAGGGGCAGCTGACCCTATAAATTAATTTCCCCTCACTGTATCTATATTCTCTTTGGATAGACCAGGAGACCGTTTAAACAAAAAGACCCAAGTTTAACTGTTATTTATTTTCTGCCCAATTGTAACAAAATAAAGCATTTCTGCAACATCCTCTCTCAACTTTATATTATGTCAGCATTTATAATTTACAAACAAAAACAATCAAAGACAAAACTTTGAACTTCCAACATGGAAACATTTATTGACTTTACAGTCAGATCAAATAATACCTAGCTCTGAAGGATATGAGCTCCAGCTGCATTGCAAGCACTTAAGGTTGTCAGGTTCAGAGTCAGTGCATCTTGTTTGTTTTGATAAGCTTTGCTTTCTCACCGAACATAAAATCAATGTGTTTTCTTGTTGCAATTCAAAGGCTCCATTCTTTTTGACTGTTCTAATTGCTTTGCCTTTTGAGCACCTTTCATTTTTCTATTCACTAGTGATTTATTACATTACTACGTAGTGATTTATATGGTCCTGTGTGGCTCAGTAGATGGCACTGACCATGCTTAGGTTGTGGATTTGATTCCCATTGAGACCACATATACTCAGTGGTCACTTTATTAGGTACACCTGCACATCTGCTTGTTAATGCAATTATCTAAATCAGCCAATCATGTGGCAGCAACACAATGCATAAAAACATGCAGATATGGTCAAGAGGTTCAGTTGTTGTTAAGACCAGAATGGGGAAGAAATGTGATCTAAGTGACTTTGACCGTGGAATGATTGTTGGTGCCAGACGGGGTGGTGTGAGTATCTCAGAAACTGATGATCTCATGGGATTTTCACACACAACAGTCTGGTAGAGTTTACAAAGAATGGTGTGAAAAACTAAAAACATCCAGTGAGCGGAAGTTCTGTGGGTGAAAACACCTTGTTAATGAGAGAGGTCAGAGAAGAATGGCCAGACTGGTTCAAGCTGACAGTAAGGCGACAGTAACTCAAATAACCACGCGTTTTAACAATGGTATGCAGAAGAACATCTCTGAATGCACAACACATCGAACCTTAAAGTGGATGGGCTACAGCAGCAGAAGACCACATCAGGTTCCACTCCTGTCAGCTAAGAACAGGGAAGTGAGGCTACAGTGGGCACAGGCTCACCAAAACTGGACAGTTGGAGATTGGAAAAATGTCCATTTAAGCCCAGAGATAATTGCGATTTGTTTCTCACAATAAAGAGTTGTTTCACAATGTTTACAAAATTTAGCCAGCTAGCTCATTAAATCTGCTTTATAAAATACCCCACAATTCCTATACATTTCAAACTACAGTAATTGAATTAGTATGAATGAATTCAGTGAATAGGGTAGAAGTGTTACTCATTCTTTGCAATATGGATGCCATAAGACATTGCTTTATTTTTAGAACAACAACAATTTACAAACAAGGAACAATTCACCTAATAATCAATAGGCAATTAAACAGCTGTCATTTTGAGGGCACTTGCTGGTTTGAGGAAATGATTATGACTTTTATTTGCCATTCATGATGGTAAAATGATTTTATGTTCTTTGGCACTGGAACAGAAATATAATTGACTCATTATTGCATACTTGATAATTGCATACTGGATTTGGAACCACATCAGCACATAACACCATTTCAAGGCAATATGCTGAAACATTTGAATCTTTTATCCTCATCTTATTCAAAAAATGTTGAGTGCAGATCAGATCATTTATGAATGCAACGCCTGCATAGTACAAAATGGGACACCCTGATTGCAGCTAAATTCAAATTCAAACTTTCAGTTCTAAGTTCAGAGTGATCCTGTAGCAACATAATATGGTTAGGCAAGAGGCAGGAGGGAGTGTAGTCATTTGAAATGAGATGCCCTTATGCACATCGCACTCACATTCATCATTTCCATTGTTTATTATGAACACAGAGATCCTCTGGCAGTTGCTTGCACATACAGTACTACCTCTGGAAATTGTTTTCAAATTGCATATTTACGTAATTGTGATCAAGTGGACACATTGCTGGTGAAAAGGTTGCCTTACAGTGCAGCAAGAGTTGCCTGTAGTTCATGTCCTAAGGTCAAAACCTGCTCCCTTGTAGCTAACAAAGATTGCATCATCTTTCTTTACCATAGTTAGTATTTTCAGTTCTTTGCGTTTGGAGAATTTTGCCTTTGTGATACACTTTGTTGAAATTAGATGATTAACAAAAAGAGGTGGAGCAGGATATTGTTTTACATATTATAATACAGGGGAAGACAAAATAATGTAAACACAAAATGAAAAAGGACTTGTATTTTGAAGTAAATAAATCACAATTAATAAGGGGTCTACACCTGTTTCATATTAATTCCACTACTAATTACCAATGTGTTTCTGCTATAAAATATTTTTTTAAATCAACACATTAATTTGTGAGTTTCAAAAGTAACATGAGATACTGTATCTAGCAGATTTTGAATTCAATTCAATCCATGGCCTCCTCAATCATCAGATCTAAACGTCATTGAACCTTTATGCGAAGTTCTGGAACGTAGGGTGTGGAGTAGATTTCCACCTCCTTCATCTCTCAAAGAGCTGGAGGCTTTCCTTTTATTTATTTATTTATTTATTTATTTGTCAGGGACATAGCAAAAGCATTGTTACATTGTTTAAAAACAAGCATCAGATCCGTTGCATTAAGTGTTTATAGTCAATTGCAGTCAATTTAATAAATGGTCTGGTCACTAATAGTGACCAGTCAATAGAGCATCCAGATGATTTCAAGGCACATAGTGGGTTTCTTCACATGAATATGCATAGCCTGCTTCCAAATATTGACTTTTTGAAAATATGGACACAATAAGCAAACCCAGACATCGTTGTTATTACAGAGTCTTGGTTAAAAGTTGTCTGGTCTTCCCTCTCTATGAAGAAAACAGCATATTTTACTATTAATTTGCAATGCCCATTCATAGAAATGACCTCCATACATCTCATCTCTCTTGACAATCAGACACACTACATACAGCACTCATATTCAAGATTGTCATGTTCTAGAAGTTCCATTGTCTTCAACATATTTTAGCAAGAAAGCTTTCAATTTTAAAATTTGTATCTATACAGTATCTGGTACCTTGAGCCATTTTACAACTATTTTACCTACCCTACTCATTGAAAGTTGTGCATGTTTTATTTGAATGTAAAATGTATTTGATTGTCCGGGTCTCTGTCTGTCTTATGTTGTATAATGTGTTATTATTATTCTTATATTTGATATGATGTTTTACTTGAGCCTTGTAGCAGGGCCCCACTGCAAATGAGACTTCGATCTCAGTTGGGCTTCCCTGCATAAATAGCCAAAGGCTCATTTTCAACACCTGTCCCCAAATTCACTACAGAGAAAAACCCCAAAACAAACAAAAATTGGTACCCCTTTATTTTACAGCCTGGTAATTACTAGGTAAATATATGGTAACAGCAGTTACTTACCAGGTAATAATTTCAACATATTATGGTACGTGTCCTTAAGTACCCACTAAATAAATTAGCAAGTATTTGTAATGTATACACTAAGTAAAACAAAAGCCTGCTAGGTAACCAGGTAATACCCTGATATGTAGTCATATAAGATTTTCTTAGTACTTACAAGGGTCTTATTTACTAATAAGCACTTATCCAGGTTACTTTCTAGGTACCTACAATGTTCCTCCATGAAGGATTAGGTAAGTACTTCATAACTATGAGTAACTCATGTGCCTACCTGTTTCCGATCAGTTTTTTCTCAGAATGTTCTTGCTGCACGTGGAATCTTTATTGTAGTGTGTCTGTACTGGTAACTTACTGGAAATTACCAAGAAAGTACTGTGCAACCAGATGCCATTGCTGCTGCTGTTGTATTGATTACAATGTTTAATTTATTTCCCAACTCTTACTGGGAAATTACCCATAGTTACTTGGGATGTAATGTGTAGCAGCATTGTAAAATAAATGTCTTACTATTCCCAGGTGGCCTACTTATCAGGTACCCTCCAGAGCATTACTGAGAAATGTAACTACATGGCCATTCCAAATGATAGTTATGTTAATGACTATTTGTAATTGGTTTCCCACCACTTACTGGGTAATTACTCATAGATACTTAGTAAGTAATGAGAAACAGGGCTGTAAAATAAATGCTTTGTAGTGAAATACCAAACATCGTCACAGTAGTAACACACCTACATCCGGACATTACATGTTACAGATTGTAGCACATCTATCTGTCTGATGAATAAAGAATTGTGAAAACTACATTTACACACTGATGGGACATTTTATGGCCCTTTCCATGGAACAAAAACTGAGTTCTGTAGTTGGGAAACAAATGACACAATGTAATCAATACAACAGCAACAGCAATAATTGCCATCTGGCCACGCAGTGCTTTCTTGGTCATTTCCAATGACTACTGGTAACTTGTTGGTACCGGGTGAGTATCTTGATTGCACTTATGCAACAGTGACCCAAGGAACCTTATTCGACTCAAGCCTACCTCAGTGGAATAAAGGCAATTTTGTCCTGCCACTGCAAACTCCTGATCACTGCACACAATGTTGTACATTTGATACATTTGATTTGTACATTTATGTTCAATTATTGTGATTAAAGGATATTTTGATGGCTCCACGTGGGATTGTGAATACTGTAATTTCCTACCATTTGCTGACTGTCTTACAGTCCAGCTTTCTGGTGTTCTCCTGTGTGGCTGCTAGTTAAGGAGCTAAATGGAATCATCTGTGAACGCTACCATAGGGACGAAACTGAGGACTATTTAGTAGCCAGTAATGCAAGTGGCGCAAGAGAGGGAATGGACACTTGTTTGGCAAGGGGGCTGGTTGGGCTGGCAGCCTGTTTTCAACTTTTATTGAGGTCAGTTTTTGGCGGGAGCTCATTGGAAAATATTGGGACAGAGTTATCCTAGTGGTTAACTGCTTTACGATATTTATATGAACTTAAGTGCTCATGTTGCAACGCTCAAGTTAACCCAACCGGGACGCCGGTTGCGTTGGACTTTGTGCAGGACACAAGGACGCATGCCACTCCAGGATTCGACGGGGGGGTCTCAAAGGCCACCAGGCAAGGGAAGTCTGATTTTATAATGTACATTTTTTATGTCTGTTTTGTGCGTTTGTTATTTTGTTAGGGGATTTCTCTGTTTGGGGTGGGTAGCCTGTAAACTGGGGTTGTGCTGGAGGGAAATTAACACCAATGCTACTGGTAGCCTCAGGGGATAAAGTGTGTTGGATAATTGATCTATACTTTTCCACCACCTATTGGGGGGTCTAGGTTAATTACAGTATCATCATTAAGCAAAAATAAACTAAGCATAGGTTCAATGGCTGTCAATGGGTTTTTTTGTTTGTTTTTGGGGTTTTTTTTCAGATTTGTTCCCGTTTTTCTCCCAATTTTAGTAGCCAATTACACCCTCTATTCATTTTGATTTACCATCCCCACATGAGTCTGCCGCTCATCTCTACGAGGCAAGCTAATTCTCCGTGGGCAGCGAACACCGCCTCCTTCGGGACGGAATTCGCCCACCCATGTTCTGGAGACACCCTTATGTGTTTCACGTCAAACTTGAGCTGGCTGACCCTACTCCCACCCCCTGGGGCGGACAGCCAAATGCCACCCAATTGGGGCTAACGTCCAGGGCTGGTCTGGTAGAGACGGGTTTCGAACCGCATCCCTGACAGGCAGCACACACCGTATCGGACCAGCCAAAATATGGTACGTAATGGCTGTCCATAAACAGGAGATGACTGGGCACTACCAGAAAATATGTTGTTGTTCCCCTTTCTTCTTACAGCATGTAGCAGGCATCATTTGCTCATTTCACATGGAGCCATTTCAGTCTGACAATTTAAGCTCTATGAATCATTTTGAAGTGGATTAGCTGGTGAGCCATTTTTCAAGACAAAAAAAGGTGTTTTCCCAAACTGTTTTCCACACCAATCTGATATTAACTTTACAAGTTCTCTGTCCCAGATAGTAGTGATAAAAAGAGAGGCCAAATCTTGCAATCCATGTATAATTAAGTGACTAAACAAACCTTGTTTGCACAGATAACCAGGCCAAAATAGGAAGTGTAAATACACCTTTGTCCAATGGTATCTTACATACTATGTCTCAAATAGCTGAGTTGAGGATAAGACAAGCTAGATGTAGAGAGAAGGTATCTTTTAAATCCTGGAAAATGGGCAGGTGTTTTTCATTCAATATATCACAAAGGGTATGCATCCCACTAGACAAACAAGCTGCATAACTGAAAGGATGTCCTCCAGATAATAAATAGGACTCAGCTTCTTTAAGAAGAGGTGCTTTCTTGTGAATTAGTTCAAAGTGCAACAGGAGGGGTTATGATGTATTAGGCATAGCTGAGACATCTTTTCTATCTTCTGATATTCTGGCAGCACAACCGTTTGTCTAATTATCAAAACATCAATTGAAGCTTGAAAAAACTGAGGAAGATGTAAGTGCATATTTTTTTATTCCGTCTTAAATTATCATAGGTGGCATGGAAACAACCTGTTTTAAAGTTAAAACAAAACTATTAGCATGGAGCTACTGTATAGATTCATCATTTTACAGTTGAGCATTTTTCTAATGAATTTAATGCAAGGCTATCACTACAAACATTGAGATGAATTTCAGAATTACAGTTTTTTCCTTGTGGTATTAAAAATATTTAAAAATATGAATAATTATTTAGAAGTGACAAAGTTTGTCCATTTGTGCCAAACCTGTCAGTTAATACATTTATTAACAAAGAAATAATGCATTTTGTTTTATTATTATTATTATTATTATTAATATTACCCTAGTAGTATCATATACATATGGGGTCAATTGCAGTGTACCTTCATTTCCTAGTAAGAAGCATTGTATTAAAGTGGTTTTCCAAGGTACTGTACATGGGGTTAGCTGCATAGTTTAGGAAAACTTGATTGCAGTGTACAATTGGAGCTGTGTATAAGCTGAATAGCAGCAGATATCCTGCTAGTCCTGAAAGATTTTTTCATACGTTGTGCGCATGCTTCATCACTATGCATTTTACAGGGGTTGCACACCATAACAAAGGCAGAGAGTGGGAATATTTTAATGTTTGATGTGGGTTACCTATATTTTTATTCCTGAAAAGTGTGTGAATGCAATAATTACAATATAGGCCCTATATAAACCAGACAATACTCAAATTATATTCAAATGATTCAATTTGCTTGCTAAACTCACAAAATTTCCTGGTCACACGTAAATGTTGTGATTACCACAGTTAATAGTCGTTTCTGTATTTTCATCAGAATGCCATATGAAACATATAATAGGATAATTATCCGTGCTCCATATTAATTATAGCAATTAATGTATGAGTGGATACATCAGGTAACCAGTTAATAAAGTGAATGAACAGCTGTTATTAGTAACAATATAACTTCATTCTCTTTTCTTGGACCCTGGGCAAGGTTAGCAGGCTGTTGAGAACTGTATTGTGACAAGCACACGCACTGCATAAAGCTTTATTCAGCATAACAATGATGGCATGCTGATTGATGGAATGGTTTGTCTCCTTTAATCAACCTATTTAATACTTAAATTGTGAATTTAACCTAGGAATACTTCACCTAGGAAAACCTAGGAGACACAGATGTACAGGGAGTAGACAAAATAATGGAAACAATAAATGACTTGTATTTTTAAGTAACTAACTCAATTAAAAAGGAGGCTGAATTATGAAAGTCAATATTAATAGCCAATATGTTTATGCTATAAAAACATTTTAAAATCAACACTTTAATATGTAAGTTTCTAAAGCAACATGAGAGATCAAATAGTTGGTGTCCAGTCACAGAAACTGCAAAATTGTTTAATTTGTCAAGGGGAGCAGGTGGAAACTCATGACGGCATATGCCAAATAAAGAAAAAAAATGTAAACTTAATAGAATAGTTACTAAAATCCACAAAACCATGGCTTCATAAATTACCACAGAACTGAATCTATACCTCCGTGACCCAGTGTCAACAAAAACTGTGTGTTGTGAGCTTCACAAAGCTGATATTTATGGTAGGGATGCCATTCTGAAACCGCTTGTAACCAAGGCCAATGCGTAATAATGCTTAACCTGGTATAATGAGGTTAAGCATTAATATGGTCTGAGTAATATGGTCTGATGATGCTCTTTTTGGTACATCTGGATGGATTTATGTTTGGAGAAAGCCAAAGGAAGCCATCAACCCACATTGCCTGTTCCCAACTGTTAAAACATGGTGGTGGATCTATTATGGTATGGGCAGCCATCTTGTGTGAGAAATTGGGTCCAATTATTACTCTGCATGGTAGAGTTATGGCCAAGGAATAAGAATCCATTTCAGACGTCCAGGTGCAACCTATGGCGCAAACATTGTTTCCTGAAGATGTCCCCATATTCAAGATGGTAACACCCAATTACACACTATTAAATGAATTAAAGAGTGGCTTCATGAACACCAGGATGTCACACACCTCCCAAGGCCTCTCCAATTACCAGATCTAAACCTTCATGGAAAGTTCTGTAACGTAGAGTGCAGAGTAGATTTTTTCTACCGCTTTCATTTCTAAAAGAACTGGAGGCTTTTCTTCTTGAAGAAAGTTCCAATATCCTACTAGAAACCGTTCAAAACTTGTATAACAGTTTGGGGAATGGGTGGCCCAACTCCTTATTAGTTCATAAATATTCATATATTGTGTGGTTCTGTGTGGCTCAGTAGGTAGAGCATGGCACTGACAATACTGAGGTTGTGGGTTTGATTCCCACTGGGACCACATATACTGAAAAATCTATGCATTCACTGACTAAGTTGCTTTGGATAAAAGCATCTGCTAAATGGCACATATTATATTGTTTGTTTCTATTTTGTCTACCATCATACATTTTTTGTGAATGTTTTTTTGTGAATTACATCTTTATGTGAATGCTTCATGAAAAATATGGCAGTTAATGAGACAATGAAAGATGTGAATAAAGTAAAATGAGTTGTGAACTTCAATTTGACTTCTATATCAACAGCACTCTTGTAAAACCTGGTCAGCAGCAGGTTTAGATAATATGCAACTTCAGTATCTTATAGCTAGCACTTAAAGCACACTGCAATCGAGATCAAAAGAAGACTAGTCTAATGAGCTGATGAGCACACTGCAATCGGAACTAAGACAATTTGGTCTATATCTTGTTCTACATCCAGGACATACGGAAAGTTTTGAGTAATACCCGTACAGGTCTGCAACTACAGGTACACTGCAATTGACCCATTGAGTTTACTAAATAGTATTTGGGCAATATTTTGTAACTTTTGTGTCTTACCATTTTATCAGAAATTTAGCAATGGCATCTCCTTTTAAGAGTCTTATGGAGGATGACACCAGGTACCTGAAATGCTTCCAGCTGTTCCGAGAGCGCTCTTCTGAACAGCAGTGCATGCAGAACTTCATCCGTGGGGTTCTCTCTGATATACTGGCCAGGTAATAGACATTCAATCCTTTGATAAGTGAGTTCTAAATCATTCGGGATTCAATAGAATAAAGAACAAAATATCCTTTACGCACTCCCGAATGGTAGGCCATATGGCCTAGTTCAAACTAGTAATGTTTAGGGTATAAGGTCAAGTCTGTACTCCTGGTGAGCACCTTTACTGACTGAATTACTAGTTACCCTAAAGGGAGTCCCATATTTTGAGTCATGAGCTTTAAAGGTGCCTGCTGTTAAGGCATGTTGCTTGGGGTGCCATAAATCCCTTTCTGACACCAGTGTTGACTCATTGTTCATCTGTTGTGTTGTTTACTAAGCAGATGAAAGAACATGAAAATTAACTATTGCATAACTGTTAATGAGTTAATTAGTCAGTAGAAAGTCAAATTTTGCAATGTTTAACTCCCCATTCCCATGCAGGATATTTTGGTTGTATATGTGATTTTAGAAATGTCACAATCTTTTCATTCATAGAAGCCATGACCTCAGTGACCTTAAAATCATTTGTTGAAATAGCATTTTATAGCATTTTAAATTATATTTAATGAAAGCTCTGAGTCCACCATTGCTTCATTCATTCATTCAGAATCATGACAGTATCACTAAATTTAAAAATAACCTTTTTGTTGTAGTTTCAGTTCATGTTTATAAAGGGTTTTTCTCACAGTTATGCTACACGGTGTATGATATAATAGAGCTTGCAATATTATAAATGTGCACAAAAGTGAATGTGGGATCCGTAATGAAGCATATTTGTTCTCTGCAGTATTGGAAATGGAAACGGCTGCCTTAATGTCATGGGGGTTGGCAGTGGTGCAGGTAAGACTCACATGTTTTCAAGCATCTTGCATCCACGTAAGTGTTGATTTTGTACAAACAATGCATGATTAACAGTATACTAGGACATTGAGTCTTACATAAAAACAATGTAAATCAGAAATATTTGGTTATTTCAATTTGATAGCACTGTGCTGGAGGTTATTACTTACTGAACTGTGATTTTTGATTTTGGATTTTTGAAGCTTTGTACTTGATACACCTGACCTCCTCTTCACCTAGATTCCACATTAGTGACTCTAGATAGTTTACTATCTACTGAGATATACTGCCTTTTAAGTCTATACTATAAAGGCAGTTTGCTATCCCTTCCACCACTGCACCATACTAAAAACTAAATCTTGTTACAAATAAAACATTTTGCTATGCCTGTTGGAAGTGTGAATTTGGAACTTTGCCAAGTGTAAAGGTGTAATCATTTACTACCAACTGTGGGGGCGTTCCTGCAGCCAAGCCGATCTAGGGGACCATTCTCTGGTCTTGGTAGGACTGTTCTATAACAGGCACCACAAAGTAGGTTCCCTGGGTTGAAAATAATGTTATCCTGAATTGAGTTCATTTGGCAGTTTTAAAGGATTTACACTTTTAAGTTGTATTTGTACCAAGTGCTACACTATGAATGAATTGAAGGAAATATGAACTGGTTGATGATTCAAGTCGTATTACATTTCCTCTACATTGATCATTCAGACAGGTTTCTGACACAATGGGGTGCAGTGGGAGGGGTGCACAGGTAGCAGGTTAACTATATTTATTTTCTGAATGTACTAAATGGAAAAAGTAAGACAATTTGAAATGAAATAAAGTGAAATGGAATGTAAGGGAAAAGGAAATGAAATGATACAGATGATACAAATGAAATTATCATGAATAATTGTACCTGCTCAAGAGAAAACTAAACTTAATTAAAGTTTGGTCACAAGAATCTCTGTGGTAATCGACTCTGTGGTATATCTATGCCCCACAGATTATCCTATATGTATGGTTAATTTTGCAGGTGATCTCGACCTGGAGATGTTTTCCCAACTGCGACTGAAGCACCCAGGAGTGAGTGTACACAGTGAGGTGGTGGAGCCCAGCAGTGAGATGCTAGAGAACTATCAGGGTACAGTGGCCTCTGTTTAACCCACTCGCCTTGTGGGGCTCTCAATACCTGAGCTGTTTTTGCCTTAAACCTCCACAGATAAGTCTTGTACGATTGTTCTATACAAAGCACCCTAAAATAAGTTCCCTTTTGTATTGATTACATTTTATCTTAAGTCCGCACTTGTATATTTTGTGTATGTATTTTTCACCTTATGTTGAAGTGACTTCAAACATTACTGTTAAATAAGATAACAAATGCTGAATTAAGTGATTAAGCATTAATCTGAAATAAAATGTGACATTATCTCATGCAGACTTGGTGTCAAAGACCCCAGATCTTGAGCACGTAAAATTCAGCTGGAATAAGATGACTGCCTCGGAATTTGAAGAGAACTGGAGACAGAAGAACTTTACGAAAAAGATGGACTTCATTCACATGATCCAGGTTCTCCTTCTTATCATCACTTTGAATTACTCTCAGGATTCAGGTACAGCAGGATTGCATTCCCTTTACTGCCTCCATCATCTGTTCTTGAGCTGTATGAAACAAACTCATGAACTGGAGAAATATCATGTCCTCCATATTTCTTGTTTACTTGGTATTTTATGCTATGAGTTGTTTTTAGTGCAGAAATATTTTGAGGTTTATACAAGGTAATCTTCATGATGAAAAATAGAGCAGTGGTTGTGCTGAGGCTTAAGCCCTTAATTGACATGCTTGCTGCATTCACATAACACATTGTTAGGGATCACTAGTCAACCTATCTGAAATATTTAAATCCAATATGACAACAAATTACAATGTTGGTTTGCCTTCATTTTTGATCATTAGTCCCTTCCATTAAAAGCAGTTCTCCATTTCATACTCAATTTTAGCAAAGCATAACAATACAGACTTATTTATATTTATGTTTTATTTGCATTCATTATACCTTTATAGGCGGCTATGTCCTTGTGGATAAAACGATACCTTTCTGGGCATGACTGATGGGTATTTATTGTTGTGTATGTGCCTGTGTACTGTTCAGTAACATCACACAGGCAGGCTTACATGAAGTTGCCTGATATATTAGTGCATCCTCTTGAAGTGGCTCTGGTCTGTCACATTACCCACAATCTAACTCCTTTATTACTGAGTGCCAGTAGGAAAGGCTGAAGGTAACATTTTTCAGGTGCTTTAGTTCTATAAGATTCTGCTGAGGATTGAATCTACAGCCTTTCATAGTCAGACCACTTGGCCACTGACCTTTGACACACATTACATGGGCTGAAATATACAGTAGATATAATGCATACTGAATCTCTTCAATTTTGAGTTTCACAGAATTTTGATTCATAAGTGATGATTGGTACGGACAGTGTACATTTCTGCTTTTGCTGGATTTTTTTCTGACCTGCAGAAAACACTCTTATCAAAGCATAAAGTATGTATTTGGTCAGAGGTTTCCTTATGAAGTATGCCTCTGGTCAGAGGATTAGCTGTAGAGGGGGAATGTAGGCTGTAGTGGGTGAATGGTGGCTTTCAATACTGACATTCATTCATATTCATGTGTTTCTCAGATGCTGTATTACATCGCTGATCCTTGTGCCACCGTCTCATTTTTCCGGAGTCTTCTGAACAAAAATGGGAAACTCCTCATCATATTAGTGTCTGGTAATAGTCAATGTTTTTTTGTTGGGTTCTTTGTGTGGGTCCTCCTCCTCAAGTCACATCCTCAAGTTTCTCCTGTTGCTACACTAAATTATCATCTCTTCAGAGCCTTATTGTATGAGCTGTTGCTACACAGGCAGTTGGAGATTGGAGAGTTTGGAGGTGCTATGTATCCACAGCTAATATAATGCATGTCTTATCAAATGAACTAAATATGTAGTGTAAATAAATGAGAAAATAATACACACACTCATGTGGAATAATTAAACAAATGGTGGGCTATTCAATGTTAACATTCAAATTATCTTTTCTTAAGCTTAATGAAACTAGCAATCTCCCCATGAATTCACTACAGCATCATAGCCTATAGTTGGGTCCTATAATAAACAAATCCCCAAAATGGGCCAAAGGCTGGTTGTATCTCATTAATAGCAGTCTCTCAAACTCTTTGTCCATCAGCTGATTTCTCTTAGGAGTAGGGACAAGGCTCCCCAGACTGAAGAGTTGAAGTGCTGTTCCTCAAACATATGTTCTTAACTCTGGGGAATCTATAGAGACATCCCAATCCAGTCGCTGTTTTCTTTGATGTCCACTGGAGACGTGTGATCACTTTCATCCACAAAAGCAAAAAAGTCACTCTCACCTTTGTCCTGGGTGATTATTGGGCTTAGCTAATGGGGGTCTTTATCAGCGATGAGGGAACGGCATTCAGTAGCAAGCAACCATTTAATGTAATCTCTCAGCTCTTGCCTTTTACACAGTGTAAACCTTGGCAGAGTGACAGCAGCCAGCAAGTAGTCTTAGAGTCCAAAATATTAGCAAAACGTGTTTTAGCTTGAACAATGACATCAGGCAATTCAGTTGTCATTCAGGATAATTTATCTTTCAATGGCATTTTATTTCCTGTGTTGGTTAGAGTATTCCAAAGAAGTACTGTGTAGTACTATTTCAGAAACAGGTATTCTCTGTCATTGAAACATTTGATGCTCAGTTGGTTGCACAACGTGTTCAGATTGGAGATGGGAATATCCATCATCCTTGATACCGCATCATGGAAGGAGTTTAATCTCATGGGAGTGAGGATTATTAATTTACTCCTCGTCACCTCCTCCAGGCATTCTGATGCCACAGTAGATCGACTACATTTTGTGTACAATGCAGAGGATTTCGCTACTGCGCTTCTGTATACCACTGTTGAATCTGCATTGGATGACAGCCATTTGTCTACATCAGAGCTTGAGATCAGATTCAAAGTATGCGTTGCGCATCTCTGGTGCAGTGATAAAATTAACTGGTCATTTTGAGGCTCTGAGGCCTCGTCCTCAGAGTTGGACTCAGAGCTAGCCTGGAACAAATTACGTTATTCTAAATTTCAGCCATTTTCAGTAACAGTTGTTACTGTAGCATTCAGTTATATGAAGTATGAACTTTCTCAATTTCAGAAGTTATTGCATCGTAGGTGTTCCTACCTCTGAATCTTTTGTAGGTGATTGCAGCAGGTTCACACTGCAATGTTGTTGAATCAATCCAATAGACAGCAATTCCCATAAAGCTCTTGTTATTCACTGACCAGATGTTGGCAGTGGTGGAAACAAGCTCTTTTTGAGTTCTTTATCCATGTCAGCATAAGCGTTATCAGGGTAAGCTGTGAATGCTTTTTGGTCTGATAGGCCTTTGCAAGATACCGGTATTTTGCTCGTTAGCTTTCTGAAAGTTGTCAATATGACTAGACAGAAGCTGCATATTGTCGACCACATATGCAGCAAGAAGGCTGTCCAACTTCTGGGGAGTCACAACAGCTGAAAGATTGAAGTCTATCTATTGGCACCTGCTGGGTCTTTTTCCTCAAGTTTCTTATTTTTGTGTACAGATTCCTGGTGGGGGTTTTTTGTGTTTTTTTGTTTTGTTTTTCATTATCGTGTTTCCAGCTGAAGAGATAGATATTTCTCCTCGGCCATCGATTCAATCTCACTTCTATGTTCTTCTGCTTTTCTTCTATCGGTGTAAAGTTATGCAAGTTACTCCAGACACAAAACATCAGATGAGTAGTTGCTCAAATTGAAAGAGTGAGTGAGTGAGAGAACTGGAGGCCTTCTTACTACATAATTTGTTAAATGTGGCTGGTGGCAGATGTTAACATGCATTTATAGAATAAACAGGCATATCCTTTATGGTTATTTGAGTAGCCTGTGTATCCTTTACACGCACAGCAGGCAATGTAGGCTATTTAAGTAACACATCACTGCTTTCAAAATTGTAAATGCCATTTTATTAAAGGAACTAAGATTGTAATATGTAACATTACCAGGCAAAGTAATTGTATTACTGTAAGGCATTACTTTACTTATGCATTACCCCCAACACTGTTCACTAGTCCCATTCCCTTTCTGATAGGAGGGGGAGTGGGGGTGTATGTCCCTATTATGCTTGCCCCTGGTAGTTCTTATTGGTGTTTGCCACACCGTGACTGCCACTGCAATCGCTGTGAGCTATACTTTGACCTGTTGCAGCCACGTGGCCTGCATGTCATGCACAAACGCACTACATAAGTAGGCTTGTATGTGTGTGCATGTGCTAGCGTGATTGTTCAGTGTCACAGTTCTGCTTGAGCCACTGAGATGGCTTGCATTGAGTAATCATGACCATGTGTGTCTTATCATGCCTGTACCAATGTGATATGTGGTGTACAAGGGTTTGTAGAGCAGGCCTTCAGGGAGCACTATATACATGGTTCTAAGGCCATGTTTGAGCCGCTGTGAGCCAGTTTCTTAGTGTACTTTAGGTCTCCTCTCACGGAAGAGGCTTTCCTGCTGGCTCCATTGCAGGGTAGAGGGCACAATGGCTTTGTCTTTGGTGAATATGCCTATCTGGTGAGCCATCTTACTGCATCTGTATCTGTAGTATACACATTTCATGTGTTGTGCTGGAACTGGTCTCTTGCATTTAGCAGGCCTTTTCCTTATATGGTTCCCCAATATGTCTCCAATTCATTGGATAAGGAACAGAATCAATGAGCCAATCAACCTTTTTGTGGGTCCAATTGAGTCTGTTCTTGGTCCTGCAGTCTCCATGGCACCTCAATGGCTGTCATCCAAGGCATATGACAGCCCACCTGGAGTTTGCCAAAGCTTATGTAACTGTGTTACATAAGCTTCATCCAGCTTCGTTTTCATCTGTTTGGAGCGTCATAGCCCCAGGCAGTAAACTGCAATTGCAGCCAGATTTGATAAATCGCATCAGGTAGTTCATATTCATTTAGTTGCATGGTCTCCTTCCAAATTTTTGAACTCAAAAATTGCATATGCTTGTAAAATTCAGCAGCCCCACTTTTGTCGTCTTTCATGTCCACTAAATGCAAGTGTGCCAATTTAATATATATTGGCCAGCTATTTGTGTGTGATGATGGATTCACATGTATTTTACCCCTTGAAAATCATTTGTGTGTTTCAGGTATGCGCCGTGGTATCTTGCATGGTAAAAATGCTCATACTACTTCAGAGGGCATAAGCGGTCAAATGTTCAACTGTATATATACTGTATATGGCCGCTCTGGAGATATCCTTCCATCATAAAACCATGGTTACTCTGCTAACCATTATGTTTAAGAGACTTAAAGGCACCTGGAAGTTCCATGTTCTATGATAAAATAAGGTAATTCAGTAAATTGATATAGTAATGTAATATGCTGCAATTTGCATTTTCTTTTCAGGAACAAGTGGTTGGGAAAAGCTGTGGAATTACAAGACCCAGATGAATCAAAACACTGTCAGTTATTCTGTGACCACAAGGGACATGAAGAGCTACCTCGATAAGATGGGAATCAAAAACACATTCTACGAGCTGCCTTCTCAAATGGACATCACTGAATGCTTCACAGAAGGCGACGAGAAGGGCGAACTGTTGCTTGATTTTCTGACGGAGGTGTTAGACTTCAGCAAAACTGCTCCTCCTAGCCTGAGGTCAGGTCTGCTGGAACTCCTCCGTCACCCTGACTGCAGCACTGAGGTGGACGGAAGGGTCATATTTAACAACAGCCTGGGTGTTTTAGTTCTAGAGCCTGAGCAAGAAAATGCAACCCAGGGAAATTGTTTGGTTGGACATTCCAAGCATTTATGAATCAGCCTTGTAATGGTCACTGATTGCTATGTTAAGCTACAGATTTGAGAGAAACTGGGGGGTGTTACAGTAGATACACTGGTCCCATGTTGTCAGGACTTTAATTTTGTATAAAGTTACAACTGATACCTCCATACAGCTTTCTCATTTTAATTACTTTTAAAATTCATATAACAATTATAAAAATGTTGAATGTATGGGGTATTGTATAATCGCGCTGCTGTTTCTGCCGTGAGGAGGTGGAGTCTTGTAATCTTGTATTGTTTTGGTGCTCTCCTATTGCCACCTCCTTCTGGATATAAGCACAAGAGTGGTTCTCCAACCTTGGGGTCCACGTTAAATTCAATTTCCTCAGTGTCATATGGGGATCTTAAATCACCACTGATTAATAAACAGATAACTATTCTGGGCAAAGTTTTAATTTTCAATACACAAACAATGTATTCTCCTTAGACCACAGCAAATAAAACAGTTAATTAAACCTTCATATATTCTAGGAACAGTTATGACTTATACAAAGATAGTCTCAGGACATCTGAGCAGGTCCTGGGAAAATAAAACTTTCCCCATGGTCCATTAGTAATTACTGATTCTTTGTTGAAAAAATTGCCTATTTATAAGTATTATAAGATTTGATGAATACATTTCTTAACTATGACTTTTTTTAAATGGTTCAGAATAAGCACGTAATAAGTAAACAGCACAGAGTTTGAGTCTGTGAGAGGTGCCTGGGTGTTCTGACAAGGGCAGCTGCATCAGGCCATGGTGGAAGGACAGTGATCCTTTTTATCTAATGGGAAAATCAGAGCCAGAGCAGACACGTGGGGCTTGCGGCTCTCACTGGTGGATGAGGAGAAAGGTTAAAGATAAAATGCTTTTTTCTCATAAGATACCATCCTGTTCAAAGGTTGTTCATGTCCAAAAGTAGTTTTTTTTTTAAAATAGCAGGCAATTTTTGCCTCACCAGAAACCACTTCAACTTGCAACTTCAAGACTGCAAATCACAATATTTGGTCTAGTTTCTTTCTGATATGCTGCCCATGCAATGATGCAGGGCCATTTTCTCCTATAAGGAAATAGGCTTGTTAAAAGCTAAGCTAGCCAGCTGTTTTTTGTTTAGCTTCTATCTATAGGGCCAGACATTTTTAAAGCTCAAAATAATGGTGAAAATTCAACTCTTATAAAGTTATTACATGGAACATCACAGCTAAAAATAAAGATTGAACCAAAACAAATTAAATACCTTTATTTAACTATTTTGTTGTGTATTTTCTGCTGCAGTGAATGCTAGCTAGCCTACCTAGTCTCTTTTTCTTATGGATCCCACAGAACAATGATTACACATACTTACAGCTGAGAAGTATCTCTTTTGAATCACATAGATATATCGATTGTTCTGACCTCGTCCCATGGAATATGTGAGCAAAGAGAGTGAACGAACCTTAGCCAGCTAGTCTCAGTTTTTTATATGCAGCACTTAGTAAACTATGCCAAGTAGTAAAAAAAGCCAGCTAGCTGGTTAAGCTAGCAAATAAATATTTAGGTTTCCTTTTTACAATGCTTATATATACAATATATTGGCCTGTAAAAATGCAGCCTATGAGGCCTATGATCTTAACAATGCAACTTTGTTGCTAACAATAAATTATCATTTAGCAAATGTTGCTTTTGGTCTCATTTATGCATAAGTGTCTTTTATTGGGAGACAGGGGACACACATCCCTCCCAAAGTCTGAAAAGGCTTGATCTGTCCCCCCAGTAAATCACAATTTTTAGCCTGTGCTAAGCTGTACACATGGAAACAGTAGCTACTGTATATTGGAACTTACTATTTTTCCATAACGCTACAGCAGCTATTACCATCAGAATGACTGAATTACAGAATTACTCACAGGCAGGAACTGCTCCGGGTACAGTCTGATCCAGGGTCAGTTATTTTGGCATTGTAAGACTGATAAATATGTGCTAGCTATAATAGCAGTAGAACAATATCAATGTGCAGTGGCATCATGCCCATTCAAGGTCAGGGGGCACATGCCTCACTCTGACCAAAATCCATAATTTCATGATGTAGTACTTACTATATGTGTTATCGATCCATCCACATGGCATTGTTGATACTTTTGCATTTATGTCCGCTTCCCTGTGAGCCGTGAACATCCAAATGGCAAATATAATGGGAGTCAAATAACTTCCAACCAAACTACACACCAAAATAACCCAGTCTAACATCTAACATCTTTTCTGGCTACACATTGACATTATGAGAATTAAATAAAGATGAATATTGACTTGGTAGGTCTTAATTTTTTTAAGCAATGCTAGTGAAACATAGTATTGTTAGTAGAAAGCAAGGAGACAAAAATAAACTTAAGATAGTGAGAGAAAATTAGCTAAACTGCATATTTTTCACCTACAGTTCAGCAGCAAACCTACTAACTACTATTATGTTTAGCTAGTTATCTAACTAGCTAAGTTTGTGTAATAATAAATAGCAATCATAGAATGAGTTAGTGCTGTTTGACATTAGAAGCAACATAGCTAACATTAGCTAGCAACATATCTTATTATGATTAGTGTCTTTTTTTTGTTCTTTTAATTTTTTTACATTTATTTTCTGATTTTATCCTGTTTTTCTCCCAATTTGGTAGCCAATTACTCCCGCTAGTCTTGGTTCAATCCCCTCCCTCGTAGTTCGCTGCCATAGCCCTGTGACCGGCAGTGACAATGGCAAAGCACCACCTCCTCCGAGACGGCACTCGTCGTGCTGTCGACTATAATTCCGGCACCCCAGAACCACTCCTGTGCACAGCGAACTGTGTCGGCTTCCCTCCCCCCTCCCTGGGGCAGACAGCCAATTGCCGCCCCGGTGGCACTCCCGGCCAGAGCCGACTCTGTTCCTTGTTCCCAATGGTTAAACATGGTGGTGGATCTATTATGGTATGGGCAACCGTCTCGTAGGAGTCATTGGGTCAGATTATTTCTGCATGGTAGAATTACAGCCAAGGAATACAAAGCCATTTTAGGTGACCACCCTATAGTGCAAACATTGTTTCCTCAAGATGTTCCCATGTTCCAAGATGAACGCCCCAAAGCACACTATTAAATCGATTCAAGAGTGATTTCATGAACACCAGGATGAAGTCAAACACCTTCCATAAACCTTCCATGGCGCCCCCAATCACCTGACGGGGAATCGAACCCCGGTTGCCATGGCCAGCATCGGCTAGACCACACGGGAGGCCATGATTGTTGTCTTTTTATGATTAGATAAAGTAGCTAACTTCACTATTGTAGCTAGCCTGTTAGGTTGTTAACATTAACTTTGTATCATTCAGTTTTTAATAACTAGCTAGCTAGCTAAGTTAGCTTGCAAGGCAGATAATAACATTACAACAGGTTATATTACAAAACATTATAGGTAGTGTTACTTACTCATTCAAAAGTTGGCCATCCAGTCCAACTGGTTAAATGTTAAGTAGCCTTATATTAGAAAACTGTGCTTCAGAACCCGTCCTTTCATGTCCCAGATAGCTGAGCCAAACAACACAAATTACAGTTCAATGACATTTGGACAGTTACGGCTCACAGGGAAATGGAGATAAACGCAAAGGTATCAGCACAGCACAGGGGCAGGACAGGAGACAGTTTCCACTGGCCCCTTCTTGTTGGTGTTAAGCTGCTTCACAGGGTAATAACAATGCAGTTATGAGCATGAGTCGCAAAATCCTTATTGATGCCACATAAATAGATGAAATTAAATAGTGTGTACTATTGTGTATTCATTAATTAAATGAATTAATTAAATGAATTACATTATTCCATCTGATGTGGCAGGCTCTATTACCTTATTTGCCTGATATGAATTCTGTTGACAACAGTTCATCATTTTGAACAGTTTGCACTCTTGCAGCAGAGTAGCGTGTGACTGTTAAATCGGCACAACATACTAGGTTCTCAAGATTGAAATCAGTTAACTCATGAACTTACATGAAATGATATGCTGACTTTTGTCCATATGATGAGGTTTTATTTCCATTGTCTTACTGCTCAGAAATCATTAGGATGCAGTAGATTTAAGTATTGTATTGTATTGTACTGTATTTTTCTCAATCTAATTTGCATATGTATACAGTACATGCTCAATGATAAAACACATTTGGTATACTGTACCTAAATAATAAATAATTATATCAATGTGAATCCTGCATTTACACAGTATATGTGCATTCATAGAATTCAGTGGGTACACAAGCACATGACCTTCAAAATTAAGTGATATTATCAATACATTAGAAGCAGTAAAGCTTAATTAAGACCCAAATCATTTTCATACAAGTAACTGCCCAAATAACAGAAATACTTGAGTAAATGAAGGATACTGGTGGCTGTGCTATGATTTGGGGTGCATTTTCCTGGCATGGGTTAGGTCCACTAAACCCCTATAAAAATCTGTAAAATCCTATAAATACAAAGCCATTTTGAGTGATCAGCTTCATTCTATGGTGAATAATTTATATCCTAATGGGAGTGGTCACTTCAAGGATGAAGTGAGAATTCCCTTATTCACAGGGTATAAATGGTCACTGAATGGTTTGATGTAAACCATATGCCATGGCCATCTCAGTCACCAGATTTCAACCCAATTGAACACTTATTGGAGATTCTGGAGCAGCGCTTGAGACACTATTTTGATTAAATTTCTCATAGAAGAATGTTGTTGCATCCCTCCAATAGAGTTCCTTGCAGAATCTATGCCAAGGTGCATTGAAGCTGTTCTGGCAGCTCCTGGAGGCTCAATGCCTTATTAAGATACTTTATGTTGCCATTGCCTTTATTTTGGAAGTTACATAAATTATATTACTTACAATTCATAGTCTGAGTGTCAATTGGGAAATTACAATAGTCAACAGTAATATGTGAACAACAAAGGAAGCTATTTGGAGGGAGTAAGTAATTTTGGTCATCTCAAATAATAAATCATTAGTTAGACATTTGTTCATTTTCTAGAAGAAATCTAACAGATTTTGAAAGAAGTCAGATAGCTGGTGCATTAGTCACAGAAATGCCCAAATTGTTTAATGTGACAAAAATCATGAGAGCATACACCAAACAAGGAAAAACAGCACCAGGAAAGAGTAACAGTGGTTGCAAGGATAGACAGTTCCACACTTAACAGGATAGTTGCTAAAAGCCACAAAACAATGGCCCACAAAACTGAATCTAAACCTCTGTGACCTAGTCTCAACAAAACCTGTATGGCATGAGCTTCACAAAGCTGATATTTATGGTAGGGCTGCCATTTGGAAACCACTTGTAGCGAAGACCAATAACCTGGTAGCAACGCATAACCTGGTGAAATGAGCACAAATCCTGGACTTCTGAGCAGTGGAAGAAAGTAATATGGTCTGTTGAGTCATATTTGACTCTTTATCCTACATCTGGATGGGTTTATGTTTGGAGCAAGCCAAAGGAAGCCTTCAACCCTTATTTCTTGTTCCCAATGGTTAAACATGGTGGTGGATCTATTATGGTATGGGCAACCATCTCGTAGGAGTCATTGGGTCAGATTATTTCTGCATGGTAGAATTACAGCCAAGGAATACAAAGCCATTTTAGGCAACCACCCTATAGTGCAAACATTGTTTCCTCAAGATGTTCCCATGTTCCAAGATGAACGCCCCAAAGCACACTATTAAATCAATTCAAGAGTGCTTTCATGAACACCAGGATGAAATCAAACACCTTCCATAAACCTTCCATGGCGCCCCCAATCACTAGATCTAAACCATCATTGAGCCTTTATGGGAAGTTCTGGAAGGTAGAGTGCAGAGTAGATTTCCACAGCCTTCATATCTCAAAGAACTGGAGGCTGATATTCTTGAAGAATGGTCCAATATCTCACTAGAAACAGTTTAAAACCTCTATAACATATTCCAAGAAGGATTGAAGCTGTTCAGAAGGCAATGGGTGGCCCAACTCCTTAGTTAATAAATGCTTATATATTCTTCGGTGTTTCCATTATTTTGTTTACCCCCTGTATAAGTAGACTCTTTAGTAGACTCTTCTGCAATACTTGATTTAAAGTTGACACTATCCATGCTTTACAAAGGTTAAGAAATTAACTTAAAACCGTTGAACATACAGTATGGCAAGACAATGAGCACACAACATACAGGCTCGAGGAAATAAATCAAGCAATTTATTAAGATGCATTAAAATCACGATAAAAAAAAGAAAAACACCCAGTATGGTGTACAGTACGATTGTTAACATTTTGAATGTTTTTGAAGTTGTTGTTGAAAAAGAACAATTTATTTGGGCCGGCAAATATTTTCTTGCATCCCAAATTTAAGAACTGATAGAGCTGAATTGTCTTTTTTGTTGCCACTTTTACAACATATATGTTCTGGTAACACTTAAAGGTTAATATATTAAGGGCTAATTAACACCTAATCACTCGAACTACTTATTTAGACACTAATAAAAGGTTACTAACTATGTTGGGGGGGGTCGGCACACAGTGGTCAGTGTACTTCCTGCCTGTCTGCTCTGGGTAAGAAAATAACCTTCAATCTTATAAACCTTATAAACATCCCGTCAATAATTATAACAGGTCAATAATATCAGGGTACAGTGAGGTAGATAGTAGGACAGATATCCAGAAAACATTATATAGCATAACTCAAAATGCACTCTGCATTTCTTAAATGTATCAATGATCTATTTTAAACACTTCTATGCACAATCCTGAGAGCATATAGTTACATAGTTTACTTTTAGAGAAAGTCAGTTACATCACACGTTTCTGTAAACATTAGCTAACTTGCTCAAGCCAAGGTCAGAACTCAAGCCACTAAGTCAATAAGCCGCTAACCAGATAGCTAATAGCCTACATAAATAGGGTGCCTTAATAGGGCGTTGGGCCAGGGAAAGGTTGCCACCCTTCAAAAATACAACCTTAAACATTATTGAACAGTGACATTCTCCCAAGGCTAACAACGTTGTTGTGAAGAGGGGCCATCGCTGATAAAGTGGGCAGTTTCTCTTTGTACATGACTGTTGTAGCAATCTTTAAAGCAGGCGTCACCTTCTCCCTTTGCTATCTCCCAGCACCAAGCCTCTGGCCCAGTTCATGTCAGCCCCAGTCAGCGTGTTCAGGCCACTAGCCTCTCTTCCCATGTCTCTCAATAAAAGTGTTGCAAAAGTTGTAGCTTACTCCTTGAGAAATCTCTTAAGCATATGATAGCAGTTGTTCAATTTCCTGATAACCTCCGGCTTTAGTTTGTCCTCGACATGGCAATTTCTTCTCCCTGTGCGAGATCACAGACTGGCCATAGAACGTCTTGTTGAAAAGACAAGAAATCTCTACTAAAAATAGCAACAACAGTGGACATGTATAGACATATTTGACAAGCCAGACTGACTATGTGCAAAGTTCTTCAGACAAAGGTATTTGGAAAGATATGCAGTCTTCATACTCACCACCAGAGCAGGGATTTATCATTAATTTTTAATCATTCATTGCTGTTTAGAGGTAGCTGTATGCTGTAGGTTCTTCTTCATACAATTAAAGCTGACTAATTTGCACTGATTGTCTTACAATTGTCTTTGACATGTGGGAGCAGGTATAGCACACATTGTTTCACATCTTTGACATTATGAAGAAGAAGATGAAGAAGTAGAAGAAGAAAAATATAGCAGTGTCCTACAATTGCTTTTCAGACATTTCTTAATTACCATACATGTACAGTAGCTATGCCTAGATAAAGTATATGAAAAAATATGCTGTGTGATGGTCTCATAGAGAAATATTATTATTACTTTGGCAGATGCTCTTATCCTGAGTAACCTTCAAGGACATAATGGCAAGAAACATTAAATGGATATTACAGCAGTAATAGGAATGACATATGTTAACACAGCACAACCACTTCAAAAAACTGTAAAATCGAATATTATGCAATTACTATCTGAAATAGAGTGATACATGACATATTTTCAAGTGCCGGTTTTAACATGTGCTATATCACTCTGTGCCAGATATCATAATACATTGTAATTGTTGCTGAATGTGGTGTGATGCAATGCTAATGAAATAATTTGTTATACTTTGCAAAGTCAAGTTAAACTTAATGTAACGAATGTACTAGTCTTGAAGCTACTTTATTCCATATCCACAACAAATTTCTGCTTGGGAAAATAAAGTATACCTTATGTTATCTAATCTAGTATACCTATTCCAGGCTGGTGCGGTCTGGACATCCCACAGGTATAGAGGGGTGGCTCCTCAGAGGAAGATGGGGAGAATGGTTCTACTCAACAAAGTAAAATAAAAAGATAACAAGTACAAATAGTACAAGTAAAACATAAAAAGCCTCCTTCAATATATATAATCAACTGAAATTGAATTATAACTTATTGTATATTGGAAAAAGAATGAGCTAAACAGCATCCTCAATTGAAGGGGAGAACATTCTGCCTTTGCATTTTATTCTCAATTGTATTTCCATGGCTGTATCTCCCTCA
The DNA here is from genome assembly GCA_029706075.1 of Aldrovandia affinis. Classification (NCBI taxonomy): domain Eukaryota; kingdom Metazoa; phylum Chordata; class Actinopteri; order Notacanthiformes; family Halosauridae; genus Aldrovandia; species Aldrovandia affinis. Next base: position 912,012 of record JAINUG010000045.1, on the reverse strand, counting down.
TGATAATGGCATTGCCTACCTATTGACTAAAGCATGTTGAAAGGAGAACCAGAGTAGGACCCTCTCCCTTTCAATAGTGCTGAGTCTGACTTTAGGTTTTACATACTGATCCAAGGCCGTTTTTTTGTTTAGCTTGCAATGTTTGAGTTAAGGACTAATAGGCAGAGTTGATCGTAGATCAGTTCTCATGGACAGAACGTAATTGTCGCCCATTGAATTACACTGGAAATGGGGGAAAAATCTTGTGTTGAGGTAAGCCATTTTTTTTTTGTGACACATGGTGTTGATGTTTGTAGATACAATTTGGTAGTGTTGGTACATAGTCAACAACATAGGCAGGCATTGTAGTATAATGTTTAGGGAACTGGGCTTGTAACGTTAAGGTTGCAGGTTCAATCCCCAGGTGGGACACTGCCGTTGTACCCTTGAGCAAGGTACTTAACCTGAATTGCTTCAGTTAATATCCAGCTGTATAAACGGATTGTAAAGAAATGTAAACTGTGTAAGTCACTCTGGATAAGAGCGTCTGCTAAATGCCTGTAATGTAATGTTAAACATCTCATAGTCATCATCATTGGTCATTCATATATTTTATATAATTTGTTTATTGGGAGTGGTATTATTGTTCATATTTGATTAGTGTTGATGTTTCTGAAACCCATCTCTGTATGCCTGGCAGACATATCTGCTTGGATATCCACACCACCACCTGAAGCTCAACCTGGGGAAGACCGAGATGCTCCTTCTCTCAGGTAGAGCTCCCCAAAGATTGATGCCTCAATCACCGTGGAAGGTTCTATAGTGTCTCCGTCCCGGACTGCCAAGAACCTTGGAGTGACTCTGGATGACTAACTGTGTTTCTTCACATCGCACGATCACACAGAACTGCCAATTCTCCCTTCACTACATCCGGAGAATTCGCCCATTCCTCACCCAAAAGGCCACACAACTCTTTGGTTATCTCACGTCTGGACTACTGCCATTCCTTGCTGGCAGGCTTACCAGCCTGTACCATCAAGCCACTGCAGCTAGTGCAGAATGCCGCCGCATGTCTAGTTTTCAGCCTACCCAAGTTCACATGTCACTCCACTACTCACCACACTGCACTGGCTCCCTATTGAAGCATGTGTCAAATTTAAATCACTGGTACTGGCATATTAGCCCACTAGAGGAAAGGCTCCCTACTACCTCCAGACACTCATCACACCCTACACCCCAGCCAGACCCCTCCGCTCTGCCTCCTCTGGCAAAGTGACATGTCCCATCCCTTTGGGTACACGGCAGCCATTCCTCGCGGTCTCACCTCTTCTCTATCCTAATCCCTTGGTGGTGGAATGATCTCTGCTTTGCATTTATATTGCAAGAAGATATTGCAAATTGTCATAGGTACATAGCTTGTCCTCTCTTTCCATTCATGGTAGGAGAGCAGCATTAATACGTACTGGTTAGCTATCTGCAAAAGCTGATTTTGACTTTGACTTTGACACAGTTACGGAAATGTCCATACTGAAGCCAGAGCACTCTCTGTCGTGCTCCTGTTTAGACAAAAGAGACTATGATGTGGTCATGCTGTTGTGTTTAACAGGAATGCTGCCACTTGAGTCTCTGATCTGTGAAGCACGAAATGATTGCAATGCTGGAAGCCAGTTCCTGAAAGTATTTCATCTTATTAACTAATTCATAACTACCTCAGTCTGTAATTCAATGTAGCTAACTTTCACTAGCTATCTAACCAAGCAAGGGTGGGGATAAAAAAGGTATGTTTTATGTTGATAGTATTGTAAATGTCACACTATAAATCCTGTCAACAATGTTTACAACCAAAATTCAGTGAGTATCAAAACAAATGTGTTTCGAAAACAAAATAAAGGGAACCCAATGTATGGCATGTTGAGATCTCTTTTGTACCTGTACAAACATGTTGTTTATGAAAAATAGTACTCAACTGACTTCAAGTTCGTTTTTGAAATACATAATGATTTAGAACTGTGACTTTACCGTGCATATATACACTTTGCCATGCTTATATACAAATAGAAAGCACAGCAGTCGGGTTGAAAATTTTGTTTAAAGATATAACATTTTTTAAGTTAATAGGCACCCCCTCCCACACACAAACAGCAGCAGCACTGCACCCAATGATGCAACCCCATGCTCCTCAAACTTTTGAGGCACTAGCCATCACTTGTATAGAGAGAAGTTCTGATCTGAGACCTCTACATGTGCAGCTGCTAAACAAAAATAGCAGGTAAAGAGTTTATTACTTGTTCTATATTGATTTATTTTGAAATTATGAAAATAATTTTATTCTTTAAAATTGTACTGAGAGGCTTGGTGGTTGAGGGCTGGTTCCATCTACTGCTGCCATTCCGCAAGTCCATCTGGCTCCACATGTGCTGACCCTGATGAGCGACAGGAATCTAACAGTTTAGTTAGGCTATGAGTAGGATTTTTATTTCACCTGTTCTTTTTATTTTGCCACATTTGTAGCTGTTCTCTCTCTATGTAATAAATGTCCAATGTTGAATGAATTCTCAAATTTTCCATCCCTGTGGCATTTCATTTTGCAACTTTCACAACACCCACCGTGCCTCTCAATCTGTCACACACTGTAAAGTAAATGGCATATTTCAGGTAATAGTCACAGTAAATGTATTTTTTTGTCCTTAGAGGCCGCAATGTAACTGTCTTGATTGAACAATTCCTCGCTAGTAGATTATGATTATTACTTCCATTTTCAGGTTTGAGCTGTGCCAAGTTCTCCAGCCAAGCAAATGTAGAGACTCATTTGAGTGGAGTGTTGTCCAATAAAATAAGGAAATAATTTTAAAAGCATTTTTTTTTAAAGCAAACACATTTTCCAATCTCAGTTCTCTCCTAATGAGATGCTTGCAGAGTTGTAATCTTGATTACATTTTGTGTTATATTTTTCACTATCCAGGGCAAGAACTGAGATGAGAAGGTGAGCATTAGAACCAGGGAGCTTAAAAAGTCAATAGCCTCTCATTTTGTTCTTGCAAAACACATCTCTACTTTAGATATACAGATCATTTTTGCTCATTTCCACTATGCTCTATGTTTTGTTGATGGCACATTTTGAAATAGCTTCCACAGTGAACCTTAATAATACCTTTTAAAATGTTAAATGAACAAAATCACTTCTGTGACACAAAAGTGCCCTCTGCTGGATCCCAGGCACTGTGGTAGAAAATAGTGAAAGGCTTCTGCCTCTTCTCTGGTGTGCATGGTGGGCGTGCTTGACTGGTCCTCCAACACTTGCTCCCAATGAAGTTAATCCACAGTACCTCTTGTTTAGACTCCAAGTATTCCTCCTTCATAAACAGTAATGCTCTTTTTGGGAACCTTCACTCCACCCACAGTGAAATGCAGGACCACATAGCCAATGGGATTTGTATTACATTTGCTCCTTTGACAGTGAGCCAGGGGCTGGTACAATGGTGGGCAGCGGTACTGGACATGTTTGGACATGTGGTTATTCCGCACCCAATCCCACAGACCAGTTCTAGGGAATAAAGCATTCTCTACTTCCTGGTATCTACTGTTGTTTAGAACTCAGTGCCATCCACACTATGTATTTATGTGCATGTGTACTGCAAGTGTAATGTAAGGGTACTGCATTTCCATAAAAATGCAGAATGGAGCTTAGGTCATTCATATAGTGGTTTCAAGAAACTGCAACAAACAACCAATGAACATTAAACATTTCAGTCCATGCAATTTTTCATTTGCATTTATAAGTTAAATTATTTTAGAAGGTGCAGATGACCCCTGAATGGATTTGTATGTTTAATATGACTACTAAATGCCATGGACTGGTATGTTACGCTGTAAAATAAGCAATCAATCAAGTCATTTCTGACCCTCATACATTTAATATAAAATATTTCAGCAAAAACTTCATATAAAACACAATGTCCTAACTGAAGAGCAGTGCTCTTTTGTTCTTTTTGTACATTCTTTTGTATGCTTCAGCCTCCCTGAAATGGCCTCTCTGTAATCAGGCTAGGCTGTCTAAATAAATAAATATCAATTTCTCACAAAATATCAATTTCTTGCCCCAAGGCAGCATACCTCTATAATGGAAAGCAGAATATTGTAGACATTTTCAGATTTTCAACCACCTTCTACTGATTGAATGATTTATTTTCCGACAAAGTACTCAGGTCTGAAGCGTAAGTACGTGTCACACTTCCTACATTTGGCTACATTACTTGTTTGTATTCCCCCTTTGATTGACTGAATGTGGGCCAATGAGGAATGTTGTCCAATCAAACCCCTGGGATAATAAATGGGGCCTTCACAGTGTTTGTCTTTCACTTCTTTTTCTTTTTCTTTCTATTTAATTGTACTTGGATATCCAGCCTTCTTTTCAAGTCTTTCCAGCTGTGCACAGGACGTCAATGGTTGTTCTGTGGCAGCTCCATTTGCACAAGTTCTGACTAGAGAGAAGCCATGCTGCCAGTCCTTTCATATCACTGAAGTGACAAATCAATATGTAGTACAATGTCTTTGACTGACACTTCAATTGTATACTAAAAAAGCACATGTGCAAGACAGTCTCCAAAACTGTTCTAAATCAGGTTTAGTGGCCTGATTTAGTCAGGTTTGATGAGATTACATTGCCTTGCATGTAGGTTTTACTCAGCAATGATGTAAAACATAACTTCAGATAAAAACTGTTTGAAGAAGTATAATGGAGACAGAATGACATCTGCTTCTGGAATAGTGTCCTGCCATAGAGGATATGCAGAAAAAGAAGAATGACGAGACCTTTTCTATTTTAGGCTTCCGTTTCATCACATACAGAATTGGCCACTTGTCTTTCACAATTTGTCAAGCAGATGTTCTGCTGCCATAGTCTAATCTTCCACTGGCTACCTTTTTTCATAAATTCTGGCCTGTACCACAACAACCACCAGGGGGCAGATGGAAGCACAATATCAATCACTGCGCGATAATGGTTGCACGGCATTCAAAATCCCCAAATCACCAGTCTCCTCCTGATGCCATTTCACCACAGGTAGCATGTACACGTAACTGCCTAAATAAAGGAAACATTTGAGTCAATGGTTAAAGTATATATATAAAGTATATTGAAAGCAGGTGTGATTCCTGAGGATGATGTATAAAAATGCTGTGCAGGCCCATATGCCCATTATTTTGGCTACCATGGCTTGAGGAAAAGATCTGTGACTTTGAAAGAGGGGTGATTGTTGGGGCATGTTTGGCAGGAGCTTTAGTGACAAAGACTGCTCAGCTTTCTTATGTTTCAAGAGTATGTGGCTCAGGTGGCTAAGGTGATATTGGCATGGCAGTCTGAGGGAAAGAAATCATTAACTAGGGGAAAATGTGCTTGAAAGCATACTCCTTGACCATGATGTCTGTGTATTGGTTCGAGATACAAGGCAAAAAAGGGGAGCAACTTTCAATTAGTTGACTGAATACCAATCAAATATCAATCTAGGGTGTCAGCAGGAAATTTCATCAATGAACCATAGTTCATAGAGAACTTGTCAGGGTTGGTGGTGAGCGTAACCATGAGCAGAGACCTAGAACAGGTGGTAGTTTTCAAATCAAAATAAATCAAAAGGCTTCCAAAGGCCAGATAACAAAAAGCACACAAAACACATAAATAACAAAGGAACCTTGAGAGGCTAGCAATAACTCTACAATAACTCTACATTCACAAAAAGACTAAGCACAGAAATGCAGACGGGCAGAGTTTAAATAATGAGAAGATAATGGGGCACAGGTGGAACACAATCAGGAACAACGAGACACAAGTGGAAACACTCAAGACAATCGAACCATTAATCAATTAAACAATGAGACAATCAGGGAATAATCACGTGTAGACACAGAGAGGGAACAACACAAAGTTCAGGTGGTTCCTTGGCGGCCCCTGGTGGAGGGAGCCGGAGGGACGGACCTGACAGAACTTCACGGGGAGGAATACTATGGTCAGGTTGTAGTGCATAAACTCCTTATTGCACTTAAAAATGCACGTTTGTGAGTAAAGTGGTGTAAAGAGCATAGGCAGTGAGACTACTAGTGGAACAAATTAATATGGTCAGATGAGTCATTATTCACCCTCTTCTCAACAACGAACAACTGCATGTGTGGCACACGCCAAAAGAAACCTACATTGTTACTTCCTTCTAACAACATTCACAGTCCTATGCAGAGCACTAGCAGTTAAAAAAATAAAACACCTAAGTTAGGTTAGTCAGTTGACCAGCTTAGTTTAGTTCTGGTAAAGGATAGAAACAAATGTATGTACTCTTCATTTATAATAGTTTTCTGTGTTTTGGGTTATTAATATAGCAATTGGTGTGGGTGACATCGCTCACTAATTTGCTCATAGTGGTGACAGAGACCAGATTGTATTTATTTTATGTTATTTATTTATTTATTTGACAGGAATAAAAACGTTGTTTAAAAACACAAACAAAGTCTTAGGCCCAACTCAGATCATTAGATTTTCAGTGGGTTCCTGCCTGCAGAGTGAGGAAAAGGGAAAATGTGATTAGGAACAAGGAGGATAAGCATAAGTGTTCATGGATGTAGATGTTCTGAGGGGTAGTGGGATGAAGTTCCAGATGGGAGGGTTATGACTGAAGAATGATTTTTTGCAATAATTATTTTTGTGACTTATAACTGGGTTATTTTGCTGGGTTATGGATCTGGAGTCATAGCTGCCTGTCAGATGAGTGAGTTGGTAGTAAAGCACAGATTGTTTCAGGCAGGAGTTTGTTTTGGATTTTATAGTACAGTTTCATAGCTGATAAGGTGCAGTAGTTGTCAAAACTGAGGGAGTTAGAGTTATGTAGCACTAAGCAATGGCGTGTCCAAGGAGAAACTGATGAGTGTATTTTATGAGCTTTGTTATGTAACCTGCCAGGTTGCTATGCCCTGCCAGTTAACCAATGAAGATAGTGACTACGCCACTCTCATTTGATAGTGAGAGAAGTACTTCAGGAGGTTCAATTAAATGAACTTAGACAGACGCTGTAGTACAAAAATACAAAATATATTTATTTGTCTCTTGTCTTGGTTGTCATTTTTGTAGAGGCTCACTGGAGACAGAGCATTGGGATACAAAGACACCATAGAATGGTAGGCACAAAACAAATAAACTGAAAAGAAACCAACTGAAAAGGGAAGGTACCACCTCCCTTAATAGAAAAGGTAAGGAGGGGGAGGATGGAGCAAGGCCCAGGAGAACACCCACCTGCAGGAGCCTACAAGGTCTGAGCCACCAAGGCACACTACAAGGGATGGCGCTAGGACATCAATCTCTAGGGATTGTGATTATCTTTATGCACAGCAACATAGAATACACCCCGTTATGGGCACTCTTTAGGGGTTGTGATTATCTTTGTGCACAGCAAAGTAATGTATACCCCTCTAATGGGCAAACGAAACCAGGAGTGAAGGAAAGAGCCAGGGGCTGGGACCTAGTGTCCTACAGGGGCGCTGAGAGTGGGGGCCAAGTCTCCTACCTGGGACAAGGGGTAGGCGAGGGGGAGGTGGTTTAGGCAAAACAATAACTAACAAAAAGGTCAAACAAAATAATCAATACATAAATGTGCTCTGCCTTACATTGGTGTTAACAATATTTTAGCATTGGGAAAACAGTGGTCGAAAGTGGTAAACCGTACAGGCAAGTCCTTGTCTTAATGTAGCTACAGAGGTCATAGGCTATGTAGTGTACCAGCTGCTGCAGCTGCTTCTGATATGAATGTGTTACTGGCCTGAAGACTTGGCAGTGGCCAGCGAGGCCTATAAGGAATATCACAGGTGCACTAACAACCATGTTGAGAATGGAGTTACAGGCTGATCTCCCCTCCCAACAATGCAGCTGCGCTTTGTAAGGCGATGCGTGTGCATGCTGAGCGCTGCGGATGCCAGAATTAGCTTTTCCAGCAAGGGAAAAGAAACGCAGCAAGAGAATACCAAACAATGAATTCACAGGCTCCTTGATTCACAAATGAAGTTTTTATTTAAAGTGCCGGACTAGCTCCAGGTAGGGGTGTGGGCGAAGACCAGGTAGGAGTGTGGCAGAGCACCATCACAGGTCATACCTGTTACAGTTATAAGACCGAATAATGGGATCCAGGGCTTCTTTCGTAGTTAGAGGCCAGATTGGTAAACAGGTAGAATTTTGGTAGGTGAATGAGGCTGAGTGAGTAAGATAAGGCTGGATTTTCTTTAAGTCTATGAAAATGGCTCCAGTCATTTGACCATTGTTTAGATTGTAAATACTAATCACTTAACATTAGCTCTGACCAGTAAGGATAGCTAGCTAGCTATGCTCTAGCTTGCTACCCAGTAGCCTCATGGTTAGCTGGCTACCTTGTCCGATTGTGTGGGCACAATAATACACATTGTCTGGTTAGGTAAAGTTAGCTAGCTAACTAATCCCAGCTGTTTGACAGCTGAGGTTGGGTGCTAGTTGTCTCTTCACTTTTGTTAGCTAGCTAGCTAGTTAGTTAGCAGTATCCAGCCAAATATAGTTATTTATCTGGGTGGTGTCATGCATCATGTTCACTCGACACAATCATAATTTTCTAATTCACTTCACTATCAAAATTGTACATTTTGTAGGTGCAATAATGTTAAAATAATGAATGTTACTATAACATTAATATGACCTGAGATTCTAGATAGAATCTCTGCTATGTATAAACAGGTCCAAATCAATTCTAAAAACACAACACACAATGCTTTGATACCAATGTACTCACCACTGGGCAGGCTGCTGATGATTCAATAAAACTTTCTCTTTGAATCAACGACCAAATATATTATTTTCAGAGAAACGCATTATTATTATCATCATTGTGCATACAGCAAGAGTTGTGTTTTCATTGGAAATAATTGGGCTTCAAGTGAACCCATTCTGGCTATCTAATCTGTCAGGAAGTATCCATCAGCAACACTGTTTCAGTTTTGTTTCTGTGTGTGCATGTTTTGGGGAATGTTATTGTAAAGGGGTCCAAGCTACCTCACATTAACCTCTTGTACCTTACAGGTATTCAACAACCCACCAAAGCAGCATCAGGGCAGTTAACAATAACGTTGACAGTTGACAGTTAACAATAACGTTTTTATTTTACTTATTTTTTGCATCCTAAAAATGTAAAATGCCAAAGGTTGTACACACTGTAATTCAACTCTACCAAGAATGTATGTCTGACAGGAATGAAACATACTATATTAGAGTATTAACACTGAGAATTTGTATGTGTGATTGGTGTTCCCATACAAGAATGTTATGAAGTGTATGTAAGTCAACACACTGAACCAAGCAAGTCTTCTGTGTGTATTTTCATGTTGTTGTTTGGATTTTTCCATTGAGTCTTCCTTGATTCCACAGCTCTCTCATTGATTCTTACTGGGGTTCTACAGAAACCTGCTGTTTCTTGTTGGCACAAAATCATTACAATGCCTTTCATTGGCAGCTGGGACATAGCTTGTTAAGCAGACCTAGGAAAAGTGAATATCTTTGAGATTTGTCTAGCCCTGATTCAAAAATTATCATCTGGTAAACCCTCTTCACCACATTGATGTGTGGTCACATTTAACATATCATTTTTCATTTTTCATTTGTTTCTGTAGAGGAATACAGTTGACTAGTGCTATGGAGATGGCACCAGTTACTCTTTCACCTGCAACTGACCTGTGACTTAGAGCCCTGCGTGGGACTATTTTATCAGTCCCACTCTCACCCACATGCACTGTCATGGTTCCTTCTCGTCGCCAGAGGGCAGCATTGGACTTTCAATGTTCCCTCATTGTCTCTATGATTTAATTGGTGTTGTTGTGTTCCCTGATTGTTTTGATTGATTCCTCCTGTGTCTCGTGTGGTCTATTTAAGTTGTCTGTTTTCTTTGTTTTGGGCTCGGGCTTGAATGTTTGTTGTGTGTTTGTTCATTGTGTTAGTGTTTTCTGAGTTTTTCCCTACCCTTTTCGAGTTTCACTTTTGCTCTTCTTATTTTATTTTTTATCAGTATTTTATTGAGTCTTGGGTTTACATTTACATTTACATTTTAAGCATTTAGCAGACGCTCTTATCCAGAGCGACTTACAAGTGTACATTAATACATGGTAGGAACAATCATAGTTTGCGCAAGAGATCAGTGCAGTAATACAGCGATAGACATAATTGCAGGCAGCTGCATACCATACCTGTAATACTGGGAAAGAAAAGGTTAGTAATTATTTTTATTTTTTTTTTAATGAGGAGTAAGCAGAGATCCATATACAAGAAGTGTTGAGCAAGTAGGCAGTGATGATGACAATTAGCTAGATGTACAGAATTCAGTGGTAGTGGCGTCTGAAAAGGTGGGTTTTGAGTCTCTTGCGGAAGATCGCAAGTGATTCCGTGGTCCTGACCAATAGCGGAAGATCATTCCACCACCGAGGGGTCAGGACAGAAAAGAGGTGAGACCACGAGGAGCGCCTGGCAGGCGCCCAGAGGGATGGGACAGTCAGTTTTCCAGAGGAGGCAGACCGGAGTGGTCTGGCTGGGGTGTAGGGTGTGATGAGTGTCTGGAGGTATGGGGGAGCAGTACCTCTAGCCGCTTGAAAGCACCAGTGAATCTGATGTGTGCTGCGATGGGGAGCCAGTGCAGAGAGGAGAGTAGAGGGGTGACGTGGGTGAACTTCCGTTGATTGAACACCAGATGTGCGGCACCATTCTGTACTAGTTGCAGTAGCTTGATGGCACAGGCCGGTAGGCCTGCCAGCAAGGAATTGCAGTAGTCCAGATGTGAGATCACCAGGGCCTAGACCAGGAGTTGTGTGGCCTCTTGGGTGAGGAACGGTCGGATCCTCCGGATGTTGTGGAAGGAGAATCGGCAGGCCCGGGTGATCGCTGCGATGTGGCCCGAGAAGCACAGTTGGTTGTCCAGAGTCACTCCAAGACTCCTGGCAGACTGGTATGAAGACACTATGGAGCCTTCCACGGTGATTGAAACATCGGTCATCGGGGAGCCCTTCGCTGGGAGGAAGGGGCATCCAGGCAGAGATGTCAGCCAGGCATGTAGAGATCCATGCCGGGGACTGGGTCTCAGATGGAGAGAAGGAGAGAAAGAGTTGAGTGTCATCGGCATAACAGTGGTAAGAAAAACCATGAGCAGAGATAACAGAACCAAGTGACTTGGTGTATGGGGAGAATAGGACGGGGCCTAGCACCGAGCCCTGTGGGACTCCGGTAGAGAGGGTGTGGGGAGAGGAGAGGGATCCTTTCCAGGCCACCTGGTAGGACCAGTCAGCCAGGTATGACTTGAACCATGTCAGCGCAGATCCAGAGATTCCCATCTCGACGAGAGATAAGAGCAGGATCTGGTGGTCCACGGTATCAAATGCAGCTGACAGGTCGAGGAGGAGGAGGAGGATGGAGCTAAGGGATTGGGACTTGTGAAGAGGCTTCAGCACAGGTAAGCGTGTGCCCATACACTCCACCTCACCACACACTACACCCATCAGAGCACAATAGAAGACTCACTACACACATAGGTACTACATGTTCCACACACACCCTCAGTAATGGCCCCAGCAGACTGCTGCCTTTCCTGCTTCCAGCACCCCTCTCACACTCACTCACTGGAAAACTAGACCTTTTGGTCACAGATACCACTCACACACCACACAGACACGACAAACTACATTAACGAATAAAACAAAAAGAGAAATGGTGGTTTTGTGTGGCTCACTAGGTAGAGCATGGCACTGACAACACTTAGGTTGTGGGTTCATTTATCATTGGGGCCACATATACTGAACAATGTATGCATTCCTGTAAGTTCCTTGGATAAACGTGTCTGCTAAATGGTATATGTTATATTATGTAGAAATAACAAGTCATAACAATAATTATCATAATGTCCCAATGTACCGGGTCGGGGGATGTATGGCGCTTGACCTTGAAAGACAGCAACTAACAGCCACTGGAAAACTTCCTCCAGATGCTGAAGGTGAGCCTGAAAGTTAGCAGAGTACACAATCACATCATCCAGTAAGGCAATAGTGACTAATTTACCAGCTCCTTTACCAGGCATCTCTGCATCAGCCTCTGGAAGGTGGCTGGAGCATTCCTCAAGCCAAACAGCATACGGTTGAATTCAAACAGGCCCATTGGGGTGAGAAACAAAGTCTTCTCCTGATCACCTGCTAATAGCCAGTTGTCAAGCTGGTCAGTGACTCCTCAATCCTGGGCAGAGGGTACATGTCTCAGTGCATGTACATTTAACATGTACATGGCATTTAACCGCTGATAGTCCGCACAGAACCTTCATGCCCTGTCCTTCTTATGCACCAAGACAACTGGCACAGCCCAGGGACTGGCATTCTCTACTGGCAGTACCTTTCATGCCTCTCTTAGGCTGCAAACACCCCCACCACTGGATGAACTCATGAAACTGGCGATGCTGTTCTGGTGTCAGTCCCTCAGCATCAGGTATGTTCAGGGGCTTTCCCACCCTTGCCAGGGACTGTGTTGTCCTCACATCTATTACCACTTCACCAGGGATGAGAATCTGCAGCTCCACATTGCAGTCACGCAGTCACTCAGTCACAAAACATGGTTGACAGCGGGCCCCATCCTGCCCGCCCCCAATACAAAATCCACTCACTGTTCTTCCATGTGCCCTGGGCATAGCCTAGACCTGTGCCCACCACTCACCAAATTTCACAGTTCCTTCTCCTCCCGTAGGCTTGACCACCCACTGGTAATACTGGCAGGGCCATTCACATTGGGGGACAGCATTACCTTCCTCCTGTCCGTCCATAATGTACTTGTATACAGTTGGAGGGTATAACAAGGTGGATCCTTTTGACTGTGCCGAGCATTTAGGGTGTCAGGGGGTGTGAGCTCCCCACACTAATCATCCTTCCCTTCCTCCCATGCAGGAATCCACTGACCCTCCAAACAGTACAAGGGCATGCAAGTAAAATACAATTGCTTTATTCAATTTCATGAGATATTTAGAGATAACAATCACACATACTTGGAGACTGAACACAATGTCTTTGCTTCCCCCTGTCAAGCTCACCCAACCTTGGGACCCCAGCCAACAGCATAGGAGCACTTCCCACAGGTAAGCCTTTGCCTGTACACTCCACCACACTGCACACAGAACACGCATGTAATTCATGAATGCCCAAAGTCCCGTCTCCAGCGCCCCGCTCACATTGTGGGACTAGGCACTATCGGCACAGACACCACACGGACACGACAAACTACATTAACCACCCGGTCGAGTTGTACCCCCAACTCATCGTCCCCTCTGGTTACTGCTGTAGCTCCTGTCCCTCTCTCCAGTCAAGCTTTGTCAGTACAGGAGAACACACACACAGGGCCATGGGTAGCGTAACGGTCTAACGCACTCCGCAGGGAGTGCAAGCTGCCTACTGTACTGGCCGGGAGCCCTGATCGGGGGCAGCTTTTGGCTGTCTGCCCCAGGGGGTGGGGGGAGGGAAAGTTGGCACGAGCTCGCTGAGGAGCAGTAGGGCGTTGTAAGAGCAGGTGGGAAAAGTTCTGTCTCGGAGGAGGTGGATCATTGCCGGACTTGGGATATTAGCTTGACCCGGAGGACAGGCAGTGGGCTCGTGAGGGGAGGGTGAATCAAAATAAATAGATGGTTTAATTGGCTACTAAATTGGGAGAAAATGTTTAACTTAAATCTTTTTTTTTTTTAAAAAGATGAACACACGCACAAAGCTAACCAACCGCCACTCGACCGAGCTGGAACACACACAAACATTTACAGGGCACTCACACACAACGTTCGTTACTGACGGGGTAACACCAAGTAGCTCCAGACGCATCCATAATGCTTGCTTCTACTTGCTTCTCAGCTGGGTTCCCGTGAGCGGGTTTCATCTATCTGTGGATGATTAACTCCACTCCAAATTTGCAGAAATGACCTATATTATAATAATAATAATAAATGTGATTCTGAATGGGATAGGCTGATTAATAGCTAAAACTGCTACTTTTTCCTGTAAGAAGCTTTAAAAATGGTAAATATACATGTTTCCATGTTTCATTCCTAAATGACTTAGTGCCAACTCAATGTTGCCTGAACTCCTTATTATCCCCAATGTCCCCTGGCCCTGCTCCCTCCTCCCAAATCCCTTTTGTATTGGCTGCAGTCCCAGCTCCAAACAGAGGCCTGTTTCTCTGCTCTCCTTGGACCTTGAGCTTTTACACACACCCTTTTGTAAAAACAACCACAGAGTAACTCTATCACTCATTATCAGTGCAATATCTATTCACAGCACTCTGCTCTCCTCTGGCTATCAGAACTTTTACTTTTAATACCTGCAATAAAAATGCATATTGCTTTTTGAATTTGAACATTGCATTTATTTGCCAGCCTGAACTTAAAAGGTTAATCCCCACCAGAAATACTATGTGGGTGGAAAGCCTGGATTTGTGATAAATGCTGTTCTTAAGATGACAGGTTCTGTCTTTCTGTGCATGAACAAGTCAATTAAAACTTGACTTAATTGGCTACTCGCTCTCGCCCCCAACAGAGTAAAAATGTTTCATTCCCACAATTGTGTTGGGTCCCATGGGAACCCAATCCCATTACAGGGCTCTACAGTGACCTTCAGAACAATAAGTCTGACCATTGAGAAATGAGATGCAATCTGTGTTGCTCATGCACTTTATATCAACAGAATACAAGGTGATCAGATCTTATATGGTATTGGAATGTTTCATGTAGAATAATTGCAAGTTGAGTCAAGTGAAAGGACAGACAAAGGTAGAACCACAGAACAGAACAGAATAGAAGTTTACTGATATACTGTAAATATTCTCAGTAAATTTGGGGAATTTTTCCATTCAAAATGAATAGTGAAAAGATAGTAAGTTGTTTAGCTAACGTCACTTATGTGAAATCGTGGTGGAAACTGGAAGACATTGCAACACATAAAGCCATAGTTAAGAGCCATTATTTAGAGCCAAGATGACAGCTACCAGCAGCCCACTGCACTGTTATGGCAACCATGTTACTTCCTCGTAAAGTAATTCACAGTCCTATGCAGAGCACTAGCGATTCAAAAACATTTAAGTTACATAAGTTAAGTTAGTTAATCGACCAGCTGAGGTTAGTTCTGGTAAAGGACAGAACTTTGTACTCATTTATAATAGTTTTCTGTGTTTTGGGTTGTTCATATATCAATTGTTCTGAGCGCCTTCACTTGTTAGACAAACTCATTTGCTTATGTACACAATTACATCTTGAGTATGTGTCATAGCTGTTTGCACTGCTGTGAAACTATGAAAAGAAAGAAGATGAAAAGCAGACTATGCTAGATTGTTTTATTTTGTGTCGAACAGAATAAAAATAATTTTAAAAACCTCTTAACCACTGCCTGCCTCCTGGGTCTAACTGTGAAGAGTTGCATAGCCAATGTCAACAGAGGGAACACAGGGACTGCTACATTAGGTAGCTAAATTACTTAGCTAGCAATTTGTAGTCCATGAATGTCTCCTCAACAATTAAATGACAACCATTAACAATCTACTACAAGTGCACTACTTCAGTGTCATATTTGGTTTACAATCTGTTTCCATGAATAAATTAAGCGTAGCACACTATTTACTGGTTACATGCTAAATTTGGGTGAAAAAAGTTAATTAATAGATAACAGTTCATAGATATTGTGCTGACAATAAGAGAAAGAATGACTGTGGTTGTTGATTGCAGAAGGGGTGTGTGGAAATGGCCAAGGTCCAAGGGGAGCAAAGAAACAGGCCTCTGTTTGGAGCTGGGACTGCAGCCAATACAAAAGTGGTTTAGGAGGAGGGAATGGGGCCATGGGACATTGGGGGAGGGGTTATAAGGAGATCAGGCAAGGTTGAATTGGAACAAAGCCATTTCCAGCTCATAAAAACAGGGAACGTGTACAATGGGTATAAAAAGTATTCACTCACCTGATGGAGCTATAATTTTCCATGGCAGAGATGGGAGAAATGGGACAACAATAGCCCGGGCGCTTCATAAATCTGCATTTATGGAAGGGTGGCAAAAAGAAACCATTGTTGAAGGAAACACATTAAATCTTGCCTAGAGTTTGCCAGATGGCATGTGGGAGTCTCTGAACCCAAGTGGCGAAAGATTATTTGGTCTGATGAGACTAAGATTGAACTTTTTGTACTATGTTTGGTGCAATCCTAATACTGCGCATCATCACAAGAACACTATCCCTACCGTGAAACATGGTGGCGGGAGCCTAATGCTATGGAGATGCTTCTCTGTTTCAGGGACTGGAAAACTTGTCAAAATAGAGGGCAAAATGGATGGAGCAAGATATAGACAAACCTTGAAGTAAAGCCTGCAGCAATCTGCAAGAGACCTGGGACTTGGGAAAATATTTATATTCCAGCAGGACAGTGACCCAATGCATACAGCAAAAGCCACATTGGAGTAGTTTAAAAACAAAACAAATCTATGTCCTGGAGTGGCCCAGTCAAAGGCCAGACCTCATTCCCATTGAGAATCTGTGGAAAGATTTGAAAATTGCTGTTCACCAGCGGTCCCCATCCAATCTGATGGAGCTCAAGCAATTTTGTAAAGAATAGGCTAAAATTGCAGTTTCCAGATGTGCGAAGCTGTTCGAGACTTACCTAAATAGACTCACAGCTGTTATTGCAGCTACAGGTGCTTCTGCCAAATATCATGTCAAGAAAGGATACTAATGGAATCAAATATATACTATTTATATTTATACTATATTCTATTTTTATTGGTCATTAATTATAAAACAAGAAAGTAGTATAGTTGGTTTTTTATTTGACATTATAGAGTATTTTCAGTTGATCAGTGGCAAGAAATCCCAATTAAATCAATTCTGACTCCATGAAGTAAGAAAATAAAATGTGAAAAGGTATAATGGTAAATTAATATTTACCATTATAAGAGAATGGTAAATATATAATTTACCATTATTGTAGCCAAATTAAAACCACAGAAAGAAGCTGGATAACTTTATGGAATGTGAACAGATTTAACATGTAAGGGATACAATAAAATAAATAAATAATAAATAAACTAAAAACTAAATGTACATGGAAATCTTGTATGGTGCAATGTGAATAACTGCCCTTAACATTATTACATAGTAGTAATATGACACTGAAAAATGATTTCCTTGCACTCCCCCACAAAAACAACAGCTGCATACAGACTCCCTTGCCTGCTGAAAAAGCTGATCTCTCTAAAGGACACGCCTTGCTGTGGAGGTTATATAATTGGTGAATTAGTTCCACTAGCTGCAGGGTGAAAGAGATGACCTGAGGACAGCACAGTTCTTACAGACAAAACAGACGGTAACCTACTTAAAGTCAGTCTAATCATTAAAGGAATAATAAATGTATTTAAAGGCATACATGTCAATGTACTGTTTGCAGTTCTGCTTCTAACATATTTGTTGAGGTGGAACCATGGAAGTAGAGAGATTTATTTCTGGAACATTCTGTTGATGTCTGTCTCCTGATTCAGACAGTGGTGCACAAATAACAGAGGATGCTGGTTTTCAGACAGGGCAGCTCTCTTGTTTTTTTGCAGAACCTCAGATATGGCATCCACGACAGTTCCGTCAGGGTATGAGGGCCGCTATGTTGAGGGTTTCCAGTTGTACCTGCAACGCTCTGAGGAACACAAGCTTATACATGGATTCACTGACAAGATTCTCCCTGACGAATTTACAAGGTAACAAAAAACATCAATGCTGCAATATTAGTCAGTGTACAGTATTAATTGCAGAAGCACATTACAATTTCTTTAATGTCTTTGTATTACAGAGGCACAACTCTCTTGTTGCTTAGCGGTTTCTTTAATTTTATGACGATAGTGTGGTGTACTTTTTTATTTTAAATGGTTGACTTTAGCTCTCAAATATATGTGTGGGGCTAGTGGGGAGTAGATGAAGAGAATTACTCTTACTTTAGCAGTAAGTGAGACAGTAACCACATGCATTTGGAGTTTTAGATTTCAAATAAAATATTGGAAGTTCCATTAGTTGCTTAAATAATTATACAGTATATTTGTTGTGATGAAAGCAAATGTTAATAATTCAAGTATCCATTTTTTTATAGAATTGGAGAGGGTAAAAAAAGTGTGAATGTTCTTGGTGTTGGAAGCGGAGGAGGTAAATTATTTTTATCAACTTCCATAGAAACACAACCCCATTTCACATTGAATACCCTAATCACAAGAATTATTTAACATGATATTGGCACCATCTTGTGGAGATTTTCAAAACTTCATATATTATTCTCGCAATATATTTATATGTGTTGATATGGTATTGTAACATAATGTGTGCCATGACCATATAGGTAAGATAGGAGGTCAGCCCATAACTCCAAACATTAATAGTATGTGTTACCAGCCCATGTTGTGCAGAACTGACATTTTTTTTAATTTTTATTCAGGTGAAGTGGATGTCCATTTACTCTCTGTACTGCAGTCTAAACTCCCAGGAACCTCCATCAATGCTGATATAGTGGAGCCCAGCTGTGAACTGACTGAGAAATTCAAAGGTAGCAGAGGATTGTTACAGAAGCTGCAAACAGACACAATGGCCTGAATCTAATCAACATTTGACCTTAAATCTGACACCCAAATAAATGCAAGTTATGGACAAATGTTGATTGAATCCAGGCAATTGTGTTGTGGTAACATGACTTATGATCACAAGGTTGCATGTTCATAATGCAGTTGTAACACTGCTGAAGTACATATGAGAAGAGTGGACTACTTTAGTACACATCCAGTTCTATAAGGGAAATGGGTTGAATAAAAAAAAAACCTGTATAATTTATCTGCAAACAAATACATGCATACATGCACAATACACATACATGCATAGATACATTACACTTTTAGACTGTTTATTATATTCAAAATTAATTTGTAAATGCACTAGATTCAGTTAACATGTTTCTAGGTGAGAAATAAATTTAGGGCGGCAGTTTAGTGTAATGGTTAGGGAACTGGGCTTGTAACTGAGAGGTTGTAGGTTCAAATCCCAGGTGGGGCACTGCTGATGTACCCTTGATTGCAAGGTACTTAGCCTGAATTGCTTCAGTAAAAATATATATACATATATATCCAGCTGTATAAATGGATTGCATGTAAAGAAATGTAAACTATGTAAGTTGCTCTGGATAAGAGTGTCTGCTAAATGCCTAAAATGTAAATGATTGCAGAGTGTGTAAATTATTTTTTGTATTATTTGTTTCATAGCTCTGGTGGCCACGACTCCCAACCTGCAGAATCTACCCTTCAACTGGTTTTCAATGACCTGTACAGAGTATGAGACAATGATTAAAGACAAGAAGGAGACAAAGAGATTTGACTTCATGCACATGATTCAGGTAACATGTTATTTAATTCAGTAGGACTATAGAAATGAAGATAATGAATTTGGGCCTTCCAGGAGGAGCATCCAGCACAAATCCTTGGTACAATGACATGCCCCATGGTCCAGAATTTAATTCCAAGCTGTTGGGAGTCCTGTGGGGTAAAGCACAATTGGGGTCACCCGGGGGTGATTACAGTCAGTCAATTCTAAATTGAGAGAAAACAGAAAAGTAAAAACAGGGTTAAAAATGGGTTAAAAATGTGACAGAAAGCAATACACCTATGGCATAAGGATTGTCAAATTTGAGTCTGAGCATTCTACACTTTTGTGGTCACCGGTGGTTAAATCAATAGTTCCACATCAGATTCATTCCAGGTGGAAGACCTTGACTTTGAATCTGATCTGGAATAGAAACAATGAACCCGGAACCATAGCCAACACAGGCAAAGCAATTTGAACCTGAACCTAAAACTGACAGAAGGATAGCTGATGATGATAATACCTTTATATTTGAAGTGCCCTTTTGAGATAATTTCTGGTGTAGTGTTGACATTCACAGGGATTCCACTGCCAGTTAACTGTAGCTTCTTCAACTTGTTGCAGAAAAAATATAATTTCAAGAAATTGCTAAAAATGAACGTGAGTCAATGGATGCTGAATTAATCCCAATGAAATAAACTATACAGTATCTCTAATCATTGATATACAAAAATTAAGTAGCCACTAACACCACACAACACCCTGCCAAGTTAAATAAAGCAACATCAATAATAAATAAACCAATAAAGCCCCAAACATCAGTTATGTTGTGCTTCTTCCTGTTGTGACAAATGGGGAAAACTAATGAAAAATAATAGAAATGTCCAGATGTCTACTCGCGTAAATCAATATTTCTAATAAATTAGTGATAATAGACCCAATAGAGAGAAGATGCCGCCCTACATTTAATACTAGAACAAACTATATCTTAAATCCATTGTTTTTACTCGGGCTTCTTATATGGAATGTTGAGTAACCTGAGAAGTTGGGTCAAACCATAACCTCAAGGACCTAAAGTACTTGCCCACAAGAACACCTACCCTACCCTGGCAGGATGAAACCAGTTGTCCTTCCTTTGCTGGTCTGGTTCTCGTTAGTCAGAGCAGGCGCAAGCTCAAACCTGCAGTACCTCAGCTATAGCGCCCAGACTGTGCTCATGGCAAGCACCTTTATCAAGTAAGTCACTAAGGAACCCAGGCAATCTACATTCCTCAGGCAGTCATTTCCCTACCAAACTCTTCCTCTAAGATCAAAAAATAAAAGGGAGGGAGGGACTAAGTCGGCTGGGTTATCCGTACCTCGTCAAGCATCAGTGACCCCTGCTACTCAATCGGGTGCCCATGGTCTGCTGGTGTATAGCTACGCACAGTGTCTTCCTCTGACTCTATGTCTGTGAAAGTGCAAGCTCAACTAGACTGGTGTGAAAATAAGCAGCAGCTGGAAGAGAGCATGTCATTGTCTACGCTCTCCCAAATTGACAGCAGGGGTTGCAGCAAGTGAGGCCTAAAAATATGAATGGGAGAATTTTTCATTTTTCTCCCATTCTGAATTGGGAGGAAAAAGGGGGGAAAGCAATTCATAAAAGTCAACAAAAAACATTTATACTCTTTCACCATTTCCACAGATGCTGTACTATGTAACAGACTATTCAGCAACCATCAAGTTTTTCCACAGCCTGCTCAGAGAGAAAGGCAGGCTTCTAATCATCCATGAATCAGGTAATGAGTAAAACTATGAGTCAAAATCATCTTGTGCTATATAAACATTGAACAAGAGAAGTACATTATGTTCGTATTGTTTTCCTCGTACAGTATATGAAACAAATCATAAACAAATCTGTATTAAACCATAGAGTAGGAGTGGTATGGTGAGCCTATGCATGGCATAGTAGTATTACATAAGTATACAGTAATCATTCATTGCTAGTTATATTTGTAGGCATTGTAGTGGTAGTAATGATAATAGTAGCAGTGGATACTATTGTGGTAATTGTGTAGTGTTACTTAGATTTAGGGTATAAGCGCACCCAAATCATGACACCAGAACCATTCAGTGTCGGAACACTGTTGTGTTTCCATTTTTATTCTCTACCTGTAGAGGGATTTGATAAACATATCTTTGGTTTCCTCTGAACTCACTCATGGGCTTTCCCACAGGGTGAAGGTAGAAGGAGCACAAAGCACAGTGCATTTAGGATGGGATGTAAATGCAGCCTTATATTCTCTGTTTATGTGTTATTTTCCCCAGTGCCTATACACCATTTCATTCTAATGGCCTGGATCCTACAGATCTCAGTATTGGAGTCATAAATATGTTGAATAGGAAGGATGATGGAGGGTGGTTTATGTTCTCTAGATGGAAAGAATGTTCTGTGGTCCATCTGTGCCATTTTACAGTCTCCAGTCATCAATGTCATTTTAATTCAATGTTGTGGTGTTTGTAGATACATAATCAGCTATTCAAAGACGCTTTATAACATAAAATAGACATGTAATGAGGATAACACCATCACTCTACAGAACATAGGGCAGTTTTTAAAGTAAAACAATATTTTGTTTATCTATCCACCGTAGCCTGCAACCCACCGTCGAGCTACATTTTATGCTTAAGAGCTTATAATCTTGAAACTACTATATACCTTTGGTATAGATCTGTATTTCAGCATTTCAGAGATCTGGTTAACTGATTTTTTACTATTATTTTCATATTTAGCCAATGGAGGCTGGGACACACTCTGGAAGACATACAGGCAAGAGCTTTGCACAAAGACCATCTCCGATTACCTCTCTGCTGGAGACATCAAAATCCTGGTGCAGAAAATGGGTCTGAAGTGTGAAGAGCACAGCCTCCCCAACACTCTGGACATCACAGAGTGTTTCGTTGAGGGGGATGAGATGGGAGAGAAGCTCCTAGATTTCATGACAGAGCAGGAGTATTTCCATCGGTCCCTGAATCCCGACCTCAGAGCCGGAATCTTGGATTTGCTTCAGAACAAATGCAGCACCAAAAAAGATGGAAGAATTCTTTTCGACTGCGGCTTGACTGCCTTACTTGTTTACGCCTAAACAGCTGCATGCATGCCCTCCTCGTTTACGTCTAAACAGCTGAGTGCCCTATTAGTTTACGCCTAAACAGCTGAGGGCCCTACTTGTGTACGTCTAAACACAAAGTGCAGAGAGCTGCATCCATCATTTTTATCTAAGAAAGGTGTAACAGGTAGTGATCTTACTGTACCAGTGTGTAATGTTAAGGGATCCCTAATACCATGCCCTGTTACATCCAGAGGAATTGTAATAAACACAATTGAAGTGTGCTGAAGTATTTTTTCTTCTTACTTTAGTTGCAATTCCAATCAAGAATCAAGAAGGTGTGGTGGGGATTGGTCCCTGGTAATGTAAGGAATGTGACAGTTACATTACATTTTAGATTACATTTTACAATACATTGCATTTACATTACATTTACATGATATAAGTTACTGAACTGAAGGTCTGCTGCCTAACAGGGGACGCTCTATTCCCTCAGTGTGTGGTCTAGTGGGTGCAACAGTGACAAGACAGAAGGAGGGTCGAATCAAGGCAGCAGTGGGAGCTGGTGTTTTTTTTTGTGTGTTTTTATTTGGGTTGTAGCCAGGTTGGGCAAAGTAGCACTGACTGATGCTACATCCCTGGTTTTTTTAATACTTTTTCTTTCGTTGTTTGTGCGAAAGTGTGTGTGTGTGTGTGAACGCTGCCTATAGCAGCTGTTCTCTCCCCTACTGGGAAGAAAGTGGTCTCCATTCCGGAGGCGTGGAATCCTATGGGGGCCTGAGTTGGGAATTCACTGTGCCGTGTGCGGTTGAGGGCAGTGAATGTGATGCACGTCTATTTTCAGATTGTCTGATCCTTAGCGTGCAGTGGTGTAGCCGAGTACAGGTAAGCCCACCTGGAGTAGCTCGTGACATGAACACGAACATGTGTAATAAGGTGTCTCGGGCCAGTCTGCTCAGCCCCCGACATGATGTCCGTGCATTGGTTTGAGGTGCAAGTCAAAACAGATGAGCAACTCTAAATCAGTTGACTGCAAATATCAATCTAGGGTGTGATAGGTAGTTTCTATGGTCTGGTTGCAATGCATAAACCCTGTGCACCTAAAAATGCATGTTTGCCAGTACAGTGTGCTTGTTTCATACGTTGATAGTACAGCCCTGACAGTATCAGAACCAAAATACTTAAATACAGTAACCCTGAACTACAGGAGGCCTTACTTAAATTATTCAACCTGGTACTACAGGGAGGCTGCTTCCCTGGCAAGATGAAACAAGGGCTTATAACCCCGATTTACAAAAGTAGACATTTTCCCTCAGTAACTGTCGAGGCATCTGTGTGAACAGAAACCGGGGGAAGGTTTTCTGCAGTATTCTAAATGCCCAAATCCAGGCCTTCCTTACCAAGCACAGGTTCAGATTTGCTAAGGAAATAGTCACAGCGCAAAAATAGTCTTTATGATGCAGCTTTTTGCAGTCGCATATACCGACATGTTAATGGCCAATTTACTAAGACTGGTTCTAATTATGCAATCAAAGAAATGAAATACCCTCATTTGCTATTTTGCAGTAGGAGGCACCCATAAAAAAGGGTCAAAAGAAAATATGGCACACTTGCACGTCCAGATCACAATGCATCAAAAAATGGATATGGAGCACAAGTAGCAAGAGAACCATGAGAAAAATATTTATATTATTTAGCCATAAGAAAATGAACATTGGATTATGTAAAGAAAAGATGGCATGATGTTAGGCACAGAAGGAATAGACACGGCTGAACTTGGAGAAGTCCACAGAGTATCTGAAGGTAAATCTATTCACAATTCATTCATTGTTCAAATTTATAACTGTGTTTTTATACTGACTGCTAGTAGATGACAGATTGGTCAATAGATCCTGTGTCCTTTCAATAAAACAAATATAATTTTCATATTATATCTGAAAATAAATTAGAAGTTCTAGTAAACAATAGGTAGGTTATATAGGATATATTGTGCATTTAAAATTCTGAAACAATACCAATACTAATACTTTCAAAGCCAGGTTTCTCTGTAGCCATATGTAGCCACATTGTAAATACCTTGTTTTGTTTGTTGAATGTCTTCTCTGTCTACTGGAAAATATATGTAAAGGCATGCTCACTGGGATAAAATGTCCAGCACCTCAGGGAGTGCTGATGGGAATGGTTCTGATGACTGCTGCTATGTTTGGGAAAGATAACTCCTTAACATACCTTTTACAGAACATGAGCTAGGCTATATTAGCACTCAGCAAAATACTGCCTGCTTTCAGACGTTCTAAAAATTATCACGCAAAGAGGAGAGTTGCAGTTAAGGCATGCTTTAATAAATCAGACGGAATACTTAATCAGCCTAATTTGCTAAATCTCCACCCTGTTTTAGCATTCACCCGAGGTATACATATGCATGAACAGATTTAACTATGCATTTACAGGAAAGTCGCAGAGAGACATAACCCCTGAACATTACTTCCTAATAGCGATTTGACCCATTGCAACCTTGTAGCAGTCTCAATCTTTTAGTAAATCTTGCCTACAGTGTCCTGAGTAAGAGTCAGTGGCTTTTTTCCAAAACATCACAGTACTGATTTACACCCGACATACCTTAATTAAAAACCATTTCAACTTGGTCTGAATGTCTATATTACAAAGTTCTGAAAAGTGGTGTAGGGGTTAAAGCTTGTGATATCATTAAATCAATACATGTGTAAAATAAGTTTTTAAAAAATGTAATTTTTCACACAAGGGCATGGTATGAGGCAGGGCTGTCTGCAGTTTGAGTCCAATATTGTTCAATTGTTATTGTTAAATGGTACACTGCCACTGCAATCCAATGGTGGTGGGCCAGTAGGGGGCGGTCTTACCTCTGGACCAAAAAATGGGAAACCTAATGCCCCAGTGCAGTGAGGGGGACACTGTGCTGTAGATGACACTGTCTGTCAGATGAGACGTTAGACCAAGGTCCTTACTCACTGTGGTCATTAAAGATCCCATAGCACTTGTCGCAAAGAGGGTTCCGTGGTGTCCAAAATGGCCAACCTGGCTTTTTCAATCTGCCACTAAGTCATCATCCAGCTTAATTGGCTCAATAATTCCTTCCCTCACCACCTTAGCTGATGTGAGGTGAGCGTTCTGGTGCAAAATGGGTGTCATACATCACCCAGGTGAGGGCTACACTTTGGTGGTTGAGCTCACTTTCTCCTCTTCACTGGAAAGTGCTTTGAGAACTTCTATGCATGGCCATATCTACCATTGAGGAAACCAAGGTCATGAGTCTGAGTTTTATTTTTTTACATATTGATTCAGTGTAATACTGAATAAAAGAGGTGAACTAGGTTACTGTACATGTATGTATACAATTACTTCACTTTGGTAGGCTATAGCAGAGATTTTGTACAAAGCCAAGATTACCATCTGTGCTTGGGACGACTTTGTTGCACAGCTGGAGTTGAAATCACATTATGTAGACAAGTCTCACGTTTATAACAAGCCATTTCACGAAAATTGGTTGAGAACAAACCACTTTTTATTCAGACAATAGTGGTACAGTAGATTGTAGACAGTGGTGATAGGCACAACGCTAGAGAATTTTAGTGTGCATTTTCAGTGGCCAATCATAAATCATGACAATCTACTACTCTTGTAGACTGATTACATAAAATATTTCTCAGTGACATTTCTCGTGACGAACCTCACTAGAGGGGCTAGGTCTCATGACCTCGGTCATTCTCGACTCCTGGATGTGGCCCTGCTTCAGAAATAAGTGAATAACAAAAACGATTGACAGAAATATGTTTATTAAAATAAGTTTCCCCCAAAAAAATCTGCAATAAAACTGGCGTAACAAACTCATCGCCAGTCTGCTGGAAAACTGAACAGACTGCGCGCCATCAAAGTATGTCTCCTCTGCGCCTGTGCGCGCTCCGTCTTGTGTTGTTTGTCTCTATGACAACAGCTACAAACTCAGCCTGCAATCTGGAGTGCTGCGTCTCGGATAGATTATCCCGGGATCTGGACAGTTGACAGGCCTTGTTGTACTTGATCCCGTATAATCAGAAGCAAGTCGATGTAACTCATGGCAAATAAACAACATTCTCTTTTGTATAATTAAACTGGAGGCGATAAACCCAAGCTCTGGTGAGTTGATTATTAACAGATAGAAGACTTTATGGAGTGCATGGGACTGCGCGTATCCCATGCGTGTTATTGGCATTAGAATTTGCTAGCTAACTACCGCTCAAGAATGCAACTTCCATTCCATAGATCTTGTCATCGTTTACCCCTGCAGATTAACAGCCAGGAGCGTATATCTGCTGGAGTGTGTTATAAAAGTGTAACGTTACCTCGCTATTGTAATGATTAATAACAGAAGCGTCGCCACCGGGGAATGCAAAATGTTATTTATTATTTATGTACAATGATACGTATTATTTTTCAGCTTTGTTGTTCGTAAATATTGATGCCTATATTTTGCCTGATTTATGACGGAACGGATGCTCTTTAACTAGATCTACGATATAGGACACTGGCCTATACGCAACAGAATAATCTGGAAGGATGCGAGCTGAGTTTCCCGTCGTTTTTTCTTTGGCGTTTATTTTACATTGGTTAAATTATGCAATGTGATGGAGTTTTTTATTTCACTGCCTGCTTGAAGGAAGTGTGCTATATCGTTAGGCTAGCAAATAGATTATTACGGCTCATTCCGTAATAGAGGGCCATATGGCCAGTGAGATTAAGCGAAATCGAGAAGGGATTTTAGACTGCAGCGGTCGACTGCTCATAATTGCATGGTCTTAACCCCAGCACCGGATTATGTACTTATTTATGGTACTAAAATGACATTAATTCAATCGGGAAATTTAAAAAAATACATTCATCATAATAAAAAACTGATCTCAAACAAGCCGTTAGTATCCATGATATTAGCGCAGACTTGTGTGCTGAAGCAGCCTACTGTAGATGCAGCACTGTGTATTACATTACAGGCATTTAGCAGACGCTCTTAATCCAGAGCGATTTACACAGTTTCACATTTCTTTACATACAATCCATTTATACAGCTGGATATTTACTGAAGCAATCCAGGTTAAATAGCTTGCTCAAGGGTACAACGGCACTGCCCCCACCTGGGATAGAATCTGCAACCTTTGCATTATAAATCCAGTTCCCTAACCATTATACTAACATGGAGTCAACATTGGGGGGGACCAAATCAATTTATTTATATTTTTTATATTAGCTAGGCTGCATTTTGAGCTATCTGCTGTTAAATAAAAATTAGCTAGCTGTTAAATAAAAAAATAGTTCACATAACATCTAGTTGATAGATATAATTGTACCCTTCACTTGACTGATACAACAATGTCCAATCTGCATCTAGCTAGTGTACAGGAAGCTCAATGCCCAGTCAACTATCCATATTCTCATATTTTGGCACCAGTCTGACATGAACAGTCCCAAGAATACACAGTGTGAAATGCAGTTTTAAAATCCCAAACATGCTTAGAGCTGCGTGTACTGAGAGGTGTGAACATTACAGCAAGTCAAAAATACAAGTGTGTGTGTGTGCACCCATACACATGCAAACACACGTGCATGTTGGTGGATGATACGAGTAGGCTATAGGTACTGTATATGTGACTATAAATGGTGACCTAAACCCTGAATCTCTACCATTCGTTATAACGTTACCTGTACAGTACACATGTGTTGTTTTTTAGGAGGAAAAAACTGAATGTGCTGCCATGCTGTTCGCCAGTTTCTTCTGAGTGAGAATTAAAGAAACTTTTATTTCTTAAAGAAACTCAGTTTTTCTCCCAATTTTGTGGCCATTAGTACTCTCTATTGCTTCAATTCCCCCTCCCCCATGAGCCCGCCTCTGCAACTATAGGACCAGCCGCTACCCAGGGACCGGCAATGAACCGCTGCCTTCGAGACGTGCTGGCTTCCCAGCCGTGAGACTCCCGGCCAGAGCCGGGCTGGTCGCAGCCCAAGATCTAACCCCGGCTGCAGTGGGCAACCTGCAGTCCGGGCGAGTGCCTTTACCGGTTGCGCCGTCCGGGGACACTTTAAAAATAGATCCTTATTAGCCTGAGTCTCTGCAGTAAGTCTCTGTAGCGGGTCTGTTCTTTTTGTGGCATGGCTGTGTGTCTCTCTCGCAGGTTCTGCAGATCCAGTTGAGCATGAGTGGGCCAGCGGAGCAGTATGAGGACGACTTTGAGAAAGATCTGGATTGGCTCATTAGCGAGGAGGGGCGGAGCCACGAACAGGTGAGCAGGTCATTCATGTACCTAGGCAGTTTAGAGAGCCGGCACAACATTAATTACGATTTAACAGGGGCCTTTATTAGCCGTTATATTTCCTTGACACAATGAATAACAAGTGTTTTTCAAAAATACCCGTTGTTATCTTAATTAAATTTGAATGAACCTCAAAAGGCATTTGGGAGCCACTGCTCTATAAAGCTTTATGCACTGCATGTCCCTGTCACAAAATGATGGTCAGCAGCCTGCTGACCGTATGCAATGCCCAAGCAGTGTAATTGATACATCAAAGTTATATTGTTGTTATTAATAACAGCTGTTCATTCACGTTTATGAACTGTTTACCTGATGTATTCATTCACTCAATAATTGCTATAGTTAATACTGACCACAGATAACTATCCGATAATCTGTTTCAAATGGCATTCTAATGTAAATAGAGAAGTCATAATTAATTATGGTAATCACAACATTTACTTCAGTGATGGTTGGCTCCGATAACATAACATCCGACAATAAGGGGACTAGGGGTTTATTCAATAAACAGAGCATTCTTAACATGCTTTTCAATACGGGCCAGGGAATATTGTAATGTGTTACACAGTTCATTTAGAAGAAGGTTTAGCAAGCATGTTTAATGGTTTGAAAGTCATTTTAAGGCCAGGTCAAATATGAAAACTTTCCCACTCTTTTCTTTCGCTATGGCGATTTCTCCTTTAAATCAGTATTGGCAGAGCATGTGCACAACGACAGGCAAACAAGCACATCTTTCAAAAATAGCAGGAGATTTGCTACAAATCAGCTGATATGCACCTCCAATTGTACACAGTAGCCACGTTTTCCTAAACTTGCCACTAAGCTAAACCTGTGTTAGTACGGTACTTTGGAAAACCTCCTCAATACGATGCTGCGTACTGGAAAATGAAGTTGCACTGCAATCCACCTTGTATATGCTGCAGCTATTTTAGCCAGGTCTCTCTTCGAAACAGATCTTTTATCTCAGGGGAACTTCCTATTTATATAAAGGATAAATCAATTTAAAATACACACACACACACACACACACACATATGCATGGACACACATTCATATGCATGGACACACACACATGCACACAAACATGCACACACACCCTGCTTGAAAACCAGAATCCCAGAGGTACTTGAGGTAGGTAAGGAAAAAGTGGGTCTCTATACAGTAGTTGCACAGCCTGTTCTGTTCAGCCAGCCACCAACAATGAGCCAGTAACACAGGTTATTCACCCTAAACCTAATGATATTGTTTCTCCTGCAGCAAGATCCAGAGGATGAGGACATTGAAGCCCAAATTGATAAAGAGTTGGAGGAGGAGGAGGAGGAGGAAGAGGAGGTAGAAGTAGATAAGGTGGGAGGGGACGAGAGGTGGCCATCGCCCCTGGAGCCCTTTGACAGCGTGGTCGAGTCCGATGGAGATGGTGCTGTTGAGTCCCTCCCCTCAGCCCCGCCCACATCAACAGCCCCACTCCCTCCTCCTGCTGACTCTCTCCCCTTGGCCCCGCTTCAGCCAGAGGGGGAGGATCCAGAGGAGGAGAAGAGGTACATTCTGGAGAAGATCCAGCAGGCCAACCAGCAGCTGAAGGCCCAGGCTGCACCGGACCACAGCCGGCGCCGCCGCCTACAGTTCAAGGACCTGTTGGTGGACCTGGTGGTCCCACCAGAGTACGAGCAGCACAGCACCCCCCAGAGGAGCAGCGAGGAGGAGCACCAGGTTTCTGGGAAGATGTCAGATCTGCACATCTCTCTGCAGGAAGAGGGTGGGGCCGTGGGGGTGGCCGGCAGAGAGGGGCGGGTCCTGGTGGAGAAGGACGGGAAGTTTGACCTGGTGAGCCTCAGGGAGGTGGAGAGCCAGGGCCTGCTTCCACCCCTTCCCTGTTCCCACAGTGATGCCCCTCGCCCCCCACGCCACCGCGAGCCCTCCCCTAGACCCAGTACGGTTGTCTCCGTGGCGACTGAGCCCCTGCACACCCCAAAGCCCCCGCCCCCACCCCTCACCAGGAACCGCCCCAACTCGGCAGGCCACAATCAGTGCAGTGCAGGGGGAAGAGCCAGCAAGCGCAGGGTGCAGTCGGCCAGCAACACATCCTCCCACGCAACCTTCACCCTCTCATCCGAGCAGAAGCACCTGCAACTAAAGCAGCAGCAGAAGAAAGAGAGAATACGTAGAGAGGTGGGCCCCTCACTGTCACACTCTCTCTGGCATTGTCCTTTGAATGGCACTCCCTCTGGCATTGCACTTTTCACTGCACTCTCTCTGGCATTGCCCTTCTAATTACTCCAGGAGCTATATAGACGCCTATGCCCCCCTCTCTTTCTTTCTCCCAGGAGGAGGAGCGGAGGCGGCAGGAGGAGGCACAGAAGAGGCAGGAGAACGAGTTGGCGTTCCGGGCCTGGCTGCAGAGGAAGAGGGAGCAGCTGCACGAGGACCGGCGTGTCCATCGAGCACAGGAGATGGAGAAAACAAGCGGCAAGGTACACCGAGCCTCACACTGAGGCTCACTGTCCTCTGTAACTATGGTTTTCCCCTCACACCAGTGGTCTCAAACTCGGTGCCATGGAGGGCCGTGCGATTTTCATTCCAACCAATTACTACTGCCTTAATTGGTTCAACTACTCATTCAATTATAATTATAATGTACCTCTGTGCATTTTACAAGTTAAAGCACATAATATAGGCAGCAGCTGTTATTTAGATAACAAAAATCACTAAATTCACTTCATTTGAATTATGTGCAAGCCAACCGGATAATTTAGCAAATTGGAACTAATTATCTAATCAAGAGTGGAGGCTGAAATAAAAACCAGCATACACATGGCCCTTCATGGCCCTGAGTTTGAGACCACTGCCTTACACACTGCCCTGAGTGTCACATGACCCTGTACACGGCCCTGAGTGTCACATGATCCCTTACACACTGCCCTGAGTGTCACATGACCCTGTACACGGCCCTGAGTGTCACATGATCCCTTACACACTGCCCTGAGTGTCACATGACCCTGTACACTGTCCTGAGTGTCACATTACCCTGTACACTGCCCTGAGTGTCACATGCTCACTAATGATACTTGCACACTGCTCTTATTTATGCATTTGGGGTTTTCCTTGCAGAGGGAACCATGTGACCCTCAGGAGGCTTTTAAACTTTGGATGAAGCGCAAACATGAGCAGCAGGTGAAAGAACGACAACTGGAGGAACTGAAGCGTCTGGATGAGGAGAGTGGGTTCTACCTGCACAACCAAGAGGAATCAGAGCGAGCCTTCAAACTGTGAGTACAGAGAGAGGAACAGAGCGAGCCTTCAAACTGCGAGTACAGAGAAATGAATCATAGCAAGCCTTCAAACTATGAGTACTGAGCAAGGAATCAATGCCAGCCTTCAAATTGTGAGTACAGAGAGAGGAATCATAGTGAGCCTTCAAACTGTGTACAGAAAGGAATCAGAGCCAGCCTTCAAACTGTGATTACAGACAGGAATCAGAGCAAGCGTTCAAATTGTGAGTACAGAGAGAAGAATCAGAGCTAGCCTTCAAACTGCGAGTACATATAGAGAGAGAACTGAAATCTAATTAATCTAGTTGTTTTTTTGCAATACTACTTGTATGCTACAATTTGGCTCATGCCAACGAAGCATATTGAATTTAAATGAACTGTGTTATTGAGGGGGAAATGGACAGTGGAAAATGAAAGAACTACACCTCTCTGTCGCACTGGATTTTCTGTGTCACTCCAGGCCTGGAGTTGAATTTTCTGATGAATGATTTAATATCAGCTCCTGCACTCTGGCTCTGATAGGTGCGTTGTTTCTCATTCTGCCTGTCTGTACTGTGTTAATTCTAAGAATGTTAAAATGGACCTGCTGACTTACACTACTACCAGCTGGGGATCAAATGAGGCATGCACAGTATGTACGTTAATCATTTCAGTAATTACTTATTCTTTTCTGTATGTGTCTGTTCCGTGTGTGTATGTTTCTGTCTGGTCCGTGTCTGTGTGTGGTCCATGTCCATGCCCGTGTGTGTGTGTGTGTGTGGTTAAGGTGGCTGAAGCGGAAGCGTGCAGAGAAGCGGGCTGAGACGCTTATGGCTCGAGAGCGCTCCCGCAGGCTGATAATGGAAGCGCGACGGGCCCGGCGCATGCAGGATCTGCTCTGCACTGTCAACGAGGCCAAGTCCTTCCAGTTCACTGATTATTACAGTTACCATTACTGAGCCCTGCTTCACTGATCACTGATCACTATGGTTACCATTACTGAGATCCGATTCACTGATCACTAGTTACCACTACTGTGATCCGCTTCAGTGATCACCACGGTTACCATTACTGAGCCCCGCTTCACTAATCACTACGGTTACCATGACTGAGATCTGTTTCACTGATCACTACGGTTACAATATCACTTCAGATTCAGACATTTTTTTCTGACTTTGCCTCAGGTTTTTTGGTGGTAAAATCACAAGCATTCCTGCATTTATTCATCCAATATAGATCATTACAGGTGTTCTCTGTACAAAGTTATTCATGCATTCAAGTACAGTCTTTAGAAATCTTAGAGGATCTGTGCTTAAGAACACATTTTGTATGATTTCCACACACAGTTAACAATGCTGCAAGAGGGAGGTATGAAATGGGCTCTGTCCAAGCCTGAAGAGTCGGTCTGTCACTAATTTGAGCTTTATGACATGCATCACTGATGCAATATCAGTACTGATCTGATGATTTTGTTGCATGATTCCGTTTTTATATTTGAGCCTATGCGATGAAAAAACTGTGCATATTTTGTGAACATTTAGATAAATGTGACATATAATTATGGTTCTCTGTGGCTCAGTTGGTAGAGCATGGCGTTGGCAACGCTTAGGTTGTGGGTTCAATCCCCACTGGGGCCACATATACTGAAAATGTATGCATTCACTACTGTAAGTTGCTTTGGATGAAAGCGTCTGCTAAATGGCATATATTATAATTATTTGATAACCTCTAAGGTTGTCAAATAGTTGAAAGCTATTTAGTTGAAAGCTAACATCTGGAAAGACAGACAACGAAAGACCTTGAGGAACATGGGGGAGCCAATCACGAAGCTGGGGGAAAGTCCCTGAAAGAGGCAAATGGAAGAACAATTTTTTCGTTTTTTAAACTTCCTTGACTAGCTACTGACAACAGTTGCTAGTGGCTAGCCTGTTACTAACATTAGCTAGCTTTGGCACAGCTAAATGTTTCAGCTTAGCTGTCACAAATTAACCCAGCTTGTGAAACATGGTTTGAAATGCTTCACATTGCTAATTTAGTTCAGAAAGCTGTGGCTATATCAGTCAGTAAGCAAGTCAGTTCATGTCTATATATCCAAATAATAATTCACTGCTTGCAGCATTTTAAAGGGAAAAGATGTGCATCAATAACTGTGCCAGAGACTGGGAAAATAATGGATTACAAGGAGACATATTTTGTTGTGTAAATTCAAAGGATAAGGATAAGGATAAGGATACAGTGAAAATGCTTATCATTTGTATCACCATACATAATGTAATATATACCGTTTTTCCACAAATTCAAACTGATTTTAAACACATTCCATATATAAAATCGAATAAAATGTATTAAAGATTAAAACCAAAAATGTATAATGGTTAATGTTAAAGACGAGTACGATTCATGTATTTTTCCATTTTCAAGCTCTTTAAGTGGTTTATATACTCTAAAAAGAAATGATTGATCATCTGAAAATGGGAAAATATGCACATATGGTTCTTCATTGCAAGGGCTCATTTTCATTCCATACAATTTCTTAATTGAACAAGATTTTTCTACATTGATGCTCTCAGACAATGAATATTGCAGGTTTGTGTAAAATGTGTATCTACATAAATTGTTTTATTTTTAAAATCTACACTATATAACTGTGAGACTAATTCTGAAAAGTGTAATTATTTGTACTGTGTGATATTTTTGTGTGTAGCTCCCAATGCTCTGTGAAAGTTTCTGTGCGTGCGTGTATGCACATTTGAATGTCTGCCTGAGAACGTATGCGTTTGTGTTTCAGAGCCTATGCATGTACATTGTGCTTGAGTGAGTGTATACCTGTACATGCATAGCCTATAGAAAAAATCAGCCAGGTGTGCTATAGCAGGTAGATGAGGGGGACGGGGACGTACAGTAGTTTGAGCCGTTTTCTGATTGTACCTGTAGCTTCTTCATCAGCTTGTAAAGACTCTTCAAACTAGAGGCAATCACTGCCAGGGAGTACAGCATGGGCCAATCAGAGACGAGGAGGGTACAGTGTAAGGATCAATTGGCCTTGTGTGTGAAGTATACACCACAGCAGTGTTTTCAGCCTCCGCTATCCAAACATGAAGAGGAAGAAATCAATGCTCTACAAATCAATGCAGTCTTGGCCAGGTCCCCCCAGAAAAATAGACATCAACCTCAATGGAGTTTCCCCCTGGATAAATCAAATGGAATCCGATTGTCATACATAGGTATTGAAACTGATACACAAGCAGCTGGTTTACCGAGTACTTTATATAATAATTAAAAATTAAAACTACTTTTCAAATTGTACACTTAAATGGACTGTCCCACTCAAGACTGTGAAGTACTTTCCTGTGAACACAATATAGTGATACCAAAGATCCTAGGTACTCAACTCATTTAACATCCACAAACACATGCGCGATAGATCCTAGGTAGCCAAATCATTCAACATCATTGTAAATGGACATGCACGGAAGCATGCGTTAGGCCATAGGAGTACCAGCATACACAGTGGGTTCCCAGAAGTTTGAGAAGTCTTGCCTTAAACAGCAAGTGGAAATCAATGTTAGTGCGATGTGTCTGTGCCAGGCAGCTTTCCTAAAAGAAGCAGATACTGCATGGCACATGGAAACCTCAATGACCACCTGAAACCTCACTGATCCCTCTCCAACAGTCTTATTGCAGAGTGTGGATTGGGGGCTCTAGAATGACTCAACAATAAATCAGGATGAATTAAGTTAGTAATATAGATGTCCACAATTAATTGAATGACCTTTCAGTGCATTGAGTTCTAGTGTCGCCGATACAGGTTGAGCAATGAAGTGGTTTTCATATGCGCAAAGACGATTGAGGAACACTTGAAAGAAATCCTGCTCTTGGGGCACGATCTATGCATGAAATGGTTAAGTAAGTAATACTTGGGACTTGGTTGGCTATAAAGTGGTCTCATCTACATGGAAAAGTTTTTTTTGTTTCTTTTTTGTTTTTATGAAGAAAACCCTTTATGAGTCAAGATATCATTCTAAACATTTAAAAGTTCCTTACCGCTACTCGTTTTGATCTACATGCTCACTAGACTAAACAAAAACAAAGTAACAATTTGGCACTACTTCCCAGCAGCAAATTTTTCTAAAGCTTCTTCTAAAACACAAATTGCAATGTAAAGCACATCTTATGGTCAGTAGTCTTAAATGAGATTTCCACAGTTCACTCACGCTGACCGAATGCTCATTCACACTGGCAACAGCCAATCACGGTGAGAAAAACATTCACTCAGAATCAACTATCAAAGCGAAGACATATTTAGAAGAGTGAATTTTATTGACAACTGGCAACCAAATTAGGATTTTAGCGTTTTCCACCAACGCGCGGTGCAGCCGTCTTCATGGGCTTGGCGATCTTCTGCTTGGGTGCAGTTTTAGTAGGGGCCTGCAGGGGGAGATGACAAGAATCTCAGACCTACATTCCCTACTCTGGGCAGTTTATGAGCCACCCAAAGCATACCAGCATCACGGTTGGCAGGCCAGTTTATTCAATTATACAATTATGCATTACAGCTTGTTAATCATTGTGAAAATCTGGATTTCACAAAAAAAAATCCAGAATTTATCCTTTTCTTAATGAGAAGCTGAATAATTCAAAGTGATACAAACATCTTAACATTTTTGTTTAAATCATTGTTTAAGAAAATCTCAGAATCCCCTTATTTTTATAATCTCACTTGTGATACCTAAGGAACTGTATCATTCCCACATGGCTGTAAATTTGAATCTTTACAGGCAAAATCTCACTCCGGTCTGTCCGATCCCAAACCTACACACCCTGTGACTCTGTTCACTTTCTACCTCCATGACCAACTCCACTCCTGTAACCCTATACAAACATGGTCATTTTTCTGCACACCTGTGACCCTCCACATCCAACACAACTAAAGTCAAACCATGCACAGCATGTGCCAATTAACCAGACGTATACACCGTTTGTAGCATTTCCAATATTCAGATGTTAGCTGTGCTGCATCTTCATCATTTAGAGCTGTGGCACAGAAAACGATATCCCCTACCGCTGCTCTGGGCTGCACGAATGGAAATGCGTTTCTGCAATCCAACTGTGATTATTACATATGAACATGTGATTATTCCAGAAATTGTACTTATACATTTCTACTCATGCTCTCAAACATGCAGAACTTAATCCCCCCACTCTCTCACCCATAACCGGAACATCTCATAAGAGAAGATCTTTCTCTTTGGATACACTGTATGTGTCCCATGATGCCTCACTGCGGGTTTGTGCGCGAATAGTAGAATGGAAACTAAATTAAGAGGGCTTCACTGTTCATCTGAGAATCTTCCACTTCCTATTCAACCTTAGCTTTAACTCTAATAGACAGGAAGTGAAAGATTGGGTGAACACTTCCTGTTCCATGTCATGTGACTCTGGTCGGTGCTGCAGGGTCTCACCTTGGCACTCGGGGCGGAGGGCTTCTTAGTGGCCTGCTTGGCTTTCTTTGCCTCCTTAGCAGCCCTGGTCAGAGAGAATCAACAACCCCCATCAGATTGTAGGATTCAAACATGGTCATTTTTCTGCACAGCATATTCACCCCCTAACCCCATAGTGATGTATATTCACCTCCATATAGGTGTACAGGTAATTGCCAAAATAAAGGAAACACTTGAGTAAATTAAGGGTCCTGGTGGCTGTTGTGGTGTGGGGTGCATTTTCCTGGCATGGTTGAGGTCCACTCAACCCCTTAGAGGGCAAGGTAAACACCAATAACTACAAAGCCATTCTGAGTGACCACTTGCTTCCTATTTTGAAGTATTTCCATCCTGATGGGAGGGGGTCTCTTCCAGTAAGACCATGCCCCCATCCACAGGGGACAAGTGGTCACTGAATGGTTTGATGAGCATGAAAACGATGTAAACTATATGCCATGGCCGTCTCAGTGACCAGATCTCAACCCAATTGAACATCAATGGGAGATCCTGGAGCAGCACCTGAACAGTCTATCAGTGAAGCTTCTGCCAAACATGCCTCAAAACTCATCCCTCTTTCAAAGTCACTGAGATCTCTTCTACTGATGGTAGCTAAAATAATGGGCAAGTGGGCCTGTCCAGCATTTTTATACACAACCCTAAGCATGATGGGATGTTAATTGCTTCATTTTGGGCTTAATTAGCTCAGGAACCACACCTGTGTGGAAACACCTGCTTTCAATACACTATCTCTCATTTACTCAAATGTTTTCTTTATTTTGGCAATTACCTGTATATTCACCTCCTACACTGCAATGTAGAAGAGCTGTCCACAGCTGTGTTCCCATGTGCTAGAGTGGTGCTTGTTGCAGTGTGCTGTAACGATGCAAGTTCTCCGTGTGTTGGAGCAATGCGTGTTGGAGCATGCTGGAGTGGTGCATGTTGGTGCGGTGCATGTTCTCGCGTGTTGGGAGCGGTGCATGACTGTGTCGGAGCAGGGTGTGTTGGTGCGTGTCAGGCGCGTTGGGAATGCGAGTCATCAGCGTGTTCTTTGCGGTGTGTGTCATCAGTGTGTTCTTTGCAGTGCATTTCATCAGCTTGTTCTCTGTGGTGCGTGTTCTCTGCAGCGCAGTGCTGTCAGCGGGTTCTCTTCGGTGCATCTCTCACCTGATGGCCTGTTCGCGCTGGGCTTTGCGCACCTCGGGCTTCTGGTTCCTCTTTGCCAGGATCTCGGCCAGGGAGGTGCCAGTGATGGCCCTCTGGAACTTCACCGCGCGGCGGGTGCGCTTCTTTGTCACCTCTTCCTGTACGGACAGAAAATCACAGGAGACTGAACTCCAGAACATACAGAGAGGCCACACAAGGAGACTGGCTCCAGATCAACAGCAGCACAGCACACACAAGTGCCTGGCCCAATTACAAGACAGACAAAAGCAAAATGTGCTCAACTCATAGGAGAAAGTATTTGGGGTACTTTTGGCTGCTTACAGCCAAGGAAATTCTCAATGTGGCAAAACAAAAACTAGTCAACTTCCATTTAAATAGTTTCAACTTTTCCAGTAGTCTGGCCCAATTACCCTCGATAAGTACAGTGTGCATAGATGCGAGCGTCTGGTTAGTATTCAGCTGTAATGGTCAGTGTTCAGCTGTAATAATCAGTTTTCAGCTGTACTGGTTAGTGTTTAGCTGTACGGGTCAGTCTTCAGCTGTGCTGGTCAGTGTTCAGTGTTGTTCCAGTCACTCACAGATTGGCCCTTCTTGTGTTTGCGTCTGTACAGGACGGTCCAGTTGATCTGTCGGGGGTTCCTCTTGGACAGGAAGGCCGCCTCACACTTTCCGTTCAGGAATTGGAAGACCTGAGCGAGAAACGCAATGTGACACGACTCAACAAAACAGGGCACACGTTGCACTAAGAACATTCTCAGAACAGCCGTTTAATAGGAAGAAATCAAGTTTTGTCAAAAATGTTTTGTACAGAAATGTACCGTAATAGACAGTGCGACGAGGTGTTTTAAGGTCAGTTGATATGGACAGCAATTATGAGGAGATGGACAAAATTCTGAAGTTGGATTGCAAATGCGGAGGGGCAAAAGGAACATTCTAAAGATGGCGCCTGCACACAAAAAACTGTCCACTGGTACCCCATTGTATAACAATGCATCATGGGAGGGGTGGGCCTTAGGGCTTAATGGGTGTTAACAAAGGGTAGCAGTCTGGGTAATGTCAGCTATTGAAGGGAATACTGTTTATATTTGACACCACAATGGCACTTCAAATATGTTAAAGAAATTAAAAATAGCCTTTGCAAAACCAAAGGTCAACCACACCTAACTATATCTCAGGAATTGAGCACAAGCTCATACCATTATATTAAGACTGATTTTATGTTTAAAAAAATTACTCAAGGAATAAGTAGAACATTATACCACAAAGCATTTTTTGGCAATTTGATGCAACTATTCCTTTTCTAAATGAATCATACCTCATTTTGAGTAAAGCCCCATTTACTGAAGCATGTCACATTAACTATCTGTGTCCCTGCAACAGAATCTACAACAAAACTCTGCATCTAACAACATCTACAATACAACCCTGCGTCTCTAACAGCAACTACAGGTAACTACCAAATTAAAGGGTAAAAATACGAGTCCCGACAGACACTTGCCCCCGTTTAAAGGATCCCCCATTTACTGAAGTGTTGCTTTTATTTTGGTAGTTACCTGTACAACACAACTGCATCTCTACAGCATCTTCAACAACTCTGCATCGAACGGCCTCTAAAATATACAGTATGTTCGCGGTCTCTCTCTTGAACAGCATCTCCACTTTTACAACTGAATGAGACGACCTTACCCGAGTGCATCTACTGAAGGCTACCACACGCATGTTAGGAGTATTCATTTATAGACGCCTTCTGTGTTTATTAACTACTGAAACGTCTAATTAGCACCAGTTATGATTCAGACACGTCACTGCTCTTTCTAAACAGAACAAAAACGTAATAATATGTCCTCAATTTGCATCGTGTTTTGTTTAGAAGAGATACTCGGAACTACACATTTCCACTCCTAATGGTAGCAAATCTAAATCGCTACTTACACGCGGCATGGTACAACGTTAATTGTTAACACGATCAATGTATATAAAGACAACCGATGTGAAGACAACGGTACAAGAAACACTCTTCTGTCCTAGTTTTCCAACAGAATTACTAACTTTAACACAGAGCATGCAGTAGCAAAATGGGCGACCATGATCGTTACCTTTCCGTCTATCCGGGCATACCGCCGGCCGTGGCCGGGGTAGATTTTATACCCGCTAAAACTGCACAGCTCAACCCTGTATCAGAAAGATAAAACATGATTACTGATTTAACACATGTGTACAAGTGTCATGCATCGGAAACACATTTGTTTACAAGATAAATGCTTGGATGAACGTGGATCTTAGGAAGAAACACTCACTTCATGGCGGCGTCTTAACTAAGGAAAGGGCAGAAAGAATTGTGGGTAGTCTTCTTCTTCATTTATTTTGTACTGGCATATTAAACGCTTGTATGCGTATTACTGCCACCTACAGGTCCGGAAGATCCTCAGCACTATAAACAAAAAAAACACGTCTTACACCCTGGCATGCAGACCAGTGGCATAGAGGAAGTTTAGGACACGTTGATATACTTTGGACATATTCTCACACAGTCCCAGCAATGATTTAAGAGAGAAGGAAGTCACATCGACGCCCACCAAATATCTATACATGTCCCTGCGTTCCCTTGAATAAATAACACAGTCTAAAAACACATGTTTAGTCCATTCTCATACATTCTCTTACCAAAAGCCCAGCCCTCAGACCACAATGCCCCAATCTCAGCCTGGCCAACAATACCCCCTCCCGCCTGCTCCCGAATGTAGGGCCTCCCTTCCTCACCCCACTCTGAATGGCATACAAATCAAATCAAATCAAATCAAATTTATTTTTTCACAAATGCATTGTCACAAAACACTTAACAGAAGGGAACCCAGGCCTAGACCCCCACAAAAGCAAGCCTAAGGCGACAGTGGAAAGGAAAAACTCCCTTGATAG
The DNA here is from genome assembly GCA_029706075.1 of Aldrovandia affinis. Taxonomy (NCBI): domain Eukaryota; kingdom Metazoa; phylum Chordata; class Actinopteri; order Notacanthiformes; family Halosauridae; genus Aldrovandia; species Aldrovandia affinis. The sequence goes on along the minus strand of JAINUG010000045.1, from coordinate 870,412 downwards.
GGAGAAACCTTGGGAGGAACCAGACTAAAAGGGGGGGAGCCCATCCTCTTCTGGCCAGCAGAGGCTGTGTCCAAAAAAGACCGTATCATGGTCAGTCCAAGGTGATTCAGGGCTGGATGACTTTGCGCCTCCGAGTTAGGTCTGCGTCCCACTCCCCTGCAGATAATCCCCAAATTATGCAAGTATCAGTAGTCATGATGTACGTCTACCTAAATAACACTATTTCAACAAAACGTTAAATGTTAAAACCCGATCAACTTACAAGTACTGCTTTCGATGATTAGCCTTATTTTAATCGTTCATTTAATCATTCATTTGATATTATGATTAATTTAGGAAGTAGGTGATCGGAATGGAACAAAGTCATCAGTAAAATTGAAAATGTTGTTATTTCTAACAGGAAGTATGGTGAAATGTAGTCCACGGTGACAGCAGGAATGGAACAAAGTCAATGACCACAAGATAAAATTCAAAATTTGGATTGTTGATTTCTAACAAGATTTGCCCGTGTCCGCGTGTTGAAATGTTTCTTCCCACAGTCCAAAGACATGCACGTTAGGCTATGAGGTCTAAATTGCCCGTGTTAGGGACTTAATTCATACTCTTACATATATAATGCTTATACTATTCAGAACTCGACCCTGACCAGGAATATTAAAATGGATTAGACTATTCAGAACTCGCACACATATTAAATGCTCGCACAAATACGTGACATACGTAATATATGTTTGCAAGTGCTTCATGTGTATGTGCACAAGCATTTCATATGTGTGTGTTTCAATGGAACATGTCATTGAGCATGTCAATCTTTTATCTTACGTTATTCTATTTTGCATTACCCGATGTATAAACTGTTGTAATAATCTATTCCCCCACTAGATTACAGTATTGGCCAAAAGGAGATCGTGGGGTTGCCTATGTAAGTGTATAACTATTGTAGCACCGTGGCCCCTTCCCCCCTACATGCAGTTGTCTGTGCCTGTTCCCCGGCTGTGTGTGTGTGTGTATGTGTCACCCCCTCCCCTTCCCCTTGTGTATGTCCGGTCACCTGTCACTCATATGTTCTGTGTCACATTTGATTGGGGGGAGGCATCAGGGCGGGAATAATTAGGGGATTAGATAGGGCATTGTTTTTATGGGGAGGGGTTAAGGGGGTAAGGAAGGAGAAGACAGACATTTATATAGTCAGAGTGGTGTTTTAATCGAACAGCTGGAGTCACGTCAAGAGTTGGGTGTGGAATTGTCTTCTGGTGCGTGTACACAGTTGTGTGTTCTGAGTTGCGTTTATAATTTTTTGGGAAGTTAGGACACCTCCTTTTGCCTGTTCTAGCCTGAGAAATTATAGGGAATAAATCAAAACACTTCAGTTACTCCCGCCCAGTCACGATGCTACACTATGTATAGATTGATGATATCTCTCAATGAACCTTGTGTTCCTTACTGAGCTTCTTATGACTTGTTATATACAACATGCTAGCCGTTGTTTAATTTTGTTCTTACAACTTATGAACTTTAGTAGGTGTCCCAAGAATTCAGTTTAAGGAAAATATTTAGTTCGTATTCCCTGCTGAGTAGCATTGTAATGTAACCTTGAAGTGTGGCCCCCTCTGCCCATATGCAAGCATATCCTTGGAAAGCATCAGTAATTGATGTGAATTACATTCAAGTAGGAGAGCAACAGTGAATACCACAAACATTAAATTAAAGGGTTCATTACATAACTTACAGATGTCTAGTGGTCATTGGCACGTGGGCAAATGTATTATTATTATAATGATAAACTTTATTTGAAAATGGTTTTTCTTACATTATGTTTAAAGCACTTTCCAATTTTTTAAAAACTATAAAAAAAAATACAGGACAGAGTAAGGAGAATATTGAGGTATTGCAGCAAATACTGGTGATTATATCAAATTAAAAGAAATACAGTACAGGAATTAAAAGCAAGTTTAAAAAAGTTTTTAAAAAGGATGGAATCCTTTCTGGCGATGGAATCCAAAGTGCAGTGGCCTGAACAGGGGCTGTTTTTAAACTGGTCATGGTCATGGTGACTAAAAGAATTACCCTTGTTTGAGGACCTGAGATTCCGGTTTGCAAAAGTCAGTAATTCAGAGGTGTATTCAGGGGCTCGGCCACACAATTAAAGGTTATCAATAAAATATTAAAATCAATTCTAAAAGTAACTGATAGTCAGTGTAATGAGGCCATGATTGGAGTAACATGTGTCCTCTTTTTTTGTTCTGGTTAAAATTCTACCTGCTGCATTTTGTACCATCTGCAGGCAAGATAATGCATGATACATGAACATAGACCATTACGTTAGTCTCATCTTTATGATATTCTTTCGTGAATGACTTTCTCTGTGTCTGCAAATGACAAAACTTTCTTAAATTATAGTAGCATGACTGGGATGTATACTGGAGGGGTGCACTCACCAAAACTGCAGGTACAGCTGATGCCTTAGTGTCATTCTGCATTTCCAAAACTGGGAGGAAGGGATATGGGAGTAATACATTTACATTTACATTTTAAGCATTTAGCAGACGCTCTTATCCAGAGCGACTTACAAGATGTGTATTAATACAGGGTAAGAACAATCATAGTTAGCGCACAAGATCAGTGCAGTAATACAGCGATAGACATCATTGCAGGTGTCTGCGTATCATACCTGTAACACTGGGAACTGGGAGTAATAATAAGTCGTTCATTTTTACCTGTTCTAAGTTTTACACTGACTTAATTTTCGAAATAGGAAAATATTTGAAAGATTATCTCAATGAAATCAACTTCATTGCCACTCTTGTTAGCACTTTGCTGAAACGTCATCTTCGTTCAAATATAGAATGTATATAAACGTAATACTCGTGTTCTCCATCAGGGGTCGCTACAGGACCTTCATATGATTACACGCTCCAGCATTAAATGTGATAGTCAATTAATAACCTACAGTGATTTACACTGAGAGAGTAAACAGTCATGAAGCAAAGCAGTGCGTTTATATTTTAGATTCGGGGAAAAGCTATTTATTTCCGAAAACGAAAGACATTTGGACATATATGGATATATGTCCCCGTTAAAGCAGGGTGTACTAATTTAAATATCAGAAGGCTTCATGATAGATCTTAATCATGATATGCAGATCAAATGTTTGACTCAGTGCGCAGTGGCGCAGCGAAATAATGTTCGATGAGGTAAGGGTTTCTAACTTTCGGTGGGCCGAATTTCAGAGGAAGTGGAATCAGATAACTTAATTCCCTAAACACACAGTGAAACCCACACTAACAGCCCATTCAATCTGTAACTTTATATCGCAAGATCTATAGTGTGTCGAGTGTTCCTTTTTCCTTGCTATTATTTTATAAATGTTGGGTGTTACATAGACACCGTCACAATTGGTGGGTATCCTTAAAATAAATGGAACTAGGGGAGAACAAACGAATAATTAAATTGTATTTCCGAGCATAAGGGTTTACTGGAATTTTGGAGGAACACCCTTGTCTAAACCAACCAATGGTGGCGCGGCTACCGGCTGCCAACTTCTCTTTTCCTGACGCCTTTTGTCATAGTAAAATAAAACGGCAGTCAGACGGAGTTCACGAGCATTCGAGTCCAACGTCCAAGAGAACATATCAACGTGGAAAGGACATTTCTATAGTTTTCCTAATTCGACTACTTACTACTAATTCGAACACAACGGCGACAACAGCAAACATGATCGTTGACAGATACATCACCGAAGAGTTTGCGGGTGTCGCGGACCCTGAGGCCGGAGTTATGACGAGTCCCCTGAATCTCTATTCTTTCTACGGGAACTCTCCTCCGGGGTACGATCCCCCGTGCTTCAGCGGGGACGTGTATCCTTGGTCCCCGAGTTCCGACTCCGACTCGGGAAAAACCTGGAACAGCGCGCCGAGTCCGACTCAAGCCAGCAACTATCACAACAGCGGTAAATACGAAAAGCAATAAATATAGCTTACAGTTTTCTGTTTCCTACGTTTTTCACGAAATTTACAGCACTGTTTAAGTTTGGTCAGAAATAACATTAACCTGAGTTTAAAATGTCCGATATTTGTATCATTGTACAAGTAGCCTATAATTCTTTTTTGAAGTGGAAATGTGATATTTCCTGGAGAATGTGTGTAGCCTACACATTCAGGTTTACGTTATTATATTCTAGTTATTTAAAGACTTACAGGTGAACAGTCTTGAAAGGAAAACAGCGGTAATTCCTGTAAACGTGACTCTTAAGACTGGATAATACCTGTGCGTGTTACTACAGGTGAGCCTTTTATGGACAGCCTGAGGCAGCCACGGTACCAGGGCGTGCGTGTGAAGAACCCTGTAAAGGAACTGATCTTACAGAAGCGCTGTAGCCCCGCGTCCTGGCAGTCCAGCCACGAGAACAAACAGGTAAATTCGTGTCCCAGTGGACTTAAGTAAACAGGTTTTTTAAATCGTGTGCGTAGTTCGGTTTTTTATTAATTAGTCTGTTCTGGTTGTTCAGGTTTTCGGGGACTCCGAGACAGAACATTGTCCAGGTAATATTTATTATTATTTATTAAATTATATAAAACTTTTCTACATAAAAACAAATAAAATAACACAACACAGTAATAGTAAGCACAAATTATGATTATTACATTTGATATACCAACATGGAAATTGTGGAACTAACCAATGAGTACGTTTACATGCATGTTTGCCGTTTAACTGCATCTGGCGTTTTTTACTTTTTTGCACATGCACAGATGTAAAAAAAAACTGAAAGAAATCAGATTAACGGTATACACGGTTCTCGTGGTTTTGTGTGGCTCAGTAGGAGCATGGCGTTGGGAATGCTTACATTGTGGGTTCAATTCCCACTGGGATCACATATATTGAAAAATGTATGCATTCACTACTGTAAATCGCTTTGGATAAAAGCGTCTGCTAAATGGCATATATTATTATTATACATGCACCGAATAAAACGGAAGATTAGGCAAAAAGATAGGTGCGTTTATCGGATTTCTCATAAACCGATAACGGCTTTTATCTGATAAAGCATATCGCACTATGCTGTTTATATAACCACTTGAATAATCAGATAACTCCCTAAATCAGATGATGATCGGTTTATTAGTGTGCATGTAAACGTACTCAATAATAAGCACATAAAAAATATTATTATATCATCATTATGCCACAGATAATACACATGAAGTAACAAATTATAAACATTTATTAGAAGAAATATAATGACCTTACTCCACATTAAATAGAGAATTTAATCAATAATACAAATAATGGGTAAAATTTCACAATTAACCAATAATAAACATTATTAGTAAGTATTGTTATTACAGCCATCCATTCATATCAACACAAAGAGCCAGTTATACACATAAACATGAGGAGGACAATAACTGTGAGTAATTTCCCTTTGTGTTTCATGTAGTGGGTAAGTTGTTGAGTAGACTGACTAATGTGTTTCCTGTTCATGGTATAGCTCTGACTGCTGCGTTGCTTGGCGTTAAGAGGCCTGCTGACCATGCCCCATCTGGCCTTTCCTGCCCCAAGAGACCTACCCCCATCTACAACAGCATGCCGGTAACTATCCACTTATTCACCACAACATTCACCATGAAATTTACCACAACATTTGCCATAACATTCACCATGACATTCATATATTTACCACAACATTCATCTGTTCACCATGACATTTATGACTGCAGGGTAGAGTTGCGTTTAGCAAATTATTCCTATTAGCATGTCTCTGTGCTGTATGTGATATTAGTATGTCTCTGTGCTCTGTTTAATATGAGCATTTCTCTGCGCTGTATGTCGTATTAGCATGTCTGTGTGCTATATGTGATATTAACATGTCACTGTGCTGTATGTGGTATTAGCATGTCTCTGTGCTGTGTGTGATATTAGCATGTCACTGTTGTGTGTGATATTAGCATGTCTCTGTGTTGTCTGTGATATTAGCATGTCTCTGTGTTGTCTGTGATATTAGCATGTCACTGTGTTGTCTGTGATATTAGCATGTCACTGTGCTGTGTGTGATATTAGCATGTCACTGTGCTGTGTGTGATATTAGCATGTCACTGTGCTGTGTGTGATATTAGCATGTCTCTGTGCTGTTGTCTGTGATATTAGCATGTCTCTGTGCTGTGTGTGATATTAGCATGTCACTGTGCTGTGTGTGATATTAGCATGTCTCTGTGTTGTCTGTGATATTAGCATGTCTCTGTGTTGTCTGTGATATTAGCATGTCACTGTGCTGTGTGTGATATTAGCATGTCACTGTGCTGTGTGTGATATTAGCATGTCACTGTGCTGTGTGTGATATTAGCATGTCACTGTGCTGTGTGTGATATTAGCATGTCACTGTGCTGTGTGTGATATTAGCATGTCTCTGTGCTGTGTGTGATATTAGCAGAGCCCCTGCTCGCTGGGTGGTGGAGGCAGTGCTGTGAAGGAGGATGGGAGTGGTTGTGAAACACACCTGGACTTCGCCGACATCATTCTGCAGATACGAGAGTGTGCCCCCATTTCCATAGCAACAGTTAAGGTGCAGGAGACCACATCGCAGGCAGCCCCCCTGTGCCCCAACTTCCTGCCGGAAGTCATGGCCTTCACCTCCATTCAGCCTTATCCTCATCCTGGCCCTCTCTCTGCACACCCTGCACCCGTTCTGCAGCCCTCCCACACTGCCCCAAGGGGCATGTCATTCTTCCAGTGGCAGGTGGAGCAAGAGGAGGAGAAGCTGGCGGGATTGACCCCAGATCAGTTGGCAGCACGGGATGAAGACGGAGACACGTGAGTTCTGAAGCATTTGCTCCACAGAGTTAGGCCAACACCCTCAGTCCTCACAGTTAGGCCACACCCCCAGGGCTCCACAGAATTAGGCTACATCCCATAGGGCGCCACAGAGTTAGGACACGCCCCCTAACAGGAAGATAACTGATGCAAGAACACTGACCAATGTGGCCAGTCTCGTAGCACAGTGACCCATTTTATAGAAACAGATGCAACAGACTTCCTTTTGAATGCAATGTGCGAAAATGCGCGGATGGTGAGGGTTGTGAGAAAAGTGACCGTTTTGTCAGGAGAGTATAGATTAGTGGCAGACATCACTGTAGAATTGAGCCCATGCTCTGAGCTCTGCGCTATCCTGAGTGTCCTGTGACCGGTCATGTGACTTGCGCTTGGCAGGTTCCTGCATGTTGCCGTGGCGCAGGGGAGACGGGCTCTGTCTTATGTGCTCGCCAGGAGGATGGCCCAACTGGGCCTGCTGGACCTGAAGGAGCACAATGGCCAAGTGAGAGCGCTGCCCTGTCCTATTTCCCATACCACCCTCCCCACCCTGTCCAATACCACCCATCCGCTCCGCCACATACCACCCACCTCGTCCTGCCCCATACCACCTGCCCTGCCCCGCCTCTCCCCTTCCCCATCCCACCTGCTCTGCCCCTCAATGTACCACCCACCCGCACCACCCCTCCCCATACCACCCACCCCATATCCACTCCCTCTAACCTGCCTTTGTTTTTTATACAGACTGCCCTGCAGGTTAGCATAGCAGCCAATCAGCATCTGATTGTGCAGGACCTGCTGATTCTGGGGGCGCAGATCAACACAACGGACTGCTGGGGGCGCTCTCCTCTGCATGTGTGTGCTGAGAAGGGTCACGCCCAGACACTGCAGGTGAGGAGCCCTCACACAGGTGTACTGCCATCACGTTACCTATAAAACTGGAGTGAAGTGTCTCTGTGTTTCTAAATGTGTCCTCTGTGTTTCCCTGCGTCTGAGTGTATTTCTCTCTCTGAGTGTGTTTCACTGTGTCTGCGCTGTGTCTCCATATCTGTATATATATCTGTTACTCTGTGTCTTTGTGGCTGGGTGTGTTTCTAAATTTCTCTGTGTCTGAGTGAATAACATTAGAGATAAAATCCCCCTGTGGAGGGAAGCAATGCTGTAAGACCAGTTCTACCACAATTTCAACACACCTTACAACTTTCAACCAATCACAGTGCACCTCATGAATCTCATGCAACACATTACGCAAATTTCTCATGTCACGCGAGTTCCCTCCAAGCACTCCAGCACTCTCAGGTTAATCAGTACACTTTATAAACACTTTATTAACCTGGTTAAGCTTAGTATTCACAAACAAGCATAATATAAAATACACACACATATATGCTTCTGCTATAACAGGTGTTTTAAATTCAACACATAAATTGAATGTGAATGTTTTCTAAACCAACATGAGAGATCTAATAGATTTTTGAAAGAGGTCAAATGAGTGGTGCCCAAATTACAGGTGCTCTAGTCACAGAAATGGCAAAATGATTTAATGTGTCAAGGGGAACAGTGTCAAAAATCATGACGGCATACATCAAACAAGGAAAAACTGTATCAGGAAAGAAAAACAGTGCTTGCCAGTCGAAGCTCATCGACAGGGATAGATGGGTACTTGTTGATTGTTGCTAAAAACCACACAACTACGGCCTCAAACATTACCACAGAACTGAATCTACACCTCCATGGCCCAGTCTCAACAAAAATGTTGTGAGGTTCACAAAGCTGATATTTATGGTAGGTCTGCCAATTAGACAGCCCTTATAACAGCATTTCAAGAAGGACTGAAACTGTTCCAAAGGCTAAAGGCGACACAACTCGTTATTAGTTTAAAAATATATTGTTTGGTGTTTCCATTATTTTGCCTACAACTTGTATAGACATTATAAATATCACAAGCATTAATGTAATAGACAGACACAAATTTGTGGGATTGCTTATTTTTGCATGTAATAATGTATTGGTTGTTATTACGTGTTTGGTGGTGTTTGGTGGTTCTCTCTGTATGGTCAGGCCCTGTTCAGGGTATTGTCGGGGTGTGGTCTGGGCGGGGTTGCACACACCTGACCTGTAATTTATTGGTTGTTAGTGAGTGGCTTCTTTCCTTGTACTGGAATATTGTTAGGAGTAATTTCAGCTCTGTGTTTGTTTTTAGGCTGTCCACAAAACCCTGAAGAGCACCACACAGCAGCTGAACGTGGAAGCAGTCAACTACGAGGGTATGTACCTCAATTAGTGTGTGTGTGCGCTTTAGTGTGTGTGTGAGGTTTTGTGTAAAGTGTGTACACTGGGGTGTGTTAGTGGGTTTTTATGTGTGTTTGTGTAGTAGTGTGTGCTTTTGTGTGTGCGTATTTGTGTGTGTGTGTGTGTGTTTTTGCACTTTTGTGTGACCAGTGCTTCTACCCCTAGGCCTTACAGCACTGCACGTTGCAGTGCTATCCCACAATGCTGTGGTGCAGGAACTTGGTGGTGTGGCCCCACCCCATTCTGCCTGGACACAGGCACTGCTGCAGAGGAGGAAAGCGCTCGGGGAGAGCGTGAGCACACTGCTGCTCATGGGTGCCTCCTACAGGACCATGGTGAGTCTCCAGCTTTCACAGATACACTCACATACACACACAGGGCCGGCAGTGTAGTGTAGTGGTTAGAGAACTGGGCTTGTAACTGAGAGGTTGCTGGTTCGATTCCCAGGTGGGGGCACTGCTGTTGTACCCTTAAACAAGGAATTGCTTCAGTAAAAATATCCAGCTGTATAAATGTATTGTATTTAAAGCAATGTCAATTGTGTAAGTCGCTCTGGATAAGAGCATCTGCTAAATGCCTAAAATGTAAATGTAAAAGTACACTCGCACTCACATCCACACATGCACACTCACACCACCACACACACACTCACTCACATCTACACACACATGCACACTCACTTACACATACATACACACACACACACACACACACTCTCTTACACACATATATTCACATACACTCACGCTCACAATCGTACTCACTCATACACACACCACTGCATTAGAGGAGTACATTTAAGGCATAGCTGACGCAGGCAGACTGTAGGTACCTGATTAACCAGAGGAGTCAGTCTTACGAGATGAGATGGGCGCAACCCTGCAAACTCATCCTGTCCCTCCCTGGGTGACGTAACAGCCAGTTATACTAAATATACAAAAATATTATTGTTAATTTGTATGATGCTTTCATCTATTTTTATTGTCCTTGTCTTATTGTTTGTTTATGTGTACTTTATAAAATTGTTTTGTAATCAGGGCACCATTGTAAATGAGACTTGGTCTCAATGGGCTCCCCTGGCTAAATAAAGGAAGAAAAATACTCTGCCCTACAGGGCTGCCAGCCACAATCAGCACTGGCACAATCTGGGTTCGATACCAGACTGTGGTGTTTATCTAGGGCTTCAACAGGACTGATCCACATCAGATAAATGTAGTCAATATACATATTGGGGCAAAGGTCACTGCATTGTGATGATGCCAAATTATGCTACAAATCTAACTATTGCTGTTCTTCCTGCATACTCACACACCTAGTGGAACATAGTCACCAGTATTCCGGGCAGAAGTACATAGCACCCAGTGCACAAGTACATACTGCCCAGGTCTCTGATCTCACTGCCTGGAATGGTTTTATTTGTTTCCCTCAGGACCATAAAAGTGGCCGCACCTCGCTGCACATGGTTGCAGAGGAAGCGAACGTGGAGCTTCTGCGTCTCTTCCTGGACCAGCCAGACTCACTGGCTGCTGTTAACACCAAGGTAAACAGCCCTGGTCACTATGGCAGTGAGCCTCAGTGCAGGATGATGGCATTCATTGTCAAAAGCTCTGGACTTCCAGCATTGCTCTCTGTGACGTTTTTGTGGCACTCTGCCTTGGAACGCTCCCCAGGGCACTGCTACCTTTCCCCTCTCAGCCCTATAATTGAACTTTTTCACTTCACAAATGTAAGAGTACATCTTTAGGGTCACTGACTATACAATTCTCTATTGCGCAATAAATATCAAAATAACTATATTAATTAATTTATGAGCGCTGTCGCCTCACAGCAAGAAGGTCTCGGGTTCGAATCCAGGCCGGGGGCCTTTCTGTGCGGAGTTTGCATGTTCTCCCCGTGTCCGCGTGGGTTTCCTCCGGGTACTCCGGTTTCCTCCCACAGTCCAAAGACATGCACGTTAGGCTAATTGGAGAGTCTAAATTGCCCGTAGGTATGAGTGTGTGAGTGAATGGTGTGTGTGCCCTGCGATGGATTGGCGACCTGTCCAGGGTGTATTCCTGCCTCTCGCCCGGAACGCATGCTGGGATAGGCTCCAGCACCCCCCCGCGACCCTGACCAGGAATAAGCGGCTTAGATAATGGATGGATGGATGGATGGATGGAATTAATTTATGAACATCCTGCTTGAAATCCTGCTTGAAGCAGAAAAGCCATGCTTTATGATGTGCCAATCAGATGAACAGATATTTTCCCCACTGGGGCCACATGTACTGAAAAATGCGTTCACTACTGTAAGTCGCTTTGGATAAAAGCGTCTGCTAAATGGCATATATTATTATTATTATTATTATTATATTAGTATTTACATCATCAATATTCCTTGAATGTGGGCATGGAGAATGAATGTATCGCTATCAGCATCACCAGCTAGCTAACTATGGTAGTTTCTGTCAGTTTTGAGCTAACTGTATCTATCAACACTTTGGCTGACGAACACCAGAAATATTCATCACAGTGTGTGAAAATGGTTCACCCAGTACCAATGTTAATTGAGTGAAAATAAATGGTGTATTTCATTGGCTAGACTGGGCAATCCACATTTGGAGTCTCCAATCATTCAGCATGTAACTGACCCACAGGCGTATAATGGGAACACAGCCCTGCACATGGTCAGCGCTCTGCAGGGGAGAGTGGCTCAGCTGGATGCTGTGAAGCTGCTGATGAGGCACGGAGCCGACCCCAGCATCAAGAATCTGGAGCACGAGCAGCCCACACAGCTGGCACCAGAGGGACCCGCCGGGGATCAGGTGTGTGCAACCCCGCCCAGACCACACCCCGACAATACCCTGAACAGGGCCTGACCATGCCCTGACCATGCCCAGCACCACACCCTGTTTATGCATAGCAGACCAGTCAGAGTCAAAATAAGTACAGACAGCTGGGAGGAGACGCATGTCTCTCTCGTTATCTCTCTGTGACTTACTTGGTGCATTTCCGTGACTGTGTGTGACTCTGTGATGCTCTGTGACTGTGTGACTCTCTGTGACTCTCTGTGACTCACTGTGACTCTTGTGATGCTCTGTGACTCTGTATGGCTCTCTGTGATGCTCTCTGTGACTCACTCGGCGTGTGTCTGGCTGCAGGTGCGGCGGATCCTGAAGGGGAGAGGAGGGCAGACCCGGCCAATCTGAGGCCAGCGAACCTGTCCATTCAGAACCACTGTCAGTTAGGCAGTCCAATCTGTTGTAAATATGAATTTGCTGGTATGAGGCAAATGGCAGTTGTTTCTACGAAACAATATAAATGTTCACTACAGTGTAGTGAGACTTAAGAACAGAGAGAGGGGGTGGGCAGATGAACTGCCAGAATTAAGGTTAGGCCTTTATTTTTGGTGATGCAGCGATTGATACCTTGGGTCTGATAATTGTAAACACATTTCTGGTAGAACAATGAACGAATCAGTGCCCAGCTGCATTTACAGTGTTCACTGTGATGATGGATATCCCTTGGCATTCCTGTTTGAGCAGCGATGCAATGTTTTTAAGGCAAATTCAACCACAGTCAGTGGTAGTTGTACAGGTGACCATATGTTTTATGTTTATGTTTATTTATTTACACACTGGTTTAAAAACAAAGGGCATAACAGAAAAATAATATATATATATAATCACATAAACAGTGCAGGATGGGGCTTATATGGTGCCTCATCCTCATCAATGAAAACAACAATGAAAACAAACAGGCAAACAAAACAAAACAAGCAACAAAAAACAAACAAAACAATAAACAAACAAACAGACAAGTAAGAAAATGCATTATGCTATGAAATAAAATAAAGAAAACAAACAAACAAAACATTTAAAAAATGTAAATGAATGAAGTGTGATTTAGTGTGTGCGTATGAGTTAGTGTGTGCGCGCATTCATATAAATGCGAGCATGCGTGTGTAAGTGCATTGTAGCCTAATTACTGACTTAAGTTCTTCTTGTAGATGTTGAGAGAGGAAGATTCTAAAGCAATGTTAAGGTGATTGTTCCAGGTTATTGCACCTTTGTATCTAAGAGTAAACTGACCTTGGGTGGTGCGAAAACAGGGAGGGTGAAGATTGTCTTGTATTGAATGTGTGAACTTGGGAGTTAACTCGGAAAAATCCAGTACAGGGTTTGGGAATGGAATCAGGAATATATGTATATTTGTAGCTGATATATATGTGTGTGTAATTTCAGCGGAGAAGGCGACAGGTGACTGTATAATAGTTGCATGTGTTTAGTTGGTTGGCCTAATCTTGCTGCTGAACAGAAACGTGAAAACAGAGACTGCAATGTCAATGTTGTTGTCAGTTTGATCAAGCAGGACATTGACCTGCAGATAAGGTTGCTAGGAGATTCAGGAGGAAGCAGAGTTCAGGTTGTTGATTAACTCCAGAAGAGGAAGTAAAAGGTGTGTTTGGGAGGCTGTGGGGGAGGGAGTGTAACAGGTGTGCACAGGTAGAGCGGAGCAGGTGCTTCGGAATGTGCCGTTTCGAAGCTGTAGATGCTGACATTAAAGGTTAGGACCCAGTTGATCTGAGATCAGTCCACTTCAGGAACAGATGCTGGGGAGGCACTTCCTGGATCTCCGCTATCATCATAATGCCAGAAACTAAAAGATCTGATTTTGTATATTTGTAGCCTGATTGATTGTCAAGACTACCTAATCACCAGTTAACGAGAGACTTTTATGTAATTCAAATTATTCTCTTAGAATGGGCTTTGATATGGTGGGGTTTCTTCAAAATGGATTTAATGTGATTTATATTCTTATCATAGGCTGCAATGAAATGCTGTATACTCTAATTTTAAGCTTTATGCTTCATTACAGTCGCTGTTATTTTGATTCATTTGTAAGCTGTGGCAGTGTATTTTAAGATAAAGTGTGAGGTAAATCTGACTTGCTCAGATGACAGGAAGCATGTGTAATGGCAGACCTTGCTGAGCATGTGCAGTGTAATGGACAGACTTTACTGAGCATGTTTAGTGTAATGACAGACTTTACTGAGCATGTGCAGTGTAATGGACAGAGACTTTACTGAGCATGTGCAGTGTAGTGACAGACTTTACTGAGCATGTGCAGTGTAGCAACAGAGTCCTTACTGACACAATAGTGTAGTGACACAGACCTTACTGAGCATGTGCAGTGTAATGTCAAAGATCTTACTGAGCATGTGCAGTATAGTGACAGACCTTACTGAGCATGTGCATTGTAATGCCAAAGAACTTACTGAGCATGTGCAGTGCAGTGACAGACCTTACTGAGCATGTGCAGTGTAATGACAGAGATCTTACTGAGCATGTGCAGTGTAATGGACAGAGACTTTCCTGAGCATGTGCAGTGCAGTGACAGAGACCTTACTGAGCATGTGCAGTGTAGTGGAAACAGTGTCTCAAGACAGATGGAGAGTCTCGAAAGAGTCAGACTAAAGATTTATCATCAGTTATGGGTGTATTATTATGAAATGCATGATTGTTGTTTTGAAACATAATATTAATAAAATAAAGGAATGAAGGAAGTTGTGGACCCATTTATTTTTATGACATCTATTTATGTTTCTTGGAGTCTCTGATTTACACTGTAAAGGTGATTACTCCTTTACATTTACATGTACATTTTACATTTTAGGCATTTAGCAGACGCTCTTATCCAGAGCGACTTACACAGTTTACATTTCTTTACATACAATCGATTTATACAGCTGGATATTTTACTGGCTCGCCCTACACTACATTAAAATAATGAGACTCTACAGTCCATGATATATATATATGTGTGTGTGTGTGTGTGTGTGTGTGTGTGTGTGTGTGTGTGTGTGTGTGTGTGTGTGTGTGTGTGTGTGTGTGTGTGTGTGTGTGTGTGTGTGTAACTGCAAAAATAAAGGAAAAGTGTTCATGATCAGTGAATGGTTTTGTATTAATTGGAGTTGACCTTGCCCTCCAAGGGATTGAGTGGGCTGAAACCATCCCAGGAAAATGCACTCCACACTATAACAAAACCACCAGAACCTTTAATTTACTGAAATGTTTCCTTTATTTTGGCAGTTACCTATATATACTATATATATATATATAAATGGCCACGTAAGCGATTTAGAATTGTGGCACTTTGCTCTGCACGAAAATTAAGCATGGCTGCCAGCCAATCAGAAACAAGTACTTGTCAAAAATACTAACTTTCTGGGGCTGGCGAATAGCGTAGCGGTCTAACGCACCACACTTTGGCTGGTCCAGTGTGGTGTGCATCTCTACCAGACCGGCCTTGGTCGTCAGCCCGATCGGAGGCAGTTAAGTACTGTGTTTAAATTAAAATGTATTTAAAATGTGCATGTATTTCAATTATAGCAATGGTATACAAGATATAAACCACTCCATGCCAGTGCATATAGAATATATGGCACTTCAGGGGTGGTTAACAGCCTGTGGCTTTCAGCTTTGAGCCGATCATTACCCCTGCCATGCCATATATTCTTGTATATTTACGGCATGTAATGGTTTATATCTTACATATATATGTATGTATACACACTCCTAAATTCACCAGTGTGATTCTGCACACTGACACTGAATCACTCAAAAATCAACACATCCAGATACTTTAATCTCAGCTAAAAAATAAAAATACCATGGATGTTAAACTTTCGGCTGTGGATACTCAGTGTAATGGTGTCTCTGTTCCCTGTGTAAGTGGGAAAGACAAATGTGTATTATGCCTGTAATGTATTAAAGGCGAGGCCTGTCTGTTCTCAGAGGCCTTGTGCAACCCTGGGATTCTCACACTGCTGTGTGTCTCTCAGAAGACACCGAGAGTGAAACGAAGACTACAAAGAGGTACACAGTGACACGAATAAAGAGGGGAAAGCCATGTGTCACATACTTCTGCTTTTCTCTGCTCTCACTTTGCCTTTAGTGATTAAAGTGACTTCTTTCACTTTACTAAATCTATGTTGACACAAAAACCCAGAAAAAAACCAAGTAATTTCTTCTAAGAGAGTTCCCGTTGTCTCAAAAAAGCCCACAAATTTTTTAGGGATCCATCCCACCCAGGACACCATCTGCTTGAACTGCTGCCTTCAGGCAGACACTACAGAGCAATAAAAACATGGACAAACAGACTAAAAAGCAGTTTTATCCCAGAGCAATAACTGCACTAAACACTGCTAAACCTTGAATGTGCAATACGTTTTTAAATGCAATATGTTTTAAGTGCAATAATAAGGTTGTTGTGCAATGTGAATGACAGTAATATGTGGATGTGGGTTTTATGTTAACTTTCCTTTTAGTGTATTTATTTATTTTTATATAGTGTTTTATAAGTTATTTTTATGTATCTTTCTTTCGGCACAGTCAAGGACTGCATCTCATCTCATCTCAATGACAATAAAGGATGATTTGATAAAGGATGATTTGAGTGAGGTTGATTGACAGGAAGTGAGAGGCTGTGGGTGCACTGCACTGTGTCATGGTTCAGTGTACTGCAAGTTTCTCCTACTTGTCCGTGCCCCACATTCCCCAAAACCAAACACCCCCCCCCCCCACTCTCTCACTGACACCTACTGAACTGAATGTGTGTGTGTGTGTGTGTGTGTGTGTGTGTGTGTGTGTGTGTGTGTGTGTGTGTGTGTGTGTGTGTGTGAGAGAGAGAGGGTATATGTGTGTGTAGTAGTATGCCACTTTAAATATGGCGCATAAACACACACACACACACACACCAGTTCCATTTTTTTTAATGACCACACGACCAAGGTCAGTGGAATTTGCTTTCGGTACAGCATGGTAAGCAAGCTCAGTTCAGCAGCATCAACAACATCAGACATAGACAGACATCAGCATCATCACACATTAGACACAATGACTAGCAAGACAGACAATATTCACAGACAGTCACAAGACAGTATTCATAGACAATATTTACAAGATTGGCATAAGTACTTAAGTGCGTAAGTGCAGATACATCTGTCAGGGTTAGTGAGAAGAGTTCAGAGTTATTTTGCAGTGGGAAAGAAACTGTTTTTAAAATGGGATGACTTCCTGGACATAGACCTGTAGCGCCTCCGAGAGTCATCAGCTGGAAGAGGTGGTGAGCAGGCTGAGAGGGGTCAGAGATGATTTTCTTTGCCCTTTTGATTGTGTGTTTGTGATATAGAGATTCTACCAGTGGTGGGCCGACTGATGTTAATTATATTTTTTCCATGAATACTTATTAAATAATTCCAAATGGTCTGTCCGCTTCCTTTCATAGCTTTTCTGGTTGCGCTGCTTCCAGACGTGTATTTTCATATTAAAGCATTTAACCAATCACATTTCAGCCATCATTTGTTGCCAGGGTCAAAGAAATCTGCCTGGAGGCCTTCACAATCAGTTCTGCAGGCCCTGTAGTATAAAATAAGTGTTGATCAAACTGTTGCTTCAACCAATCAAATTTTGAGTTGGGGACACAAAGGCCTTCTAGAAGGCCTAGGTAACGTCAGCGTATTCACACCCTTTGATTGGATAGTCAGAGAGTGTCTGACTATGATGTAATGTGATTGGTTAAATGCTTTAATATGAAAATGGAAGCAGTGCAATCAGGGGAAAAGCTATGAAAGGAAGCGGACAGACCATTTGGAATTATTTAATAAGTATTCATGGACAAAATATAATTAACATCAGTCTGTGATTCAGACATTTGAGCTGACATTTTCAGCCCTAAAGCGAATTAAAACTTATGCCAGAAATACGACAGGGCAGACTCGACTTTCAGCATTAGCTTCGATGGCGATAGAAAAGGACTTCTTGATGGAACTGAAACACACGGATAATCTGTACGACAGAGTAATTGAACTCTTTTTGAGGAAAGAAAGGGGGATGGATTTTGTGTACAAATAATAAGGATTTTTGGTGAGTAAAATGTTGCTATTTTCCTAAATAATATTGCAATTTTATGAGGTTATTATTGATGATTTTTTATGTGTGTCGCAGCTGTAGCACCCCAGGTTTGTTTCTTCAGTAAAGGCATTTATTCTGGATACACGAGTTATCTATCTTCGATGCAACGGCAACGGGTGTCTGTTCGGTTTGTTTTTGCACTTTGTTTATTTATCTTTCTTCAGTCATGTTTCATTCTCGTTCTGTTCCACGTCTGTCATTGTTCCTGTTCAAGTTCCTCTCCTTGTCTTGTCATGCACTTCGGGAAATTCTATGTTTCGTTTTTTTAGGGAGGAGGAGGAACGCATAAAGAAATCTGCGTGCGAATAAAGCGGAACGTGAGAAGCGTACAGAGATAGGACGAGAGAGAATGACAGCGATAGTTAGAAGTGTGAGATAATTAGTGATTAGTAGTGTTAGTAACTTAATCTAAATCCCTAATGTTAGTAGATTAGTTGGTTAGTACTATATACATCTAACTAATATATACAAAGTGTAATTAGAAAGTAAGAAGGAAGTAAAACGAGATTAGAAACGAAGACGGAAAAACCGAAACATAGAATTTCCCGAAGTGCATGACAGAACGAGAATGAAACATGACTGAAGAAAGATAAATAAACAAAGTGCAAAAACAAACCGAACAGACACTCAAAACATAACAATAAGATGGCTTTTATAGCCATAAAATAGTTATTGAGGGGTGGATTGATTCAGACGGAGCACTACTGAAGGCCTAGGTGTGAAATGCACGGCCCGACACTGGATTCTACTGATGGGAGGGGGGTGCTGTCATGGCAACATGTGTCCGGGTGCGAAGAATGTGTCCGGGTGACATCATCGGAATTCTTGGAATGTAGTTGCTATAACAACATGACAAGCTAACATTCCTAAAACCCGGAAGTAAGCCTAAGAGAGTTTCATGTTTTATTCTATGACATAAATTACGCACGTTCATATCTCAACCGTGAATTTTGAAGCTGTTATGTGTTTTTAAAAAGTAAGCTGCTAACAAGTTGCTACATTCAAACTACAACTGTTGTCAGAATAATTAAATGTCATTACATTACAGCTAGGTGGCTAGCTACGAATAACCATTGCTTGCTCAGCTGTACAAGTAGCTAGCTGGCTAGCTACGAACATAATATATAAATTGCCTGCAGCTGGCTAGTATTTCTGAAATGTAGCTACAGCTACCTGGCTAGCTATGAACATAATATATGAATTATAATATGTAATTATATCATTATAATTATATTATAATTAACAAGTTAATATAATTATATTAATTATTATATATATATGTATATTTATTATTATATATAATTATAATTATATTATAATTATATAGCCAGCTAGCTATAATAATAATATGCATTGTCTGTTCAGCTGTACAGCTAAGTTAGCTGCCTAGCTACAAATATAATATATGGATCGCCTGCTTAGATGGCTAGTATTTTGTGTAATTTTAGGTAGCTTTTAGCTTTGCCAGGTAGTGAAAGGTGCAGTCAAGCTACGAACATATTGCCTGCTCAGCAGGCTAGCACGCAACTTAAATTATAGGGGAATTGCATACCCATAAAGCAATAATGTACATTTTGTTATGGTTGTGTCATCTGCATATTTGAGGATGGTGACAGAGCTGTGATGGAATGTGAAGTCGTTTGTGTAAGGCAAGGCAAGGCAAGTTTATTTATATAGCATATTTCATACAACAATGGCAAATCAAAGTGCTTTACACAGAGCATATAAAATACAGAGCAAGGAGAATAGGTAAGAAGATACAAATAAGTGAATATATAATAATAGTAATAAGAATAGATAAAAAATAAAAAATATACAGTAAATAAATCATTAAAAGAGTAAATCAGGGTGCTAGTGTTTAGTCATAAATATTGCAGAACATTAAGGTTTTTAGCCTAGTTTTGAATATATTTAGAGTTTGGGCTGGTTTGAGTTCTTCAGGAAGTTTATTCCAGATGCACGAGGCAGAATGACTAAAAGCTGCTTCACCGTGTTTTGTTTTCACTCTTGGAGTGTT
Source organism: Aldrovandia affinis (assembly GCA_029706075.1). Classification (NCBI taxonomy): domain Eukaryota; kingdom Metazoa; phylum Chordata; class Actinopteri; order Notacanthiformes; family Halosauridae; genus Aldrovandia; species Aldrovandia affinis. The sequence goes on along the minus strand of JAINUG010000045.1, from coordinate 850,343 downwards.
TAATAGACTGGTCCCAGCTGACCTTAGGGGTCTAGCTGGAATGTAAGGTGAGAAGAGGTCTGATATGTATTTTGGTCCAAGACCATTTAGCGATTTGTAGACAATTAGGAGTATTTTGAATTCAATTCTCTGACAGACTGGTAACCAGGGTAGAGATCTGAGAATAGGTGTAATGTGTTCAAATTTTTTAGTTTCTGTTAAGACGCTAGCAGCAGCGTTTTGGACGAGCTGCAATTTGCGAAGAGCCCACAGTGTAGAGGGAGAAGAGCTAGGGTGAGAGGACAGAGCCCTGGGGGGGTGCCCGTACTGAGGATCAGAGGGCGAGATGAAAGGTTATTCACCTTGACCCTCCACTGCCTTCTCCACAGGAAGCTCCAGATCCAGTGGCATATGCAGGAGTCAGTATTCATGTCCAATGGTTGAAGACTTTGACCCGGGTTTATGGTATTGAAGGCCGCGCTAAAGTCGATGAACAGGAAGCGGTGTAGGTGTTGCATGTCTCCAGGTATAGTGTGTGGTGGAGGGCTAGATTAACAGCATTCTCAACATACCTGTTGGCTTGGTAGGCAAACTGGCACGAATCCATCAGGGGGGTGGTGCTGGTTTTCAAGTAGGAGAGGATGATGTGCCCAAACGACTTCATGACCACAGATGTTACGGCAATTGGTCTGAATTCATTGAGGCAGGAAATCTAGATTTTGGCACTGGGATTACACACACATACATACATACCTACATACACATGCACACACACATATTCATTAGTTTTGACATCAAGTAGTTTCATTTCAAACATACTTATGTGGATTCAGAGTGTGTGTCGTAACTTTCATTTCGTGTTTTATGTTAGGCCAACATAAACGTACTTCCTTATCTAAGCCTCACCAGAGTCAGGTTTGTCTGAGTTACTGCTCGTAACACATATCTGTGGAACCTTGGCCTCAAATTAGTTGTGCACTCTGAAATTAGACCACATGGACAAAACTAGAGTTACAATGAGGAGAACTGTTTGGACATAGCAGAAATTCAGACAGGACAGACACTATGGTACACTTCATGCTGTATTACACCGTTTACTCCACATGGTACCCTACACTGTCTGTATTGCCTGCTGTTCTACACACAGGTGTTTGTTGGACAGTTTCACAGGAGGTCAGAAACATGAGGTCAGTGATGATATGACAAAGGGGGAAGCTCCACTTCCTACTACACTGAGGCATTTTCTCTTACATTGGGCTTTCCCATCAACTTCATCTTATTTATAGAGCACTCAGCTGTTCTGACAGTGGGCTCTACACACATACACTCACACTAACACATATGCTTGCATGCAAAAACACACACACACACACACATACAGACACATACACTCACATGCTTGTATGCAGAAACACACACACATACACATACAGTACCAGTCAAAAGTTTGAGTACACCTTCCATCAGGATTACGGCTAATCAGGCACTCCTTCATTCTTCAGCAAGATAACAACCCGAAACACACCTTGAAGTTGTGCAACAATAATGTTGCACACTCATTTCAGAAATGCTCCTCCTGAACAATCCCTTTTCTCATTCTTATTATGGATGTGGCAAACGATCCACCCTCAGTGTGCAGGAGACAAAGGCAGCTTTTCCAGGAAGGCAAGTCCCTGCCCTGAAATAAGAGGTGCATTGTGGTATAATGGTTAGGGAGCTGGGCTTGTAACATTAAGCTTGCAGGTTCAATCCTACCCTTGAGCAAGGTACTTAACCTGAATTGCTTCAGTTAATATCCAGCTGTATGAATGGATTGTATGTAAAGAAATGTAAACTGTAAGTCGCTCTGGATAAGAGCGTCTGCTAAATGCCTGTAATGTAATGTTATGTAATGTAATTGAGCTCGAGTTGGCAGCGAGGGGTTGGTTTTGTAAGGAGAGCCCTTCCTGTCACACCAGGACCCAGCGGGACTCTGCAGGTTGGGTTTGCAGGCCTGTGACACACTGTAGCCCCTGTGTTCACCTTGGACAGTAGAACAGTCACACTGAAATAGCAGGGCTTGTGTGATCCTGGATGGCTACAGTCATTTCATCACAAACATTTTATCTGCCAATCCTGCTACACACCTTTCCCTCTCCAAGGACACACCACTGGCCACAAGCTAAAACGATTATCAAAGGTTCACATTTGTACATTTTGATTCATGAAATAAACTTAGAGACAACCCTGAAATTATTACCACAACTTGCTAAACCTTCTTCTTCTTTCGTGTAACGTCAGATGTCCAACTCGGTGTCGCGTAGCCATGCCCGCATCTCTGGTCCTAGGTCGAAGAGGCTGGCTTCCGAGGGTGGTCCATATAAGGGGCAGATGTTGATTATATGGTCGGCGGTCTGCTCAGGGTCACCGCACTCGCATGCCGCACTGTCCGCCAAGCCCCACGTCTTGCTAAACCTGTTTTCTCTGCAGAAAGCAATTGCCACGTAGCTCCAACCTCATGCGTCAGCTGCTTGGTGCACCCTCCCCCTCCATTTAAAAAATATCTTTGTTGGTGATGTCCAAATATGTGTGTTTGGGCGAAACATTGAAATGTTTCCATGCAATGTACAGTATTTCTCAATATAATTATTTTAACGCATACAGTTTGTATGGATTTTTTTCTACTACATTATTGGGATTTTTAAAAATGTTGTTTATTTATTTAGCTAGTAGTACCATGGTAAATATAAGTAAAGGTAGCTATAGGGAATAGGAATGAACGTCTGAAAATTCAGTTTGTGGAACTTTGAGACAGCATGAATGCAGAGAGGCTCTTTGGTCCTATGTCATAATGTTACATTTTGTACAGGGAATATGTCTTTCAATTACCCTCCATCCATCTCGCCCACGCATGCCTAAGTAAGGAATTAACCACTCTGGACTGTGCGGGTGTGTGAAAATAAACCACGACAGGGTGGTGTGATGTGTTCCCAGGCAAAGTCAAGGGCTTCACCAGCCTGAAGTGGACTCGGTAGCATTTCTTTTTTTAACATATTTCTGGTTACAGATAATTCAGTGATAGGTTGTGAGAAATGTTTTAATTCTACATCTTAACTGGTTCGTCAGAGAAAACCTAATGTGTAAACTGGTCAAAAGAATGCAGATGACTTGCAGAAGAGGAGTGCAGCCGAATGAATATTAGAGCTAAACCCCAAACATGCTTCTGGCAAATTCAATCAAAAAGCAATAATTAGCAGAAAATTAGCTGCAGATTTGCATTTTCACCAGCAAATGAATTTTCTGGTAAACATTGTTGTGAAATATGGTAATGTATTTTTTTTTCCGTGTTCCCCTTTAGTTCCTTTTTTCCTAATGTACAGGCCTAATCTCAATGGTAAACCTGTCCCATCACTACAGTCATCAGCACCCATACCAGCAGCCTTATCATTGGGCACCCTGCTCTAGCCCAATGGCTGAAGCTAAGCAGGACTGGGATTGGTTAGTACTGAAGCTAATTAGATGTGGGCTTGGTTAGTGCTGAAGCTAAGCAGGGCTGGGATTGTTAGTACTGAAGATAAGTAGATGTGCGCTTGGTTAGTGCTGAAGCTAAGCAGGGCTGGGATTGTTAGTACTGAAACTAATCAGGGCTGGGCTTGGTTAAAACTGAAGCTAAGCAGGGTTGGACTTGATTTGTACTGAAGGGAGACCTGCTGGGAAGACTAAGATGCTGCTGGTAGTGGTGTTTGTGGGCCAGTAGGGGGGCATTCTTCCAAATAAAAACCCCAATGCTCCAGTGCAGTGAGAGGGAAACTGTGCTGTATGAGACACGATCACTCTACAGTTCATCAGCCGGGCTGCATTTCATTCACAGCTGTCACATGCAGACTGCATCAATCACAAGAGCATAATTGCTCTTGCATAATTCGATGGGGAAGTAACACCCTTCCCACTGTAGCCCTCTATATCTGGACAATGCTATAGCCAATTATACACTACCCCACCCCCAGGATTTGATTCTGGATCATGGGCCATATCATGACCAAGTGTTTAGTTGGATATGCCATCTGATAGCCCCTAAATTATGGTGAACAGTTGTGTGGCATTGTGAGAGTGTGAAAATGGAGATGACAACTTTGAAAGACATTGAAAGACATTGATAGCGAAATGTAAGGCAGAGTAATTGAGGGCCATACTCTGTATATAGTACCATATGAAAATATTGCTGAAAATGATTGTTTCTCTGCTATGACTCCGCTCTCCCATACAGGCTCAAAAATATTATATATACAATATTTTTATACGTCATTAAACAATTGAAGAAAATTATCATTAGAATTGCAAACAAACATTTTGAACATATTGTATATGTTTTCAATGCCTTGACAACTGTACAACATTACGCAGGTTCATTATGAAATGATTGCAAGCAAGAAAACAGTCTGCAATGAGGCCAGGGCAAGGCAAATCTGAGTAATCAGGTTCAACGTGCATAAAAGGCTACAGGCTATGCTTGAACCTTTTGCTTGGTAGCCTCTGGGCTCTTCAGAAAATGATTGGGGCCCTTAAATTCAAATCTTTCCAGCCCTTCTTTTTTATTAATGGTTCAAAAGGCAGTTGGCAGAACACGCAGGCCCTGTAGAGAAAGTGCACTTGATTAACGGCCTGGTAACCCTCTGCTTTTCAGCTGATTAAATAAAATTGACTTGATTTTTACATTCTATGGCAAAGGGACCCCTGGGGCTGAGATGATACAGTGGAAAGCAGCATGTATGCTCTTTAGAGGATTTACATTATTACTATTGTCCCCCCACCTTTAAAATATGAAAGGGTTATAACAATAGGTATATAGCCATGTCCCCAGGGGTTGGGCAACACTCACGGACCTTGCAGAGGGCAAGGCAATTGCAAGAACAAAGGAGGCAGTAATATAAGCAAAATGATGCTTTATTAAACGAACAAACACAAACAGTGTCAATGCACCTTGACATAGGTTCTAGAAGTGTATGGAATTCTTTGGAGGGATGTAACACTAAAACATAGGTGGTTATTGGACAGTGTAGTATAATCGCTAGGGAACTGGACTTGTAACTCAGATGTCGCTGGTTCAATTCCCAGGTAGGGGCGCTGCCGTTGTACCCTTGAGCAAGGTACTTAACCTGAATTGCTTCAGTAAAATATCCAGCTGTATGAATGGATTGTATGTAAAGAAATGTAAACTGTGTAAGTCGCTCTGGATAAGAGCGTCTGCTAAATGCCTAAAATGTAAATGTAAAATGTAACCCAACATAAGAGGCACACTTCTGCCATCTGCTGGGCTCACTCATGTCCATGTATTTACTGACTGGGGAGGGAGGCACGTTTCTCCAGTCTGGAAATCTACCACTACACTACTGTTCACCTACAAATCTACCAGTACAATCTACCACTATACTGCTATTCAGCTAGAAATCTACCACTACAATCTAGTACACTACTGTTCACCTAGGCGCCCAGTGCTTACTTTTGGCCCTTTGTCCATTCAGAAACAAACACATTTTTCATTTAATATGCATCAAAAAATAGTATCCAGGCCAGCATCTGGACAGTGTACTTGAACCTCACTCCAGAGGCGGTAACAGGCTTTACCTAAACCCACAAATTAGAACCTGTTTCCAATCACATACAGGTCTTTCTGCATCTGAGCTTGTACTGCCATGTGCTGCATATACATGTATAATGTATATATACATGGACTGTAATTCCTGTCACTTAGGTTCATAATTCTTATTGGTTGTGGACCTAAAATATATGTTTTTCTGCTTTTGTTTATTTGGGGTTTATCTCAATATTGTTTGACATGTTTTAAATGTATTCAAGCTTTTACTTGTTCAAGTACTTACGTGATAATTTATCACACATTATGAGCAAGTAAAAGTAAGAATCTTTGTTGTGATGTGACAAATTGTGTGGGGGGGTTCTTGTTTTTTTAAACCTGGTTTCCAAGAAAAATTTGATGAAGAGCCCAATGTGCCATTAGTAGGGTTTTGAAGCTAATGTAGCCTGTGACTGACAGGGTTTTGAAACAGATAATGTACATATTATCACTATCTACACAACTGTTGAAAACCGATGAACAAAACAGACTAAATAAGCAGGTCAATATCCACAACCACTGCTTAGTGAATGGATGTGCAGTTGCACAGTTTGGGTTTGTTGTGCAATAATGTTAGTTATTGCTCCAAAGGTGGCTTCAGAAGATTGTGTTAGAATATTGTCACTGAATTACAGGCAAGCAGATATTCAGAAAAGCAGCGACCAAGTTATAAAAATTTGAACTTCTAACATGCAAATGCCCCCAAAGCGACACTCAAACCCAACACAGTGATCTTAAACTCAACTGATTTAGAAACAAGACATTCTGAGGTATCCATATCACCCCACCTTTATCAAGTTACTATCCTGTGCTTGTGCAGCAGAGCATGATTTGTGCTGCCTAATATGCAAATGACCCCCAAGCCTGGCTGTAGTGGCGACGCTTAAACCCCAGCAACAATTCGTACAACAACATAGTGATCTTAAACTCAACTGATTTAGAAAAAAGACATTCAGAGGAATACATTTCACCTCCCCCTTAACATTGTGTTAGAATCTGTTATTTGTTTTAGAGTAAGATTTGTAATGACCCACTGGCATAACCATATGTGATTAATGTATTACATTGTTTTCTTCTATACTTTTTAGATTATATTAACAAAGCTTGTTCAAAGCACATATATTTAACAACTATTTATCCCTCTTATATATTAGTTTAAAAACCTGTATTGCCCCAGGTTGTGCCAGCTTGCTCCATGTTGACTAATATCATAGGGAATCACAATATTTATATTATTATTATTGTTGCTTTAAAGTCTAAAATTATGGACATAATTAAAACAGAAAATAATTCCACTTTTGTATTGGAGTTTTTACATTTGGTTTATTCTCTTAAACATTTTAATTGGTTGTAAGAGTATTAGTTAGTTTAATTTATCTATCTACCTATGATTGTGAAAAAACAATCCTTCATGGATATTCCAATAATTCTAAATTCCATAGATGTAACGTACAGCATCAGCTGGCACCAGAGTTCTAATCTCTAAAACAGAGCAACAGTAAGGCACCTTTATTTTGATAGGAAAAGTTCGAAGTTACAAACTGGAAGCCGAAAACAGGAAGTCAATGCTAAGAAGCTTCAACGCAAAGAAATACGTGTTTTTCCGGGGTCACAAAAGTGACACTTTCTGACTTCCTGTCTGTCTTTCATGTCTATCGAAAACACGACAAAGTAAAAGCCAAAATTGCGCAATGAAAGTATATGTCTCGAGAACACCGCGTTGGTCTAATTCATCGTGATTAAAGCGTTGAGAATGAGCTGAAATCACCATGTATTTTCATGTATTTTCATGTATTACCACTATTGATTATAATACTTTATTTTTCTAAAATCTGGACGCTTGGGATTACCATTGGGCTTCAAGCCACACAAAAATAAACAGAATTTTCAAGTGTTTATTTTGAATCATTTAAATATATAAATTGGGAAATTGACAGTGAAAGACATAAAAATACTTAATTATACAAGCACAACTGGTTCTTCTTAGTTACGAATTAGTACCAAACAATTCATTTGTTTTGACAGTATTTTTATCTGTGAAATAATGTATTGAAATAAGCATTACAGATACAAAGAGGAAGGACATTCTTTTTGTACATTATTTTCCTGGCTGTTAAGCACCACTGGGCAGAGTCGCTTCTGGTACTATTTTTTATAAGCTATACAGATTTTCACTATCAATACAAATCAGCATTACCACTCATTTTATTATGGTATGACTAAAATGTTATGATGGTGATATATGCAACATGAAAATGAATAAATAAATGAATAAGTTGTTCAGCAATAAGTATACAGTATACTGACAAAATGTTTCTTTTTAAAATATAAAAGTAATGAAAATAATAATGTCCCAAATATACTTATTATTGGGGATGTAATGTTATTCTTAACAAGGTAGATACATTCACTTTTGGTTATAAGAGTTTTTTTTGCTTTTGCTGCAAAGGACCATTTGTGTGTGGAAACCGCTCAGGAAGTGACCACCAAACTAAGTAGTGTCTGGGTATTCCATTCCACCCCCTTTCATTGAGCAAGTTTCTTTTGCTTTTGGTGTAGAGGACCATTTGTGTATAAAAAGGGTTCATTTTGGCGCTGCTCATCACAGGAAGTGGCCAGCAAACTTTCTTGTGATGGAGATCCTGGTTCAAGGTAAACTATTTCACAAAATAGAGGGTCTCAGCATTGTATTTCATCACCATTTCATGAAGGGAGTTTGTAATTATTTTCTTGGAGGCTCATTTAACATTCAGCATATTTCATCAATACATCGTTTTGGTAATAAACGTGCTTCATAGTAATAGTCCTAAATAGTTAAAATGCCATTTTTACATTACATTACAGGCATTTGGCAGACGCTCTTATCCAGAGCGACGTACAACAAAGTGTTAACCGTAGTCAACCCTGAAAATGTACTTATGGATACAGTTCGTACTTTTATTTTGAAATATCTGCTCTTCGGTGACACCGGAAGTTAAAAACTTCTGCGATGTCTATGGTTCTCAGGAAGTTTTTTAGAAGTACTAATTTGACTGCGATTAGAGTGCATACCCACACGTCATGATATTGATGATAACATAATAACGGAACTACATGACACGCTGCAATATGTGCACAGGACTGCAACTTTGAAATGCCCAAATATTTGATTATCGGATGCGCTTCCGTCATATAACATAAGGCTACTAGATAATTGAGAAATGTTTGGATGTTTAGTTGCTGGTAGACTGGTGAGTGAATTCAAAAGCTATTGAGTTTGTCTCGCAAGGTTGAATCAGCAAGCCATTCATTTTCAAATTAACCAGCAATGTATGGTCAGCCAGCTCGCTACTTATGTATGCAGCTATAGCTCGCTAGCTATATTTCACAGCCAGAGTGGCAGGCGGTAGCTGTAGGTGGCAAGGCGCTTTCAGGCCGCTTACTGTTGCTATCTAGCACATCGGTTGTATTAGAGTAAACTTCATAGCTACCGAACGAGCTTGCACTAACTTTTATTGCTGCTGGTGTTAAATCTTGAAATGTCCAACGATCGAGATGTATCGGTTTCCATTCAAACCATTATTACCTAAAACGTAGTCACTGTGCAGCTATGTATTTAGAAAGCTATATAGCGTGTTAACTAACTAGACCGACACATTCCACATTAATTAATGTAGAGAATATTGCACAGGCCGCATTAACCCTTCTAACAGAACGGTTCATCCAGTAGAAGGGTCCTCACCATAGATATAAATACATAGATGGCTCATTCACCCTGTTCAGATGCGTCTGCACGGCCGCCATATTGTTGCATGTTCAGATGCGTCTAAACAAACGTATGTGTATTGAGAAATGAACTCATCAAATGTGTTGTATTATTGGTATATTGTGATTGACAAGTGTGTGTGTGTGTTGAGGGGACAATGAGCTTCTAATAAATTGATAAATCCACAACTTCCATGGCTTCCGCAACAACAAATTAGATGACTATCAAGTAAATATAACTTTCAATTACTTGGTCATGCAGTGGTTTGACAAGTAGCTAATGTTATATGTTTTGTTATCATCATGGCAATATCATATCTGTTGGTCATTCAACGTCAGCTTTAAGTGACAGTGAAATAGCCACTTATGAAAAATTATCCCACGAGCCTTGCTTCTATAGCTCCTCCTATTTGTACAGTCAAATGCTGCACAACTTTGTGGCATTTTTGCATAGTCCAATTCCTCTTTGTACTGTGTTCACAGCCAGGTTTTGCGGAAACTCAACAATTTGGAAATCAAGTAACCTGCATGTTATGCAGAAATTTGTCACATTTTTAACAAGCCAAATGTCACGAAAATGTTGAGATTTAAGCAAGTTACAGTACATTTTATCAGGGTTAGTCTGCATCTCTCAACACACATGCGTTTGTTTAAACGCGGATCCTGTCCACCCCAAAATGCCGGCCGTGCAGACATATCTCTGCAACACGCAACAGCAGCCAATGCGGCATCGACATATTTATGTCTATGGTCCTCACGCTCGCCTCTGACTGTTGCAGGTGCAGACTGACGCCCAACAGGTGGCTAGTGACAAGTTTGTCTTCAACTTGCCGGACTATGAGAGCGTCAACCACGTGGTGGTGTTTATGCTTGGTACCGTGCCCTTCCCCGTGGGCATGGGCGGCGCTGTTTACTTCTCCTTCCCAGACCCCGCTGCGGGACAGGTGTGGCAGCTGCTGGGGTTCATTACCAACGAGAAGCCCAGCGCGATCTTCAAAATCTCTGGCCTGAAAGCTGGTGAGGTTGCAGAGTATTGTGCCAGGGGTTCTCAAACTCTGTCCTGTAGACCCATTGTATGCTTTTTTTCGTTTCAACCATAACCGCAACCAGTAAATTGTAATGATCTGTTAATTGTTCCTAATTAGACACTTTTCATGTCTTAAGCCGCATTATGTCAGAAATAGTTATGCATGCCATGAAGAATGCACATCCCGTATTCACATCCCAGGACTTTATTTTTTATTTTAATTTAAAAAAACATTTTACCCCGTTTTTCTCCCAATTTGGTAGCCAATTACTCCCACTGTGCTTAGTTCAATCCCCTCCCTTGTAGTTCGCTGGCATAGCCCTGTGACCGGCAGTGACAATGGCGAAGCGCTGCCTCCTCAGAGACAGCACTCGTCGTGCTGTCAACTGTAATTCCGGCACCCCAGAACCACTCCTGTGCGCAGCAAACTGTGTCGGCTTCCCTCCCCCATCCCTGGGGCGGACAGCCAATTGCCGCCCCGGTGACACTCCCGGCCAGAGCCGACTCTGGCGCGACGGGGAATCGAACCTCGGTCGCCGTGGCCAGCGTCGGACGTTGAAACCACTAGACCACACGGGAGGCCCTGGGACATTTTGGCTAATTATTCCTTTAGAAAGAGGTAACATTGTTGAATTGATTGGCTTGTTCTGATGCGGGGCAGGTGTTGGTGGAGAGCACCCATTTGGGATGATGGCACCCCAGGCCACCTCAGTGGCCCAGGTGGGCGTGGCCATAGAGGCTCTGGACCAGCTGGCCCAGCAGACGCCTATATCCAGCGCCACTGTGTCCACAGTCGACTCCTTCACACAGGTACGTCTCACCTTCACACAGGTGCGTCTCACATTCACACAGGTACATCTCACTATTTATACTCTATTTAGAACCATTTATATTAGGATCACGTGAAACACGGATGGCTGAATTACTGTGTGTCTCTGTCTTTGTTGTGTGTAGGATTCAAGAATTCAGACAGACTTCATTAACATGGGAGGAGCTATGCGGTGGAACCAGAGCATCTTAGAACATGAATATATAAATCCACCCCCTCCCTCTTCCAAGTGAGATGAAATAAAAGTGTATAATATTGCGAATTTCTCTCTGCAGTTCACTCAGAAGATGCTAGACAGCCTGTACAACTTCTCCTTGTCCTACGCTGTGACACAGGCTCAGATGATCCCTAATGCCACAGAGACCTTCATCCCGGCCAGTACCATCCTGCGATGGTGAATATTAACCCTCCATACCACATACACACCCTTCATATCATATACACACACCCCATATCATATATGCACACCCTCCATATATGCACACCCTCCATATCTTATACACACCCTCCATATAATATACACACCCCTAATATCATATACATATCATATACACCCCCTCCCATATCATATACAAACACCACTCATATAAAATGTACACACCTTTGCCCCCCCCACACACACACACACACACACCACATCACATTTACACCCTCAGCACCCCAACCACACAATCCATGAATATGACATGACTCTCTATTTCTTACCCCCCCAATCGCTCTTTCTGTCTGTTGCCCCCCCCACTCCCCCCGCAGGTATGAGAACTTTCAGAGGCGGATGGCACAGAACCCCAGCTTCTGGAAGACGTGAATCCTGTTTTTAAAGTGAAGATGAAAATAGAGTCTCGTTCAGCAGGACTGTGTGCCTTTCAGAGGATCTCCGCGCTGCTCCTCCAGCACCAAAGCACTAGCCTTCCACCCCTCACTCACATGTTTACACAGCAACGGACATTCTGTTTGCATGCAGCTCAAATAAAATGGGATAAAGCAATTTCACATCATATCATTGTGCTTCAATGCCACAAATTCAAAGCACTTTTACATGGTTGAGTATGTTTAAAAGGCCTTTATTATTTTGGAATATCCTAAACACGGAGGACTACACCTACACATTGCAGCAAGAAGCATTCATCATAGTGTGGAAAATAGAATATTTAACAGATAAAGTAATTCATTTGATTTCTAGAATAGTCCATGTTCGCTTCTGTCTGTGTTTGGATAGTGGAGGGTGAAAGAGCTGCCACTGTCTTTACTTTGCACAGAAGGTCAAATGATCCTTAAATTCTGCCATGTTCCTGCTCTCTGATTGGCTCATGCTGTACCCTCCTGCTGTCTGATTGGCTTAGAGTGTAAAGAGTCTTTGCCGGTTGCTGATAGAGATTCTACAGGTACAATCGGAAAAGGGCTCCACACTAAGCCCATCCACAACCACCTCCTATGGGATACCTGAGCACATCGATCATGTTCTGTTTACGATACCCACACAACACTGACCAATCATGTTCACAATACTCACGCAACACTGACCAATCATGTTCACAATAGTCACGCAACACTGACCAATCATGTTCACAATAGTCACGCAACACTGACCAATCATGTTCACAATAGTCATGCAACACTGTTCCTGTGCGGAGGGGCAGAGTGAGTTCCCAAAGCCTGGATCGCAGAATTCCATAAAAACTAAAAAGAAACGGACATAAAATATTCCAAACAGATAACCAGAATAACAACTTTTACAAATGTGCGTGTGACTGAACCAAACATTAAACTCAGCGGCAAACACCCTCCGAGAACATGGTGTTTTAACTCAATGCTCCTCGTGATTACGTCACACACAGAGCCTTATTTTACTCAGTGCTTCTCATGATTATGGCACAGAGCATGTTGTTTAACTCAATACTCCTCATGATTACAGCACAAACGAGTGGTTTAACTTAACGCTCCTTGAGATAATGGCTGACTGGCAGTGTAGTGTTATGGTTAGGGAGCTGGGCTTGTAACGCAGAGGTTGCAAGTTCAGTTCCCAGGTGGGGCACTGCTGTTGTACCTTTGAGCAGGGTACTTAACCGGAATTGCTTCAGTAAAATATCCAGCTGTATAAATGGATTGCATGTAAAGAAATGTAAACTGTGTAAGTCATTCTGGATAAGAGCCTCTGCTAAATGCCTAAAATGTCAAATGTAATTATGGCACAGCAATGCAGGGAACATGGGGTTTGGGGACTTGTGGGCCTGATTGAAGCAGGCCCACAGAAAAGCCTTTAATCCAACCACCCTCCCTCAGCACCCTGCAGACTAAAAGACAAAACATGTCTCTGCTCTTCTCTCTCTTGTCTACTGTCATGAACCACTGGATCTGTAATGGGTGAATGAGTAATAATCAATAATCAGCTCTGAATAATCAGATTCAAAAATATATTCTCTAATTCATGATTGCCACACCCTGTCTCCCCCTGTCCACACCCATCAGGGCACACACGATTTTATAATAAAAGGTTATGTGTTTCCTGCTCCTGCTGCTGCTCCTCTGTGGCACAGGAGCTCAGCTCCACAGTGCTCCCCACTACATGGCCCCTCCCCCCTGTGAGAGGGAGAGAAGGATACTATGGTCGGGTTGCACTATAAATACCTTATTGCATCAAAAAATGCATGTTTGTGAGTAAAGTGGTGAAAAGAACACAGGCAGAGGTCTACTCGTCTGAGTAATATGGTCAGATGAGTCATCCTTCACCCTGTTCTCAACAAGCGGACAAGTGCATGTGTGGCACACGCCAAAAGAAACCTACAGGCATCCGAGTGCTTGTTTCCCACGGTGAAGGGTTGTGACGGGTCTGTTATAGTGTGAGGTGCATTTTCCTGGCATGGTTTAAGTCCATTTATCCCCTTAAAGGGCAAGGTATACGCCAATAAATACAAAGCTCTTTCTGAGTGATCACCCATTCTGTGGTGAGGCATTTCGATCCTGAAGGGAGTGGTCTCTTCCAGGATGACAATGTCTCCATCTACAGGGCATAAGTGTTCACTGAATGACTTGATGAGCATGAAAATGATGTAAACCATATGCCATGGCCATTTCAGTCACCAGATTTCAACCCAACTGAACATGTATGGAAGATTCTAGAGCAGCGCCTGAGACACCGTTTTTCACCACCATCAACAAAACACCAAATGATAAAATTTATCACGGAAGAATGGTGTTACATCCTTCCAATAGTTCCACAAACTCGTAGAACCTATGCCAAGGCGCTATTAATGCAATTTATGCTGCTGTTCACACAATACTCTAAATGTGGTCTGACAAAGTTATTGTATATCATGAATGTAAACTTTATGCTCAATATCTTTTGCAATGTATCCCAATGTCCTTTTTTACTGCTTTGGCACAATATCTATTTGGGTGATGCTAAGACCTGTATTAGTCTTGGTGTAGAATATGATGCAGAATATGTTAGCATATGTGCAGTACCTGTGCATAAATGTGTGGTTCCCCCTTATTTTTGGAGAGTGGGACGATACCTCACTGCTTCCATCACAATATGCGGACCCTCATTATTGGAGTGTGGTGATACCTCGCTGTTTACATTAGAATGTCTGAGAGGATTGTGTGGAACACACCCAGGAGGACAGGTGTTTCCAAATGGCTTCAGGCTGGAAAGTGGCGTCACATGCTATACTCCTCTATGCACTACACTTGAGATAGAATTTTTGAAAGTGTTGTCAGTGTGACCAAACTCAAAATGTGACAGTACTCTAAATCAGTGGTGTCAAACTCATTCCATCGGGGGCCGAGTGTGTGCAGGTTTCAGTTGTAACCAATGCATTACACCAGGTGATTTCAATTAGGTTCCCTCCTTAGTTGAAGAAGTGAGCTAATTAGTGAAATCACCTGGTGTAGTGCATTGGTCGCAACAAAAACCTGCATACACTCGGCCCTCGATGGAATGAGTTTGACACCTGTGCTCTAAATGTAGTCTAAGGCAGTGGTTCTCAAACCCAGTCCTGGGGACCCACTGTGTATGCTGGCTTTTGTTCTAACTACCATTGCAACCCCTATATTGTATCAAGCTGTTCATTGTTCTTAATTGGACACTTTCAATGTTTATTCAGGGATTATTTAGGCCTCATTATGTCAGAAATAGCTATGCATGCCATGAAGAGTGAATGTTGACTTTGCAGGACTTTTAATGTGGCAGCTCAACTAATGCTTTCATTTTGTTTAATGTGCTATATGGCAAATGATTCCTTTAGAGAGGTTCACATTTTTAATTGATTACATTATAGACTGACAGGTGAAATCAGTGGGGTCCTAATTGCTGAATGTGTAGACACTTGGTCACTGAAACTAAACCATTTGTGGAAAATTAGTTCAATGACAGAGCATATGGCAATGGACCTGCATTGCATTCAAATAAGTTTAAGGAAAAATTTTTTCAAAAACCTTAACTGATCAAGAGTTTGGCTGTCACAAAACCCAGCATACACAGTGGGTTCCCAGGACCTAAGGCTCTTAGGCATTGCATATTTCCAGCATAATTACCCTTGATATATGATCTGTGTTTTTTACTCGAAATGTCTGTTTCCTTGTATTACAGCTTCACCGCAGTGTCTAGCTCCTGGCAGAAAGGAGTCAGCTCCAACACACAATGCAACAGCACAGTCTACCCCCGTCTCTGCATATCACTGCTGCGGTATGACATCATTACAGTGTGTGTGTGTGTGTGTGTGTGTGTGAGCCTAAGTATATGTACATACAGTATGTGTGTGTGCCTGGGTGTGTGCATGTATGTGTGCCTGGGTGTATATGTGTGTGTGAGTGTGTGTGTATACATGCATGTATATGTGTGTTCCTGTGTGTGTGTGTGTGTGTGTGTGTGTGTGTGTGTGTGTGTGTGTGTGTGTGTGTGTATGTGTATGTGTATGCATGTGTACTGTATGTGTGCCTGGGTACATATGGGTGTGTGTGTATATTAACATGTTAGTGTGGGAGCCTGAGTGTGTGTGCACATGTGTGTGTGTGTGTGTCTGTTATTGACAGTGCTGTCAAGAGAAAGGTCCTCTGTGCAATTACAATAGACAATGTCTTTGTACTCATGAATCAGAAACACTGGCTCAGTGAGAGAGGAGACAAATCTACCACCCAGAACTATAATCTAACCACAATTCAACCACAGAACCATAAAATAGCTGAAAATACATGACACAGAATCTTAAACTAACTGCAATAAATCTACCACACAGAACTGTGAACTGACGAACAGAATCTACCAAACAGAATCATAAATTAACTGCGACAATTTGCCACGCAGGGTGTCCAGGCTGCACGTCTCCAGCCATGGTCCTGTCCGCCCACAACACGGCACAACAAGAGATAGCATGACCTCACTGAGCTCAAGACCAGTGCATGACCTCACTGAGGTGAAAACCAAGGTCCCCAGCCAAGGGAACTAATTACACTATTATTGAGGCTCATGGAGCTGATGTGACCTTGTGTAGCAGGAGTTCATGTGCTCGCTCACATCTCTGAACTCCGTTACATGTGAATGCCTGTGTGTACAGTGTGTATGTGTATATGTGTACAGTATTTTTGTGTGCTTGTTTGTCTCTGTGCATGTGAATGTGTTCTCTGTGGTTTATTCTAAGAAGAGGATAAACAACACAGGTTTGCAAAGAACACGCATAATTATTTAAATGATCACATTCAGTCTGACTGGTAGAGAGACTTGTTTTTATACCAAAACAGGAGACTGAAAACCAGGCATCATAGAGCTTGTAGCAGAGTTTAATTGGATGTGAAGTTTGCATCTTATGCAAAAAATGTATTGCTGTCTTGGTTATATCCCCCAGTGCAGATCTGCCCGATGTCAGGAAAAACTACCACAGGGCTGACACTGTCAAATAGACAGGGCCTCTGAACCTTCCAAAGAAAAATCTGCATCAGGGGCAATAAAGATATCCTACACATAAAGGGTCAAAACAGATATCCTACACATAAAATATCAATACAGATATCTTGCATATAAAGATTATAGGCATTAAAGACATCCTTCATATAAAAGCTTGTTCATACTGGGCCAGTGGTTAATGAGAAGCATTTTTTGTCTGGTCCACATCAACCATCAAACTATATGACCAGCACAAATAGCCCCTTTCACAGTGCTCTGACTTCAGGTGTGTTAACCGTAAAGATATATTAGATTTAAAATTAGATCGCACTCGTAAATAAAGAATAAATAAATAAAAAAATTTAAATGATCAAAGGTGTTTCGTTTTTTGTATATATATGTTTTTTTATTTGTCTTCTCATGCTGTATATGCAATAATTAAAAAATTAAAAAGCTGAACTAGAAAAAACATTTGAAGACTTTTCGACAAACCTTTGACACACTCTTTTTTGGTTTATGAGCGTGACCACATTTGTAACAAATGTAACACTGTTATAAGTATAAATTGCAAAATGTTTGTCTCGTGATAAAGATGTGCACAATGGTAACTTCACATGTGATTTGCTTGAATAGCCTGACTGACAGACAGTAGGAGGAAATTCAAAATATATACAAATGTTGTGGCATCATTGCTGGGGAGAAAAAAAAACCCTATTTGTGAAACCGGTTGAACAGGAGGTTTTGCAATCTAAATCAGCAACTACAGCGAAGAGGCATTGATCACATTTTCCAAACTTTTACAGTGTTGATTTGATCCCCTATTGCATAAATATGATCTAAAACTCTAGAAAATCTGGGGTTTTACAGGGGTAAAATGAGGAATACTGATACATTTTGAATAAAGCATGTGACTTTTCACAATATCTACAGATACTTCCCTTAACTCTCTATAACTCCTTATAAACAATAAATAATTTTATTAAAATGTGGTATAATATTTATAAATAAGACATTCTGTATTATTGGGACTAACACTAGCACTGTTCTAACAAAGGTTTGAATCCACACAACGTCCCTCACCAGCTAAGCTTACAAAAGCATACACCACTCACACAAGTTATGGATTTTAGATATGTATTTTACAAATTATATTTACAAATTGCCATCTGATCTCTACAAAGATGATATGTCTCTATTGCCTGT
Organism: Aldrovandia affinis; assembly: GCA_029706075.1. NCBI lineage: Eukaryota > Metazoa > Chordata > Actinopteri > Notacanthiformes > Halosauridae > Aldrovandia > Aldrovandia affinis. The sequence goes on along the minus strand of JAINUG010000045.1, from coordinate 832,069 downwards.
ACAAACCTGAGAAGTTTAATATAATACCTGTAATACGATTAGCTCATATGTAATATGATTATCAGTCATACTGTTTGTTTTACCTACAAACCTCTGATGTGGCAATGCAAGGACCATGCAGTTAGTGAGAGTTTGTTATTTAAGCATTTTTCAAACACTTAATATGTGGGTGGAACATTTCTAATGGTCTGGTAGGGCCTACTGCATTTACAAATGATTTTCACTCCCTAATGTGGATCCAGAGGATAATGTAATATGAAAAAAAGTTTGTTAGAGAATATGTAGTCAAGCTAGAGGTTGGCAATGGGAGGTTAGGGAAAGTGGTAAGTGAGAGCAAAGATTAGTAATACATTTTTAACATGAATATTCAATAAACTGCTATAGTGGAATCAGTAGGCTGATCAGTGACATGACTAGGGCGTTTGGATTGCTGCCAATCCTCACGGGTTTTTATAAATTGGTGTGAGCTCTAAAAGAAAACAGCAGCAGAAGACAAAGAATCAGAGTGTGTGTTTGTGTGTGTGTGTGGGGGGGTATCTGTGTGTGTGTGTGTGTGTGTGTGTGTGAGAGTGTGTGTGAGAGAGAGAGAGAGAGAGAGAGAGAGTGTGTGTGTGTGTGTGTTTGTTGTTTGTTTGTTAATAGATCAAAGCATAATCTTCATCTTGCGAATGTTGATGTCTCTCTGTCCCAGGAGTTTACACCATGAGAGAGTCTCTGTTCAGAAGGGTGTGCTGTAAAAAACATCAAAAGCTTCCCGTCAGTCACACTCCATGGCAATACTGCAGTCTTCAAACCCCTGCTGTTCGTCAGGTCTGTCAGTCAGGGAGACGGACTGCACACTGACCAAGCCTACAGGTAACTCTTATACAGATAATACTACAACAGCTCAGCCCCTACTGCCCTACAGGTACTTCACCTGCAGTTAAGTCTCACATGGATAACTGGACTAGTTAACTCACACATGGATAACTGACCTAGTTAACTCACAACTGAAGTCGTTAACTCTCATGGGAAACTGAACTTGTTAAGTCTCACACGGTTAACCAACATAGTTAACTCTCACATGTATAAATTAACTAGTTCATTCACAGATAACTAACCTAGTTAACTCTCACATGGACAACAAACCTTAACTCACATGCTCACACGCACACGGATAGCTGTCATGTGTAACTCACAGTTTTTCGGGGGTGGCTGGATTCGTCTTTGTGCTCCTTTGTATTGCGTGTGTCCTTGGGGGGGCATGTCCCATTTCGCTCCTTAGTTAACTCACAGTAGAGGGGCAGGGGGACCCCTTCTTTGGGCAGATTGCTAGGGGATATACTGAGGTAGCAGTCACTGCTCTTCCCAGAGCTGGTCTTAGAGGGCGTGTCCCCTTCACCCCATCCATCACCTTGGCCCCGCCCATGGCTCCGCCCCTCTCGTGCACTGCTCGTGACGCCGTCGTCATGGGGTCTGGTGGCACCGCCGTGTCTCTTTTGGGGCGAGTGCGGGGCACGGTCCTCTGGGTGTTCCCGCAGCTCTAGTGCGAAGCCCTGCCCCCTGGACTGCCCCCGCCGCACTTGCTGGCCATACGACAGAGCAAACTCCTCCAGTTCATCCAGCGAGCTCGCCCGGCCGCCCCGCCGCTCGCCCCAGCCCCGGTCACGCCCCGCTTTCCTCTGCAGGTGCTCGGAGCGTGGGTTACACCTGTCACCACAGGACCACAGGACCACAGACCTCAGCACACATTCAGCACTGACAGGCACACACACACATTACAGTACAGATGCATTCATCACATTAACGCACACGCATTACAGTGCAGACACATTCATCACATTAACGCACACACATTACAGTACAGACACATACATCACGTAAACACACGCACATGTTACAGTGCAGATACAATCAGCACTGACAGACACACACAAACATAAAAACATAAGAATACATAATGAATGAGAACAGGCCATTCAGTCCATCTAGGTTTGTCATTTACCTACAGTCTAGAAAATATCCAGTACTGCATCAACCCTGGACTTGAATAAACCAAGTGTCTCTGCCTCTACTACATGTCCTGGCAGGCTGTTCCACGCATTGACAAGTCTGTGTAAAAATATACTTCCTGATATCAGTGCAGAATTTACCTTTAATTAATTTCCACCTGTGCCCTCCTGTTCTGCTGACTGAAACAACCTGAAAAATCAACCTGTTAATCCCTTTTGTTAACCTTAATCAAATCCCCCTTAGTCTTTTGCTTTCCTTAACTTTTATCTTTCATCCCAGGAACCAATTTAGTTACCCTTCTTTGTACTTTTTCAAGAGCTTCTATATATTTCTTATAGTGTGGTGCCCAGAACTGAACACAGTCGTATAAATAAAGTCTGACAAAGGCAACATCAATATAACCTCCTTTGAGTTATACTCAGTACCTTTTGCTATATATCCCAGCATCCTGTTGGCCTTTTATTTGTTGTAGCAGCATAATGCTTGTACATGTTACAGTACAGACACATTCAGCACTGACAGACATACACACAAATGTATTACAGTACTGGCATATTTGGCACTGACAGACAGATACACACACACATATTAGAGTACTAATGTAAAAATCTCTTTCTGGTACCTGCTCTGCTTCTCTGCTTGGTTGTGAAGGTGAGGGGGGGTTGGAGAACGCTGCTGCTCAGAGACAGGCAGAACTGCTTTCTTCTGGACTGGCTGACAGGACTGCTGGGAATCTGGGTCTCCATCACGGACTAAGCTGAGCTCTGATAGGCTGTTGACTGTGGAGTCAGGACATGGAGACCAGATTTACTGCCACAGGTATCAAAGTGACGTAATCCTCTACTGCCACAGGTTTCAGTGACTTCATCATCTACTGCCAGCAGTAGCACCCCTCCATGTCTCCGTGCTTAACAGGAAGGTTCAGGCAGAGCTCTTTGGACAGGGTCATCTGGGACTGTTAGTAGACATGTTCACTGTGAAATACATTCCAGTCACACAGATGTAGATGCAGGAGTGCAGAGCTCACCTCCTGTAATACCGTTCTCCAAGGGAAGGGGAGCAGCCGTTTTTGGCTGGATCAGGGAGGGGGCTACGATGGGCAACATCGTGGGGACCCCAGAAATGAATAAGGGCTGTGACTTCACCATCTTTCCAGCTTCATACACTGCAGAGAACACATATTCATAGAGCAGAAACACAACACTACTGTGAGTGTGAGTGTGTATAGTATGTATAATATAAATGTGTCTATAGTTAAGGGCATGTGTTTTTCATCACCTCTCTCAAGAAGCTGCAGTTCCTTTCTGATCCTCAAGGCACTGTATGCACTATATTTTCATTCATTAGTGGCAATTACTCAAATGAACATGACCAATTATACAATTAAGTGCCAATCTGGGTGTTGGTGCAAGGGCACAAGTCTACAAATTGTTGTTTCAGAGAGGGGAGTTTCCTCTTATGGACAAGTTTTTACACCTCTGACAAGTCATGAAAGAGGAAACAACAAATGATCTGTCAATTATTAAATTCAATGTCAAAATATAAAATATTGTGCTCTCTTAACTGAAATCAAGGCATTCCATTGATTTCCATCAAAAAATAAATATAAAAATATATATAAGTTTGTGCAGTTTAAAAATATCCACCCAGTCATTTCATCAAATACGTTTTTTTGCTCCAGGACAGGCGTGATATATCCTACAGAAGTGTCAACAGACATATTTTGAAAGCAGTGTGATTTATTACGTGTGGGTGTGTGCAGCGCCAACTGCTGACTAGTCTATTACACTTCGCTACGCACCTCATTTGTGGTAATTGAATCGTACTGGCACTTGAGATCATAATGCCCTCAATAAAGATGAGCAAAAAAGGCTGTATAAAATAAATAATACAGATATTGGGCTATATTGTATGCTCCTTTGGTTCCCTTCTGCCAGGAAGCTGAAACTTGGCCGCAAATGGATCTGTCATCAAGACAGTGATCGCAAACATACCTCAACAATCATCCAAGAAGTGGTTAACTGACCACAAAATTACTGTTTTGTAATGTCCTTTTCAGCCTCCAGATTTGAACATGATTGAAAATTTGTGATTTGAACTGGAGAGGTCATCCACAAGTGCAGACCAAAGGATCTTGAAAGATTCTGTATGGAGAAAGGGAATCAAACCCCAGCCGCAGTGGGCAACCTGCACTACGGGCAAGTGCTTTTACCAGTAGAGCCACCAGATTTATTTCTTTTGGATTTTATTTTAAATAATTATTTGTATTAATTAATTGTACTAATTTAGGGCTGAATCTGAATTCAAATCTAATTTTGAATCTGCATTCCAACAGCAGTCCCAAAGAATGTAAAGATTCAATATTGGAAAAAAATGTGTATTTTTAATTATCATGTTTTAAAGAATAAAACAGCGTGCCCATAAGCCTACTAAATGGCAATTTTTTTAAATTTATTTCAGATTTTTTAAGTTTTCCTCCCAATTTAGTAGCCAATTGTACCCTCTATTTATTTTGATTTGCCCTCCCCCACAAACTCGCTGCCCATCTCTACGGGGAAGCTAATTCCCTGAGGCCTGCGATGATCTGCCTCCTCTGAGACGAAACTTGCCTACCTACTTTCTGGAGACACCCTTCGTGCTTCTCAGCAATCACCGCCCCCCGATCGGGGCTCTCGGCCAGGGCCGGTCTGGCACAGTTGGGTTTCAAACCGCAGCTGTAATAGGCAGCTTGCATTCGCAAAGTGGATGCTTAGACCACTACGCTATCTGAGGCCCCTTCAATAGACATTTTTAACAGTAGCCTATCTACTATTCTCTGCTAAGATGTTATGCTTGTCTTCATATTCATATTGCACTTTGCACAAATAAATTCTACCATGGGAAAGATTACCTGCTTTGTCAAAGTACAGGAGTATCACTTTATAGTATGCAGAAATGGGGCTTCAGTTAAAACGTAATTATACAGAACTCATATTTGGACTGAAGCCAATAAAGGTGTGGTTGTGCAATCTAGCATTCCTCATGCTTTGCAAAGAAAACAAGATGGCTTTCAGGGAAATATTGAAGGGCTTTTTAACTAACAAAAGGAAGCCCCCTGCTGACAATTTTTCTGTGAGTGCCACTCAGGAATATTTCCCAATATAGGCAGGTCTGTAACACACCTATTCAAATACTACTCCAATAAAGCCACATGTTTTCTAAAAATACTAATCTAATAAAGCTACAGTATACAGCCTTACTGTATATTGTATAGTGTACAGTGTATGTGTTGTATAGTGTAAAATGTACAGGGTAAGTGTATGCTGTAGAATGTGTGTATATTGTATAGTTTGCATGTTGTATAGTGTATAGTGTGAGTGTGTATATTGTATTGTGTATAGTGTGAGTGTATAGTGTGTATAGTTTGTTGCTGCTCACAGTGCTGAGGGCAGCAGCAGGTCTGTCTGCAGCAGCAGCAGGGCAGGTAACAGCAGCATGAGTGGGGGCAGCACTGGCACCAGCAGATTCCCACCACCAGCAGGCAGCAAAAGCTGCTCAGGATGACCAAACCCACAAACACCCAGTCTGTGGAGAGAGCAGCACCACCAGGGCTCCATTACTAATGTCTGAATGAAAACTCACTTTCAACAAGACCTGTGTATGCTGAGGACCAGTGGAGAGAAGGGAAAGAGACAGGATTAAAATACAATACAAGAGGGTGAGGTTATATTGGCTACAGTGACTGTGTCATACTGGGTACAGTGGCCGGGTTATACTGGCTACAATGACTGTGTTATACTGGCTACAGTGATCGGGTTATACTGGTTACAGTGATTGTGTTATACTGGCTACAGTGACTGTGTTATACTGTGTACAATGGCAGTTATACTGGATACAGTGACTGTGTTATACTCTTTATAGTGATTGTTTTATACTGTGTACAGTGACTGGGTTATACTGGCTACAGTGGCCATGTTATACTGAGTACGGTGATTGAAGTGACTGGGTTATACTGGATACAGTTACTAGGTTATACTGGGTACAGTGACAGTTATATACTGGCAACAGCCACCAGTTAATACAGGGAAAGGTGTGACTGTGTTATACTGAGTACAGCACCTGTGTTATTCTAGCTACAGTGACTGTGTTATACTAGTTATAGTGACTGTGTTATACTGGCTACAGTGACTACTGGCTACTGTGTTTGGGTTATACTGAGCACAGTGACCAGGTTATATTTAGTACAGTGACCGGGTCATGGAGAAAAGTAGCATGCACAGACATGGTTCACACCCATACCTGGCATAATCTCCAAATCAAAACCAGGCAGGAGGTCGTCCGGCATGCCGATCTTACCTGTGAAAAGCACAGGACCAGACTTAGGACATCAGGTCAGAGGTCAGGGGTCAAAGTGGTGGAGAATGAGTAAAGAAAGAGCAGACTGACCACACTGCATGCAGACAAATGAGAGACGTGCCTACACGTTTCTTCTTCATGTCTCAATATGCAGTAAATCAAACACAGATTATTTATTATTAAATTCAGATTTACAGGTTGAAGAAAGTATTCCTCTCCAGCCTGCACTTTGGTGAAAAAGGTTAACCAATTTTCACCTTCAAAACATGAACAGTAGTATGCTCTACATTAATGAAAAGAGTAGAGGATATACACAGTACGTCATTAAGATTACACTAAAAGTTCAGTATCAGTTGCTGCTATGTATGGTTAATGTTCACTTGCTGTGTAATTTGCATTCACTTCCTGTGTAATTTGCATTCACTTCCTGTGTAATTTGCATTCACTTCCTGTGTAATTTGCATTCACTTCCTGCGTGGACTTACCCAGCACTAGTAGCTCTACCTGGGCCTCATTCTTGCCCTCTGGGTCATCTGAGATAACCACCTTGCAGTGGTACACCCCACTGTCTCCCCACTGCAGCCGCCCAATTCGCAGGTCCAGCTCTGCTCACAGTGAGTGCAAGGTCAAAGATCATCTCAGGGTCATAGGGCAGGATCATGTTAAGACACTGTTAATAAGATTTAATGGAAATATCTGTCAATCAACATTTGTCAAATTGTACATGCTAATTATTCTGTGTGGATCTCATAGCCTTTTTCAAGCACACCATATCTTGCAATAGTCTCAGTTTATTTGCTGACATTTCGGTCAATGATATTAATCTGAGCATGTGATTTGATGTGGAACTTCCACCATCAATATATAAAACAAAAAACTGTTGAAAACAAGTAAGTGCAAGTGCATATTAATTGTTAATAAACATATTTACATAATTAAAGTATTACATTTATCACTCTCAAGGCTAATTCACGCATTTGATAAGCATTAGCAGTTTCATATTTGATCATGCAATATCATCATTTGTAATATTCTTTAAAACATGTTTCCTCTATGAATGCATTTCGTTTTCCTTTCTATAAGAGGAATAACATGAATCAAAAGTGCAATTTGTCAAGAGGACGCTATGCTCACAGAGAGCGCACGCACAAGCCACACACACCAACGCAACTCCCACTAAAGTTATCCAATGTATGTCTCGTGGGGGAGCCAAGTTGTGCACAACTTGGTCTATCAGCATTTTCTATCAAAGCCTCTAAACCTTGGAATGCACCACCAACTGCTATTAAGGGATTCAATTTATGTAATTTCACCTCAAAAGTCAAAATACAGCTTAGGGAAAATCAGATCTATCATCATCAATCATAAAATATATCATCGCTGATACTATCAGTAATACTAAAAAGGTCCCAATAGCTTTTTTACTGTATTTGAATACAGCAATAGTTTTTATAATCTTTTATACTTTGTGAACTTTTTTACTTTGTAAATATGAGGGTGGGTTAACAGAAAAGAGGAGGGGGTTTTATTATTTAAGCATTTATTAAGACGTTCTCATCCAGAGCGACTTACAAGATGTGCATTAATAAATGGTAGGAACAATCATAGTTCTATCAGTGCAGAGATCAGTGCAGTAATACAGCGATTGGCATCGTTGCAGGCAGCTGCATACCATACCTGTGATACTGGGATGGTACACAGGTATTTGCTGTTTTGCTGTGGATATTTGCTTTTTCTAATGAGTTTGTGCATGTATCTTCTATTGTTTTTTTTTTTTTTGGGGGGGGGATTATGCATACTCTTATTTTTGTAGTTTATTGGGGACAGGTGCCTTTGGCTATAAACACTCAATTCAATGCATTTAATACTTGTTTTTTTAACATTGTACCAATGCTTTTGCCATGTCCATGACAAATCATTAAAAATGTTTTCAACTGTTGGTTTTCAACTTTTGCTTTTATATATCGGTGGTGGAAGTTCCATTCATAAAACATGCTCAGATGAAGGTCATTGACCGAACCGTCAGCAAATAAACCGAGAATATTGCAAGATCCGGTGTGCAGGGGCCCTTTGATTTTTCTTCCCGCACCCTAAAACTACTAAAACCAGGTGTACAAACATAATCTTTTCAAGAGTAGCAGACAAGAAAGGGAAAAAAAGTAAATGCCAACAGGGTGCTTTTCACCTTTCGAGCTTGCCACCCAAATAATAATAATAACAATAACAACAACACTCTCCACAATGACACAATAATATGAATATGAACTGCTAATATGAATATTTTGAACAATATTACATTGTTACCATATATTTTATATATTTATTCTGTATGCTCTTTTGCACTGTCATTACTATTACGGTCTATTTTGTTTACAATGTGTTTTTCTGCTGATGCTCGAAGTTGAGGAGCCTCGGATGTACCCAGTATCACAGATGCTGAATATGAATATGAACAATACGGTGCGGGCGGAGTCTGAGCAGTCCAGGTGGGAGGAGCCTCGGATGGCGATTGGAGGCTTGGCAGAGTCTGAGCAGTCAGGTGGGAGGAGCTCGGGAAGCTGAAGGCAGTGCCTCGGGAAGCTGTCACGCGTGCGGTCCCGGCAGTAAGACTTGTACCACCACTGCACCACTGGCGTCTGGGACGAGGAGCTGGAGTACTGGCACCGCAGCACCACCTCCTCAAATAGAGGGGCAAACTTCCTCTCTTCACCCACCGTCACCTCCACACTGCCACACCTGGACACTGAGAGACACAGACACAGACACAGACACAGGGAGGGGGGAGGGAGGGGGGTTGGTGATTATTTGCCAGAGTTTTAGAGTAGTCTGCAGACTCATGTCACGAAGAAATACCTTTCCTTCTCTGTGGATGCAGCAGAACCTAGCTTTGCCTGAGCAATACTGTCATTTTATTTTACCTTTATTTAGTCAGGTCTCTTGAGATTAAAAATCATATGAGAGACCTGGTAAGACAGCAGCAGAGGTAATGACATAAAACAGCATAAAACATAAGACAGAGCAAGGTAATGACAAAAACATTTATCAAACAACAATTCATAGAAATAGAATTTAAAAAGTACAATCTATGCATATAGATGATCTAAAAACAGTCACAACTATGCAAGCGATGGGTATTTATAATGGTTTTGAGCAGGGATAACAAATTCTCTAGCTTCATTTGTTTTCCATCAGAAGTAACACACTTCTAGAACACGCTTCTGGAACAGACTATTAACCACACTTACCCTGGCATAATTGTAAATGTGTCAGGGAACATTAAATGGCTATAGCTGTATTGAGGAAAAAACATGTACAGCCTACTATGCCATTAAAGATATTATATAAATTCTACAAAGATAAGGATCTGGCTGAAAACATTTGGAAATATGTTTGCTCACCTTTTACATCTGAGAACAATACCGTTGTCATGACAGTAGGTAAAGATTCAATTTCCCCTTTACGGTAGGCCTACATTTGTGCATTTAAATATTTTATTGTCCTTAAAGCATCTTACATTTACATTACATTTTTTTAGGCATTTAGCAGACGCTCTTATTCAGAGCGACTTACAGTTTACATTTCTTTACATACAATCAATTTATACAGCTGGATATTTTACTAAAGCAATTCAGGTTAAGTACCTTGGGTACAACAGCAGTGCCCTACCTGAGAATTGAACCTGCAACCTCTGAGTTACAAGCCCAGCTCCCTAACCATTATATTAAACTGCCAGCCATCTTCATCACCATCATCTCTCCTGACAGATTGTTTATTATTAAAAATTAAATAATTCCAACGGTGTCCTTCAGAGGCAAGATTTGAACAATGAGACATAATGGATAAACAGATTAACTTCACCACAAATGCTAAAAATAAATCCAGTTTTTGTTATTTTGACCAAGAAGTGTTAAAATACAAGTATTATAGTAAAGTAGTTATTTTATATATTTTTAAAATAATATGTGCATTAGAGGGCTACCCCAGATGTTTTGAGTGTGGTATTTTACTGGCAGTTTATATTAACAGTGCAGGAAATGCTGAGATAACTTGCATTACAGAGAATGAATAGGCTGTACGGAGCTGCTTTCAGAGACCATTAAACTGCAGCTTAATTGAATTATCCATGTTGCTAAGGATGAACACAAATGGAAAGGATTGGTGCAAAATAATTATAAGTGTCCATGCTATAGATTTACCAGGCATAAACCCAGATCCATATACAGTTTCAATAAGTCCATGTCTAGATCGTTTTATTTGTGATGACATTGTGATGTCACTCGACCAATGGGAGTGCACTTGAATTTGTGCTCCTCAGGCAGACTCAGACCAGCCCTGGTTGAGAGCCCCGAGTGGGCTGTCCCCCCGTGGGGCGGAGCTGGCACAAATTCACTGTGAAGCATGTAAGGGTGTCTCCAGAATGTGGGTGGGCAAATTCCGTCTCGAGCTTGCTGCCCTCAGAGAATTAGCTTGCCTTGTACAGACGAGCAGCGAGTTGGTGTGGGGAGGGCAAATCAAGATAAATAGAGGGTATAATTGGCCACTAAATTGGGAAAAATATCTGTAACAATTTAAAAAAAATATAATAATATATTGCACCACTGTTGACAATCCTCATAACTTTGTGGAATGGGCTAATGTAATGTTACTTCATTTTGAATGTGAGCTTGGTGTGTTTTAACATTAGCATTTCACTGATGTATGGGACCATAAATAAGTAAATTCACATTGATCACCTCTGAGGTAGTAAGGTGCGTGTAAACCTCTTTATCTTATTTGAACAGTGAGTAGGCATCTTTGTTGAGAACAGGCCTCTTTAGTTTAAAAAAATGTTGAGTCTATCAGCAGTCTCTTGTTTATTGCTTTTGTTCATATATTTTGTTCATTATTTCGAATAATTGTACTATCATTCATGATTTGGTTATACATTTTACAAAATACTAGTCATTTGAATTTGCTACCATGGAATTGTACATTTAAATATCCTTTGTAATGTTTGCGTTCAATGAGGTAAATGATGTACAGTGGAAGCACAAATGTTTCTTTGTTATGACAATGAAGGCACTTGAACTGAACTGAGACTGGGGGAGGGACAGAGAGGGAGAGAGAGAGGGGGTGAGGAAAGGAGGAGTGGGAGCAAGAGAAAAAAGTGAGAGCGAGAAAACAGAATAAATATAAACAGTAAGCAGCTCCTTCTCCATAGCTGTCTTAAGAAGACCATTCGCATCTGACACTGCTCCTCAGTGCAATGCTGAGTAATGACTTATGCACTGTACATTACACTGCACACTGTAAGAGTAACTACTCACACACTAGTTTCATACAGACACCACTGTAACAGCAGAATAACTACTAACACACTGGTCTAATACACACATCACCGCGTGGGTGTGTGTGGGCGCGCGCGCGCAGGACCGTGCATGTTGGTGCAGGTGACATTGCAGAAGACGAATACTTTTAAAAGTGCAATAACATGCAGGAAAAGTTTGTTGAAATATTTTAAGATTGAAGTTAAATAAAAATCTATATCGCATGACGATATAATAAGGTGAAATAGGATCAAATAGGCTATTAAAAAAAGCACAATTCAAAGAGAAAAGTGCTTATCCCCACGCGTCAATAAAGCTGTCACGCATCTCATCAACACAGGACAAAACGAATGAATTTTTAACGTACCTGCAAAGCACACCAAAGTTAACCGCCACATCATTAGAGAACCCATTTTCAGACGAATGACGTTTGCATTTAGAAACCCTTGGTCTACATTCTCCACTATCCTGGTTTATTCTCAATCAGTCCACTGTTAAACGGAATATCTCACAACTGAACAGCTATCGGGGGTGTACCAATACGGCCACGGCCGGGTGTGCCTCTAAACACAACGTCAGATCGAACTATAATGAGCCTTATTATTCGCCTTGCCCACGAAAAAACACGTAATTGTTTAGACAGATTGTATACGCATTTTATTATTAGGCCTAATGTTACAAATTGGGAATTGGCTGAAGTAACTGGACAACGTTTGGTCACAACAATCCTATGCCGTTTTGTGGTAATTTATGCAATATATCAGGTAGTTACACTAAAGAGACACAGTTTGGGGGAAGTTTTGACGTGTTGGGTCCATTGTAGTGTACTAAGCGAATGTTTAAATCCCAGGTTTAAACAAGTAGACTACGAAACTACAATAAAACTGGAATAGCTGCTCATTATCTCACAGATTGGCGCTTTGAGTTCCGTGAAATTTGACATTTCTTTGTTTTGTTATAAATCAGTACTATTTTTAAATATTTTTTCTCTTAAAAAACTTTACATTTCAACCAGGCGCGTGACTAGATATTGCAAACATCCGGGGCTGAGCCCATGACCTAGTCTAGATAATAATTATCGATCATTTAACTTACTGTGTAGTAAACGTACGTTGAACAATGCAGCGAACGTAGTAATATTATAGTTCTTATATTTATAATGACATTAAGCACTTGCAATAAAGTTGAAATAAAGCGAAAAGTAACAGCCCTTCAGTTTAAAACCATCCTGCTCATTTTCAATCGCGCAGCCAGTTATCATCCCGTTTTCTGTTCCCATTGATTGCTGCAAGCCTACACTGACATTGTGAATGGTTTCACATATTTTCAATAATGAATACTCACTCTAACTCAATCATTTCTCTCTACATTCTCGCTTCTCGTCCATTTCATTTCCCTCAAATCTACCGGCAGTTTCGCTTGCTCGTGTTAGAAATAGACGTTTTTACCAAACCAACCAACTTTGACATTCAGAAGGAAAAAAAACTATGCATTTTTAACTCTTTATTAACCTTTTTGGGTGACTACATTTATATCATATTCGTAAATTATTTATATATTATTCTTTATTGTTCTATATTATTAGTAGTAGTTTTTCCAATATTATTAATTAATGTATCCCAAAAGCAGGCCTATAGTCACGCCCCTGATTTCAACCAAACCAAGGACACAATGGGGCAACAATGTACTGGGGCAAAAAAGCGTTACATACAGTTAACTGCAAAAAGAAAAGAAACACTAACATACACACTATTCTTCCACGAGAAATGTGATCATCGGTGTTGTGTTATGTGGTTGAAAACGCTGCCTCAGGCGCGGCTTGAGAATATCTCAAATGTTGGCGATTGAGATGACCATATATGTTTACATCGTTCTTATAGGCTACTCATCAAACCATCCGGTGATCACTCGTGCCCTGTGGATGGACGCATTGTCATCCTGGAAGAGACCTAGAAATGCTTCACCACAGGATGAAGTTGATCACTCTGAATGACGTTGTATTTATTGGTGTTTACTTTGCCCTCTAAGGAGTTGAGTGGACCTAATCCGTACCGGGAAAATGCACTCCACACCACAACAGAACCACCCATTCACTTTCATTTACCCACATTTTCACTGATTTGGGCAGTTGCCTGTAGATATCTGGTAGCTAACTAGCTCCCTGGCTAACTTAACCGTAGATAAACTCGAGTCAAAACAGATAATGACCGGGCCAAAACTGCCATTGCTGATCGCTAATGGGATAGCGCTGACAAGTTCATTTTCAAGTCAAACCTGTCAAACTTCATATGTCACGTCAATAACTACTTAGCCAGCTAGCTAATTAATTAGAATAGCAGCAGTAGATATACTGGATATATGGTAGTATTAATTGTTACACAGAAACATACCCAGTTTAGCTTAGCTGGCTATCAACTGATAAATTGGATAATAGTTATTTAGCCATCTGGCTAGCCTAAAATCTCAACTCTAGAACTTTTGTGATAACTAACGTAACCGTTAACTTACGTTATGTTAAGTAGCAATTACCATCGGGCACACAGCCAGGGGGAAAACATTTTTTGAAAAACGGAGCGCGACTGAGTGTAGTATTCTATGGACAGGAGCGAAGACACTCATTGTAAAAAATCAGTTCAGTCCAGTAACACTAGAACTGCGGTAAATTCAAACATGCTGCTGAAAATGTTAACTTTACTCATTTTATTCTTCCCCACCATGTAATAATTACAAAGCACAAACAGTTTAATCAATTTGCCAGAACTGAAATACGTGAGCTCCACAGCGACTTTCACCGTCTACAGTTACTAGACATGTGCAGCTCTCCGTCATCATAGCAGACCAGTTCACATGTCCACAGGAGGGTGCTAGTGCATTCCCCCCTCGTGTTGACATCTTACATTATAATCGTTTTTTCCAGCGAACACCGAAGCTCATATCGGTATCTGTTTTAGGCCAGCATATTTGGCTTCGGAAAGCGAACAGGTTTATCTGCTCCACACTCGCCCAAGGGAAAGAACGGAAAGCTACCATACCGGTTTCTTTAACTGAACAGTTTTTCGTTGTATTATTCAATCTCCCCAGTGTTCATTCAGTTTTCTACAAAACATTGTCGGCTACTTGAAGGAAATCAGGGAAAAACTAATACGGTGTGAGTTTATATATTTTTTAATTGTAAAAGACTTTCCACCAGTATATTCGTTTTATATACAACTCATAGAAAATTAATATTGCCTTTGTACAATAATTCATAAAACATCTGGAGGAATCCTGGTCTCACTGACCCAGCCCTGCTACACGGCCTGTTCTGTTAGAGTGGTTGGTTTAGTATATTGCCATTTGTTACGTGACAATTTGCTCCCAAATATTGTTCTGCTCCAAAAGTAGACTTATAGAAACTTTTGAAAACAAATCTTAAATGTAAACATTTTCTATATTTTACATACATACTTTTGGTTAAATACAGAATTAATTATTTAGAACAATGGATTGTGTATTGAAATCAGCCAATATCTGAGAAAAATGTGCCACTTGAGACATGAAACTTAACTTTACAGAAAACCACTTCAAGTCCAGGTTTACATCCACAGAAGAGGTTAAGAGGAGTCATAGCATATTCATCATGGCTTCCTTCCAGAGAAATTGCATGATCAAAATCGAAACATTAATTTGACCCTTATTGTACAACTGATAAAAAATTTGCAGATTTGCTAAATCTGGGTGTTTAATTATTTTATCATCACAACTGAACATGAACATACATTCTTTAACAGACCTATGATGCAAGTTCCCCCACAATACAAACATAGATATTAAAACAAATCCCCTTTTCAATAGCTCAAATAGTTATTACTGACCATTGTTATTTTTTAACCTGGCACACTTCCCTTTTCCCACTAGACCCCATTTCCCAAAATGCACTGCTTTTTCTGTAGGTTAGCAATCAATGACTGACACGAATATGGATGTAGTTATTCCCTTTCACACGTTTCTTCACCAATCAGGACTGAAAAATGACAAAATGGCAGCTATTATAGCAACGAGAAAGGTTATGGTTTACAAATCTTAAATAATTGTATTGTAAAAAATATTAGGTTATGCTTTTTGATGTCCCATTAAGATTAGCAAAACTCTCCTTCATTTTGGCACCATACACGGGCATAAATGGCACTCAACAGCTAAGTGGAAGAATCTCTCAATAATGTGCCTTCTCACAGGTGCTGATATACACTTGGAATTTGCCTCTGTGATAATCCATTTTTTCTTGCTCATAAGTGAAATACACTTTTGTACTTTTACCTATCAATAAACGTAAAGAGATCATTACATGCCTCCAAAGCACAAAACAGACCACCCCCCTGCTTAAAAATATACAACATACATGTTTGGTTAATTTCTTTAATTCATTTAAAATGTATTAATGCTCAACCCATGAATATCTAGATTACAATTTAAAACATGATTGATCAGAAATGTCAAGGAAAACATAACATAAAATATGGTTATGGTAAGGAAACCCAGTTAAAATAATGTAGTTACTTTTCCCTGGTCATATATTCCCAAACAGACTGTACCAACACCAAACATGACATCAAACAGAAAATCTCCCAGGTTAACTTCACTAGTGCAGAACAAACTCACACTAATGCCATCACATAGATCAGCACAGTAAGGCTAGAGTCTGCAATATGGTCAATATGTTACACACTTTTGGATAAAACCCTCCCCAACAAAACAAAATAAATACAGCAAAAGCAGATTTATACAGGCAGACTAACCCTGTGCTGGTGTAAAGAACACCTCCCGACCCCTCCCTCGGTCTGGGGTGTGCTTCATGAGCACCCCTGTCCCTGATGAGGAGGGGGCATTTTGGCATCCCTGGGTTTAGTCATATCCTCGATCCTTTTTGGCTCTTTGTTATCATAGCATAAATCATAAGCGTCCTTGTCACTTGTCATTTTACCTTCGGTCAAAGTCATTCTACCTGTGGCCACTGTTGTCCTACCTATGGTCACTGTTATTCTACCTGCGAGCATCACAATTATCCCAGAAGTCACTGTATCTCGCATGACGGTCAAAGTAATGGTCCCTTCGGTCATTGAGTCACGCATGACGGTCAGTGTAGTCATCCCTGCAGTCATCGTACCTCTCATGGTCGTCTACATAATCATCCGTACAAGTCATCCCATTTACATTGACATAATCTCTGTGGCCATAGCGTCCCTCAATCATCCCTGCGGTCATCATACCTCTCACGGCGGTCAGCTGATTTCTCACGGCGGTCATCAGAATCATCCCTGCGGTCATCATATCTCTCATGGCGGTCATCATAATCATCCCTGCGGTCATCATATCTCTCACGGCGGTCATTATAATCGTCCCTGCGGTCATAATCTCTCTCACTGCGCTCTTCAAAATCGTCCCTGCGGTCATGATTTCTCTCACTGCGCTCTTCATAATTGTCCCTGCGGTCACGATTTATCTCACTGCGCTCTTCATTCTGATCCTGCGGGTCCTCGATTCTCTCTCGGTTGTGATCCGTGCTATTACTGCGGACCTCTCGCTCTTCATCGCGGTAAGTACCCTCGTTGTCAAGTGGTTCCTTGTCATGGTACTCCACCTCTTCCTTAGCCCTGGATCAAGAACAGGGAGATTGACTAACACACACATCTTCATTGCAACACCATAGCCCCCAGTGTACACACATATGTGCAGGGCTATGTGCCAGTGTGCAGGGCTATATGCCAGTGTCGAAGGATATGGGCAGGGTTATGGGCAGAGATATGTGCAGGGCTACAGTGGGTATAAAAAGTTCATCCCTTTGAATTTTTCACATTTTATTATCTTACTTCATGTAATTAAAATGGATTTAATTGGAATTTCTTTCCATTGTTCAACACAAAATACTCTATAGTGTCAAATAAAAAAATAAAACATCTCTAAAGCTTTTTGTTAATTACAAATAATTAAAAAATATATATATATTTGATTGCATACATATTCACCCCTTTTTCTAAGACATGCCTAAATAAACTGGTGCAATCAATTGTCTTCAAAAGTCACATAATTCGATTGAGTCCACCCGTGTACGATTAAGGTGTTTCAAATTATTTAAATTAAATACATCCATCTGTGGGAGGTCTCACAGTTAGTGCATTTCCAAACAAGAACATTCAAAGCAAATCAAAGAAAAGGTTACAAAAGCACTAATCAGGGGAAGGATAAGAATATTTCAAAGACTTTGAATATCCCCTGGAGCACTATCATAAAGTCCATCATAAAGGAATGGCGAATATGGCACAACTGTGAATTTGCCTAGAACAGGCCGTCCCTCCAAAACTGAGCATCCAATGCGAGAAGGGCACTTGTTAGGGAAGACTCTGATGGAGTTAGTCTTCCATGACAGGGATGAGAGAAACTGCGCTTTATGAGAGGGTGGCAAAAATAAAACCATTGTCAAAGACAACTCATGAAATCTCACCTTGAGTTTGTCAGAAGGCATGTGGGAGACTTTAACCAAGTGGAGGAAGATTCTATTGTCTAATGAGACCAAGATTTAACTTTTTGGGCTCAATATTTGGTGCAAGCAGCCTCCTAATGCTAAGGGGATGCCGCTTTATTTCAGAAACTTATAAAAGAGAGGGCAAAATGGATGGAGCAAGATAGACAAATCTTGGGAGGAAAACCTTCTGCAATGTGCAAGAGACCTGGGACTTATCTATATTCCAGTAGGACTATGGGCCAAAAAACACATTGGAGTGGTTTAAAAACAAAAAAAATGAATGTCCTGCAGTGGCCCAGTCAAAGCACAAACCTCAATCCCATTGAGAATCTGTGAAAAGATCACCAACGGTCAACATTCAACCAGATGGAGCTCGAGCAATTTTGTAAAGAATGGGTGAAAATTGCAGTGTCCAGATGTGCAAAGCTGGCAGACACTTACCCAAATAGACTCTCAGCTGTAATTGCAGCTAAAGGTGCTTCTACCAACTATTAACTCAAAGGAAGTGAATACTTATGGAATCGATTATTGTCTGTTTTTTTAAAATTTGTTAATTAAGAAAAAGCTTATTAAAGAGTTTATTTTTATTTGACATGAGTATTTCGTGTTGATCAGTGGCAAGCCAGCCCAATTAAATCAATTTTGATTCCATGAAGTAAGAAAATAAAATGTGAAAAATGAAAAAAGGGTGACTTCTTTTGTATACCCACTGTATATGCAGTACCAATGTGCAGAGATATGGGCAGGGTTATGTGCGGAGTGGCGTACCCCATGGCAAACTCTTCAGGCTGCGCCTTCTTTCTGCAGCAGCAGCAGTACACAATGATCCCTATCACCAGCAGTGCAGCCACGCAGCCTCCGATGATCCCTGCTGTGGAACCAATGTTCATGGAGGCTGGACAAGACAGGAGGACAAGACAGGAGGACAAGGCAGGCAAACGTGAGTTTCACTTCCATCCAGTAAATCAATACCTGCCACACTGCTAATCAGTCCATTTTACATTTACATTTTAGATTTTACAGTCCGACACATAAGGGCACTTGTTGCAGTGACAGTGGCCCTACAGAGCAGAAGGTACTCACGGGGCACGACAGCCAGTGTCAGGTTGCAGGATGCAGCGCGGATCTTGTTTACAGAGGTGCAGACATAATATCCAGAGGTCTCCACGGTAACATTGAAGAGAGACAAATGGCCATTCTCTGCAGGAATTGCAGTACAGGAGGTTAGAAAGGAGTGCTGACCCAAAGTCCATTAATCCTCTATTGTTTGCTGTTAAACATTCCCCATTTCAATTGGCAGAAACATTTATCAAACACTATTTAAAACATGAATTATTGAACATTTTAGATTGATAAAAATGATTAAAACCTGCAGTTGACTTAAGGCTTTCACATCATTTGCCACAAATGTAATTATAAATAAATTATACATCTTCATAAATAAAACCAGTAGCCCAACAATCAAGACAAAACTATCCACTGCAAGACAGCTCATGCTCATAGAAATGACAAGCATGAGGCAGTTTTTTTTTTTTTTTTTTTTTTTTTTTTAAACCAGCCACCACCCCCCTACTAGGGGGTCAACTTTATTATAACTTACATGTTGTAGTAGCCTACGTAACCCCTCAAAACCCCAAATCCTGCACAGTTAACCCCTCCTATCCTCAAGAACCCATAAGGCATGCCCTCTGGCCACCCCTGAAGTACACGACAGCATCTACCTCCTTACCGCAAGTTTGATAACAGGATTGCTTTATTCACCTGTTCCCTAAAGGATGGGGAGGTTGAATTTGTCCAGTATTTTAGGAGGACATTTTTGTTATGACTGATAGAACTAAAAATGTTTTTTTGGGAGTAGATTAAATGTTTCTGTTGGATGAATCTCCAATTATATAGGTTACAGGGGAAAACAATATTGAGATACTGGGATGATTAGCCATCTGTTTTACGGTGGTTTTCCATAACTGTTGAATATAATCGCATTCCCACAGCATGTGTAATAGTGAGCCTTCGATGGTATCTGTTCCAAGTACACAACCCACAATGTGGAGATTAATTTGCCTTCAAACAAATCAATTTGCCTTCAAGCATCAGGCAGTTAATCGGGTTTACACTGATACAAGATAATTTAGCAGTCTGCCATATAAAAGTGCCCCCACTGAAACTTCTCTTAAGTGCATGGCCCTGAAACTGCCTGTTTAGGTACTGGAATCATTTAGGCTGCATTTATAGCTATTTAAAATTGTCCTTATTTGAATAGCTATAAACCTTTGTTTAAATTAGCCAACCAGTGGTAATCAGGGTCATATTAGAACATTCTATTTTTTATATGTCGGCTTTCCAAAATATACATCTCCTTTTCAGTGATCTTTGGCCTGTTTTGAAAACTGTTTGATTTTGTTCTGGTCCTTCCCAACATTGTATTCTTTAGCAAAAGTGCCAAGACATGCCCGTTTGTCCAATTTTCTAAGTATTGAGGAATTTTTTAGGAGAAACTATAATTATTTTAAATCAATGGAAAGTGTGACTCACTTTGTTTCCATGGCCAAATTTCCATCAGTGATAATTATATTGATATATTATTGAATGATATTGATAAGATGTAGTTCCATACAGCACTGGAGGTTCACATCTCTGAGGTTAATCTGTACATGTTAATATAATTTGATTTGTTAAATCTATGAAGCACAAGTCAGCCCAATTCCAGTGACCAGTACAAACACACTGCTATAATCCACTTTTAAATTGTTTATATGGATTTTTCACAACCTAATAGTAGCAATAGTATTGATGCATTTTTATTGATCATATTTATATTTAAATAAAGGTCAGATTGTATAGTGTTCATTAAATTAGAAGGGCTAGGTAGATATATCATTATTATTACTACTACTACTAATACTGTTATTATTATTATCACAATTTATTATCTTCAAAAGCAGCGCATACACACAGACAGAGAGCAAGAGATACAGGCAGACAGACCAACGGATAGATATGCAGACATACTGTCAGTGGCTTTGGGTGGGAAAGGTGCGGGTTGATTCTGCGTGTTGTGTCTCTTCCAGCTGTAAGTGGGTGTGGGGGACCCCTCCTCTGAGATGCAGGTCAGGTTGATGTTGTTGCCATATTCTGGGGTCCCTTTAATGTTACACACAGGTGGGGAGGGAGCCACTGCCGAAAGGGATTAAAAACATCACCTTATCGTTACCTCAGCATTATTTCGACATTGCGTCAATGCTGCCTTCACACTGCTTTAACGTTGCCTTTGGGTTCTTTGCAAGTAACAGTGTACAGAAAATAATTTATACTTGCATTCAGTAAGAAACCTGGCCTAAAAATAAATAAAAAAGAGTACAATTAGAATGTGAGAGCAGAAGGTAGTACATTTGAAAATAAATTTTGTACTAGGTGACCCAAGTCCATCTGGATCATGACACTGTGGTCAGAAAGGGCAGTGGGAGTACAGCAATGTAACTATAACTATATAATGTAAAAACTGGAAAAATCATATTTCTCTTTCTCTGTAATAAAAAAAAAAGGGATTAACAAACTTAACTACAAAATATTTGTCATGTTCTGTCAGCAGAACAAGGGGCACAAATATAAATTATATAAAGGCGAATTTAGCATTTTTTCACTTTTTAAAATGTTCTTAAAAAATATATATATTACACACAGATATTGTCAATACCAGCTTGAGCATTCTTGGGGTGCTCAACTGTATGCAGTGCTGAATAACCTAGACTATAGGTAAATGGCAAGCCTAGATGGGCTGAATGGCCTCATCAAAAAGTCTTCAAGAATCATGTCCTCTGATATGATCCTCAGAGTTCCTCTGGGCTTGTTCATTTGGTAACTGCAAGCTTAGTCTTTGGATCCATATTCAAAAAGTTGAAAAACCTCATTACTGCAGGATGGCAGTGTCCACAATTCTGGGACATTTTCCCCCAAAACTACAAAAGACACATGGTCACACTACAAAGGAATCTAAAAACATTTCCTTCTCACAATTACCATAACTGGTATATATACAATAACTGTGCCATAGTATTGAGAAATTGTGGCCAATATCAACATATTTCATAAAAAATCTGCAAACGGCATCCCTAATCAAGGCCAGATTCAGGCCAGGACTGGTTGGGGAAGCCATACAGCTATAACAGCTATATTAGACAGTAGTTCATGCATCTTTTACAATCTTGCTTTTATTTATGACAATTTCTATGTAATGTTGTTCTATGTGAAACTTTTTGTATGCTGCCTTCTTGGCCAGGGCTCACTTGAAAAAGAGATCTCAACGTGACTACCCTGGTTAAATAAAGGATAAATACTAAATACTAAAATTATACTAGATGACAGCTTTCCCTCTCACCAAGGACCACCAGTCTGGTGGTAGCAGCCAAGTTCCCTCCATCATCATTGGGGATCTTAACCTCACACTCGAACACCTTGTTTTCAGCTAGGGTGACCTGGGTAAGGAGCAGGTCCACGGATCGGCCAGCGATGTCCTTCCTCATGGTGACTTTGGTCTCGTAACCCGGTGCGATATCCAGCAGCGAAACCGAGTGGTAATACGTTGCCACGGGCGTCTAAACGTAGGACAGAGCGCACAGTACAGTACAGTACTACAGTACCCACAATCCCCTTCACGGTGATTAACCATAATCCCCTTTCCCTACATGCTCATAGCACTGCTCACACAGTACCCATAATCCCCTCTGCTCAACCAGTACCAATAATCCCCTCTGCTCACCCAGTACCCATAATCGCCTCTGCTCACCCAGTACCCATAATCCCCTCTGCTCACCCAGTACCCATAATCCCCTCTGCTCACCCAGTACCCATAATCCCCTCTGCTCACCCAGTACCCATAATCCCCTCTGCTCAACCAGTACCAATAATCCCCTCTGCTCACGCAGTACACCCTGCCTGCAAGACACAGTGTGGGAAGACAGACCTAGAAGACAGACCTAGAGGGAAAGAGGAGAGTGGAGAGGAGCCATGGGTGTGGTTTTACTTACCCCCTTCACCCCAGGTTTATCAGAGAGGAAGGACCAGGAGACAACAACTACGGGATTGTCTGCCTTGATAGGCTCAAATGTGCACGGCAGTGTGACATTGTCGCCTCTGGCAACTTCATACACTTTTTGTGGGATGGTAACCTTTATACCCACTGCAGTCGACACAACTGTATCACAGAAAGAAAAACACACACACACACACAGAAAAACACAAAGATGAACGCACAATTCTACACACATGATCATAAGTCCCATTACTTCAACACCCAAAGACTGAAACCCCCAGTCCCGATATCTAGGCTGCTGCTTCCTTAATCAGAGTATTCAGACATTCTGGAGGGCCGTAGGGTCTGCATGAGTTCCCCAACCATGGTCGTGGAGGGCAGCAGGGTCTGCTGGTTTGTTGTTACTCAACATACTTACTAGATCAATTAAAAGCGGTGGAATACACAGTAAACTCACCTCACCTGGTTTCCTGACTCTGTCCTAGAGCCCTAGAGCTACAGGAGTGAGGTGCAGTTGGCTACACTGACACTGCATTCACCTGCCTTCCTACTCATGATACAGTCAGAGTAACTCTGCTGTAAAGCACACACATTAAACCGCTCACTCTCTGTGACATCATGTACAGCAGGGGTGTCTTATCAGAGAGGGTAATGTATGTGTAGTGTGGGTCTGGTGGTGTGGGTGTAGTTTGGGTGTGGAGTTGGGCCAGTGTGGATGCAGGTTTCTCTTCTAGCCCAGCGCTAGAACACCCAGCTAATTAATGTCTTGATTGAAGACCATGATTAGTTGAATCAGGTGTTTTAGTTGTTATGGGCTACATCCGCACCAGCCCCACACCACGATTTGCCAGAACAGCTTCAATGTGCCTTGGCATAGATTCTACAAGTGTCTAGAACTGTATTGGAGGAATGCAACACGATTCCATGAGAAATTGCATCATTTGGTGTTTCGTTGATGGTGGAAAACACTCTGGTGCAGCCCCAGAATATCCCATAAGTGTTCAATTGGGTTGAGCATCATTTACATGCTCGTCAAACCACTCATGCCCTGTGGATGAGGGCATTCTCATCCTGAAATAGACCACTCCCATCAGGATAGAAAGGCTTCACCATAGGATAATGGTGATCACTCAGAATGGCTTCGTATATATTGCCATTTACCTTGGCCTCCAAGGGGTTGAGTGGACCTGAACCATGCCAGGAAAATCCACCAGATACCATAACAGAGCCACCAGAGCACTTCATTTAGTGTTTCCTTTATGCCCTTGTTTTTGATCACAAAGCCCGTTGTTCGCTCACACGTTATTTAAAACAAAACTGAGGCTACTTTTACGGTAAACACTATGTGCAATAAAATTGATTTAATGATTACAATGCATAAACATTTAACAGTAACCTCTGTAACTGTATATCACTCTAGCTTTGAGGCTAACATACAAACTTCATAAGTGATGTGTCATTTCAGGAGCATTTAAACTGCAGAATGTTCGACAACAGATTAATGCATGACAACATTAATCAGAATAACGTAATTATCTGTAGTAGCATCATCAGCAATATCCCCTAAATTTAGACAGAGAACAGAGTACAATTATCCATGAGTTCAAATAATCTGTGAATATAAGAACATGCTGAACAAATGTCACAAAGAACAATAATGCTATTACAAAACTATAGTGGTTATCACCTATTAGTATTGATTGTTCAGTGAATCGTTTGATATTTAATCAAGGAAACCAGTGTTGCGTAGGGTTGTGTCGGGTAAAACGTCCCACTGTATTTCTCCACCTAACAACCAGATGTCGCCAAATTGCATTTCAAAACATTCCTGAGCTACCACTACTCTTGCCCAGTGGTAATATTTACCGACTCGTCTCAACTGGGTCATGGCTAGATACTAATCCTATTTATTTTTTTCCCCAGATCTTGCGCATGCGCATTTGCCGCTAAAGTGGTAAGTTTCAAAGACGAGTTGGTAACCTTAACCCTAAGTATAAGTAGAAGACAGCTGGAACGAGGGCTGGACGCTTTCCGTCGTTACTATGAGGACTCAGCCAAACCTTGCAGGAGTTGGACAAAATAGGAAAAAATTGGGTTACTATCTAGCCATGACCTCTCAACTGGTCAAGTGATTCCACCAAAACGATTCTGATGTAAGTTGATCTTATTTTTTGTCATCCTGATAGTTGTATACATGATGTAATGAAATGAAGAATTTTGTATGTCATTTGGAAGGGGTCAGGAGAAATAATCCACTTCCTAAAAAAAATCCTAATGGTTTTTAATAAAATAATAATATTTGATGTGACTGTTTGGGGCAAAAAACCCCAGGGATGCAAGAAAATCTTGTGCAAAGGATTATTTAGGTATTTATTCATTTTTCTTTTTATTTCCATCACACTTTTCTAAACAGTGTTACAAGTTACAATTAATTGTTATTTCATATTTCATGTAATTATTTATATTTGTAATAAACCTGACCTTTTGCCTCCTCATTTTATAAGTATTCAAAATATTTGATAATTAAAGAGAAGTTTAACTGCACTGTAAAATAAATTGTTGTTTCAACTTCACTTAAGTTACTGCGCTGGAGTTCAGTTCTGCAAAGTTTAAATATCAAGGTTATTCAGAATCAAGGCAATCATTTTTACAGTGTACACATGATTTATGAGGAAAGAAGTAAAACTGAGGGAAAAAAGTTACAAATATCATGGTGGGGATATTGATATTAATAAAATGCAGCTTTTAAGACTGAACTACTTTACATGGCCCAATGGTGGGGCAATATGCCCCCTTTACACAATTGTATTTTTTGTCCTATAACAACAAATGTATCTACTGTTCTGACTTATTACTCCTATAAATATAGTGGCTTAAGCATGGCCAACATGTACATATTGAATTACAATCAAAATGTATTTATATTGATCACAAAAATAGACATCTTTCTTAAGGGGGGCGTTTTCCCACACTACCCTAATGATCAATTTTAAGGTCATGTTTCCAGCTCACCAGCGCCTTACATAGTTATTCTTAAAAGAGCATTGTGGCCAAAGTACAGGGCATTTATGGCAAGGATTCTTTTTATACATTATTTTCCTGGTTGTTGAGCACCATTCTACCGCCCTTTACTATAGCGGCGCTGAAAAGCTTCTGCTGTCATTTTTTGTACTGCAATTAAACACTAAGACAGACTACATACTAGAGACAATGGTTAATAATTAAGCCTTAATGTAATAAAAAACAGGATTGTAAAAAACGCCTTGCCTTAGGACTGTAGGTGCGCAAGGGCCATATCTTGCTGGCATGGAGTGATAGTGCTGATTATGTTGTCGGGTTATTTGAACCAAAATACAAAAACTGAAACCACACTAAGAATAAAAGGTTCATAAAAGAACCTTTAGGGGTTAAAGTTTCATTAAGGAACCTTTTCAGTGAGGGTTCAATTTGGAACCTTTTTAAAAGGTCTGTGATGGAACCTTACTGGAATTCATTTTAATGTAATTTTTAATTATCATCATTATTACTACTACTACTCTTATTTTATTTATAGATATTTGCATATGTATTCACCACTGAGTTAATATAGATCATTGTAAATTAAATCCATGCATCCTTTCCATCTTCTAAACTTTATCATAAAAGTCATGTTTTCCAACAGTCAGATATTGTGCAGCAATAAGGTCCCCATTTGTTACTGAGGCACATACATTACAAAAATATATATTATTATACGTTTGAGTTAAAATATCAAATGAGGGCTGAGAATTTTTCATGAATAAATGTAACATTTTGCTACTCTTTGAATCACAACATGAGAAGCTCCCATATGATTATCATTTTTTGATTACCAAGCTTAAAACTGCTTGGTGTCTGACATTGCAACATTTGTCATGAAAAATGATCTCTGGTATTGAATGTTATTTTGCAGTACAAGTATACGTAATAACCACTATATACAACAAAGCTGATTAACAGAAAGATGGCTGAAAATGTATTGGGCCCCATCTAGTCAAACAGTGCCATAAAAACACTGGTGCTTTTAAACTTTCGTTTTGAAGACACGTGAAGTTATGAAAACAAATAGTTGACTGGGCGGTATTTTTCTCTCTGGCATTAATAGATAAATACATGATTTTTTTGGTCACACTGCAAAAATCTCACATGGTGGGGCAACAGAGCGCAGCACCACTGTTTCATTGTTTCAGAGATGAACCCGTCCCAGAGACAAATACAGATACACACGAACTCCCCTCTCTACCCCGCTCCCTCTCATTCACGAAGTTCTACCTGGCTGAGCTAGCTTCTCCTTTGATTTGTTATCTTGATTGTTTTGTCATCCAATGTTACTTTGAACTCTCACTTCCCCGATATAATTCAACAGAAGTATGAAAACGTAGCTAAATTAGGTAAACTGAATTTGTAATGAACGAAAGATGACTAGCCATGTGTTCTCGAGCGTTTTCAGTTGTTTTTCAGGAATTTAAAGCTTCTTACAATTACCCAATTTTACATGTAGTTCTCATTCGAACCTTTTTCTAAAACTAAGGTTCAGATTTAAACCTTTAATTCTTACAACATAAAACCTCGAATATATGTATTGCCTGTTTGTATCATGACTGTTCCGGGTCGTTGTTTCACGCCTCGTTTGCTCACTCAACTATATATAGGCCTACACAACAGAAGTGTTTAATTACATCAATGCATATACGATTCACGTTGAAGCCTTATCAGGCAAACCAAATATCGCCAAAAAATGCAAGATAGATAATCTATTGAAAGATAAAGCTACATAAACCGAGCAGACCCAAATAAACACGAAACTTAATTGAATATTAATAAGAATAATTTCAGGCGCAGAAATTGGTTCATTCTCATGTGGTGTGTGGTTACTTTAGCAAATAACCCATAATTTAAAGCGGTTTTTGGAGCCGATGAGGCAGGGACATTTTCGGAAATGTTTGAATTAAGGAAGCCTACCGACCCGACGACAACCTTAGAACTGGGTGTGGCCCATGCCTATCAAAAACATTACTTTCTGTTAGACAAAACAAAGAAAACAAAACAACTTACTTGCACACATGATAAATCGAACAAACATTTCCTTTTCTTTTGCCTTCATTAGAACGGGAGGAAAGTATCAAGACGCTACGGACCGAATTACTGCGCCCTACACCGAAACTTCTCACTCGCAGACAAAAAAAACCGGTTTATACCTGACATAAAGACACAAGTGATTGGCCAATCAGATTATCCAACTTCCCCGCGCCCTGCTCGTCAAGTCTACACCTGCCCTTCCGTGTTTGTTGCGTTCTTGCTGGTTTTCCACCTTTCCGTCTGACTTGCTTGCCTCAACTTGATCCCTTGGATTTTGCTTTTACATTGTCACTTTAGCACTAATCGGGAAACAGGAGCAGCACGAGATCATATAGGAAGACGCGGTGCCGACAGCGCCAGCCAGGTGTATTTTCTGTCCGCGAGAACTACAAGGCTGCGTCCAAATACGTTTCCATTTACATTTTTACATTACATTTACATTTTAGGCATTTAGCAGACGCTCTTATCCAGAGCGACTTACAGTTTACATTTCTTTACATACAATCCATTTATACAGCTGGATATTTTACTGAAGCAATTCAGGTTAAGTACCTTGCTCAAGGGTACAATGGCAGTGCCCCCACCTGGGAATCGAAACTGCAACCTTTGAGTTACAAGCCCGGTTCCCTAACCATTACCCTACACTGCCTGCCTAGCTTCCTAGCTTCGTCTACTTCACAATACCTCAGAAGGAGACAAGGGGTAAACAATGGGGGAAAGGGCTTTTATGTGTAACTTAATGCTCCATGGTCATGGAACAGCATCCAAAAACACATGTTTGATATGTTAATTGTTTTAACACATCAAAGAGACACACACAAGACATCATGGATCATGACGAGTTTTTCAGTGCTGTGTGAATATTGACCAATGCCTTTCCACCAGAAATCTATGTATGCTATGAAAGATGTGTCAAATTACTTTATGCATTATAATTGACCTTATATATTACTTGATTACAAATACTACTACTTAATTATTTGACATGAAAAAGGTTCAAACCTATTTCTGAACAAACATTATATGGATATGGAGGAAGAGGTAGGTGAGGGTGGAGGTTCGATTGGGGTCATAAAGAAGAAACGACAGACTAGTGAGAGTGGTGTTAGTGGGCAGGACTCGGGTTGCAGGTGAGGGATTTGTGGTCAACATTCGGTTCACTAAGAAGGGTGAGAGTCTGGGGAAGATAAATCCTTTTCGGCTGACTGAGTCCCTGAGGTCCACTGTTGGGCAATTAGCGCATGCAAAAGCACTAGCGAGTGGCTCACTTCAGGTGACTTGTTGGTTGGTTGCACAGTGAAAGAAGGTTTTGAAATTGATGCATCTTGGCGATTAGCCTGTTGAACGTTATGTGCCTGGAGGGAATGCTGCTGTGAAGGCAATCATTCATGTGGTGCCGATTGGGAAGGCCTTGAGGAAGAACATTGGTGGTGCTAGTGTGTCGGAGGTGGCTCGCTTCCGTGGTTTCCAAAATGGGGTGAAGAGCGCTAGTTTGGCGGTGCTGTTAACTTTTGATGGGGTTTCGCTTCTGTCCCAGGTTTTCTGGGCTGTATTTCTGTGCAGTGTCTGGTTGAAGTGGGCAAGGTGTTGAAGGAGAAAATATTCCCTCCACTGACAAAATTGAGTCTGACCAGGGCCTAGTAGCCGACCTGAAC
Organism: Aldrovandia affinis; assembly: GCA_029706075.1. Lineage (NCBI taxonomy): Eukaryota > Metazoa > Chordata > Actinopteri > Notacanthiformes > Halosauridae > Aldrovandia > Aldrovandia affinis. Next base: position 802,156 of record JAINUG010000045.1, on the reverse strand, counting down.
CCCAGGTGTCAGCCACAGGAATGCTTATGTCCCTTTATCATTAGGCCTATACAGAGCCAGGCTGTGTGCAGGGAGACCCAGGACAGAAAGCATCTGTCTGCAAATTCAGAGCTGATACAGCCTTATTCTAGATCAAACGCTTTAGGAGTGCTAAACTATTATTTAGCCAAGAACAATTGTAAACTATTATTTAGCCAAGAATAAATGTCAAAACATAGTATAAGATAAGAAAGGAAGTGACCACAGCTGGGTTTTGCATTCTGAGCAAGGCTGGGGGGAGGAATGACGAGAGCCGGCTGTGGGAGCTCAAAATAGTGGCAGAACCACGATTAGAGAAGTGATGAGTAAAGCACTTGGTACAATGCCAAGATGAGAAGGGACCACCCCCATGGGAGGGATGGAGAGAGGGAAATAACCATTTATGGGTAAAACCACCATTATTTCCGGGTAATTAATGTTATGCATAACTCAAAGACCAATTAAAGTGGCCAGAAAAACAAAACAATAAGGTAGGCTAATAAGGGAAATAAATGAAAGTGACCAATCATGTAACTATTAAGCTAAATATATACATGTTTGTAAAACAAAGGATTTTTGGAGCAACTTGCAAGATGCTCTCGGCTTTGTGATGTGATCTGCAATAAAGTCTAAACTTCCCTGAAAACTCTTCTCTACTGTTTGGAAAATTGAACAAAACGGGACTTAGAAAATAATTGGACTTCTGAAAACTTGAGCAAAACGGGACTTAGAAAATAATTGGACTTCTGAAAAAATTAACAAAAAGAACTTAGACTAATTTTCCACAACAGTGTCTTACGCTGAGGCGGTTAGGAAGGTGAGTGTGTCTGGGGTGGCTAAGCTAAGCGTGACTGCTGGAGGGCGTACTGTGAGTCGATTGGGCGGGTTTTGGTTTCTGGATCGGTGGTGGCCTATGATGATTGCAGTGAGATTGCGCGGGAGTGGAGCCTGAGACAGTTAATTGGGGGGTACAAGGTTTTGTGAGGGATGAGGACAACAGTTAATGTTTTCTTTACTGTGTTGGAGCTTCAGGGGGCTATTGCAGCTGTGGAGAACAAGAAGGTTCTCATTACTGTTTTCCTGAATATTGAGAAGGCGTATGACACTCTGTGGAGGGAGGGCTTGTTACACAGGTTGCAAGGGCTTAGCCTTCGGGGCCGAATGTTTAATTAGATTGGTTTTTTTGTTGCAGCGTACGATTCATGCGAGAGTGGATGGTTCTCTCAGATCCGGTTGGGATTGCTTGTAGCATTCTTCAGGGTAGTGTGATTAGCCCGGTGCTGTTTAGTGTCATGATCAATTATTTATCTGAGGGGGTGGGCTCGGGTTTTGGTTTTTCGTTGATGATGGTGCTCTGTGGAGGAGGGGGAAGAATGTTAGGTACGTTGTGAGGCAGCTGCAGCGTGCCCTGGGTGGAATGGTGGTGTGCCTTGTGGGGTCTCAGGATCTTGGCAGCCAAGTTTCTCATTTTTGGTAGGAGGAGGAAGTTATGGTCTGTTGATCTGTCTCTGTATGGCTCACAGTTGGAGAGGGTGCCGGTTTACCGTTTTTTAGGCATGTGGTTTGATGAGAGACTGATGTGGGGGATTCACATTGATAAGCTGGTGGCCAGGTGCTCCAAAGTTTTGAATCTCATGAGGTGCTTAGCTGGGAGTCATTAGGGTGCTGAGAGGCATGCAGGCTTTAGGGTTGGCAGGGGATGTGGGGTTGGTTGATGTGGAGATTGGGGCTGAGACGTTCTGGCCTCTTGTACCGCAATGGCTTTTACCTGAGGTTGTGGTGGGTTTTGGTATTATGGAGTTGGTGAGGGCTGGTGATTCTGAGGTGGCATCCCATGTAGTAGCTGACTCCCATCTGAGGTGTGATGCTCTTCCCTCCAGGTATATGCAGATGGGGCTTGGGCACCGGAGAGTGGCAGGATTGGTTTTACATTTCATATTCCGCTGTTGGCCATGGGGCAGGGGGTACGTTTGACTGATAGCATGTCAGTGTTTAATGCTGGGCTCATGGCTATTTTGTTTTGGAGCGGGTGGAGCAGGTTAAACCTCCTGTGGTTGTTATCTGCATGGACCCATGCCGCAGTTACAATGTAGGAGTTCGTCTGAGCGTTCTGAGGTTCTGCTAGACTTACTAGTGTTTTCGCATTGTGTCCACAGGGCTGGGAGTTTGGTGGGACTGGTGTGGGTGCCTGCACATGTGGGGATAGTGGGCAATGAGTGTGCGGATAGGCTGGCTAAGGCTTCTCTAGAGTTTCCACAGGTGGGGGTTTCTATCCCCTTGGGTATGGGGGGGTGAAGAGTAGGATTGGGGAGGGTTTGGGGCTTCTCTGGCAGTGGGACGCAGACCGAAAGGGGAGACATCTGTATGCCATTCAGCGTGGGGTAGGGATTTGGAGGTCCTTCATTCGGGAGCAAGCGGGAGGGGGTATTGTTGGCCAGGCTGAGGTTGGGACATTGTGGTCTGAGGGCTGGGTTTAGGTAGTGGGTAAGCACAAGGATGGCCTCTGTGACGTATGCAAAGTTCCTGAAACTGTTAAACATGCTTTTAGACTGTTTATTTATTCCCGGGAACACAGGAACCTGTACTGCTACTTGGCGGGCATCTGTGTGACTTCCTTCTCTCACTAATCATTGCTGGGACCTTGTGAGAACGTGTCTGATGTATATAAAGGTGTCCTGAATTTTCTTTATGCCACTGGTCTGCATGCCAGGGTGTAATACTTTTTATTTTTATGCTTTGATAGTGCTGAAGATCTTCCGGACCTCTGGGTGGCAGTAATACGCGTACAACTGTTTAAGCTGACGTTAAGCATCAAACGAAGAAGAAGAAAAAGTTGATTTGTGACCTGCTTGAACTAACGTTTTAACTCGATGCCTAGCAAGCGAGCTAGCCAGCCTACAGCTATCGATTATGCTCAGCATTAACCATTATAATGGTCTGATATTAGCTAGCTATCTAGTTTCCCACTCTAGGTTGTCGCAGTAGTAGGTGTCTCCCACGCATAAACTCTGTGGTAAACTTGAGTTTCTCGGTGGGGTAAACTTCTAACAGTCTGGTGAGGTCATTTGACAATTATTAACTATACTACAATTTGAATCACTAATGGTTGCATACTGGGTAATTACACTGTATATGAATAGCATGTAGTCTGCAGTATATACTTGTGCAGTATGTGCAATACGCAGTATCTAAGTATGCGGTTTCTAACCAGTCTTGCCAAGTGGGCTTATAATAAGCGACTTTGGGCTTGTTTTTTTCCCGAAGCCGCTTGAAAAATTTGAGTCGATGGTTGCGGTTTTTTGGGCTTGTTTTAAAAATGTGGTTCCTTATTAGGGAAAATCCTATCCTATATACATTATGCAAAGTACAGTATTAATGAAAAAAAAACCCCCCATTTTCCGGATCTCTCGCCATTTCACCGAAACCCGCGCCAATTGTGATTCTGGAAAGTTACTGATAGCATGGCGACAAATAATTGGGCAAAGTATTGCTTGTGTTTTAAGACGATGTTGCTTATTTGTCTTTACGGGGTTGGCAACACTGCTGCGATATCCAGGCACACCCTCCGGTACGTTAGATGGCAGTAGTGAACCTTTTTTGCCGTGAAAATCCCATCAATCTGATATCGACAAAATAAACAGTAGCAGCCACAGTGTACGAAGTAATGTTAAACTGCTGCAGGAGAAACTAAATTGTTGCCGATGCGCCACACTCCGCCAAGGAAAGAATAATAAGTAAAGCAACGATTTCGAAGGATGCTGTTCTACACCTGCCTATATCCCAGCTTGGGTGATGAGTGGTTTTGCGACGGAAAAATGCATCAGGAGAGCTGCAGAGGTAATGTAAGGTCTGGTCTTGAGTAGCTACTGAAAAAGGAAACTGCCAGGATATTAGTTCGTGAGGATATTTTCTGCACTGGAATCTGCAGTTTAAGAACGCTTTGCTATTAGATAACTTGTACTACCTAGCAACATTTCTCCTCCTTTACTTGACTCAATTTTGTGGGAGAAATAAAGTCGATTTTACCTCAGATAAATCATACTGAACTAAGGAAATCTATGTGCATATGGGGAGGATCAGTATGGATATCAAACTGATTTTCTCATTGGAGGCTGAAATATATAATTTCATTACACTATTGTATCCATATTAGAGGAATTCCAGATACACTGGTGATGCCATCAGTTGATTTCCCTAGAACGTTTAAGTGCATTATTGGTATTGATTAAAAACCGGTGAACTGGAACTTTTTAATCCCCCTCTCTTCTGGCAAAGACATTAAGACAGAATCTGTGATGGACAGCACAGATTACACAGGGGTGTAAGATCAAGTCAAGATCAAGTCTGAACAGAAGTGAAGACATGGAGGAGAGGATAGAAATGAAGACTGGATACACGATGAGCAGGGAGGAAAAATGCATACTATCCAACATAAAGGAGGAGGAGGAGGAGGAGGAGGAGGTGGAGGAAGGTGGGGAGAGAGTGAGTGAGGATGTGAAGAGGGAGGATGGTGTGACAGATGAAGAGGTTAAGAGACTCTGGAGGGAGCGAGGGAAAGCAAGGGATGAAGAGAGGGAGAAAGATGAAACTGATAAAAAGCCCCAAACTGACAGAGGGCTGAAGGATGGAAGAGAATCAGACTGTATAAAGCAGGAAGGAGAGGGCCTGGCACCTTATGTCACTTCCTGTTTACTCAAACAGCCCAGAGTGCTGATTCACCGACTGGAAATAACAGACATTTCAGCTTCTGTGTTTACACCTTCTTGTCCTGTGGAAAGTAACTGGGAACACAGAGTCAGATCTCCATTGAAACGGGACGAGCTCTTGCCAGTGAAGAAAGAGAGATTACTGAGGCAGGAGGGACAGGTCGTGACCCGGAAGAGGAAGATGACTGGCAGCTTGGAGAACCCCATGAAACAGCTGCTGGACTCTTCAGAGAAAGAGTAAGTGTGAAGGGGGTGCAATGTCAGTCATTCTGCTGTTTCTCCACAGCACAGTCTGTCCTGAAAATAATGTTGTGCCTTTATCTGTCATTCTCATACAGTACCTTTTCCGAACCCTCCATAGGACCTGCTGTCATCTCCCTCAGGAACCAAATCACAGGTAAATATTACTCACCACCACTCATCATGTGAGAAACCCACAAACGATCAGAAGTCTTGTCCATCTAAAACGGGAAGAAGTCAGGCCTGTCCAGCCATACCACAATCCTAGGCTGGTGTGCCAGTGTAACACTTCTAATATAAATCTTAATTTTCTGATTTATATATTTTTTTGTATTCATTTGTACATCGGTATCTGATATATTTATCTATTTCAGTTAAATATCTCACATCAGCCTCTCTCCTCAGGGCAGACTGGTGAGGGAGCGTCTCAGGTCTTTGGTTGCTCCCAGTGTCCATTCGTTCACACTGTGGAAGTGAAGCTTCACCGGCACATTGAGAAGGTTCACCCAGATGAGCACAGCAGGATTCTGAGGTCTGGAGGACATGGAGCAGAGAACCCACTGCCTCCCAGCAGCACACACCAGCACCCCACACCCCCTAAGACACTACCCACCCCAACACGGGCCCACACGTGCTCCCAGTGTGGGAAAAGCTTCAGATCTGTGTCTCATTTGAAGATACACCTGAGAACACATACAGGAGAGCGCCCATACTGCTGCTCCCAGTGTGGGAAGAGTTTTGGATCTGCATCAAACCTTACATCACACCAGCGAACTCACACAGGTGAGCGCCCATACCACTGCTCCCAATGTGGGAAGAGTTTTTGTCAATCAAGGAACCTGACTATACACCAGCGAAGTCACACAGGTGAGCGTCCATACTACTGCTCCCAGTGTGGGAAGAGTTTCAGGTCCGCATCATACCTGACAGAACACCAGCGAATGCACACAGGGGAGCGCCAGTTTAACTGCTCCCAGTGTGGGAAAAACTTTACATATCAATCAACCCTGACAATTCATAAGCGAATTCACACAGGTGAGCGCCCATACCACTGCTTTCAGTGTGAGAGGAGCTTCAGATGTCCGTCATCTCTGACAGTACACCAGCGAACTCACACAGGTGAGCGCCCATACCCCTGCTCCCAGTGTGCGAAGAGCTTCATGTCTGCATCACACCTGACATTACACCAGCGAACTCACACAGGTGAGCGCCCATATCACTGCTCCCAGTGTGGGAAGAGTTTCTATCAGTCCAGTGCTCTGAAAAAACACCAGCAAACCCACACACGGTAGACTCCATAGCTCTGCTCCCAATGTGGGAAGAGTTTTGATTTAGTGCTATGAGGAAACACCAGTGACGGTTATTTTAATGTTGAATGAATGAGGTCTTAAATAGATCTAGGATTGTAAATGAAGCTCCTCACGCTGGTATTGCACCTGTGGCCCTAAAATCAGCTTGGGTTTGTGTATTACATAATTGATTGCTTGTTCATTAATTATAATTGTATCATTGTATTGATTGCATTTGTGTAATTCTGTATTTTATTCTGTACAGCACATTGAGCGTGATGAGAATTTTAGCCTATGGACTCTAACCTGAGGCAATATGACCTCTTAAGAACTGTGAAACAAGGAAATCCAGTTTAAGATTTTTAGTAGTCTGATTTACCTTTTGAACAGTTTATGTGTAACTGTTAACAAAGTATTTGGGAAAATCTGTAAACCTGTAGCAGATATGTATAACTTGAGTGCCATTGATTGTATAAGACAATTGTTATCTGTTTGTGATCCAAGGAAAAAGGGAAAATAAGCAAGCAAAGAATACATTATTATACATTACACACATTATTGAATCATGACTAATGAAACTGCTGTTATTTTAGTATTATCCTTCCATTCCATTTTTATGATATTTTTGTAAGTAGCCTATCCTCGCCAATTTGAACACTTTCAAAGCCAACTTTCTCAGTTATCAAAATCTCATTGTGGTTTTGAAATGCCAATAAAAGTTTGCCCTGTCAATGCAAGTCAGAGTCCTGTCCAAGTACTTACATGGGACATTTTAAATTTGCATGATACCCAACATGCCACTTTATGAAAATGCTTGAGGATTCCTGTTCTTTTGGGTGTATAATCTAACCACTTTAGCATATTGCCAATTTATTTCTGGGAGGTGTATCTACAACCAGGGGCACAACTATGGGATGTGCAGCATATGTGCTGCTCCAGGGGCCACAAAGGGCCCCCAAATCAACAGATAAAATGTTAAGAAAAATCAAATACTACATTGTACAAATAATACATATGCAACAATTAATAAATGCAAAACACTTGTTACAGATGTTAGGCATACATACATAGCATGAAACATAGTACTGTGTTTGTTGCTGAGAGCAGCTTTTTTAGCTTTTGTGAAGATTTTTTTGCTCTAGCTAAGTTGGTAACATCACTTTCAGCAGGAGTGCAAAAAAACTGATATGTGAACTGCAAAACATGGACACGAGAAAATGCTATCTTTGATTCTTGGTCCAAGTGCCCAAGGGCCGGACATATAATTTCCAATAATTTATATCCATAAATTACTCATGTCTCCTCAGCTTATTAGCCTATTGTTGGTCATAATAAAAAAAAAAACTTTTAGCCCATGCGCTATGTTTTGGGTAGGCTTAAGGCTTTAAATCAGCTAAATGCAACATTATTGTGATGATTGTATTTGCAGCCGTGTTGTGAAAGAACGACAAACTGAATGCTTTTCATGTTTGTGTTCACATGAGACTTAAGTATGAACGTGCGCTTAGAAAAAGAGACTATAAACAAATGAGAGAACAGCAAGATGCCCACTATTAAAGAACATGGATAGGTCTACCCTGTATCATATTGTGTTGTACATTATTCTCTTTATTGTCATAATCTACAGCAGACCAACATGAATAAATATCCAACTGTTACTGTTACATGTTAGGCTATTTTTAATTATATGAGAAACTCTTAAAGACTGAGTTGGATAATGGCTTGAGGACTGAGACCGTGTCCAGTTGTTGAGGGCAGTTGAAACAAAAAGTTACCAAAAAGTAGTTACTAGGTTTGGTGCTAAACAGTAGGTGAAAGTATGCCGGTTCACTCACAAGCTCATTTTTGTCTACTTTCTTGCTGCCAACAACACTTGGTGCTAAGCATTACATTAAAAATAAAGGCCTGCCAAGTCAATATGCATCTTTATTTAATTCTCATAATGTTAATGTGTGGCCAGAGAAGAAAGACTTGGTTATTTTGGTGTGTAGTTGTTCTTTATACATTATTTGACAATTGACGCTCACGGCTCACAGGGAAACCTACATAAATGCAAAACTATCAACAACGCCATGTGGATGGATTGACAATGCATATAGTAGGTAGTACTACATCATGAAATAATGGATTTTTGTCAGAGTGCTCTGTTATCTTTAAAAAAAAAAAAATTATATATCAGTTACTGTTAAGATTTTTACATTTTTTAATAAATTTTAACCATTGTTAATTTGAAGGTTGGATGATTTTAATTTGTAATAAATTAAAAGTTACACTGTTTCTAAAATTATGTTATTACATGTTATGCTACCAAGTCTGATAAAAAGTGTTTTAAACAATTGCACAATGAAAGTTTTTGAAATGAAAGGGTTACCTTTATATAAAACAAAAGATCCTGTGGCAATTATGCATTTTACAAATGTACATTTGTTTTTTGTTTTTAAAACTTGCATAGTTTTTTCAATTCTGTTATTACTTATTTCATTAAATACAAGAGTAGAAAAGTGGCACATTCTAACCCCACCTGGATCAATTTACCCCTCACCTGGGGCAAGTTGTGCCAAGAGTCATAATGATAAAACTGCTTCAGCCAGATATAATGTGATGTTTTCCAGGAGTGCACAACAACCTTAGATATGAACATTATAATGTAGGTACAATGTAAAACAATTAAATATATATATATTTTTTAACAAATGCTAATTTTACCCCGCTCTCCCTCACCCCTGGCGTAAGTGTGGATTACATTTATAGAACGAACTGTTTACTGTGTTTTATGCTGTCCATGGTGGCATGTGTTGGGAAGCAGCACGCCTTAGTTAGTTATTTCTGTTTTAATGTTATAATTCAACTTATTTTTCAGTCGTGTTATCTTAAATTGAGAATTGTGTTGAGCTATAAATAGTTTAACTCTGTTTATTTTCTAATTATATGTTTGCTCATAAGTTAGACAATAACCCCTCACTAAATAATTGGCTACTAGCATATAGCCAGATAGCTAGGTATAAACAGTAAAAAGTTGCGTTCAGTGAGCTGTGCTAGTTTAGCAAGCGAGCTATGGGCTACCAATGAGGTAGCGCTAGCTAGTATAACAGGCTTCGCTAGCACTAGCCAGTGTCAAGTAGCTTGCTATCTGACATGCTAGCATTTAAGGTGATATGAATCCGAATCGTCAAATGATTTCCTAGCTAGCTAATCGACTTGCCAGATAGCTTAATACTGTAGTAAATATTACCTCCGTGGTGGGGCTAGCGCTAGCTAACCACAATGCTAAATTGCTTGTACAGTGCAGAGTAATCCTATTTATTTCCAAAGAACATATGGGAACTTCCAATATGCATATAGCTTTTTATGTAATTTGTCATATTTTTTTGGCAATATTTTTGTTGATTTCCCTTCAGAATATGTTCTGCGTGAATCATTGATGGTAACAATGTTGCTTTAACAATGATGTCATATTGTGCTTGAAGTAACGTTTCCTCTTTTCAAATGAGCTCTATGGCCACTTCCGGGTTATGACTCCCGTAATAATGAACCTCTGTATGTATCTAGTGTTCTATATGTATCTATGGGAGCCACAATTTAAATGGGATTCGACCAATGAATGGCTTTGAAATTTAGTTTCTTCCTGGAAGCTCCGCAACTTCAGTTTACTCATATGAATAAGTCATAGAGAACGTGATTTGCATGAAGATACAATGAAGGTGCGAGAAAAATGGTTGGACAATCAAACCAAGCCAGAGCAACAAGATCAGGGCAAAGAGGGGTATGTTTTTTTAACACACCAGTCGTCAGCACATTTGGTCTACAGAACTCTCTATTGCCTATCTTGATGTATGATACAACACTTCTCCCATCTGAGCCTGATGTACAAATCCAGCCGATGTTTACAAAGCGCGATATTGTGTTGAATTTGTTTTTAGCGTCGACCAGACGTCAGCAAATGCGCATTTGGTCTGCAGGACTCTCGCGTTTCCGCAGGTTGTCCGATTTTACCTGAGATTATGCACCGTCGATTTGCCATAGATCTATACCACGGTTTGGATACATACTCGATTCTGCTTGGCTGACAGCCGTGCTTTACTTTTGCATATGTGCATACATGGTGTATATATTCACGGCATATCTCACAGTCACTACGTATAAACATTCCAAAAGCTACGGTTTGTTCAATAGATTTACTTTTCTGTTTCCTTTATTTAGTTTGGGGGGTTGGAAGTAGACATTTGATTTGATACTCACAGAATTGTGGCTGGAAACATTGTTGACAGAACTCCTGGTATGTAGCATAATATCAATATAACACAGAAATGTTATCCCTGATATAAAGAGACGAGATACTGTATAATTATCCATCAAACTATACATTTGATTAATTTACAGTAATATACACATTTATTTTTGTTTTTAGAGACTGGTGGAAGGGAGCGCTCAGTCATTTATTTGTTTTTCTTTAAATATTGAACAATTTGCCTGTGGAAATGGGAAAAAAATGCTAAATCCCTTCCCCTGTTTCCCTGCAGGAGCTGCACTTCTTCACAGCTTTGAGATGCAGGCAGGAGTCTGACTGAGACAACACTAACAGAGCTCACTGAGCAGCACAGGATAAGATAGAAATATAGAGGAGCTCTGTGGACTGGAGTCTGTCCACATGGCAGAGTCAGAGACAGAGTGTGCTGTTCCAGTACTCAACACATTGGAACCAGAGTGTGTTACAGCACACAGCGGGGTCAGTGATCTAAACCACATACACACATCACTGATAAAAATAGAAACTGATCTGGGCTCCACCCACACTGCGGATCTTATTAAGACAGAGCGCTTTGACAGTACAGAGCTGGGATATGTACCCCACCTGCATCCTAACCAGATCAAAACAGAGACTGATGATGGAGGCTACCTAAAGGCTGAACAGGACAGCGACTTGCAGGATATTAAATGTGTCACTATTAAATCTGATCAAATTAAGTGGGAATCCAATGAAAGTATCATGAGTGATCTCATCAATATCAATGAGCAATCTCATTTAAATGATAAGATCATTCATAGAGGTGAAAAGTCCTACAAGTGTACTAAGTGTGGGAAGTGTTATAGGTGCACATCCAGTTTAAGAATACACCAAATAACTCACACAGGTGAAAAGCCCTACAAATGTATTGAGTGTGGGAAATGTTTTAGCCGAGCGGATCATTTAAATACACACCTGAGAATTCACACAGGTGAAAAGCCCTACAAATGTACTCAGTGTGGGAAGTGTTTTAGCCAAGCAAAAATTTTAAAGAACCACCTGAAAATTCATACCGGTGAAAAGCCTTACAAATGTATTGAGTGTGGGAAGTGTTTTAGCCGAGCACATCATTTAAAGTACCACCTGAGAATTCATACAGGTGAAAAGCCTTACATGTGTACTCAGTGTGGGAAGTGTTTTAACCAAGCACATAATTTAAAGAAACACCTGATAATTCATACATGTTAAAAGGCCTACAAATGTAGTCAGTTTGGGAAGTGTTTAACCAAGCAGATAATTTAAATACACACCTGAGAATTCATACAGGTGAAATGCCTTACAGATGTATTCAGTGTGGGAAGGGTTTTAACCAGATTTCCCAATTAAATGGACACAATATAATTCACACATGTGAAAAGCCTTTGAAATGCACAAAGTGTGGGATGTGTTTTAACCAATCATATCATTTAATGACACACCTGAGCAGTCATACAGATTGAAAGCCCTACAAATGTACTCAGTGTGGGAAGTGTTTTAGCATAGCAAGTCATTTAAAGTACCACCTGAGAATTCATACAGGTGAAAAGCCATAGAAATGTACTGTGGGAAGTGTTTTAGCCACACACATTTAAATGACCATGTGATCATTCATACAGGTGAACAGCCCTACAAATGTAGTTAGTCTGGGAAGTCTTTTAATTTAGGTGCAGTTTAAGTAGGCACTGGAGAATTCAGGTGAAAAAAACTTTTACACAGTTTATGATGCAATTGAATACATTATCTCATTGAATCTGACATAGGAGAAGCAGCCTTTCCTTTTTACTCTGCTGTCAACCAGCTGAGCTGCCCATCATGTGTGCCTGAAAACATCACATCCTGTGCTTTTTGCACAGGCAAACTCCTTAAAAAGTCTTACAAGGTAGTTGCTTAATTTCTTTAATGATTTTAAATGTTTTAAATGACGTTTGAAAGTATTAAAAAGGTTCAACACTGGCAGTACAGTGCAGAAAGAGATTGTGCAAGCAGCTGTGTCATGTGTACCTTTATAATTTGTGTGAAGTATGGAAAAAACAAATCACACCAAATGCAGTCTAGCAGCCCCCTGCCACTGTGCCAGTCATACCTACTGTTTGTAGCCAGCAAAGAAAAAATCTTATTTGGACAATGAAATAGTTTTTTTCAAAGTTGTATTTATTGCATATATGTCAATACTGTCAAAATGACATTTAATGTTCAATTACACATTGAATTTGATTAAACGTGAAATTGGTATTTAATATTGGCCTCAAACTGTCACATTCTTCAAAAGATTCATTCATTCAAAGATTTCCAAACTTTGTGAGATAGGACACGCTCCCTCGCACCATGGCTGAACTGCTTTCTCGCCTTCACTGTGCTTCTTCCGATGTGACCACACCCTCAAGAGCACATACTTAACATTAGCAAAGTGATTGGAAAATGCAAGTTTAATGACAAACACAACACAGTTTTCAGTGATTTGTGTAATATATATTTTTTTCTTCAATAATACTATTTACAATATTAAAAAGTCTAAAATGTTGACCTATTGTGAAAATACTGTATTGGTATTCTCTCTCTCTTGACTTTGTCAAGTCATTTTAGTTTTAGATGCTTACACTTGGCCTATACAAATGTAATCAATTAAACCATAGCAGTTTGGTTTTGATTGTTGGCAAATGTTTACGTGTAAATGTGTGTACAATCAAGTGAGACGTACCAAGTTACAGATTTCACATGTTAGTTTCTTACTTAATGGAATCAAAATTAATTTAATTGGGTTTTCTTGCCACTGATGAACACAAAATACTCTATAATGCCAAATAAAAAAACTAAAGCTTTTTCTTAATGACAAATTAAAAACTGACAATAATTGACTCCATAAGGATTCACCCCTTTTGCTAAGACACACTTAAATAAACTCTTGTGCAATCAATTGTTTTCAGAGGTCACATAATTATTTGATTGGAGTCCACCTGTGTACAATTAAGGTGTTTCAAATTAAATACACCTGTCAGTGAGAAGTCCCACAGTTGGTTAGTGCATTTCAAAACAAGAGCTTCATCATGAAAACCAAAGCAAACACTCAAAGCAAATCAAGGACAAGGTTATTCAAAAGCACCAATCGGGAAGGATATAAGAAGATTTCAAGGTCCCTGAATATCCCCATTAAATCCATCATAAAGAAATGGAGAGAATATGGCACAACTGTGAATTTGCCTAGAACGGGCTGTCCTCCAAAGCTGAGCATTCGTGCGAGAAGGGCACTTGTCAGGGAGGCCACCAAGAGGCCAATGGAAACTTTGACAGAGTTACAGTCTTCCATGGCAGAGATAGGAGAAACTGTCCATGGGAAAACAATAGCCAGAGCGCTTCACAAATCTGTGCTTTATGGGAGTCTGCTCATCAGTATTGTATCCACAGGCCCTGGGGCCCTTAATAAAATAGATGGAACCATGAACTCCAACATGTACCAAGACATTTTGTCCAAAAACCTTGCTCCCTCTGCCAAGAAGTTACAACTTGGCTGCAGATGGACTTTCCAACAAGATAACGATCCCAAACATACACCCAAATAAATGGTTGACAGAGCACAAGATCAATGTCCTGATGTGGCCATCTCATTCTCCACACCTGAATCCAATTTAATTTGTGGTTTGAACTGAAAAAAGCAGTCCACAAATGTCAACCCATCTAAATGAACTAGAACAATTCTGCATCGAGGAATGGTTGCGGATCCCCCCCAAGAAGTTCCATAACCTCGTACAACACTACAGAAGGTGACTACTTGCTGTTATAATGGTCAAGGGACGAACCACAAAGTACTGATAACAGGGGTGTGAATATTTTTTATTTTTCTGGGAAAAAAATAGTTTCTGAACCATTCGATTGTGCTTCGTGCCAATGCATTTTTATGGAAGAATATAATTTTCAGATTTTTTTTGCATAACTACATTGTTTATTTTATACGATCTCTTTTGTTCATCTTTCTCAAGGGTGTGAATAAAAACAGCCTACTGTACATATAAATAAATAAAAATGGTTGTAGCTGTAAGTTAATACAGTTGCAAAACATTACCTTAACAAGCCACACAATGAGTTGATTGGTCTGTGTGACATAATGATTGTCATGATTTCTTGTAAGGACCACTGGTCGGGTAAAAAATGAAGACCAAAGATGTCTCTCAGGATGCCAGGGATATGGTTATCCAAAGGCCTAGATTAGGAGAAGGATACAAATAATATCTACGGGTTGATTCAATAATCAAGAAGTGGAAGCTGCATCTTACCACCCAGACCCTGCATATAAAAGGCTATCCCTCCAAACTCAAGTTTCAATTTGCTGATAACCCACTGAGACCCCTTCACAGATCGGTTTGGGAACCCCAGTTCTACAATGCAGGCTTATCCAGCTCTTTTCACTTGGGTATAAAGGTAGTTCTTGTGCATGTCAACCAAAAAATGTTTTGACTAACTTCTGTAATATTACAGCTTCCATCTAGGCTTTATATTAACAGTGTCGGCATTCAGATTCCTATTTTAAAAGAATAAGAATAGGATTGGAACACCAGAATTATATATATATATATATATATATTTTAAGAATTTGTTTCAGGTTTTTCAGTTTTTCTCCCAAATTTGGAAGCCAATTATACCTTTATTTATTTCGATTAACCTTCCCCCCATGAACTGCAGGATACTGGAGGTCTACAGAGTGTACTGGTATTCATTTTCATCTTAAAATCATCATCCAGGGCCTCCCGCGTGGTCTAGTGGTTTCAACATCCGACGCTGGCCACGGCGACCAGGGTTCGATTCCCCGTCGTGCCAGAGTCGACTCTGGCCGGGAGTGCCACTGGGGCTGTTGGCTGTCCGTCCCAGGGATGGGGGAGGGAAGCCGACACAGTTCGCTGCGCACAGGAGTGGTTCTGGGGTGCCGGAATTACAGTTGACAGTACGACGAGTGCTGTCTTGGAGGAGGCAGTGCTTCACCATGGTCACTGCCGATCACAGGGTTACAGCAGCGAACTACGAGGGAGGGGATTGAACTAAGAATAGCGGGGGTAATTGGGTACCAAATTGAATTTTATTTTTATTTTTTTAAATCATCCAATCTATGCAATCAACTGCTTTAATGGATCAACCAAGTGCTGAGAAACAACAAAAACCAGCACAATGTACGACCATCCAGGACCACGGTTGAAGAGTCCTGCTTAAAGTGATAGTCCACCCAATATTGATGTATCATTTTTTAATTGACAAAACAACATGATCAGCCAGTCTTGACACCCTTGGCTGGTTAGTTACACACTTTACAAATTGCGTTTTCAGTGCCATCTGACGCCTGCTTTAACCATTTTGTCTCCCAATTCTTGTTGTACCTCCTTCCTGTAATTATTCTGAGGCCGTCTGAACAGGGGGTCCCATTAAGCAGGGGTGTCAAACTCATTCCATCGAGGGCCGAGTGTATGCAGGTTTTTGTTGCAACCAATGCACTACTCCATGTGATTTCAATTAGGTCCCTCTCTTGGTTGAAGAAGTGGGCTAATTAGTGAAATCACCTGGTGTAGTGCATTGGTTGCAACAAAAACCTGCATACACTCGGCCCTCGATGGAATGAGTTTGACACCTGTGCATTAGAGGATGAGGCGAAGCGCAACTGCCTTTTATGCAAAATTATGTGATGGTATGTAAATAAATAATTTAATATGACCCTAGTGTGTCCTACATGGAGCTTCCTCTTGCATATTTTTGAAGTAGAATTGCCATATGACTCAGGGTTTGACAGCTCTGCACTGTGCATTGCAAGTGGATAGATAATAAAACTTTGGCTGCACTTACCGTTCGATTGTCTGTTTGTTGGGAGTTCATTGCTGAATGTGTCTCAGGTCTGCAGGTGTTGACCAGGTTCTTAGGTGGAAGCTTTGCGATTGGCTAGGAGCAGCATCGATTGCATCCACATTCTTTAGTTTTTCCTGAGTAACCCGGATGCTCCATTCACGTTTGGAAACTGAATTTTTGCAACTTGAATTTGGGGTATTTGAGAAAGGTGACTTGAATTTCCGAAATTTGTATTTTGGGAACCTGATTTTTTTACATTTGAATTTTGGGAAGGTACATATTTGTATTGTATTCAAACGTATTGTATTGTATTCAAATGTCTTGAATTCACAGTTAATACATTCAAAATTGTTGAATTCAACGTGTTCCTAAATTCAGATCTTTTTAGCACTAATTGTCTTCCATACCGTTCTCCATCAACTTACAGCTAACATTTCCAACTTGTCACTTTTCCACCATCTTTGGTACCGTCAAGTGACAAAGAGAACGCAGTTGAACCAGTTGAACACTACCCAACCAGTTTTGTTCGGCTGTTTGTGTAAATATTATTTAATTATGTCTTCTGTTAGAACATTTACCGTGCTTACACATACTTACAAATCATCGTTCACAATGTATAATATTGAAATAAAAATGAAAAAATATTTATTTAAACAGAATATGTATGCCTTGAATCATGAAAAGCAAAATTTTTGTTCAAATACAAATGTTTTTTATAACCAACCAATCAGTCAAGGAAAGGTGCCCAAAAAAACGAAATGTAGTAAATAAAAGCGCAAATCAGGCAACCATGGCACCACGATATCCAGGCACGTCCTCCGGTACGTTAGGTGGCAGTAGTGAACCTTTTTTGCGAACAAAGTAACATCAATCTGATATCGAGAAAAATAAACAGTAGCAACCACAGTGTGCGAAGTAATACTGTAAAACTGCTGTAGGGGAAACTGCCGTTGCGGAACAGCCCGCCGCGGAGAGAATAAGAAGTAAGGTAACGATTTCGAAGGATGCCGTTCTTCATCTGCCTTTATCCCATCTTGGGAAATGAGTGGTTTTGCGAAGGAAAGAAGGCATCAGGAGAGCTACAGAGGTAATGTAAGGTCTGGTCTTGAGTACTGAAAAAAGGAAACTGCAAGGATATTAGTTCGTGAGGATATTTTCTGTACTGGAATCTGCGGTTTAATTTAAGAACGCTATGTGCTATTAGGTCACTTTTATCACTAGCTAGCAACGTTTCTATTCCTTTACATGACTACATTTCGTGGGAGATAAAACTGCGAATACACATTGCCAACATTGTGCCACACACTGTTTCACCCAATCTTATAAAGAAAGTAGATTCTACCCGAGATAAATCATACTGAACTAAGGAAATCTATCTGCATATTGGGAGGATCAGTGTGGATATCAAACTGATTTTTTCATCAGGGGCTGAAATATATAATTTCATTACATTATTGTATCCATATTAGAGGAATTCCAGATACACTGGTGATGCTATCAGTTGAGTTATCTTGAACATTTAAATGCATTATTGGCATTTATTGAACACCAGTTAACTGGAACTTTTTAATCCCCCTCTCTTCTGTCAAAGAGATGAAGGCAGAATCTGTGATGGACAGCACAGATTACACAGGGGTGGAGTCAATATCAATTCTGAACAGAAGTGAAAACATGGAGGAGAGGATAGAAATGAAGACTGGATACAGGATGACCAGGGAGGAAAAATGCATACTATCCAACATAAAGGAGGAGGAGGAGGATGAGGAGGAGGAAGGTTGGGAGAGAGTGAGTGAGGAGGTGAAGAGGGAGGATGGTGTGACAGATGAAGAGGTTAAGAAACTTTGGAGGGAGCGAGGGAAAGCAAGGGATGAAGAGAGGGAGAAAGATGAAACCGATAAAAAGCCCCCAACTGACAGAGGGCTGAAGGATGGAAGAGAATCAGACTGTATAAAGCAGGAAGGAGAGGGCCTGGCACCTTATGTCACTTCCTGTTTACTCAAACAGCCCAGAGTGCTGATTCACCGACTGGAAATAACAGACATTTCAGCTTCTGTGTTTACACCTTCTTGTCCTGTGGAAAGTAACTGGGACCACAGAGTCAGATCTCCATTGAAACGGGACAAGCTCTTGCCAGTGAAGAAAGAGAGATTACTGAGGCAGGAGGGACAGGTCGTGACCCGGAAGAGGAAGATGACTGGCAGCTTGGAGAACCCCATGAAACAGCTGCTGGACTCTTCAGAGAAAGAGTAAGTGTGAAGGGGGTGCAATGTCAGTCATTCTGCTGTTTCTCCACAGCACAGTCTGTCCTGAAAATAATGTTGTGCCTCTATCTGTCATTCTCATACAGTACCACTTCCATAGGACGTCCTGTCATCTACCTCAGGAACCAAATCACAGGTAAATATTACTCACCACCACTCATCATGTGGGAAACCCACGATCAGAAGTCTTGTCCATCTAAAATGGGAAGAAGTCTAGCCTGTCCAACTGAAATGGGCAGAAGTCAGGCCTGCCCAGCCATACCACAATCCTAGGCTGGTGTGCTGGTGTAACACGTCTAATATAAATCTTAATTTTCAGATTTATATATATTTTTGTATTCGTTTGTACAGCAGTACCTGATATCTTTATCTATTTTCTAGTTAAACATCTCACGTCAGCCTCTCTCCTCAGGGCAGACTGGTGAGGGAGCGTCTCAGGTCTTTGGTTGCTCCCAGTGTCCATTCGTTCACACTGTGGAAGTGAAGCTTCACCAGCACATTGAGAAGGTTCACCCAGATGAGCACAGCAGGATTCTGAGGTCTGGAGGACATGGAGCAGAGAACCCACTGCCTCCCAGCAGCACACATCAGCACCCCACACCCCCTAAGACACTACCCACCCCAACACGGGCCCACACGTGCTCCCAGTGTGGGAAAAGCTTCAGATCTGTGTCTCATTTGAAGATACACCTGAGAACACATACAGGAGCGCCCATACTGCTCCCAGTGTGGGAATTACATACACCAGCGAAGTCACAGGTGAGCGCCCCAGTGTGGAAGAGTTTCAGGTCACACGGAACACCAGCGAATGGTGAGCGCCAGCTGCTCCCAGTGTGGGAAAAACTTTGGAACCAATCAACCCTGACTGCTGAGCGCCCATACTGCTGCTCCCAGTGTGGGAAGAGTTTTGGTCCGTCATCTCCTGACAGTACACCAGCGAACTCACACAGGTGAGCGCCCATACTAACTGCTCCCAGTGTGCGAAGGATCTGCATCAAACCTTACATCACACCAGCGAACTCACACAGGTGAGCGCCCATACCACTGCTCCCAATGTGGGAAGAGTTTTTGTCAATCAAGGAACCTGACGATACACCAGCGAAGTCACACAGGTGAGCGTCCATACTACTGCTCCCAGTGTGGGAAGAGTTTCAGGTCCGCATCATACCTGACAGAACACCAGCGAATGCACACAGGGGAGCGCCAGTTTAACTGCTCCCAGTGTGGGAAAAACTTTACATATCAATCAACCCTGACAATTCATAAGCGAATTCACACAGGTGAGCGCCCATACCACTGCTTTCAGTGTGACAGAAGCTTCAGATGTCCGTCATCTCTGACAGTACACCAGCGAACTCACACAGGTGAGCGCCCATACCCCTGCTCCCAGTGTGCGAAGAGTTTCATGTCTGCATCACACCTGACATTACACCAGCGAACTCACACAGGTGAGCGCCCATATCACTGCTCCCAGTGCGGGAAGAGTTTCTTGTCTGCATCACACCTGACAGTACACCAGCGAACTCACACAGGTGAGCGCCCATACTACTGCTCCCAGTGTGGGAAGAGTTTCTATCAGTCCAGTGCTCTGAAAAAACACAAGCAAACCCACACACGGTAGACTCCATAGCTCTGCTCCCAATGTGGGAATATGTTTGATTGAGTGCTATGAGGAAACACCAGTCAGGGTTATTTGAATGTTGAATGAATAAGGTCTTCAAGAGACCAAGAATTATAAGTGAACCTCTCCACACCTAAAATCAGCTTTTGTTTGTGTATTAGATAATTGATAATTTCTTGTTCATGAATTATAATTGTATCATTGCATTTTAGTCAAGTATGTAATTTAAAGTACCACCTGGGAATTCATACAGGTGAAAAGCCCTACAAATCAGTGTGACAAGTGAATTAATCTGCAATCTTGTTTAAATGAACACAAGACAATTCACACTGGTGAAAAGCCCTACAAATGTACTCAGTGTGGTAAGTATTTTAGATGAGCAAATAATTTAAATACACACCTGAGAATTCATATGGGTGGAAAAACCCTACAAATGTACTCAGTGTGGTAAGTGTTTCAGCCAATCATGCGGTTTAAAAATACACCTGAGAATTCATACAGGTGAAACGCCCTACAAATGTGCTCAGTGTTGTAAGCGTTTCTGTTATCGATCTAGTTTAAATGAACACCTTAGAATGAATTCAGGTGAAAAGCCCTAAAAAGGTATTCAGTGTGCAAAGTGTTTTATTCAGGCATCTGCTTTAAATAAAAATCTGACTGTATACAGGTGCCGATAAACAGCTCCTCAAGTGTGAAGTGTTATAATAATTAAGTTAAAACAACACAAGCAAACTCTGATCTGAAAAGTAATTGAGAATTAAATTCCCTTTTGCATGTTTAATTCTGACTCATTTGTTTGTATAACAGATCAGTACTTGTAGTAAGACAAATTGTATTTGTTTGAATGTTGTGTTTTCATAACATTTTCTATTTTAGTTACTGTTTTTTGTTCTTTTTATATTAATTTATTAATTTATTTTCTTGTCTGCCCAGAGACTACAGATGAAACAAACATCCATGTTGAAAATAGTATGCTGTCCCTGTCAAATAAACCCTTATGTCCTGATGAATACATAATTACTGTTCAAAAATGAATAAAATAAAATAAATGAATCAAACTCATGAATCATAAAGTCACTCATATTAAGAACATAAGAATACATAATGATGAGAACGGGCCGTTTGGCCCATCTAGGCTCATCATGTCCTAATCTAAAAAAATATTCTGTAACTGTTCCTAGTTTCAGTGGGAGTTTTAATTGCTGTTACACGTAACTGTACCGAAAGGTCAGAAATGTGAGTTAAGTTACTACACGTGGTACATGTGAGTGAATCACTTGGTCATAATGTTGTCCTTTCAAAGTCTACAGCACTTAACCATTTTAAATGAGAGTTTCTTTGACTGCTTTAAAGCAGGGCTCTTCGACCCTGGTCCTGGAGTGCTGTAAAGCTCTGGTGTTCATTTTCATCTTAAAATCATCATCCAGTTTAGACCCAAGAAACCAGGTGAGGTGAATTACCTATGCAATCAACTGCTGGGTTGAAGAGCCCTGCTTTAAAGTGATAGTTCACCCAATATTGATGTATCATTTTTTAATTTACAAAACATCATGATCAGCCAGTCTTGACACCCATGGCTGGATAGTTGCACACTTTGCAAATAGCATTTTCAGTGCCATCTAAGCTTTAATGTTATATTTTGTCTCCAAACACTTGCTGTGCCTCTTTCCTGTAATGATTCTGAGGCCATTTGAACAGGGGTTCCCATCAGAGGATGAGGTGAAGCGCAACTGGATTTAAAAAAAATTATATAATGGTCTGTTTTTGAATGGGAGTCCATGGGCTTTTTTGTCAACTGTGTCACAAATTAGCTTTGTCAGAATTTGGCTATTTTGCCCACAGACTAAAGAAGTAAATATTCTAATGAACATGCAATGCATTCATTTTTTATGAATAATTGAATATGTCCTGCATGGAGCTTCCTCTTGCATATTTCTGAAGTAGAATTGCCATATAACTCAGGGTTTGACAACTTGGCACTGCGCATTACAAGTGGATAGATAATAAAACTTTGGCTGCACTTACCGTTTGATGGTCTGTTTGTTGGAAGTTTGTTGCTGAATGTGTCTCAGGCCTGCAGGTATTGGCCAGGTTCTAAGAAGCGGCTAGAAGCGGCATCGAATGCATCCACGTTCTTTTGGATGTAACCCACGAGCAGAGGTGGAAAGAGTACTGAGAAATCCTACTCAAGTACCAGTATTGTTACATTAGTGAAAATTTACTCAAGTAGAAGTAAAAGTACTAGTCCAGGAAATTACTCAAGTATGAGTAAAAAAGTACTCAAATTTAAAAGTACTCAAGTACTACGTAAGAGTAAATATATATTATTATTTTTTACCCTATATTTACCCTATATTGCCTACAGTAATTTGATTTCACACATCCTGCACATGTTACCAGTGTTACCTAAGCTGTCCTAATGCAATGTCATTAACCAGGAAGAGAAAAATAGTATTCAGAAAAACTTTTAATCCAATTTTGTTGAGACAGCATGTATGTATCTGTATGTAAAATACATATTAACAAAAATCAAATGCTCTGATATTGGAAAGGACATACTGTAGATGTACAAATAAAAATAACTTAAAATAAAATAAAATATTATAATAAAATGGGGACCCTTACTTAATCACTCAGTTTGGCTCAGCATCAACCCCTCAGTATGTGGTTCTGATGATGGCTCACTTAATATTACTGTAAATATACAGTACACAATACAAGTATGAAATCCCTTTTATTTTTTCCAAATTATGTTTTTTTCTCTCCAAATTATGTTTTTTCCATTTTAATTTAGGGGTTAGGATCGATATTTCTTATTTTATATATATATATTTTTTTTTTATGACTTTGCTCTCTGACAGCCTCAAAGTAAAACCAAGTTGTGATGTGATAGGGCTCCAGCATCTTTCCTACACTCTGAACTTGCTGTTGAGTTTTAGCAGCAGTTGGTTCTCAAAATTGACACAGTCTATCCTGGCTCGCTTGGCTGTGAAGAGCAGCCCTGCACAGCTAAAGAGCCGCTCGCAGGCAGCAGAGGCAGGTAGGCCAGTGTTTACTTTCAGGGACAACTTCTTGATGCTAGGAAATGAATGGAGTAGGTCCATCTTATCTGAGAGGCAGGCCAGGTAACCATCCAATTCCCCTGCTTGGGACTTCCTGGGCTTGAATGAGAAGAAGTCATCATCATCATCAGTAGAGACTCTCTGTGGTTCAGCCTCCTCTTCAGCCATGGTGTGTAGATGAGATTTGATGTAGTTCAAACCTGTATTGTTGTCAAACACAATTACACACACTTACAAATGCATCTCAAAAGAAATGCTCTAATTGTAACAACATAGTTATCTATCGTATCACTTAGATTGCATTAGGCCAATCAGGACATTCAAAAGCTGCAAGTGATAGTATGTCAGGTGTTTTCAGTCCTCAGAAGTAGTCCAATGTCAACATTAATCTGTCTGGTGATATCTTTTGTGTAGTTTGAGCTATATGCCTTTATCCAAAATAAAAGGAAAAGAGAGGAACTTATAAACGTATAAAATAAATTACACATTGGGTTTAAGGCATATAGATGGATCTACACAACAAATGGTGTGGGTCTCATAAGGCCACTCCTCAGGTTTGAAAATACGTGACAAACTTTAGAAAGTAATGAAAGCTTACCTCGTTGTATGATGTCAGCGTTGTCTGTCCATGAGGTTTTGAACTTGGGCAAAAGGATGGATGTGGCAATGAGCTCAGGATCCTGCATCATTTCTCCAAAGCGCTTTTGGATACCCTGCTGTATGGCTTGAACAAGTGGAAGACACACCTTGACATTGTTTGCTGTTGCCATCCTCTTGAGCTTTACTTCAAGCTGGTAGATGGTCGGCAGCAGCCACCCCATATGAGTGTTGGTCTCAGATTGCAGAATATTCAAAGCCCTAACCAGAGGCTTCATCACGATGCAGTATTCGGACAAGAATGCTATTTCTGCAGGGTTCAGCCTGCAAGACATCATTTAACACCTGTTAGTATAATAATTGATGGTGAATGAGTTCCCCCCACATACACACACACCTTGATATGTAAAGCGCTTTGGATGCCTTGAAAAGCGCTATATAAATCCAATCAATTATTATTATTGAATGGTTGATTCAACTTTATTGTCATTGCACAGAGTACAACTAAATGGCAACAAAATTATTATTGCCACGTGGTACATGCAATTGTACTGGGTTTGACTATATAAATGTTACTTACATTTTAATTTTGAATTCTGCACACACGTTGCTAATGGCCTCTTCCCCTGCTTGTTCAGAATGTGTGTGATTCTCTCCACAGCCATATATTGGGAATTCCACCTGGTTTTGTTTGGCCGGATGAACTGCAGCTTGCATTCAGAGTCCACCACCTCAAAGGCCAAAGATGACCGTCCTGTCTTATTTCACATCGCCTGGCATTTTCCAAATGCTGCTCGCGACAGTCTTTTGTAGGTGTCACTTTTGCCCTCGGCCTCGACAGAGTCTCCTGTTGCTATGAGGTTTAAAAGATGACAAGCGCACCGTTGATGTTTTGGTAACTGGAATTCCAGACCATTGTCATTTTCCAAGATGTTGAAGGTGTCTTCGTATTCGATTTCTTCTGCATGGTCACTTTCAGGCTCTTCGTGTTGAGAGTCAGCTTCTTCCACTTCCTTTTCCCCAAAAACCCTGAAGGCTTTAAGGAAGTTTGATCCACTATCCGTAGTTGTCCTCACCACCTTTTCCCGGATGCGGTACTCACAGTGGATGTCTTCAAGGGCACCAGCGAGAACTTCAAAAGTGTGAGACCCCTTCAAACGTTTGCAAGCCAGGGCAGCAGATTTCCTTTCCAGGGTAGTTTCATCAATCCAGTGCGATGTTACGCCAATGTAGCTCCGCTGCCTTGCTGACCAGCAATCTGTGGTTGTAGCTACATACTGCTGTTGGCTCAAGTGTGCCATCACACTTTTTGTCATGTCTGTAACGGCCTCCTGGATCCGAGTGCGCACAGTTGGTCTTGAAATGACAGAACAGGTAGGCTGTAGAGTGGTTATTAAGTTTTTGAATGCTGGGAGCTCAACAACTGAGAAAGGCTGGAGACCCTCACATACAAAGTCAATGACAAGCTTGTCGACTGTAGACTGTAGCACACGCTTGGGGGCTCCTCCTGACACCATGTCTGTGATCTTCTTTTGCTTATTAGGTACAGAGTGGGGGGAACTGGAAGATGTCCGCTTGTTTCTCCCCGTTACTATGCAGTCGTCATAGTCCTTCACTTTGGATGGATGTATCCTCTGTAAAGACAAAGATTCATATAAATGAATGCCAAATTACATTTTTTAAATTAGCAGTCTGTTATAAAGACTTGGTGAATAAGATACAGATTCCATTAACTTAAGTGTGCATAATTGGACACAGAAAAATAGAATTAAACAATGGGAATTCTCAAATCTTAAAATCAGTATTTTCTCGCTCATTCCAAGCAAACAGCTATATCCAGGGCTATAGTGGTAAAAATAAAATTATAAGGTGGGTAAACTATAAATGTCTGCGCAGCTCTCTCATGCCGTTATAAAAAAAGGTGGATAAACTATAAACTTCAGTCACCCATGAGAAAAGATACAGTAGTATATGAGACAAGAACAACTGAAACCCAATCATATCCCTATAAATATCTAATTTTATTATTATCATCATCATCATCGCATCTAACAGAGAGGAACCGCATTCTCCAGGTAGGCTAAGGCTACCATAGAACCCATTATCATTCAGATATTTTGAAGTGATGTCAAGGGACCCCTCTGAAAATGGCCATGTCAATTTTTCCCCTCGCCAAAATTTTGCCATCATGACGGAATCATTGAACTTACCTTAATATGTTTCCGCAGGTTAGATGATGAGTTCTTGTAAGCAGATATCTCGACCAGCCGAGGGAGGCAGAGCTTACATTGCATTATAAGTTTACCATTTTTTTTGTTCTTGTCTTTGATACTGAACAGCTTTTTCAGATGCGGCCAGGGATGCTCGGTTTCATTATCTCCTTTGCCAGACGAGCTAGTAGAGCTGCTAGCAACAGGCTCCGCAACAGCAATATCAGAATCATCATCAAACACATACATTTTCTGTCATCACAATTTTGTGGATCAGCTACTGCACAAACGTAAACTTTTGGCGCTTTTTTTTGTTTGGCGCTCTAAACCAAGGAACAAAAATGCAGAAGTAATTCTGGACCTGTTAGCGAATAGCAAACAGTCCCTTCTTCTTCTTTGGGTTTTAACGGCAGCTTGCATCCATAATGTTGCACTACTGCCATCTTCTGGAGTTAGCGAACAGTCCCAATGCTACCGTGATGTTTTCAGTCTGGTGTGCAAAACAAAAACCTAAATTTGATTTACTCTTACTCATTTGTAAATTTAAAAGTACTCAAGTAGAATACTTCTTATTTAAATTACTCAAGTAAGAGTAAAAGTATAGCATTTTTAAAATACTGTAAAAGTACAGATCCTCAAAAAAACTACTCAAGTACTTTTACTTGAGTACTTTTACTTGAGTACTTTTACTTGAGTACTTTCCACCTCTGCCCACGAGTAACCCAGATGCTTCATTCACGTTTGGAAACAGAATTTTTAAACTTGAATTTGGAGCATTTGAAAAACGGAACTTGAATTTGAGATTTGTATTTTGGGAACCTGATTTTTTCAGATTTAGAATTTTGGGAAGCTACATTTTTGAGATGTGAATTTTCATAAACTGTATTTTTACAATATGATTTTTAAACATTTGAATTCACACCCAGCAAATTCAAAACTATAAAATGCACAGTTAATACATTCAAATGTATTGAATTCACAGTTAATACATTAAAAACTGTTGAATTCAACGTGTTACTAAATTCAGATCTTTTTGGCACTCATTTTCTTCCATACCATACAGCTAACATTTCCAACTTGTAATTTGTCCACCATCTTTGGTCCCATCAAGTGACCCAGGACAGGAAATGCACAAAGAGAACACAGTTGAACCAGTTGAACACTAACCAACCAGTTTTGTTCGGCTGTTTGTGTAAATATTATTTAATTATGCAGCCGCAGCGCCCTCTAGCTTTGGAAGATAAAAACAACATTGTCTTCTGTTAGAACATGTCATGTACTGATTCAGTGTAATACTGAAGACAACTGGTGAACTACTGTACACAAAATCTTTGTATCATAACATTTTGAACAAAGCCAAGCTTACCGCGTGCGTTGTTAATATTATTATTATTATTATATTACTATTATAGGGTGATGTCAGGTATAGTGGGACACATACGTTTTTGTTACTTTTATATTGATTATATCCCACTTAAAGGACAAGCAGTGCCCTTTTCTCAAAAAACTATGAGAACATTATTTTGTTTAGTTCCCGGAATGTTTCATTTCATAATTTACATAAAACATTAGGGGAATGTTCTGTGTTTCCGTAGTGTTTTTTTTGTTGCCAGTTGTCATGACATGCCGAGCTGTAACCAGAATAGGCCCAATTCACTGATGCCAGATCCGTCCCAACACCGCAAGCCAGAATCGTCCCAAGTGTTGCGTGCCGCATCCTAGATTCGTGCAGCTGTGCAGAAGCCAAAATCAGCTCAGATGGCGTTTGCCGGAGCCGACACTAGGCCGACAGTTTATACACTCTGATCATTGATAGACCCGACCCCTTTTCGGTTTGCATAACTGCCATTATTGAGCGATGCAATTTCTGTCACCTGTACATGTACAGGTAAGAAAAAAGTCCCTTTCACAAGATTTCTGCCTGCCGCTAGGCGTCGACCATAGAGGGCGCATTTACCGGAATCATCTGTGCCTGCATGAGGCATTTTTAAATAGCCAACTGGGAAGTATCAGCCAATGTCACTTCCTGTTTCTGGGGCCATAGAATGATAGTTTGTTTATGTATAGAATGTATCTGGCCTTAAAACGAATGTTGCCGCCTACTGGCACCAGTGAGTGGCACTGCCTGTTTTGTCTGATGAAATGCACATCATACTTTAGATATAGCCTGTCATATGGTAATACTGTTATGGACATGCACTGTTTGAGTTAACTTCATGACTCTACGTAAACTATTTTCCCCTGTAATACGCTTTAAAAGTAGACCTAACCAATTTGGCAGTCACATATGCATTCCTGTGAACTGTTACACAATGTTATAGAACTATAGCCTACTTTTTCCATCAAACACTTATTGCAGTGACCAAACCTTACAGCACCACAGTTAGCCTATACACAGAATATGTTGGTCAAAGCATCTTATTCCTATGGTGTTGAAGGAACAAACACTCCGGAAGCACAGGTGGTGGTAAATCCCTTAAACAATCAATCAACAGGAGAATAAAACTGCCTACATGGAGATGAAAACGTCCCAATGTCAGCCTCCATGAACAGAAGTACCCAATTGGAAGGACAGGGGTGTGCCCTCTATTATCTTTAACTCTATGGTGTTGACATCTGAAAATGCCACAAGGTTAAGCAGTGAGGGTTAAATAATGGGCCGTCTTAAAATGTGACATCACCAAGTAACTTGAGGGAGATGAAGAGGTGTCCCAGAAAATAATGACATTAATACATTGCAATGTTTACTTGAAAAGCAGTTAATTCCATAAGATAAAGACATTCTTTTGTGGATACCCAAGTTTCATTCAGCAAGAACATATACACTATTAACATTGCAAATGTGAGCACGCTTTGATTTCCTGTCAATTAACCTTTATAAGAAAAAAAAACGTCAAACATTGCCTTATGATTCCGTTGTCCTTCAAAGAATCTAACTAGAATGAAGAAATGTCAAAAAATACTCTCACATTAGCCTAAAATAAATTCATGTTATTGCCATAAATTCACCACAATCCATAAATTCAATCCCAGGAAATGAGTGATAACACATTTATACAGACAGCTACAGGCAGTTGTAATGACATATCTAGCCACCTAGTAACCACCGCTTATAGCTATATTAATTGCCTTCATCCATCGCTCATATCCTAAGATTGGTTATTTCTGTAACATGAGATGGCTACAGAATCTGTGTTGGTTAATTGCTAAGAGTAGACCATTCGCTAAGAATCAAATTTGATAAATCATGCACTGGAGCCTCCCGTTCAGAGTCTAAAGGCCTCTACATGCTCGAAGGACAACAACACGACAGCAGCACATGTAGATGTAGATGTTGCACATCATTGATTAGTTGGTTAGCGAATGGAGGAGGAGCTGCCATAGACATAGTTCATAGGTCACAGTTCATCGAGCTAGTAGCTAACGATATAGATAGCTAGCATCATTTGTTCGACACGGTATAAAATGAACAAGTTGGAAACAATGAAAGGAGTTTCCCTGCTTTCCTTAAAACTTTATCGACCTTGTTCAATACATTGACACCTACTAGTGTACAGAAGTGTAAGGACACCATGTTGCATAGGCTGCGCATAACCTTTGCAGACGTATATATTGCAGAGTGCTTGTGACATTGTTGCATTGCGCAAACCGCGAAGAAGTCGCACAAGTTGCGTAAAAGCATGTAGAGGCCTTAACTCCAGGTCACATCCAACCCAAATCAAAATGCTCTGACCTGAGCCACCCAAAGCATCAACACAAGAGTTTTGTTAACTCACAAAAATATAATTTGGTGCTTAATGAAAGCATTTCAGTACAGTTACGTGTAACTAATTAAAACTCCTACTGAAACAATGGACAGTTATAGACTAAGAGTGACTTTGATTAATTAATTAATTTGATTCATTTTCCAACAGTAATTACGAATTCATCAGGATAGAAGGGTTTATTTGACAGGGACCGTATACAAATTTCAACATGGATGTTAATGCATACACTATTGTCGTACCAGATTCAGCGCAAGGCTGTTTCATCTGTGGTCTCTGAGCAGGTAAAGAAAATATAACAATGTCAAAAAACAACAATAACAAAATACAAAACAATAAGACCGTACACAACTCTGCATGTCTCAAAATGGTATTAAGAACACAAATAATGTGTCAACATTAAACTTGAGTAAAGAGTAAAATAAAGGTTATTCTTATCTCAGTTTTTCTCAATAGAAGTCTGAATAAAAATATATTTCAAAACTTAAAAGTTAATAACAGCCTTTATGGCCAAATCAAAAGAGCTGGATAAGCCTGCATTTTAGGTTCCCAAACAGGTCTATGAAGAAGTCCCAGGGGGTCATCAGCAAATCTAAAATATATTCCCCCTTACATTTTAAAGATAATTTTGATTATCTTTACATATTTCATCTATTACATATTTTAATCTTTCTGAAACAATAATGCAGTACACATCCTTGGTAATATTTTATCATTGTAATAAACATTTATATTGTACTATATATTTGAGATTGAGATTAAAAAGTGTGGGAACCCCTGTTGTAGAATGTTTTTAAGACAACAACAACGTTAACAATATTCCTTCCACATCAAACATTTTATGGAGCCTTTTAGGTGGTGCATCCAGTGCATCTAGTCCTTGATCAGAGCGTTTGCACAATTCAATATTTAAATTTTTTAGACTTAATACTGTAAATAGCATAATCGTAATAACACAGCAAAAACATTATAACAATATGAGAACTGAAAATTGTGTTGTACTTGTCATTACATTAGCATTTTTCAATCACTTCTGTTAACATTGACCATGGGTTACAGCTGCAGGAAGTAGCTAGGCAATAAACTAACTAGCAACAGAATGAAGAAAGACGATAATTTTTGCACCCTGTCTGAGAGAGTGGTTCAGCCATGGTCTGAGGAGGTGTCCCCCATTACTCAAAGTTTGGAACTCTTAAAATTACATAGAAAGAGCAGTGCTTAATTTATGCCGGGGCTAGCCGGGGCCAAGAATCCGATTTTGCGCCCCGGCAAATGTCTTACTCAGAATCAGAGCCCCGGGCTCATAAATATCATTATAAAAGCATCAGCCTATTATGTGGCCATACCACAACTTCACAAATGCAACGGCAGAATCTGCAAGGGCAGCATGGAGAGGCTCGAAACAACATTTTTTTCTTTCTTGCAGGTAATCTTGAACTCCAGCTCCATAAAGTCATTAGCCTATTGTTACTCATTTGTGTCATTCACTTAAGAAAGTTATAAAACATGAGACAAGTGTAGTGTGCATATAGTTGTATTCATTAAAACAAATAGGGTGTGTCCTTTTTATGTTGTTGTTGTTTCGACCGGAAAAAATGGATGACTGTTGGTCGACCAAGACTTATTTTAGTCGGGGACAGCCCTACTTCAAACACACTAACTACATTTGTAGGGCTTTTCACCTGTATGAATTGTGAGGTGGTAACTTAAATGATGTGCTTGACTAAAACACTTCCCACACTGAGTACATTTGTAGGGCTTTATACCTGTGTGAATCGTCTTGTGTTTATTTAAATGGGAATGCTGATTAAAACACTTCCCACACTGAGTACATTTGTAAGGCTTTTCACCTGTATGAATTCTCAGGTGGTACTTTAAATTACATGCTTGACTAAAGCACTTTCCACACTGAGTACATTTGTAGGATTTTTCACCTGTATGAATTCTCAGGTGGTAATTTAAATGATGTGCTTGGCTGAAACACTTCCCACACTCAATACATTTGTAAGGCTTTTCACCTGTGTGAATCATCTTATGTTTATTTAAATGAGATTTCAGATTAAAACACTTCCCGCATTGAGTACATTTGTAGGGCTTTTCACCTGTATGAATTTTCAGGTGGTACTTTAAACTACAGGCTTGACCAAAACACTTTCCACACTGTGTGCATTTGTAGGGCTTTTCACCTGAATGAATTATTTTGTGTTTTCTTAAACCAGATGTGCACTTAAAACACTTCCCACACTGAGTACATTTGTAGGGCTTTTCAACTGAATGAATGACTTGGTGTTTTCGTACACCAGATATGCCCTTAAAACACTTTCCACACTGA
The DNA here is from genome assembly GCA_029706075.1 of Aldrovandia affinis. Taxonomy (NCBI): domain Eukaryota; kingdom Metazoa; phylum Chordata; class Actinopteri; order Notacanthiformes; family Halosauridae; genus Aldrovandia; species Aldrovandia affinis. The sequence goes on along the minus strand of JAINUG010000045.1, from coordinate 769,972 downwards.
GTACATTTATAGGGCTTTTCACTTGTGTGAATTGTCTTGTGCTCATTTAAATGAGCCTGCTGATTAAAACACTTCCCACACTGAGTACATTTGTAAGGCTTTTCACCTGTATGAATTCTCAGGTGTTCATTCAAACTAGACCTATGACTAAAACACTTCCAACACTGAGTACATTTGTAGGGCTTTTCACCTGTATGAATTCTCATGTGGTACTTTAAACTACATGCTTGGCTAAAACACTTCCCACACTGAGTACATTTGTTGGACGTTTCACCTGTATGAATTCTCAGGTGGTAATTTAAATAATGTGCCTGGCTAAAACACTTGCCACACTGAGTACATTTGTAGGGCTTTTCACCTGTGTGAATCGTCTTGTGTTTATTTAAATGAGATCGCTGATTAAAACACTTCCCACACTGAGTACATTTGAAGGACTTTTCACCTGTATGAATTATCAGGTGTTTCTTTAAGTTATGTGCTTGATTAAAACACTTCCCACACTGAGTACACGTGTAGGGCTTTTCACCTGTATGAATTATAAGGTGTTTCTTTAAATTATATGCTTGGCTAAAACACTTCGCACACTGTGTGCATTTGAAAGGCTTTTCACCTGTATCAGTTCTCTTGTGGTCATTTAAATGAGATTGCTCATTGATATTCATGAGATCACTCACGATACTTTCATTGGATTCACACTTAATTTGATCGGATTTAATAGTGACACATTTAATATCCTGCAAGTCGCTGTCCTGCTCAGCCTTAAGGTAGCCTCCATCATCAGTCTCTGTTTTGATCTGGTCAGGATGCAGGTGGGGTACATATCCCAGCTCTGTACTGTTAAGGCTCTCTGTCTTAATGAGATCCCCAGTGTGGGTGGAGCCCAGATCAGTTTCTATTTTTATAAGTGATGTGTGCGTGTGATTTAGATCACTGACCCCGCTGTGTGCTGTAACACACTCTGACTGCAGTGTGCCAAGTCCTGGTACAGCACACTCCATCTCTGACTCTGCCATGTGGACAGACTCCAGTCAACAGAACTCCTCTTCTTTCTGTTGGATCATGTGCTGCTCAGTGGGCTCTGGTAGTGTTGTCTCAGTGTCCTGTCTCAGACAGACAACTGTCTGCATCGCACTGCTGCTCAAAGCTGTGCAGAAGCGCAGCTCCTGCGGGGAAACAGGGGGAAGGGAATAGCCTTAATCAAGCTGGTCCTACTGCATCAGAGGAGAGAAGTGTATTGACACACACATGCATCGATGCTACAAACCTGCATTAACTGGTTATCTACTGATATAACTTAAATTTATGTTGGCAAATTTGGCAATATTCAAAGAAAAAAATAGGAAAATTGCATTTTTATATTATTATTGAGCAAGTATTGAATGAGAGCACTAATAAATATACAAGTACATGTATAGCATTAAGATTTGTTCCTGATTGTAAAAAGGATAAGGCCACTCCTCCACTTTTAAATAACCATATAGAAACTAAACAAGCACTGTTCCAAAGCTTCCCATTTTTCAGAGAGTGCACAACTCCAGTCCTGGAGGGCCGGTGTGTATGCTGTGTATCTGGCTTACATTTTCTAACCACCTGTATACACAGATATTGGTTCACTCCAATATTGGTGTGACAATCAAATAAAAACAATAAGTACCAAAACTGTAATATCCTAATCTTAATCTTTGTTTTGTGGAACCTATATTTGTGGAAATTACGGTATTGGGAAATGTGATATACAAAAAAGTAGGCCTAGTCTCGTTTACCAAGATACCATATTCTTACACTCGATAATCGGACTACATACCACTTTCATGCAAACGGGAATATTATGGAAGCTCATACTTTTGCAGAGCATGTAAATAATCAGTATTCTGTGCATGTAAACGTAGTCAGTGGTAAAATCTACATCCGCTGTTTTTACACCCCTTGACCATTCAAATGAGACTGTCCCAATGCCTGTGTTCCAAATGAGACGTGTGTCCCCTGCAAAGGGAACGAAGGGCGGAAGTTCGTAACGGCCACTTTAAAGTGTATTGCATTCCAAAGTGAACAAACGATAGCCCCTTTCTATAGGGTCTTTCAGAAGTGAACAACGAAAGGACACTTTCCAGTCAGTGTTTTCTGGAGCTGAAGTCCCAGAGGGCATTGCGACAGTGACAACAAACCTTGCCGAAACATTTTGATAACGTGTCAAGCAATATGGTTAACGTTACGTTAACAAGTTCTCAACAAAGCAATGTTCCGGTAAGATACTGTAATTTAGCTAGGCTACTACTAAACCAAACGTTAGCTAGTGTAACCTGGCACAAAATATAATGTTATTGAGAATTATTTTAGTAGGAAGTTAGTCAGATGTAGCGTCACCATAGAACCGTGTCAGAAAAGATTGCGAATGAGCGTCTTTTTAAATTGCGTTTCCCATGCTGATAGTGTAGCGCTTTATCTGTACTTTTGTTTCTTTGGCCTATTTAAGTTTGTTCTGTACTTTCTTTAAACCTACCTCTGCATTTTAAACACCATAAAGTCTTGGAATAAATAAAATATTGCCTTTTTTTTTAAGAATTCCCTGTTTGGCTCTTTTCTCTATAAATTAGATCAAGAATCTGGTGGCCTAGTGTTACACTAACTAAGTATTTAGTTTGTTAGTTAAGCCAAGTAAAATAAATGTTAACGGTCAAATAACGGTAACAAGCTGACGTATTTTACGATACGACGTTGTAGGAAGTTAGACGGCACTTGCACTTTCAATATTATCCTAAATTGCTCCGATCACTTTGTCAAAGGTCAGTTTATATTATATATTTTGTGTCAATTGTAAACTTTTAGATGCACTTTATTCAAATCCGTGTAGCTAGTGCTGTGGCAATCTCCTAATAAACTGTCCAACTAATTAACCAATAGCTCAATGTAAATGTAATGTAAAATGTAGTTCGTTCATTTTGCCCCCTCTATAAAAATATAAATAAATCAATAATAATAAGGCCCAACCAACAGCTCTTCCACTGGGCCCCGCAGACCCAGAGACACCCCTCCATATAATCTCATTGTATGCTTATAATTTCTTATTTTATTTAAACTACTGTAATAATTAAATAAAGAAGCGAGAGAATGCTGAAATGACGTTTGTTGACGGGGGCGGGGTGATGCTGTTGTTATATGTATGCATGCCACTTAGCAGACGCTTTTATCCAAAGCGACTTACAATACATTTTTCAGTATACGTGGTCCCAGTGGGAATCGAACCCACAACCTAAGCGTTGCCAACGCCATGCTCTACCCACTGAGCCACTGATGTTGTTGAGAGGACAAAGAGTCGAAATGTGGGACTACCCTGCACTATTCCTTTTGATGCAACAAGCTTCCGAATTTGCTAGCCTCTGCTTCATGCCAACGACTGCCTCGTTCGCGTCCTATTTTGCTAGCGAATTTAGCTAACCTAACAACTAGAAAGCAGGCTTGACTTCACATTGGCAAGGGATAGCGATTTGGCTATCTTATTCCACATAAACCAGCAACGTTAGCGGTGACTAGCTGTTTAGCAAGAGCCCCAGAACAACTGAACACAACATCGCAGAGGCTGACTTGATCTAGATTTATTTTAACATCATGCCCTTATTTGAGAAGTATGTGTTATCGGTGTATCCAGCTATCGCGAAAGAAAAGAAGCTTCCAATGCATTTCTTTAAAAAACAAAAGCATACCCGTATTCGCTCAGATTATGTTGCTCTCCCTTGGTTTGATTGTCGAATGATTTTTCTTGAACATTCAGTGTATCTTCATGCAATTCCTGTTCTCTACGATTTATTCGCATGAATTAGCTAGCAAACTGCAAATCTGGAGGCACTTCTTCTATCACGTTTAGCAGCTGAATGGTGCGTTATTGCCCCCTACTGTGCTGGAGTGTGAAAGTTGGGTACACCTTCCCACAAAACCCAGTAACGTCTAGCGGCAGCCCGAATCCTCATGGTCCTCCCAAGTAAAACTTCCGCTTTTAAAATAAAAATCTCTCGTTCCAATAAATGCAAGTATGTATACCTGCAGACCACAGAATCACAAATAATGTACTATTGCTCATTTTAAGCACAATTATTAAGACTAAATTTGTGTTTGTATTAACTGGGAAATGTATGACTTTCAGTGCGATAAATATTGTAACCTTATCTATGAATGAAAGCTTACTAGCTAAAACAATAAAGATAAATGGCTAAACCGCGTGGTTATTCATTACATCTCTAAGAAACTGATACAACAACATACATCAGGGAAAAGTTCTAAAAATGAAACAATACAGAAAAAAACAAAGGGAAAAACAGCGCTGGTATGCAATGGCACCTCTTTCATCACAGTGCGGTGGTGTGGTGATGGTGGACACAAACCAAGGCTACTTGCCTTCTCGATTGCAGATCTAACTAATTCTAGCAAACAGATGACGTGAACTACATAGGGCTTAGTATGTAGTTCTAGCTACTTATCCTGCCATGCAAGGGCAGGGCCACTATTGATCTCTCAATTTTTTCTGCTACAATCCATGCGGAATAGCTACTGTTTGGAGAGATGGGGCCAATCAGACTCTCTCCAAGCAGTATTCCTCCTTGATTGTAGTAAACCACAATTTGCTAACTTTTTAGTTTTTGGGGACATGCAGCTTTCCCTATTGTTGATATGGTGTTGTGACACAAATCACTACTATTTGACAATTGTGGTTTGTGTGACATAGGCACTTTCATAGCCTATTAGATAACTTATTAAATTGCCTCACAATCTTTTCACCTGAATGAAATCTCTGGTGCTTACTTAAACTGCATCTTGATTAAAACACACTTAAAACACTTCTCACAATTAATACATTTGTATGGCTTTGCACACTTGATACTTCAGCATGTGAATTAATCATGAATGGGTATGAATTGTCTCGTTTCAGACTGAGAGATTGCTTACTACAAACTTGTGACGACATTCCTTTTTTAGCCACATGATGACAGTATTTCCAAGTTGGATAATCTATTCGACCAAGTGTGACTCGCTGAGTCACACTCGCTCACTATCGAGTTTCGGCTGCCTTCGGCTTTCTGTCATTTACGCATGCGCACAAATGCACGTCAGGCCAGTCCATTTCGTCTCTCGCGTCCTGTGGATCCACTGTCTGGGTATGCTTGTTTTCATTCCGACCATAATTGCATCCTAGAAATTGTAACGCACTGTGAATTGTTCTTAATTATACACTTTTAATTTCTATTAAAGCATGATTTACTCTCAAGACAAGGGCGTAACCACATATTAAATATGGTGTGTGTGAGTGTGGGGGTGGGGGTTCATAATGAAAGGTAATGTTTTATATCTAAAAATGATTGGGGGGACACACAGATATGACTGTTTTGAATATTGGGGGGATGGACATGTCCCCACCCCCACTCGTTATGGCAATGTCTCAAGGCCATATTATGTCAGAAATAGATATTCCTGCCATGAAGAATAGATGTCCAATATTCACATTCCAGGACTTTAAATCAGTCAGATCAACAAATGCTTTATGTTCTGTAATGTGATCAAAAACAACAAATGAAACAAACATGAATTTACAAACATGAATTTAAGTGAAAATAAAGTTCTGAAAAGTACGAAAGTGTCCATTTCCTCTATGAGAAATTCATTCTGGGGCAGTTGTTATCAAGTGTCTCATAACAGGAAATAGCACCTAAAAATGGTGAGAGTAACACACATTTGGTCCTACTTTTACTCTTTGGAATAAAGCCTAGCTATCAAGATTCTTTAAACTTAAAAGTTAAAGTTAAAGTTACCCCTAACAGCTATTCAAGATCCTCAAGAGCGGTCCTAAACTGCTTAAGGGTTTCCACAAGATGGCTGCATTGATGAGATGGTGTGTGCGCATGTTTCGGGAGAGGATGGATTGTTAAAACTTTGTGACAATATGGAGCTGGTAAAGGGATATAAAGGGTGAAATGAAGGTTGTTAATGCATGTTGCAATTGCATGGGTGAAATTGCACATTTCTTGGCGACAGGGAAGATGCAAGTGACCCTGCACTCAGACCTCTGGGCCTATTTTATGTGTACAGGTAACCTGCTCGCCACCTCCTGTAGTTAACGTAACCACTGTACCACTCTCTGGTTAACCTTGCCACTGAACCCCAATAGTCTCCAGGCCAGAGATGCTGGCATTTGAGCATCGTGGATACCTCTGCACCATCTAAAGACGCAATACCAGCACTTTTCGTACTCCTCTGAATTGCAGATTGTGGAACAGAACATAATGTTTATTCGAGTCACTATGGACTTCCATGCTTCTTTTTTGTCCCAATTTGTAAGGCATTGGCAATGCTTAGGTTGTGGGTTTGATTCCCACTGGGGCCACATATACTGAAAAATGTATGCAGTCACTACTGTAAGTAGCTTTGGATAAAAGCGTCTGCTAAATGGCATACATTATATTATCATGAAAGGCTATTATTTTATAATCAACAAGTCAATGAAGTGACCAATGTTTGTGGTCTGTGAATTATGCTATTAGCAACCAGTGATGGTAATGAACTGAAAACATTTCCGGTACTGTGTGTGTGTGTGTGTATGTGTGTGAGATGGGGTGTGATGGTTCTGTGCGTGTGTGTGATGGTGGTGTTGGGTCTCAGGGGTGGAGCCATGACTCTGCCAGTCTGGGAAGCATCTAAATTTAGGCCATGCTCCCCGGCACCTCCCCCTGCCCCTCAACCCGGCCCCAGCTCTATCACACAGCCCTTAACGGACCAGGGAGCAACACACAGGATCCCTGAAGCCACTCTCAGGTAAGGAGCTGTTCTCTGGTGTGGAGGAGACTTATGATATGCTGGGTGGGGAGGGGGGTTTACCTGTAGGGCTGAGCGGGGTTGAGTCCACGGTCAGAGGAAGGCTTGATTGTCCTGATTCTCTTACCCCCACTGCTGTGTGCCTGAGGCCTGGAGGTCTGCTCAGCCTCTGCAGCTGTTACTGCTGCTATAAATACACACAGATACAGATTCACACACATTCACACACACACACACACACACACACACGCATGCACACACACAGATACTTACATACACACAGATACTTACACACTTTTTTTAAACTGGATGTGATATTGAAGCTGGTGTGTATTGAAGATGTGGATTAAAATATTGACAAGTGAGAAAAGCAGTGATAATTAGCCTGATAAGTGGGGAATGCAGTCACAGACCAGAGGGAAACTGTTCTGTGGTGGCATGTAGTCACTTTTGTAACAATTTTCTGAACCATCAGCATGTTGATTATCTGGACACTAAGGAAGTGATTGTGCCATAGTGCTCTTGCTTCAAGTATTTTGGGGGGTTTTGTTTATGTCTACGCCTAATTGATAATCAGGCCAGATCTGATTTGTAATGCCGTTAAAGCAAAAGTCAATGCCAATGACAACCAGACTGCAAAAAATATAGGTGGCATTTCTGACAAAGAACAAACATAAACCATAGTTATTGTCATAAACATACATAAAACATATAACATAAAACATAGTTATTGTCAAGCATAGAAAAAATGAACAATCTGTATGACACTAAAGGTATAACCTTTACTTCTGTTGTATAAAATAAGCATGTGTATGTGTGTATATGTATGTATGTACGTACATATGTATGTGTTTGTGTGTGTTTCTCCAGTACACAGTTGAAGAAGCAGTGCTGTCATGGCCACCCGGAGTGATCAGGAGAATGAGGTGGATCACGTGGTTCCGGACAGTGACACTCCCAGTGTCATGTCCAGCCCATCCAGTCACCTGCGCTGCTCCTCCCCCAGCAGGTCAGAGTGACACGTCCTGATCATTCAAATCCATATCATACTATTCATATTTTCACAGGTGTTTATTAATCATATTCCATAATGTATAAGTACATGCCATCACACAGTGTACATTGACCTGGTACAGTATACTCACCCCATACCCTGCAGCTCTAGTACAGTGTGAGTGCAGTACAGGACCAGGTCTAGGGGTAACAAAGCCATCTGCCTGCCAGGAGAGGCCACTGTTATAATTATATTAAGTATATGTACTAACTTCAGTATTAATAAATTATACTGTGTGCATAACTCCCTTGATGTGCGAGTAATACGCAATAATAAAACAACATCATATTGTTCAATAGATTGGCAGAGACTCGTTCCTAGAACCTGTATATTCTCTAACCCATTCATACTTTATATTGTGTGATCTGTACTGGGTCAGCGAGAGTAAAGTACCTAATTCATCACTGCCCTGACCGATGCTCCACACTGACTGCTGCTCCACACTGCTGCTCTTGCCATTGCTCTAGCTGCTTTCACCAGTGCTCTATACTGCTGCTCTGACCGCTGATCCACACTGCTGCTTCACACTGACCACTGCCTCACACTGAACACACTGTTGCTCTAACCACTGCTCCACACTGCTGCTCTGCAGGTTCTCGGTCATTTCGGGGACCGACACGGAGAGTATCTTCATGGAGCCCATGAACCTCTCATCCTTGCTGGCCACCAAACAGATCATCAATGAGGGTGAGCAATCAATCACCAACCAATCACCAATCAGCCATGAATCAAATCAGTCACAAATAATTAATCAGCGAATCATTCATTAATCACAATCAATCACCAATAAAACACAAGAGGGTATCTTATAAACGTATTATTATCACATTGCCTTTGTTTCATAATAACTCTTTATTAAGTCACAGAAAACAATACAAACAAGACTTGACCTGGTGCTGCAGCCAAACTGGACAAAACAGGACAAAACAAAACAGGTTGAGGTGGCTATATAAAATAGGAAAAGGAGGTTATGGTGTCTGTATAAAACAAGAACCAGCAGGTTGAGGTGGCTGTATAAAACAGGAAATAACAGGTTGGGGTGGTTGCATAAAACAAGAAACAGCATGTTTATGTGGCTGTAAAAAACAGGAAACGGTCTCAGTGTTCAGTCTAAGTTGCTCAGTGATCAGTCACTCAATCTCAGTGGTTCAATCTCAGTTGCTCAGTCTCAATATTAAGTCTCAGTGGTCCAGTGTCAGTGTTCAGTCTAAGTCATTCAGCCTCAGTGGCTCAGTCCCAGAGTTTCGTCTCAGTGGTTCTCTGTGCTCAGATTTGGGGCAGGAGGATGAGGTGGAGCCAGACCCAGCAGAGCAGATGATGGTGGAGGATCTGTATGAGCGTGTGAAGGACATGGTGGATGAGACCAGCCCCTACAACACACCCTGTGTACTGGACATCCAGCGGGCCCTGCTGAAGGACCGCCTGGAGGCGCCCCTCAACCCTGTTGACGAGGTGTGGCCCAACATATTCATCGCTGAGAAGTGAGTTACCATGGAAACCTCCATTCACCCAGCACATATGTCTGCACTGTACAGAGACCTGTTGTGTTGAACTGTGAGTGGATGTGAGTTGTAGAGTGGCGGTGTTGATATCTGATTGGCTGTGTGTGTAGAGTGGTTTGTTAAACTCTGTTTGACTGTGTGAGGTACAGAGCAGTTGTTTTGAGCTCTGATTGGCTGTGGGTTGTTGAGTGGTTGTGCTGAACTGTGATTGGGTGTGTGGGATACAGAGCGGTGTTGTTGAACTCTGATTGGCTGTGTGTGGTACAGAGCGGTTGTGTTGAACTCTGATTGGCTGTATGTTGTAGAGGGAGTGTGTTTAACTGTGATTGGGTGTGTGTAGTACAGAGCGGTTGTGTTGATCTCTGATTGGCTGTGGGTTGTTGAGTGGTTGTGTTGAACTGTGATTGGGTGTGTGGTATACAGAAAGGTTGTGTCAAAGTCTGATTGGCTGTGTGTGGTACAGAGCAATTGTGTTTAACTGTGATTGGCTATGTGTGTTACAGAGTGGTGTGTTGATCTCTGATTGGCTGTGTGTGTGTTGTAGAGTGGTTGAGTTGAACTCTGATTGGCTGAAAGTTGTAGAGGGATTGTGCTGAACTGTGATCAGCTGTGTGTGATACAGAGTGATTGGGTTGAATACATATTGGCAGTGTATTTTTTAGAGTGACTGTACTGAACTGTGATTGGCTGTATGTGGTAGAGAGTGGTTGTGTTGAACTGTGATTAGCTGTGTTTGTGTGTTGCAGGACTGTGGCACACACTGGGGCAGAGTTCTACGCTGCCATGAACATACAGTACCACGGCATTGAGGTGGACGACTTCCCCAGTGCAGACATTTCCCCCCACCTGCGCACAGCCGCAGAGTTCTTGGACGAAGCGCTGCTGACCCACAGGGGTGAGGGCCGGGGGACTGGGGTGAGGGCCGGGGCAGGGTGGGACTGGGGCGGGGCCAGGGGCAGGGGCTGCATGGGGTACCTCAAGATCACCCCTAACACTGCTGCAACATCACCCCTAACATTGCCTCAACATAGTGCTGGGCTATATGGCCTAAAATTGATATCACAATATTTTTTTGCTGATTATCGATATTCGATATGACTCGACATTTCTTGTACTAAAATGAATTTGTAAATAATAGCCCTTTATAAAACTGAATCAGACCAAATTGATTTATATTGTAAACCAGAATGTTTATTGAACAACTATGCTCTGCTGTATTAATAAATTTGAAATAAAATAGTCTTAAATATCAAATTATAAAAATATCAAACAAGAAAAGTCTGCAAGCACTTACTTTTCAGCTCCCAATCTCCCACGTAGTGCACAGTGAGGCTCATATAGGGTTGCATTGTACGACTTGACCACAGATCCGTAGTCGTAGAAAAGTGATTTACATTTGCCATTCTTGCAGTAACTAGTAGCTTTCTCCCTGACATTCATATAAAGTTTTGGCAACTCGTATCTCGGATCTAAAGTTTTGAGTAACTTTTTGAATCCTTCTTTCTCTACGGTGTACTTTATGCTTTGGAGCGGGAGAGGGACTCGCGGTTTCAGCTTGACACTTTCACTGTACTCAATTACATGCTTCAGCTTCAGGTGATTGAACAGATTTATAGTGTTGCCAGTATTCCTTGCAACCTCTTTCTTTCAAACCTTGTGTTTTTCAGTATCACTGTGCCTGAAACCAAACTATTTCCAAACAATATACGTTACTTGACCTTTTTTAGGGACTAATTCATTGCCACTCACACTAGACTCCTTCTCCGCCATGCTGACAACCTAGAACCACAACAAGCAGGGGGCGGAGTTGCTGGCGCAATGAGAGCAGGAGCAGTGAAATCTCATATGAAAGATTTCAAGTTGTCAGTAAAGAAAACTGGATTATTATTTTTTTCAAATCGTGCATCAACAAAATATTGATCGAATTGACGTGCACGATATATTGCCCAGCACTACCTCAACATCACCCCTAACAGCCTCAACATTACCACTAACAAGGCCTCAACATCACCCCTAATACTGTTACCCCAAACACAATGCCTCAACATCACCGTTAACACTACCTCAACATCGCCACTAAAATGTCCTCAAGATCACCTCTAACACAGCCCGACATCACCCCAGCACAACCTCAACATCACCTCTAACATGGCCTCAACATCACAGATAACAATGTCTCAACATCACCTCTCACACTGTCACCCCTAACACAGCCTCAACATCACCCCTAACACTCCATCCATTATCTATCCATCCATTATCTAAGCCGTCCTGGTCACCTGGAGCCTATCCCAGCATGCGTTCGGGCGAGAGGCAGGAATACACCTGGACAGGTCGCCAATCCATCGCAGGGCACATTCACTCCCACTCAACCTACGGGCAATGTCACCTTTGTCTTTGGACTGTGGGAAGAAACCGGAGTTGAACTGAAACCCCGGCCTGGATTAACAACCTTCTTGTTATTGCACCACCGTCTAACACTGTCATTTATAGCCTCAACATCACCCCTAACACTGTCACCTTTAAGTTGAACTGAAACTTAACAAAGGTTATTGATCTGTCATTTGTGTATGTTTCTGTGATTGATCTGTGATATGTATATGTTTCTCTGTGCGTTGCTTCCAGCAGGCTAATGTCTCTGTCACCACTTGTAGGGAAGGTGCTGGTGGACTCGGTGATGGGCGTCAGTCGCTCGGCGGTACTGGTTGCCGCCTACCTGATGATCTTCCACCACATGACCATCGTGGAGGCACTGCTGGCCCTGCGCAAAAAGCGGCCCATCTGCCCAAACGAGGGCTTCCTGAAGCAGCTACGCGACCTCAACGAGGCTCTGCTGGAGGAGCGGGACGAAGACGAACGCAGCGACACGCTCAGCCAGAGCTCTGTCATCGACACACATGCGCGCCAGGCAGACAGCATACTGGGAGCCCAGGTCCACTCCATCCTGGTGGAGGAAGAGGATGGGAGGAGTGTGGTGAGCAGCAGTGTCACTGGGAGCAGCGTGGGCGGGCATGTTCCCTCACTGCCTGGGGAAGAAGAAGGGGAAGAGGAGGATGTGGCACGCATGGTGAAAGAGTGGCAACAGCGGAACGAGAAGTACCAGAATGAGGACTGGTGGCAGGCGCAGCTGATGAGTGAGGACGAGGATGAGGAGCCACTGGTGGGAAGAAAGGTACCACTGCCGGAGGACCTGGAGAGCGTTACCAGTGCTGACGTGAGAGCTGCGACCGAGCGCCCGCGCCCGACCCATGCCGAGTCCGTCACCACCGACACCAGCTGCGTCGACCAGTGGAAGCAGCGCCTGCGCGAGATCGAGGAGCAGGCTGCTGCCCGTTACAAGGGGCGGGATCAGGAGGACGACAGCGAGAGTGGAGGCGGGGCTGGGGAGGAGGATGAGGATACCGGCTCCCTCTACAACTTCTGCAAGAGGAACAAGGACACACTCACGCCACTGGAGCGCTGGCGTGTCAAGAGGATCCAGTTTGGCTGGAACAAGAAGGACGCCGAGGCGGAGGGAGGGCAGGACGGCGGGGCCCAGGACGCCAAGACACCCTCGCTGGAGGATGTGAACCTGACCGCCTATCAGAGCTGGAAACTGCGGCAGCAGAAGAAGCTGGGCAACGACGACAAAGACGCCATCGCGGAGCTGAGCCGGGAACAGGACTCTGCACTGGCTAAGAGGAGGCAGCGGCGTGAGGAGCTGCTGGAGCGCTCCCGCCGCACCCTGGAGGAGAGCCAGTCGGCGTGCGGCTGGGAGACGGAGAGCGCGCTCAGTGGGAGCACCATCCCGCTCTCCGCATTCTGGCAGTTGGCCTCTGGCCGCAGCCCTGTCCCTGATGACTCTGCCTCCCTGCTGAGCTCGCACAGTAGCCGCTCCTCCCGATCTCAAACCCGCTCTGCCTGTGGCTCCACCCCAGCCCTGCCCACTCCCATGATCCCTCTGCAGGGGCAAGGGGCTGAGGTGGTGGATTTGCAGAGCATCCAGAACTGGATCGCCAACGTGGTGACAGAGACCCTACTACAGAGGCAGGGGGAGATGCTTACTGGGGGGGGTGGCCTGCCCTCGTCCCGTGCCAGCTCTGTGCTCAGCCTTGGAACACAGTCTGGGCGGGGCCTGGACGACGACAAGGCCTCCATGCTGAGCGGGGCATCGTACTCCAGTGGTCTGTCCCGCAGGGGGGGCGAGTCACTGCTCTCTGCTGGGGGAGCCTCCGCCTACTCGGGTTATGGGTCCGGCAGGGCAAAGATCACCAAAACCAGTGTGCCCCTTTACAGCCTCTTCCAGGACCAGGTGAACCTGCGCAAGCTGGACTCCATGGACAAGGAGATGAAATCTGAGATGAGGGACAAGATGGCTACCTATGAGCTTCAGAAGATCGCTGCGGACAACAAGCGCAGCACCCTGTTCAAGAAGAAGAAGAAGAAGGAAGAGAGCGATGAGGAGGCAGAGGACAATAGCGTGGAAACGACGAAGGCTGCAAGTAAATACAGCCCCACCCCCGCCCGCTTTCCTTCCCGTGACTCCACTCGCGACAGGCTGGACACGCCCACGTTAGGGTGCACTCGCAGTTTGGGCAGCTCTGCTGTGGAGAGGGACAAGGCCACCAGCATTGACAGGTGGCTCAATGACATCAGAGCACCGTCACGATACCCACGGCCCGACAGCGGCGAGAGGACTGAGCCTCGGGACCCCCTCCTCACCCAAACCACCGCCGAGCCACAATACGGCTTCTCCAGCCGGAGGAGGGACTCCGATAGCTCCTTCCACAGCGAAGAGGAGGAGGCTTTCTCCTCCTGCAGTTTCCGGGGCGACAGTGCGGATAACATTTCAGAGGCACCATACCACTCCAGGATGTCACCCCCAACAACAGACCCCTTGTCCAATGGTCTGAAGGAACCCCAGAACTATAGAATGCAGAGATCCTACACCTCTGAGGAGGAAGAGGAGGAAGAGAAGGTGAGGGAGCATGCACCGAGGAGGACATTCTCTCGTTACCAGGATGACCATGCAGAGCTGAGAAGAGGAGGCCATGAGGAAGAGGAGCAAGAGGAGGAGGTGTCCTCTTTTGTCAGTCGGTGTCGACTGCAGTCCAGGCAGGCAGAAGAGAACCTGGATGATGATGATGTTATTGGTGCCTGGAGAAGACAGCAGGAGTCAAAGCGTCGTACAAACAGAGGCAGTGACTCTTAGTTTGGAGCCCACTACCTCCATCTTCTGAAAAACTCCTCCTGTTTGGTATGATTACTTTCAAGAGCAGGACATTGTGTGCTTTTCTCTGCATAGTCTTTAGCCTTCAGCCTTCAGCTGCTTGGAGGGGAACTGTTGTACCACAATCCATAATTTTCACTCACAAAACTTTCCAGAAATCTTTATTTAAATTTTATTTTAAATTATACCACTCAGCACAGAATTGAAAATAAACGGGTGAGGTTGTTTTCCAATAAGTAAATGTTTCACACTTGTAGAGATGCCTTCAGCTCAGCGATATTTCACTGTATGATTGTCAACAAGTTCTGAAGACACAAGCATCAGGATTGAAGAAAAAATGCAAATCCCTGCTTATGTTTTATGGATTTTACAGGCTGGACACAAAAATATCAAGTCCACTGTGTTTCACACCCTCTACATCGGGGATGCAAAATTAGACACGTTTTTAGAACATTTGTTTTCAAAATAAAAATGAAAGTATATGATCTGTGGAATTGCCTGTTACCTTGCATGTTAAAACACAGCTACCTATTTCTCCTATCCAGTGGCAGGGTAGTTATTTTCATGGTGGTGCAGATGAGAGAGAAAATAGATTATTAACGTATATAAAAAGGATCTGACTGATGAAAATGTTGGCCATTGTTGATGACAATTTGGGCCATTAAGAGCACAGTAAACGGTCAGTATGTCCAGGTAAAGGGATGTCCTGGCACTATGTCACCAGCGACTGGCAATACCGCTCATAGGATCATCCTCTGACAACAAAGAACTGCTTGATTTTAGTGTTGCTCTTAGGATTTAAATAAATTGGATTATATGGGGTAATTGTAGACTCAGCTGAGGTTGCTTGGTTATTTTCGGCATGTTTCAATTTGTGCAGTGGTTCAAAGGCAAACACAAAAGTGAACTGTGTGCACCATAAAATTACACCTACAAAGTGCAGGAAACTTCTCCACAAATCCGTTTACTTTGTCCATGCCAACTTCTGAAAGTACTGAATCTCCTTAGCAGAAACCTAAATATTACACAGTTTATTTTAAAAGGCATGGGCTGTGTTTCAACCGCGGGTTCTGTCGCATGTGTATTTAACTGAACGTGAGTTACTTTTCAAAAAAGCGTGAGCAGACGCTTTGCGTCGTGCACGCGCAGCAAACTCATTCAGATTCTTTCCGGATGAACTGCAACCTGACGTTGACTGGTATTTAAATACATTTAATAAACAGGAATAAATTACACAATTATTAAAAACTTCGCGCCCAGGAATACACACCGGAAGCACAAAACCTTTTTACGTTTTGTTATAAGATGGGAAAGCTAGCGTTACATGTTTTCTTTTTTACATTTTGAGATTTTGCACTTTTCTCCAGCTATTTTCGATACGTAGCCTATGCGAAGCTTTATTTGCTTTTTAATCAGACAATCGTTGCTTGAATCGAAAGTGTACATAACGTACCATAAAATATATATCTTTCATTCGTATAAATTGAAATATCAGTAGTGTTACAAATAATGAAGATTGCTGGTGTGTCGCGAAGTGTGTAGTTCTCAATCTCGGGGCTGGGAATTCGGGTTAAATATTCAAAATGGCTGACGGAGGAGCAGCGAGTCAAGATGAGAGTTCAGGACCAGGTAATCATTACTACATTTTACATATTCATATTCATATTCAAACAGTATTTCTTTCTGCCTGGGTCGTGATGGAGGCAGAAACAAAGCAAACAATGTATCATATTGTTAGCGTCATGTTGACTAATAATCCGCTGCGTTAACTGAAATTAATACATAACTGGCTACTGTTGCTAGCTAGCAAGCGCTCTCCTCAAACTGCAGTGGGAACTAGGATTAACTAACAGTTACGTTACAGTCCAGTGCAATGGCAAATGTACAGTAAAACTTTGTGCGACAGGAACGCATATGTTGCGCAGTTACGTATTGATGTTTCTGCCGAGTAACCACGATTTTGCATATTTTGTTAGTAATCAGCGCAACGGCGCACATTTAGAGATTATTCACGACAGTTGATGTTTGCCAACTGCTGGCTAGCAGTAATTTATCCTTCTTTGAATATCTGACTAGCTAATTTTGTATGCTAATTTTGTCAGCTAGCTCTGCTTGGCTGCTGATATCGCAACGTGAACTTAGCGTGCTAGTTAGCTAACATTCACTTTACTGTTTATATATTCATCAGCTCGCCGGCAGCCAGCGTGTTTACATTGTAAATATCAGAAAGGGAAAATGGCTTGGTGCAATGCCGGCACGGCGCTTTGCTTATAACTCACCGAATTTATTCATCCTTTGTGCCCCTGCTTTGAAGCAGACGACGAGGGTGTTCACGCGTCCCTCCAAAGGGCTACAAGATCGACTTGATTTAACATTACGTTATCTCGGTGTAACCTATTATAACTTACATTACAGGTTAAGTGATTTGGGCAAAGATTAAATGAGCTCCGATTTGACTGTCGTTACAAGTATTTCGCTGTACGGTTAGCTAACATTCGTTTAGCTAGCCAGCTCACCAATAACATAATACAGTAGATAACGTTAGGGCGAGCCACTACGGCTTGTGTGTTAAGAAGGTAATCGCTATTTTACAGTTATAAAGGTATGTCTAAGACAAGTGCTCGATGTGGCATTGGGCAACGCTGGTTAGCCAGATGTCCACTGTGATGCATTGCCGACATTGAAAACGGCAATTCAACTCATGGTTGGTGCCAAAGGTAACCTTAATTACATTGTAACGTTATTTAGCAATGAAGTCTCTAAATAGGGTTTTCACTGGGTCACAGCAGTACAGTTGATTTTGCCTGCTGCTGCTTCTACTTCAGCCAAGATTGCGTGAAAAAACCCCGCTGGTGTGCTTTAGTCGGGCAGCTTGCCAAAGTTCGCTCGCTACCAACAACTGTTATTGTGAGTTCAGTTATTAGAGATGGCCTTTGACGTCGTTGTCCTTTATTGTTTGTGCCGTGAGCTTGCTTTCGAATTTTTCAAGCTCTCGAAAACCCCAACAGGGCGATAGTACTAGAACTAAGATTGCTTTGCCGTTTTTTTTAATCAACGTTAGCTACTATACAAGTAGCTAAACAACGTAACGTTGGCTAACATTACTTACGTTTTGTTTAACGTTTCGCCATAGAGTGTTATTCCGACATTGTGTCCCCATTGCCGTCGTAATGATTCGTTTATTAGATTTGAAACATTTTTTTAAATAGTTCGGCTGCGTTAGGCAAATTGGTGGTTATTTACGAGGAATAAATTCGCCCTTAAATTGAACGTTACAGAATTCAGGTGAATTCATTTTGGGCATTTTTTTATTTATTGAAATGGGTTAATTAATTTCCGTCTCTTATGTACATTGTTTTATAAATACATTTTATAGTTCTAATGTTTAACGTCGCAAAGTATGCGCAGGAGGATTAGCTAATTTACCTTCTCTGTTCTCATAATAAACAAGGGCTAATATTATAAGTTTCGGCCATTCGAGCCGCACTTCTGTCACGCAAGACCCAGGCTTTAGAGAAAAGCAGGCCGCGGGTATTTAAAAAAACCAAAAAAAAACGTGTGTAACTTGTATAACACACACACACACACACATACATGATAATGTATGCTTGGTTTGTTATGCACGCTCAGCACGACAATTCTGTTTTACGAAATTGTAACAGTTGGCTGACTACAGTTTTGTATGATCGATTAAAATAGCATGTATAACGTTATCTTTTTTCTTTATTCAGTAAGATAATAATCCAAGTTGACTGCTTTGTAACTAGTAAAATTTGTAAGTCAACTAATAAATGAAACATACCTTGGAATGAGAGTTTTTGTACTCCTAGTCCAAGTAAGGTGGGCATAACGGCTGCACCCGAACAAGGGACATCTGTAATCTAATAACCACTATCAGTGCTTTACCGGTAGTGTTTGTTTTGAGTAAGGTGTGCTGTTATCATTTGAAAAAGTAACTGTTCGGTTATGACTAGAAGTGGAATTGTGATTTAAAGAGCCAAATGTGTGCATTGTATTGTGGAACAGGCTATTCAGCGAAAGGACCTGTGCCCAGGGATCAAGTTTTGACCGTGCTGTGATAATTATTCGGAAGAATGCCTCACGGACTCAGTGGAATGTAGCCGCGGCGCCACCCCGCCTCTTTGTCCAAACTCATCTCCTTTGTGCAGTTTACTAACAACGTGTTTAGATTTACAGCCAGCTTCTGCCTATAATACCACAAGTCATGGGTTTACTCCACACTTTGTTATTTTTTATTTTTATTCCTGTACAAACGGGACCTTTTATCTGTCTGACGTCATGGTCAAGGTGCGCATAGACCTAACTAGGACACCGTTGGGAAGTTCACAGTAGTCTGAGAAAATGAGTCAGATGTAGTTGTCCCCATCATCGTACAATTTCAACCTGGCTATAATGGTTAATAAAATGTGCAGTATTGCAGTAATTGTTTTAGCGTTTTCATTGTACATATTTCTCAGCAATTAATGATGCATTATTTGTGGTTGCATTTGAATAATAAACAGTCACATGCTGACTACTTGGCTGGGTTTATATTTGCCACATCAAGGCCACTTTCAGAGCTTTTCATAGGTAAAAGCATAGTTGAGTTAGTCACATCAACACATGCACAACAGCACAGGCTGTAACAGCAACTACAGCACAGCCACTGCAACACAGCCATTGCAGTACAGTCAACACAGCACTACCTGCAGCACAGGTGGCACAGCATGGAATGTTGGCCTGGTGGAAATGTATTTAACACTCGAACCGCCAGGATTCGTTGTATACCTACACCCATGGCCAAAAGTTTTGAGAATGACACAAATATAAATTTTCACAAAGTTTGCTGCCTCAGTTTTTATGATGGCAATTTGCATATACTCCAGAATGTTATGAAGAGTGATCAGATGAATTGCAATTAATTGCAAAGTCCCTCTTTGCCATGAAAATGAACTTAATCCCCAAAAATACATTTACACTGCATTTCAGCCCTGCCACAAAAGGAATAGCTGACATCATGTCAGTGATTCTCTCGTTAACACAGGTGAGAGTGTTGATGAGGACAAGGCTGGAGATCACTCTGTCATGCTGATTGAGTTAGAATAACAGACGAAGCTTTAAAAGGAGGGTGGTGCTTGAAATCATTGTTCTTCCTCTGTTAACCATGGTTACCTGCAAGGAAACGCGTGCAGTCATCATTGCTTTGCGCAAAAAGGGCTTCACAGGCAAGGATATTGCTGCTAGTAAGATTGCACCTAAATCAACCATTTATCGGATCATCAAGAACTTCAAGGAGAGCGGTTCAATTGTTGTGAAGAAGGCTTCAGGGCGCCCAAGAAAGTCCAGCAAGCGCCAGGACTGTCTCCTAAAGTTGATTCAGCTGCGGGATCAGGGCACCACCAGTGCAGAGCTTGCTCAGGAATGGCAGCAGGCAGCTGTGAGTGCATCTGCACGCACAATGAGGCGAAGACTTTTGAAGGATGGCCTGGTGTCAAGAAGGGCAGCAAAGAAGCCACTTCTCTCCAGGAAAAACATCAGGGACAGACTGATATTCTGCCAAAGGTACAGGGATTGGACTGCTGAGGACTGGGGTAAAGTCATTTTCTCTGATGAATCCCCTTTCTGATTATTTGGGGCATCCGGAAAAAGGCTTGTCCAGAGAAGAAAAGGTGAGCGCTACCATCAGTCCTGTGTCATGCCAACAGTAAAGCATCCTGAGACCATTCATGTGTGGGGTTGCTTCTCAGCCAAGGGAGTGGGCTCACTCACAATTTTGCCTAAGAACACAGCCATGAATAAAGAATAGTACCAAAACATCCTCCGAGAGCAACTTCTCCCAACCATCCAAGAACAGTTTGGTGATGAACAATGCCTTTTCCAGCATGATGGAGCACCTTGCCATAAGGCAAACGTGATAACTAAGTGGCTCGGGGAACAAAACATCGAAATTTTGGGTCCTTGGCCAGGAAACTCCCCAGACCTTAATCCCATTGAGAACTTGTGGTCAATCCTCAAGTGGCGGGTGGACAAACAAAAACCCACAAATTCTGACAAACTCCAAGCATTGATTATGCAAGAATGGGCTGCCATCAGTCCGGATGTGGCCCAGAAGTTAATTGACAGCATGCCAGGGCGAATTGCAGAGGTCTTGAAAAAGAAGGGTCAACACTGCAAATATTGACTCTTTGCATAAACTTAATGTAATTGTCAATAAAAGCCTTTGACACTTGTGAAATGCTTGTAATTATACTTCAGTATACCATAGTAACATCTGACAAAAAGATCTAAAAACACTGAAGCAGCAAACTTTGTGAAAACCAATACTTGTGTCATTCTCAAAACTTTTGGCCACGGCTGTAGAACCGCCAATGGGTAAAATTTACCCGCACATTTATTTTGCATTGATATTGCTAAAAAATGTATACTGTCGCTGCAAGAACACATTTGTTTCACAAGGGAATGTCTAAGATCACAAAATAACAATGCTTGATCATCCGTTGTGTTTTAGTTGTGCATTTGAACAAAGTCGTGTGAATAAACGAAAATCACAAAGAAATACGTGTTAATCAATTCAACAAAGTTGTATTTATTCATAAACACCATCGATGGTTACAAGGATACAACACTATCGACACAACGTTCATGTAGGCTAGCAAACTGAATGAAAGAGCCGAACATAGGCAAAATATAGGCATTAGGGTAAATGGCCTACAATATAAAACAACAAACAACAAAGCCATGTGTGAATAAACGAAAATCACAAATAAGAATCCATTCAACAAAGTTTGACATTTATTAATAAACATTTACGACACATTGCATTGCCAATTGACAGGATAGAAATAACCTAAGTGAAATAGGCACCTTAGGCAAACTGAACATAAAAAATATGAATTTGCCTTTTACGCTCAAAATCATTGGCCAATTCACAGTTAGCACAAACACTCAAAACCATGACTGCACACTTTCCACATACAGCGTTTCATAATCTTTGATGACAAGTAGACGCCAATGCCATTAGGCTACGTTGCCCACTGGCACTGAAGCAATGATGTTAGATTAGATACAGTAGCCTATTATAACACGTATCTGTCACAGTAGTTACGTTACGCTATCAATAGCTAGCTAGTGCAGACATAAATATAATTGAGTTATTGAGATACCTTATCGATAACTAGCTAGCTATAGGTACAATCAGAGTGAATGCCTACCTTGCGCAAGTGCTGTACATATACCCATAGTTGACAACCACTTGTAACCAAAGCCAATATCCAACAATGCATGGCCTGGTGTAATGAGCACAAAACCTGTACTTCTGAGTAGTGGAAGAAAGTAATATGGTCTGGTGAGTTGCCAAATGAGCCTTCAACCCACATTGCCGCTTCCCAACTTTTTAAACATTATGGTGGATCTGTTATAGTATGGGCAGCCATCTTGTGGGAGACATCAGGTCCGATTATTGCTTTGCATGGTTGAGTTATGACTGGGGAATACAAAGCCATTTTAGGCGATCAAGTGCACCTTATGTACCTCAAGATGTTTCCATATTCCAAGATGGTAACGCCCCATTTCACACTGCTAAATGGATTCAAGCATGGTTTCACGAACACCTGGATGAAGTCAAACACCTTCCATTGTCCCCCCAATCACCAATGATGTTCAAAACATCATTGAACCTATGGGAAGTTGTGGAATGAGTGTGGAGTAAATTTCCACCGCCTTCATCTAAACTGGAGGCTCTCCTTGAAGAATGGTCGAATATTCCACTAGCTGTGTTCAAAACTTGAATGTATGAGAGCATTCCAAGAAGGATCAAAGCTGTTCTGAAGGCAAAGAGTGGCCCAACTGCTGTTACCACTGCTAAACTGATGGATTCAGTTACCGGAAATGCCTCAAACATTAGTGACTTTGTAGCTAGCTACATAGCAAACACTTATTGATATATCTAGGTTTATGCAATAACGTTACCTGTGGAAAAAAATGATGCAAACCACTGGGTCCTTCTCTGTGGCTCGGTAGCATGATTCTGCAAAAGTGCAGATTTAGTTTTTTCTTTTGATGTGCTGTTTGGAGGTAGGGAGGACTGGTTTGATGTGGTGGGTCAAGTCTGGGTTTTTCGGCAATCGAATATGGGTGACAATGAAAACAACCTCATTAACTGGCAGTTAAAAGTTATTGAAATGACATAATTTACCTAATTTATTTAGTAATTTAAATTTAAATTAGAGTTTTTGGAGCCTTCACAGCAGCAGAATCCCCCTCCACAGCTACAAAGATCAGGTAGTGTATTGTAGTCATGGCAATGGTAGTGCTGTGTAGGAGAGTAAGTGGAGTTTGGTTCTGATTTCATTTAAAATTTTCCTTTTTTCAGTGGTTTAGTCATTTACATAACCACTGCTCCACACTGCTGCTCTGATGTGTGCGTGCGTTTGTGTGTGAGTGTGTATGTGAGTGTATTTATGCGTCCATGTGTATGTATGAGAGAGCGTGTTAGTCTGTGTGTGTGTGCTTTGGGCGTTACTGTGTTTGTGTGTATGTCAGTGGGTGAATGAGTCAGTGTGTGTGTGTGTGTGTTTTAGTGGATGAGTCAGTGTGTGAACGAGTTAGTCTATAAGTGTGTATGTTAGTGTGTGAGAGACTGGGTCTGTGACTGTGAGTAAGTGTGTGAGTGAGTGAGTCTGCAAGTTGTGTGTGTGTGTGTGTCAGTGAATCTGTAAGTCTGTGAGTGAGTGTATAAATGGTTGAGTGAGTCTACGTGTGTGAGTGAGTGAGTCTACGTGAGTGTGTGTGAGTGTTGAAGTGTCTGTTTATGCTCTGAAGACTCTTGGGGCAGTAGTTCTTTTCTATATGCGATCCAATTAATATGCTAATGTTTTGATAAATATTCATGACAGATTTAAATTATTCAGAAAGATTTCTGTGGTCTGTATAAAATGGATTACTCCCAGGACTTAAAAGCTGGCTCTGCAGCGCTAACGAGCTGGGCCAATTTGCATACGATTCTAATCAGCTGCATTCTGATTAAGTCTCATTATGGCAGCTGCCAGCTGGAAGCTTTGTTTCTGTTTCATTCCCGCCATAAAAGGGATGTCGTGACCATCACACTGGGGAGGGAGAGAGGGAGAGGTGGGAAGAGAGGGGGAGAGATGGGAAGAGAGGGGGAGAGATGGGAAGAGAGAGGGAGAGCGCTGCTGGAATCTTCTCACAGAGAAGCAGTGAATCTTGTGCTGTTCCTTCTCCTTGTCGCCACTTATCGCTGACCTGCTGCTCTCCACTGTGCCACTTTGTGGGGTGGGTCTGGTTGGCAGAGCTGCGTTGGATGTGTTGGAGCTTGCGTTGGATGTGTTGGAGCTTGCGTTGGGGCTGGGTTGGAGTTTGTGTCAGAGCTGTGTTGGGACTGTGTGCGCGTGCGTGTTTGTGTATATGCGTATGTGCGTGCGTATATATGCATGTGCAGGTGTGTGCGTGTGTGTGTGCTTGTGTATCTGTGTGTGTGTGTGTGTGCGTGCGTGTGTGTGCATGCGTGGGGGGGGTGTATGTGTGTGTGTATGAGTGTGTGTGTATGCATCTCTATGTAAGAACCTGCTCAAAGTTACTTTATTCGGTCAGTACCACTGTGTTTAATGATGTATTATATTAATAAGAATGATATATTATATTTTTGTAATATATTTGGGTGATGAAGTATTTTCGCCACCAAGCTGCAGTGATATTTCTCTTGAGTGTGAATCCCCTTGTGTCTGTTTCAGAATCCAGAATGAGAAATCCATCAGAAAGCAGTAAAGATGCAGAGGACTGTGGAAATGAGGGCACTGGTAAGTTCAAACCCACTCTGTACCCCAGTGCATCCCACCATACCCCACTGTACCCTGCACTGCACTGCCCTGCCCTGCACCCCACCGGCATCCCATGGCGCCCTGCTACACCCACCATACCACACGTTATCCCAACTCTATCCCACTGCCCCCCCACTTAACCCCACTCTATCCCACTGCACCCCACTGCACGCGTTGAGCACAGAATCGTAGGGCCCGCCCCCGGGTAGAGCCGCCACCGGGTGGTAGTAGCAAATACTCAAACGGGAACTTTTAAGGTGGCAGTAATGGTTCATGGAACTGGACTTGCAACTCAGAGGTCGCTGGTTCAATTCCCAGGTGGGGGCATTGTCGTTGAACTCTTGAGCAAGGTACTTAACCTGAATTGCTTCAGTAAAATATCCAGCTGTATAAATGGATTGTATGTAAAGAAATGTAGACTTGTGTAAGTCGCTCTGGATGAGAGCGTCTGCTAAATGCCCAAAATGTAAATGTAAGGCCAAAGTGGCCCACTGTGCCTCGCTCTACCCCACTCTTCCCCACTGCGCCTACACCACTGTACCCTACTTGTCATGTGCTGTTGTGGTAAGGTTCTCTCACTGACCCCCTGTTCTACTCTCCCTACAGTTGCTCAGATTAATGGACTGGACATTCAGAGACAAACTGCTAACACAATCACCAACGCACACACAAACGCCCTACTGCAACAGGTAACACGCGCGCACACACACGATACATATTTGTAATCAGTTTTTATTGGATTTTCAACTTAACAACATATAACACAATATAACACAGCATAGTAATAAAACGGATACCACAATTCTTCAGATAATGCTGTAAAATATGTGTAATAGGAACAATGTCTGTGTTACTGTAAGGTAATAAGGGGTATGTGTTACTCTCAGCAGTAGTAAGGGTGTGTGTATTACTCTCAGCAGTAGTAAGGGTGTGTGTATTACTCTCAGCAGTAGTAAGGGTGTGTGTATTACTCTCAGCAGTAGTAAGGGTGTGTGTATTACTCTCAGCAGTAGGAAGGGTGTGTCTATTACTCTCAGTAGTAGTAAGGGTGTGTGTATTACTCTCAGCAGTATTAAGGGTGTGTGTATTACTCTCAGCAGCAGTAGTAAGAGTGTGTGTATTACTCTCAGCAGTAGTAAGGGTGTGTGTATTACTCTCAGCAGTAGTAAGGGTGTGTGTATTACTCTCCGCAGTAGTAAGGGTGTGTGTATTACTCTCAGCAGTAGTAGTAAGAGTGTGTGTATTACTCTCAGCAGTAGTAAGGGTGTGTGTATTACTCTCAGCAGTAGTAAGGGTGTGTGTATTACTCTCAGCAGTAGTAGTAAGAGTGTGTGTATTACTCTCAGCAGTAGTAAGGGTGTGTGTATTACTCTCAGCAGTAGGAAGGTGTAAGGGGAGACATGGGTTTCACTGTGAGGCGCACTGACCACATGCCACCCACAACTCCACACTGACCAGCCCAGAGGCTTGGGGCTGCCAGGGTTTCCATGCTGGAGGTGTTGTCGCCATGGCACCAGCTTGGTTTTGGGTGGAAAATTGCAGAAGCTGGCCTCTTATCTCCTGGCAGCAGCAGTGTGGTATGCTAATGAGCTGCTCTGCAGTCACTCAGAAACAGGCAGAGCATATGCAAATCATACTAAATTTACATAACTGCTTTTTTACTTTTTATTTATTTATTTATTTTACTTTTTTTATTATACACATTTATTTAAGATTTTTTCCCCAATTTGGTAGCCGATTGGCACCCTGTTTCTAATTCAACTATCCCCTTGAGCTCGCCGCTGCAACCCTGGGTCCGGCAGTGACAAAGGTGCCGAGCTGCCTCCTCCGAGACGGAACTCACCAAGCTGTCGACTGTAACTCTGATACACACAGAGCCACTTTGCATGCGGCGAGCTCCTGCCAGCTTCTCTCCCCCTTCCCTCTGGGGCGGACAGCCAATTACCACCCCCAAATGGGGCTCCCGGCCAGAGCCGGGTTGGCGCAGCTGGAGATTAAACCCTGACTGCAGTGGGCAACTTGCACCCCGGGGCGAGTGCCTTTACCTTTATGCCACCGGGGGCCCCCATAACTGCTTTATAATGAACAGACACGGAGTCACAGTCAGATACCACGGCTGCTGCACTGGAGGCAGTCAGCTGCAGAGAGAGTCATAGACAGTGTCAGACTCGAGCGCAGCAGCAGTGGTATCTGACTGACTAACTCTGACTCCAGTGCAACAGCAGTGGTATCTGACTGTGACCCGGTGTCTGTGACTCTCTCTTTCTGCAGCTGACTCTGATTCCAGCGCAGCAGCAGTGGTATCTGACTGTGAATAACTCTGACTACAGCGCAACACCAGCGGTATCTGACTGTGACTCTGTGTCTGTCACTCTCTCTGCAGCTAACTCTGACCCCAGCACAGCAGCAGTGGTATCTGCCTGTGACTCTGTGTCTGTGACTCTCTCTCTCTCTGCAGCTGACTCTGACTCCAGCGCAGCAGCAGTTGCTGTTGCAGCAGGCTCAGGCGCAGCTCCTCGCCGCAGCAGTGCAGCAGTCTGCCAGCCAGCAGAGCACCACGTCTGGAGCCGCCATCTCTGCGTCCGCCGCCACACCCATCAGCCACATCCCCCTGTCCCAGCCCATCCACATCACACCTGTAAGGCCCCTGTATAACACCTGTGTTATCGTACCTGTGTGATGCCTGTATTGGCATACCTGTGTGATAGCCTGTTTTGTGTGACGCCTGTATTGGCGTACCTGCATCGTGCGATGGCCGTGTACCTGTTGTAACGTCCCTCTGTCTCTCTCCGGTGGTGTGGAGGACCTGCAGCAGTTTATATTGGTGCAGCCGGGCCACCCCATCGCAACGCAGCTGCAGCCGGCGCATTTCATCATCTCCCCGAACGCAAAGGGGCAGCCCAGTATGTCTGCCGCCGCCTGCCACACCCACTTCCCCTCCCCGCCCCGTTCCATCTGCAGGACTGACAAGCCCTGACGTGCCCTCTCATATCTCTGCTCTACAGGTTTCCTGCAGCCCCAAAACCTGCTAACGCAACTACCTCAGAGCCAGGCCAGCATACTGCAGCCTCAACCCAGCCTCACCCTCACCACACAGGTCTGGGATTTCCCAACTCTTCATCACTCCTCCTCACATCACCTCATAACGTCACGCCCTCATAGCTTCAGGGCTTGCGCTTTTCACCACCTCTCTCAAGAAGCTGCAGTTCCTTTCTGATCCTCAAGGCGAGGAGCAAAAGGAAAATGTTTTTTTTGACAGAGTAGGCAAAATAAAAACATAAAGAACAAAATTGTTATTGGTGGGATGACTTGATTTTAAAAATTCTGTTAAGGGAGCACAATATTTTACACTTTGGTGTTGAATTTAATTGTTGTAAGATAATTTGTTGTTTCCTCTCATGACTTCGTAGAGGTGTAAAAACTGAAAGCAACGTCAGTTTTTAGACTTGTGCCCTTACACCAGTGTTTCTCAAATAGTGGGGCGATGCCAGGGGGGGCGCGCGTGACCAGAGGCGTAGCGTGGGGGGTGCAAGAGGGGCGCAAAATTGAAGAAAACGTTAAAAAAATAAAATAATTTTTAGCACCGTGGACCGATTCCGAGGGGCGCGTAGCACCCCCCCCCGGTCCGCGAAATACATAAACTGGTCTCAGCTTTTTTTCGCGTAGCACCCCGGTCCGCGAAATAAACGAACTGGTCTCAGCTTTTTTTCGCGAAATGTTTTCTTCTTCCTAGGGGGGGCGTAACAGAAAATAATTGAGAAGCACTGCCTTACACCAACACTCAGATTGGCACTTAATTGTATAATTGGTCATGTTCATTTGAGCAATTGGCATTAACTGCTGAAAATAGAGTGCCTACAGTGATGCCTTGAGGATCAGAAAGGAACTGCAGCTTCTTGACAGAGGTGGTGAAAAATGCATGCCCTTACTCATAACATACAGTCAGGACCAGAGTTATTGGCACACTTGATGAGATGAAAATGAGCAAAAAAAGGCTGTATAAAATAAACAACTCAGATAATGAGCTATATTTTATGCTCAAACATATGGGAAAACTAATACAATTACACTAATTTTTCTTTATTTTTTATTGGGAAATATATTTTAAGCATTTAGCAGATGCTCTTATCCAGAGCACCCCTAAATATTATTTTAAATAAAGCCGAACAAAGATACATCTGCAATAAAATTATACTTCTTTAAGTTCATCTCAGTCTTAACCCCCTGAGGTCCATGCTTAGCTCAGAGAAGGTTTGTGATTTTGGCGTGGTCTGATATTTATCTCAATTTCATCAACTTAACACACACTTACTCCAAAGTGTTTGATATTTTTATTTGAAGGACAATCACAGCTCCATTTATATGCCATCAATAGTTTGGTCAGTATCATATGCAGCTTGTAAATAGATCTACAAACACACAAGTTAAAAAGAGTAAATTTTTCTGCCGTCACAAAAGTTATGAAAGCACACACTAAACTATAGTGACTAATTGTTTTGCCAATGTGCGTTTGTTCATCAAGGTCTTGGTTATGTAAGGGTGTGAAAATAGTTTAGCACATCTGAGATCTAAATAGCTAAAAACCTGTTTTTATCAGAACTGGTCACATTTATTTCAGGCTGTGAGAGGGCTATATGCCAAACCCTGAATATTCATGATTCATTGTCCACACCTCTAAGATCTGTCAGATGGGCCATCTCTCTCTCAAAGGCCATCAGACAAAGACAAAAGCCATCAGAGTAAGCAAGTCAGTGAGCCATGCAGAAGACAGAAAATAAATATGCTTTTTTCATTTTGGAAGATTTATTGAAAACAGCACACAAACTATATACAAAAAATTCCAAATTAAAACACGGTGAAACATTAAAACATCAGTTTTTCTAGTCTTTGGTGCCACTTCTCAAAACAGTTTCTGGTCAATTGTAGACACAAGGGAACATCACAAACCTTGCACTCCCATGGAGTGCACTGTTGTTTCTCCGACATCTTGCAGAGTATGTATTTCTTGTGACCAACAGAAGCCAGGCATAGGGAATAGGCATTAGGAAATTTTATATTTACATCATACACAAGTCTCTACAGAATACAAACATCACAGTACGTGCTTTGTCTTCCACATCGTCGTCACTGTAAACATAAAAAGCAAAAGGTTGTAAGGACATACAATACATCAGAGCCTTACAGTGAATAGCTTTTTTTTAAAAATAACATTTTAGGCTGTTTGAAAAGTATTTTTACATAGGTCTTGAGTGCCTATTGCAATTTGTTACGTTGCAACAAACGGAATATATAGTCACAAGACGCGACATACACAAATCTCTACAGAATACAAACATCACATCTGGCAGAGGAATGCCACATATTACAAGTCATACAGCCTAACAATAATGCACATAAAACACATACCTTTGTGTAGGAGTCCTGCATGGCTTTTTTGGTGGAGGAGTACGTGCTTTGTCTTCCGCATCGTCGTCACTGTAAACATAAAAAGCAAAAGGTCGTAAGGACACACAATACATCAGAGCATTACAGTGAATAGCTTTTTTTTAAATAACATTTTAGGCTGTTTGAAAAGTATTTTTACATAGATCTTGAGTGCCTATTGCAATTTGTTATGTTGCAACAAGCGGAATATGTAGTCACAAGACGCGGAATTCATATATTTTAACGAGTATTTGATAACTTAAGTTAAGGAACTGTATTGTGGCCTTCCATTACTTCCTGTTTCACTAGGATATAAAAATGACGTGACACACAAGTAAAATTCCTTTGTCATCCATCACCATGGGGCAAGCGAAAGTACTGTTAAATAAAAAGATACAGATGGTTTTTGACCGACACAAGTCAGGTAATGGGTGCAAAAAAACCCCATAAACTGTTAAACGCACCACTAACCACCCCCTCCTCATTTTCATTGAGGGTGCCAATAATTCTGGACCTGACCGTATAACCCAGATCTCACACATAAGGGACTACAGTGCCCATCATGCCTGTGTTCACTCAGTTACAGAGGTCAGGCACCGAAGGGACTGCACTTCCCATCATGCAGTTCCCTATGTTAACTCAGAGTAACAGCAGTCCGGGCGCTGATGGCAGAGGTGTGCTCTGTTCCCCACAGCCAGCGACACCGACGCGCACCATAGCGGCCACGCCCATTCAGCCCCTCCACCACAGCCAGGGCACACCCAAGCGCCTGGACACGCCCACTCTGGAGGAGCCCAGTGACCTGGAGGAACTGGAACAATTCGCCAAAACCTTCAAACAGAGAAGAATCAAACTGGGCTTCACTCAGGTCAGGGGTGAGAAGAGGGGCGCGGGGTGGGGGGTTTTTGAAGCTGCGGTCACGTTCGCAGGTTTAGTATCTTAATTGGGTTTAGTGGGGCTGCTGTTTAACCTGGGTGTGTCTCTTCTCCTGCCTTTCTCCCTCTCTTGCAGGGGGATGTGGGACTCGCCATGGGGAAGCTGTATGGAAATGATTTCAGTCAAACCACCATCTCTCGCTTTGAGGCCTTAAATCTGAGCTTTAAAAACATGTGCAAGCTCAAACCTCTTCTGGAGAAGTGGCTCAGTGATGCAGGTGGGTCCATTGAGGCATTGTGGGTACCCGTATGTTCTGCAGTGTGTGTGTGTGTGTGTGTGTGTGTGTGTGTGTGTGTTACTCAGGTGTGTGTGTGTGTGTGCGTGCGTGCGTGCGTGCGTGTGTGTGTATACTCAGGTTTGTGTGTTACCTGTCTCTTTAGAGAACATGACGTCAGACCACGCCCTGTCCAGCACGAGTGCTCTTGGTGCAGCAGCCATGGAGGGGCTGAACCGGAGGCGCAAGAAACGGACCAGCATCGACACCAACATCCGCGTGGCATTAGAGAAGAGTTTCCTGGAGGTGAGCGATATTCCCCATTATAGAGCCTGCTGAGAGAGTCCCCCATTACAGAGCCTGCTGAGAGAGTTCTCCATTACAGAGCCTGCTGAGGGAGTCTCCCCATTACAGAGCCTGCTGAGAGAGTTCTCCATTACAGAGCCTGCTGAGAGAGTCCCCCATTACAGAGCCTGCTGAGAGAGTTCTCCATTACAGAGCCTGCTGAGAGAGTCCCCCATTATAGAGCCTGCTGAGAGAGTTCTCCATTACAGAGCCTGCTGATAGAGTTCTCCATTACAGAGCCTGCTGAGAGAGTTCTCCATTACAGAGCCTGCTGAGAGAGTTCTCCATTACAGAGCCTGCTTAGAGTCCCCCATTACAGAGCCTGCTGAGGGAGTTCTCCATTACAGAGCCTGCTGAGGGAGTTCTCCATTACAGAGCCTGCTGAGGGAGTTCTCCATTACAGAGCCTGCTGAGAGAGTGCTCCCATTTAGCAGGACTTGCATGCTGAAAGGGAAGCTTTGCTCTCTTTGCCCCTTTAAGCAGAACCCCAAGCCCACATCGGAGGAGATCACCTTGATCGCCGACCAGCTCTGCATGGAGAAGGAGGTGATCCGAGTGTGGTTCTGCAACCGCCGCCAGAAAGAGAAAAGAATCAACCCCCCCAGCAGCGCCAGCAAGGCCATCTACTCCTCCCCCGGTAACACTGCGACCACGCTGACGGTAAACCCCGCCCTCTCCCTGGGTGGCACAGCCGTGACCAGCCTGGCTTTCACAGGTGAGCAGCACAGGTTGAATGTGGCAGTGTGATTGTTGCTGTTGGAGGTGGCAGAGCGATTGAGTTATGGTTGAAGGTGGCAGAGCGATTGAGTTGTGGTTGAAGGTGGCAGAGCGGTTGAGTTGGTGGTTGAATGTGGCAGTGTGGTTGTTTCTGTTGAAGGTGGCAGAGCGATTGAGCTGCTGTTGGAGGTGGCAGAGCGATTGAGTTGTGGTTGAAGGTGGCAGAGCGGTTGAGTTGGTGGTTGAATGTGGCAGTGTGGTTGTTGCTGTTGAAGGTGGCAGAGCGGTTGAGTTGCTGTTGAATGTGGCAGTGCGGTTGAGTTGCAGTTGAAGGTGGCAGTGCGATTGAGTTGGTGGTTGAATGTGGCAGTGCGGTTGAGTTGCGGTTGAAGGTGGTGGTTTGTTGCAGGCACGGGCCTCGGCGCTTTGAGCACGAAGACGGCGGCGATCGTCTCCATGGCGCCAACAACCATGACCTCAGTGATGACCTCCACCTCCCCCAGCCCCTCCCACACAGCACATCAGATGACAGGGATAGAGCTGGCTGGAGTGCAGGAGGCGGGCGCGGCCTCTTTGGGGGCAGGGCAGGTGATGGTGGCCGCACCCGGGTTCTCTGCTCAGTTCCCCAGCACTAGCCTAGCCGCCATGGCCGCTGCTGCTGGACTCGGCCCCGCCCTCATGACCTCACCTCAGTTCAACCCGGGGTGAGTCACTGCGCTCGGATTGCAGTTACCCGTGTTACCTGCGTGCGATGTACAGGGGGTATTTGTATTTTGAAGTAACTAGATCGCAATTAAAAAGGAGTCTACACGTTTCTTAATGGTCAATACTAATTATCGATATGTTTCTGTTATCAAAGATGTTTTAAAATCAACTCTTTGATATGTGAGTTTCTAAAGCAGCATGAGAGATTTAACAAGATTGTGAAAGAGGTCAAATAGTTGGTGCCCAAATTACAAGTGCGTCAGTCACAGAAATGGCAAAATGATTTGATGTGTCAAGGGGAACAGTGTCGTGAATCATGATGGCACACACCAAACAATGAAAAACTGTATCAGGAAAGAGGAGGAGTGGTTGCAAGTCGAAGCTCACCGACAGGGATAGACTGACACTTAACAGGATAGTTGCCAAAAACCTCAAAACAACATCCTCAAAAATTA
The DNA here is from genome assembly GCA_029706075.1 of Aldrovandia affinis. Taxonomy (NCBI): domain Eukaryota; kingdom Metazoa; phylum Chordata; class Actinopteri; order Notacanthiformes; family Halosauridae; genus Aldrovandia; species Aldrovandia affinis. The sequence continues at coordinate 736,777 of JAINUG010000045.1, read as the reverse complement.
CCACAGAACTGAATCTACACCTCCGTGACCCAGTCTCAACAAAAACTGTGCGTCGTGAGCTTCACAAATCTGATATTTATGGTAGGGCTGCAAATCGAAAACCCAGGCCAATGCGCAACAACGCAAAACCTGGTGTAATGAGCACAAAACCTGGACTTCTGAGCAGAGGAAGAAATCTCTTTTAAATCTTTTACTCTTTTTCCTTCATCTGGTTTGTGTTTGGAAAAAGCCAAAGGAAGCCTTCAACCCACATTGCCTGTTGCCAACTGTTAAAAATGGTGTTGGATCTATTATGGTATGGGCGGCCATCTCACGGGAGTCATTAGGTTCGATTATTACTCTGCATGGTAGAACTACGGCCAAGGAATACAAAACGTTTCCTCAATATTGTTCCCGTATTCCAAGATGATAACGCCCCCATACAGACTGTTAAACGGATTCGAGTTGTAAGAGCATTCCAAGAAGGCAAAGGGTGGTCCAACTCCTTATCAGTTCATAAACATTCACATATTGTTTGGTGTTTAATTCCATTGTCTACCCCCCCCCCGCGGTTACTTGTGTTAACTGTGTGACGTAGCAGCCTGTGTTTGATGATGTTATCTGCATGTGATGCCTGTCTCTCTCTGCAGTGGCGCGCTGCTGAGTTTGGCCCCCGGGGGCCTCAGCAGTGCTCTGGGTCCGCTGGCCACCATCCAAGGTGTGTGGAGTGGCAAGTACAACTGTTTATTTTCCACATGTAACACCTGTCTCACCTGTATGTAGGCCTGCAGAGTTGTACCCTGTTCCAGCTCCACTGGGCTGGCCGGACTGGCTCTGTTTCACACGACCAATCTCTACGCATGACTGAAGGTGTAACTCTTTGACTGTCCTCCCACTTCCCCTCCTCCCCTCTCCACTCCTCTCCTCTCCTCCTGCAGCTCTGGCGTCCAGTGGCTCTCTCCCCATCACGTCATTGGACAGCAGTGGTAACTTGCTGTTCACCAACACCAGCGGGGGTATGGGCGGAACCCCCAGTCTGGTAACCACGCCCCTCTTCCTGAGCCCCCAGAACCTGTCACTGTTGACCAGCAACCCTGTCAGCCTGGTGTCCACCGCAGGCATGAGCGGAGCCCTGAACCTGCAGGTCACGACCGCCGCCCACACCAGCGCCCATCACAGCGCGGTAACCACGGTGACCGCCCCCGTCACGACCATCACCACAGCCTCCAAGGCCCAATGAACTCGCGGCCACACCCCCTGCCCACGCGAGCCCCTTTCCCTCCCCATTGTCATTATTTAATCTTTCTCCCCGCCCCTTTCCCTCCAGGCAGGGCTCTGGTTGGAGAGCTTTTCTTGTAGTGATGTGCGCAAGAGGTCTCTCCCAAGGAGGTCAGTTGCCATGGTTACCCGACTGACTGAATTTATTCCACTTTCTTTGCTTTTCCCTTCCTTTTCCTCACCGAGACTGCCTCTGGAAAACAAACTGAAATCATTCTAACCAAAAAAAAAGTGTGATAAGAATCTTTATCTTGTGATTTATCTTATTATGTTAATAATGGTTATCACAGAATGGGGGTCTCTGCTTTTGGGTCTCTGCGATCTGACTTTACTGAGCGGTCTGTTGTAGAGGCCATCGAGAATCACACTGTTCATATCGGCCTCCTGACTGAAGCGCCACGGAGACCGTCCTCTCTGTCCGTGCCTCCGGCTTTCTGTGTCTTAAATGCTGTATTTACTGTGTGTGCGGGGCGAGGCCGCTTCGCCCCGGGTAGAAAGCTTTAATCCGTCGGGAAGCGTGCGGTGTGTATGTCTAGACCTGACTGTCGGGCTGCACTGATCACAGCCTGGCTGTTATCAAGCTTTATACGAGAGGAGTGTGTATGTGTGGTCTATATGACAGAAGCACATGTGTGTGGTCTCCAGGGGCCCAGATTCAAAGTCATACTTGTCTTATCTTAGAAAAGATACTTGTCCTTCCTAAAAGTTACTTGTCCTACTTATTTCTTTTCTACACGGATGTTTGACTTGTGCAGCGTGTAACGAGCTAATAATTCCTAGATTTAACCGAGCAGGGATGTGGGAATGATTTGTGCTTGGACTGTAGGACGGAGATGAGAAATCACTGTAGGAAAATCACAGCAATTCTTCAGCCTGGCGGGAGGGCTCACTGAACTGAATATAGACAGTAACTAGCTAGCTAGTGTTCACGGATATTGCTTTCTAATTCAAGGCTTGGTAAGTGGTAAATGCATGATCACTTACTAAGTCTTGTGTTACCAAGCAACTAGCAACAACAGATATCGATACCCAATGTCCGTGAACGCTAACGTTAGTTAGCTAACTAACTAGCTGGTTCTCGCTGTTGTGTCTATGTGCCGCGATCCGCAAACTTGCTTGACTACCGCAGAGTCTGGCATAGCAACAACAACAAATGCACAGACTGCATGCGAGTGACAATGTGCCGTTTTCCCATTTGGAACTGGAAATATTTTTTAATATCCGTCCGTGGATGACGTGTTTGTTACAGTTTGAGTGTAAAACAGAAATAGTTCCACTTAGCTAATACATTTTTTTTTTTTTTTTTTTTATCCTAAATTCACAGTCGTCAGTAGGACGATCACTTGGAAATCGAAGGTCGTCCTTCTTAATTATTAGTCGTCTGAGACGATAGGACGACTGCTAATCTGGGCCCCTGGGTCTCTATATGAGAGAAGCGTGTATGTGTGGTCTCTACATGAGAGAAGCGTGTGTGTTTGGTCTCTGTATAAGAGAAGCACGTGTGTGGGGTCTATATGAGAGAAGCACATGTGGGATCTTGGGGTGTTGTTCATAGCTTTAGTGAATGTGGGGCACGGGGGAATGGGGTGGGCAGGGGGTGGGTGGAGTGGGGGGGTGAGCGGAGGTGTCTGCATGTTTCGAGGGCTGTCTCTGAATGGACGGGGGGGGGCAGGAAAAGCATAAGGACTCTGCTCTGTGCTGGGGTGACAGGCCTTCACTCACATACCAAAAACCTTTAACTGTTGCTGTGTATAATTACTGTAGCATAGGTCTTCACCTGTAATAATATAATTAATTATGATAGTAATAATAATAATAATGCAATACGTCTATGATCCAAAGAGAAGAGTGGCTACAACTCATTCACACTGGAGCTCAGTATGACTTTATGGCTCAGATGTGTGTGTGTGTGTGTGTGTGTGTGTGTGTGTGTGTGTGTGTGTGTGTGTGTGTGTGTGTATGTGTGTGTGTGTGTGTGTGTGTGTGTGTGTGTGTGTGTATATAACAACAGAGAGCAGGGTGGGGTCCAGAGGGGGATGTATCAATTTGCTTTTAAATGAATCACATGACCTGATGATGGATTGCTGATCATGAAATCGATATACATGGAATGTGGGCTGCCAGATGTTGGGGTTCAAGGAGTGAGTGGATGTTGGGGTTCAGGGAGTGAGTGGATGTTGGGGTTCAGGGAGTGAGTGGTTGTTGGGGTTCAGGGAGTGAGTGGATGTTGGGGTTCAGGGAGTGAGTAGATGTTTTGGTTCTTTGAGCAGTGTGGATTTGTTTGTTCTTTGTGGCGAAGTGTAACCAAACTGCAGGGCTGTAACAGCCCTCCCCTTCAAGTTTGAACCAAACCCCAGCCTACTTCAACCTCACCCTCCCCCTTCAATCTTCTCACCCTCTCACCCCCCAACCTGCTCAACCTCACCCTCTGACCCTGCTCAACCTGTCATCCTCTCACCCTGCTCAACCTCTCATCCTCTCACCCTGCTCAACCTCACCCTCTGACCCTGCTCAATCTATCACCCTCTCAGCCTCTAACCCTCTCACCCCGTCAGCCTGCTCATTCCACTCACCCCCTTGTGCTCTCAGGAACCCCATAAAGGGCAGAGCTACCCTGTCCATCAATTACTTGTTTGAACCAATCAGAAACACTTTGCTCTCCACATCAAAACGCCACGATGGATTCAGATCAGATTTGCTGAGAACGAGGGCCCTGCGGTTTTGGCCCCAAGGATGCGTAGCCTGTAATTCAGTGCTCCTCCTCGTTAACAACAATCCCACTGCGGTCCCTCAATCTCGCTTATTCGTTAAGTACGCGACTGCACGTGGATTCACGCGGCGATTCTCACGATGCGCATACATCTGTTTTATTGAACATTCGCTATAATGTGACACTGGTACTGTACATAATGTTTTACCAGTAAAAGAATATGATTTATCAACTGGTGATTATCGGCTTTTTACTTATGATAAAGTACTGAATCAGAAATGCTCATTAACACTGTAACAAATATTGTAGAAGGTTATCTCATATTATGGAGTAGCTATAAAATAATGAATAGTAATGTTATTGTAGCTTTTCTGAAACCTTTCTAAACTCGGCAGCGAAACATGCCTCATTAGATCATCCACGCTCTCTTGTCATTCAAAGTTTCTTGTTAACTTGCAGGATTAGAAGTTACTTTTGTAACGTACTCGGAACCACCCCGATGCCTCTGTAGTTTAAGGAGTAAATTGGAGAACAGTTCGGTTTGAGAGCGGGATTGGAGAGCTAGGGTGTTTGATCCTCTGTTTGAGGTGAACCCCATCATGTCCTGCACTGAGTGAGGCCCACCTGTGGCCTGGGTACCTGTCTGTCATCCCGCCCCTTACTTTCATAGAATACCTCAGCAGCTGGTACTTCACAAATGCACTCCACAAAAACCAAACCGCATTGTCTTTAGTTCCAGGGCGTAAAGAACAGTCGATGACTTGCGCGGCTTCACCGTTAATTCTTCAGAAAAGAAAAATGACAAATATGAAATCTGAAGCCGTTTAGAGGAAATGACACTGAAAGAAATACTACTAAAGCTTCGGTGCTGCTGCTTTCTGGTTTACTGGCTCTTCTGTGGTCCTACTTTGCCGAGGCAGAGGCCTCTCACACCCCGTGGGGCGGGGCACTGTGGTGGGGCAGGCAAGGCCGGCGAGGGCTTGCTGGTGTGGTGAGTTGGTCTCGCTCGGCTTCCCGAAAGTTTCTGAAATATTTATCTTGGGGCTGAACGTTGGGACTTTACGATATTTACACCGAACAATATCGTCATGAATTGTTTTTATTTCGTCTTTATTTCTCCGATTAATTGTCTTTGATCTGTTAATGAATGTAGTGCTTTATTCACTAAAATACAAAAAAAGTTAACACTTTCACTTTTATAAGAACAGTGCTAAGAGCAGTTAGTTCTGTCTTGACCAAAAATGAGAAAAAAAAAAAAACTGGCCTTTGAGGCCTGTGGGTGGGAGGGGCCTGTGGTGCTCACCATGTACAGCCTGGGAAATGGTTACCTGGGAAACGGTTACCTGGGAAACAAACTTTAAACCACCAGACCATGTTTCTGCCTTTTGGATGTTGTCGTTATGATTTAATTTACTGTGCATAAGTGGCTTTTTAAAACTAAGTGCTTAACAATCATTTTGAATCGTATTGCTTTATGCCTTTTATTGATTTGTGCGTCACGGCTGGGTTTGTTCCGTATGATTCATGTCTGTACTTCCATTAACACACTGTCTGTGTTTTACACACACGTCCGTAAGCGTAGCTCAGTGCATATATCGTGGCATTAACACACACTGTCCGTGTTTACATACACATCCATGAGCATAACTCTGTGCATATCCAGTGGCATTAATACACGTGTAACTCGGTCGATAGTCCCGGGTGTGTAGAGATGGTGCTTTAGATTTAGAGCTTTAAATGGGAAATCCGGGTGGCTTGGGGATTTAGTCCCAGAGGTTGCCCTGAGGTCCAGGTCCCAGTGAATGATGGATGGCGTGTAAGAGGAACACTCGGAGGAAAATAAAATGTTCCTTAAGAAAGAAAACACGGGCCTCCCGCGTGGTCTAGTGGTTTCAATGTCCGATGCTGGCCACGGCGACCGGGGTTCGATTCCCCGTCGCGCCAGAGTCGGCTCTGGCCGGGAGCGCCACCGGGGCGGCAATTGGCTGTCCGCCCCAGGGAGGGGGGGAGGGAAGCCGACGCAGTTCGCTGCGCACAGGAGTGGTTCTGGGGTGCCGGAATTACAGTCGACAGCACGACGAGTGTTGTCTCGGAGGAGGCAGCGCTTCGCCATTGTCACTGCCGGTCACAGGGCTACGGCAGTGAACTACGAGGGAGGGGATTGAAGCACAGCGGGAGTAATTGGCTACCAAATTGGGAGAAAAACTGGTTAAAATCGGAAAAATAAATGTATAAAAAAAAAAAAAAAGATTTAAACACAGAAGAGGAAAACAACGCTTTATCTGCTTTCACAATAAATCTGTAAAGTAAAAACCTGGCGGAAGGGTTTATTCACCGGGTAGTGAGGTCTGCGTTGTTTTCTCGCTCTTGAAAACATTCAATTGATTTGCACCCCAAACAACATGGTTTATATGAGACCGATTAAGCGCCGTCTGATCTGCTTGTTTTGTCCAAAGGGAAAAGGAGACATGGCGAAGACTGAGTGGGCGTGGCTCTGCTCTTGCTCCTGTGGGCGGGGTATAAAGGCTTTAACGATGCTGATTGGTTCATCGGTAATGAAGCCGATTAGTTGCTTTTCTTCTTCTGTGTTTTCGGGAACGACGTAGAGCCGAGTCTGTAGTGAGCACCTTCTGTAGGTAGAGGCCAAAGGGCCGGGCCAGGGGGGCGGTGTCAGGGAGCTGTTGTATACCTCATTAGTATGTGGAGCGTAGACTTGCTTTAATCTTAGGGCAAAACGCAGCCCTCGCGAGTAGCCCACAGGCATCTGGTTTGTTTGTACGTGTGACTTCTCACACACTGTGCCGACACGCACGCACTGTACTCACACACACACACACACACCTACTACTTTATTTTAGATGATTTTCCTCTGTCTCTGCTTTTTCAATCCTGCTGAGGGACCCAAGCTCTCTCAGGAGGGCGTTGGCCCATTCTCACTGAAGCCACTCCCACTTCCTGTCTCCCCTGAATTGGACAATCCCCTGAGTGGTGTCCCTGGTGATTATGAATGTAGGTGTGCACGTCTCCCACACCTGTCAGGGAAAACCAAAGACTCGTCACTGATTATATCTAAACTGCCCCGCCCCGCCCTCACCTGTAAGGCAGAGAGCAGGTACACACAGGGAAATGGGCGGAGCCCGGTGGGGGAAGTCGGGGGGGCGCAGTGGGCTACTCTGACAGCCACAGATATGAAACCTTTTGTTAGCTCGTTCATGTGTATAATGTGTTGTGGGGGCGGTGGGGGGGGGGTGAGCACTATATATATCCCTCAGTGTGCACTCTATCCCAAAAGCAGCCTCCGTCTTTCTCTCTGCCCTCATGCCCCCCCCCCCCCGATCTTTGTGACTATGCATTGTATTCCTCTGCCCTATACAGGGTCCCTTGTGTTTGTGGATCTGTGGGTTGGGGCTCTTTCTGTATCATATTTTGCTTGTTTTTAGACTCCATGAGGGTTGTAGGTTCTTACCAGCTCTATCCCAAAGTAAAAATATTAAAAATAAGAAATGTTTGCCTGATGCAGATACCAAAGATTAACGCTCTAACCTGGCCGCTTGTGTGTTTAGAGACTGATCCCTGCACTGGCGTTAGTTTTAACCTCAGCAATTCCAAAGCTTAGATGTATATTTTGCTATATTTGAGGGACACTTTTTCTTGTCCTTTTAAACTTGTTGTTTGGTGCTTTTCTCTTTTTTGTAATGGCACGGAGTTACACACAGAACGGTCTTACTCTTGGTAGGACAAAAACAGCATGTTTTTTGGTGGAAACCCTTTCACTGCCCAGTTACCATGGTTTCAAAACTATATGACTTGTGCTGAAGGTTTGAGAGGATTGAGGGAGTTCTCACTGTTGTCTTGGTGATGCTGTATGGGTGTATCAGCCCATACACTCTCACACTGTTGCTATGGGGACACAGACATGGTCTCCCACTATGAAGAGACTACAATATGGTGGCCTAGATCTGACAGATTCTACTCATTTATGTGAATCCGTTTATATGGTAGGTTTGTGTAGATGCATTTGTCTGCTGTACTTTTTCTTTTGTTTTTTATATATAATGTTTTACTGTAACTGTACAGTACTTTGCTGTAAACATCATTAAACTGTTTTCCAAGTGTTTTAACATTTTATGTATTGTCAATTTTGTTCCAAAGTCAGACTGAAACTCCACCCTAACATACTGGAGGGTGCCTTACCTATCTCTAGGTGTTCGTCTCTTTAAACATCTTTAAAGCTCTGTATGTGTGTGCGTGTGTGTGTGTGTGTATATATACTCAGGATGACTGTAGGTGTGTGATGTGTTTGTGTGTGTGTGACTGTAATACTCCAGCCCCACTAACACATTGAGAGCTGTGGGTGTACAGTATATGACATTAACGTTTGCATTACATTTTAGGCATTGAGCAGACACTCTTATCCAGAGCGAATTACAATAAGTGCATTTAAAATGGCAAGAATAATCACAGCTAGCTCTGTGTGTGTGTGTGTGTGTGTGTGTGTGTGTGTGTGTGTGTGTGTGTGTGTGTGTGTGTGTGTGTGTGTGTGTGTGTGTGTGTGTGTGTGTGTGTGTGTGTGTGTGCATGCATGTGTGTGACTGCGTGACACATTTTTCTGTTACTTCTGCAGGAAGAGTTGAGCTCAAACAAAACACATTTTTACACAAAACAGTTGTACACAAGACATTTATTTGTCACTATTTTATATTATTACTATTTCTACATTTGGCACAGCAAGAATGTGGCCCATTTTGGAAAAACACTTCTCAGATTTTTGTTGAAAACAGGTGATCTGAAATTTTCTCAAGCGTGACTTGAAAGAGCAAAAAATGAAAAAGAAGGAAATAAGCATCACAAGGCTTCTCTAAACTCCCACTGCTGATCCTACTGAGCAGCAACTGATCCTACTGAGCAGATACTGATCCTACTCAACCAAAGGTACAGTGGGTATAAGAAGTTCACCCACTTGGACTTTTTTCCCACATTTTATTTTGCTACAACAAAATTGATATAATTGGGATGGGATTTCTTGATAATGATCAAAACAAAATACTAAATAATGTCAAAGTGATTATTTTTTAAAGCTTTTTATAAATTATTTACCAATAAATAAGAATAATTGATTCCCTAAGTATTCACCCCTTTTGGTAAGACGCACCTAAATAAACTCAATCGATTGTGCAATGGTGCAGTCAATTCTGTTCAGAGGTCACGTAATTATTTGACCGGAGTCCACCTATGTACAATTAAGGTGTTTCAATTGATTTAAAATTAAATAAACCTGTCTGTGGGAGGTCCCACAGTTGGTTAGTGCATTTCCAAACAACAGTTTTATCGTGAAGACAGAAGAACAGTCAACACAAATCACAGAAAAGGTTATTCAAAAGCACTAATCGGGAAGGATCGGAAGATATCAAAGACTTTGAATTTACCCTGGAGCACCGTTAAGCCCATCATAAAGAAATGGAGAGAATATGGCACAACTGAATTTTCCTAGAACAGGCCATCCTCCAAAACTGAGCATCCATGTGAGAAGGGCACTTGTTAGGGAGGCCTAAGGTAACTGAGAGTTACAGTCTTCCATGGCAGGGATGGGAGAAACTGTCCATGGGCCAACAATAGCCTGGGCGCTTCACAAATCTGTTTTTTATGAGAGGGTGGCAAAAATAAAACCACTGTTGAAGAAAACTCACATGAAATCTCACCTAGAGTTTGCCAGAAGGCATGTCGGGGTCTTTCAAACCAAGTAAAGGAAGATTCTATGGTCTGAGTTCAGATTTAACTTTTTGGCCTCAATGTTAGGTGTTATGTTTGCTGCATGCCTAACGCTGCACATCATCCGGAGAACACTCCCTACCGTGGAACATGGTGGTGGGAGCCTAATGCTATGGAGCTTATAGAGGGAAAGTGGATGGAGCAAATCTTGGGAGGAAAACCTGCTGCAGTCTGCAGGAGAACTGGGACTTGGGAGAAGATTTATATTCCAGCAGATCAATGACCCAAAGCATACAACAAAATCCACATTTGAGTGGTTTAAAAGCAAAAAAAAGCAATATCCTGTAGTGGCCCAGTCAAAGCCCAGACCTCAGTCCCATTGAGAATCTGTGGAAAGACTTGAAAATTGCAGCTCAAGGTGCTTCTACCAAGTATTAAGCCAAGGGGGGTAAATACTTATGGAACACATTTTTGTTTTTTGTTTGTAATTAATTAAGAAAAGGTTTTTGGTATTTGACATCATATCATATTTGGTGTTTATCAGTGGCAAGAAATCCATGAATGCCAAAGGGAGTGAATACATTTTATACCCACTGTATGTGCTATTTTACATAAAGTGGCTTTAAAGGAAAGAATAAACAGATATTTCCACATGTTTCATGTTGACATAATTATTCAAAGTCTATGCAAAAAAACCTGATAATTCAGCTGAAAGTTTCGATGCTGATATTAATTGGTTTATTTCTCCTGCACAGGCCCAGGCTTCTCTCCTCCCGTTGGTGGACTGAAACTGCAGAATGTGGTCATGTGATACATTTGGGTCAGTGTGCAGAAACGTTCTCAGCATAACTCTGAGAATTGGCTGAAGCTATGTAAATTAATTCTTACCTATAGCTGCACGTACAGTAAGAGCGAATTCATACATACACAGCGAGTGGCTCAAAGTAACTCACAGACTAATGGGGCGGCTAGTGCAGCGGTATAACGCACCGTATTTTGGCTGGTCCGATATGGTGTGCGCTGCCTGTCAGGGATGCGGTTCCAAACCCGTCTCTCCCGGAGACACCGTCAGCCCCGATCGGGGCGGCATTTAATTGTACGCCCCAGGGGGAGGGTGGGTGAACCCGCTAACCTGCTCGGTCCGCCGTCATGCACGTAAGGGAGTCTCTAAAACGTGGGTGGGCGAATTCCATCTCAGAAGCGGAGGTCGCTGCCCTCTGAGAATTAGCTTGCCTCGTAGAGATGAGCAGCGGACTCGTGTGGGGAGGGTAAATCGAAATAAATAGAGGGTGTAATTGGCTACCAAATTGCGAGAAAAACGGGAAAAAATCCGAAACAAATTGATTTTAAAAAAATACACAGACTATAGAGCGTTCCTCACACAGTTGCTGGAAAAGCCATGGGATGCTCATTAACGCTATTATGTTGAACACTGGGAATGTTTCTGAACAGGAGCAACAATTTTCTGCGCTGCCCTGCAATACTGGGGCTGAACAGCAGGGGGAGGGTCTGAAAGATCAAAGGTCATACAGTGTATGGGGGGAGGTCAGAGGTTGTATAGTTCCTTAGCGGTGCGAGGGCAGAGGTTGCATCTGTAGAGCGTCGTAGGTGTCCTTGGTGGCAGCGCTCAGACCCTGGGAAGGGGGGAAGAAACACTATATTATAATTGTACAGTGGCTACTGTATATAATCCTGTGTGTGTGTGTGTGTGTGTGTGTGAGTGTGCACATGTGCGCACATGTGCTGCTGATTGACTCAGACAGTAGTGATTCACAGGCTAATGTTGGATGCTGCTTGCTTGTGTAAATCATGTCAAAATAGGAGTTCAGTTGTGTGGGAGGGGCTCAGAGCATGGGAGGGGCTACACTGGCTCAGCCAATGCACTGGCAGGGCCTGCTCTGCCCAATGTGAGGCGGAGTCTCTCACCTGGTACACTTCTGGTTCATTCTTGTTTCTGCGCCGCTGTGGAGAAGATTGAACATAAAAGGAAAAGAGACGTAATTGAAGGGAATCTTAAACAAAACGAGCTTAAACCACCTGACTTACTTTTCCAATTGAACTCATCTGACTGACTCACTGCTGAATGAGTACAGCGCTCTGTATTCAAGCGTTGCACGTGTTCAAGAGCACGTTGTTACACACCTGTTCAAGAATACAGTGTTGCATGTGTGTTCAGGTGTAAAATGTAACACGTGTTCAGGTGTAAAGCACTGCATGTGTGTCGAGGTGTAAAGTGTAACATGCGTTTTGAGGTGTAAATCGTTACACGTGTGTTCAGATGTAAAGCGTGAAGGGTGTAATGTGAAGTGCTGATGTGCGAAAGACCCGCGTGGCGACTGAGTCAGAAAGCCTGGCGTTACTGAAAGACCCTGAGCTCTTACCTCTGGCTTCACGTTAAGACGATCGTAGGTCTCCTTGCCGGGTTTCTGCAGGCTCTGCCGATTGAAGCACATCACAACAATCCTCATTCCTGAGTCCCTTATTCAGCCTGCCCGCAATACTGCAGCTCGCCAAAGGAGGGAAGCAGAGCCACAGGAACCAGTGCTCTGTCACTGCAGCTGGACTGTGGGCTTGGGCCAGGCCCTTCTGTCTGACTTCTGCTCTATGTCTTCATTAACAATACATTATTCTCATATGTGTCACCTCTGCTCATATCTCTCCATTGGTTACCAACATCTAACATATCCATGGGATTCCAAACGTGGTGTTAGCCTACAGGGGTGCGTCAGGGAATGGCCCTCCCTACATGCAGGCTATTATCCAACCTTACATCCCTGCCCCACCCCCTGCTCAGTGGTCCCCTCCCAACTGGGACACACATCTCCTTCACTTTCGTTTTGGGTTATTGAACTCTAGTGGTGGAATGAGCCACTAACAGAAATCTGCACTGATGAATCACTTGCCATCTTCCTGCATATACGTGAAACACACCTCTTCAGACAACGTCTTGGCTCCACTCGCCTTGATTCCCTTCTCTATTAAACGTTCTGTGCTGCAAAGCACAACCACAAGCTTGACTCTTGGTATAACTAGGGTTAAGTACACACAGCCAGTACAGTGAAACTGTGAATGGCTCATTAAGTCTTATGTTAAAATGTATGGCTCCTAGTCTTTTTTTCCCCTAAAACAAAAACATTCATCCATTATCTAACCCGCTTATTCCTGGTCAGGGTCACGGGGGGCTGGAGCCTATCCCAGCATGCATTGGGCGAGAGGCAGGAATACACCCTGGATAGGTCGCCAATCCATCGCAGGGCACATACACCATTCACTCAGACAATCATACCTACGGGCAATTTAGACTAATTAGCCTAACGTGCATGTCTTTGGACTGTGGGAGGAGACCGGAGTACATGGACATGGGGAGAACATGCAAACTCCACACAGAAAGGCTCCGGCCGGGATTTGAACCCGGGACCTTCTTGCTGTGCGGCGACAGTGCTATCCACTGCACCACAATGTCGCTAAAACCAAAACAGATTACATTACCGTACATAAATTTAGGTGGGGAGGGGTTCAGTAATCTTTTGAGACATAGATAGACTCAATGAATTAGTGAAAAAGAAAAACTTTTTTCACTTGTTTCTACAGTTGACTGTACACAGATTAGTCAGACAGATTTTTAATGGATTTTGTAAAGTCTAGCACTGTTCTTCTAGCCTTGTTATAAACGGCTCTGGATAAGAGAGTCTGCTGAAACTGTGAAAGTAAAGTAAATATTATCCCTTACCGTGTACACTTCTTCCCCTGCCTGTCTGCGGTTCTGTAGGAGGGAAAAAACCTGTAAACAACTCTAGACCTCTCATTATGTACACTACCGTTCAAAAGTTTGGGGTCACCTGCTGGAAACGATTTTTATCTCATAATTGACAATGCTTTACACCATATACATTTCTGTAAATACTTTAAAATGACAAAAAAACACATGTAACAATGAACAAAATGAACATCAAAGAAATGTTCAAGAAAATTATATTGAAAATTGAATCTTGGATTCCTCAAAATAGTCACCCTTTGGCGTGAGAATAGCCTCACAAACAGTGGCCATTCGGTTAATAAGTTTTAGCAGGAAATCAGCCGACATGTTTTCCCAGCTATCCTGCAGCAATTCCCAGAGAAACTTGTGGGTTGCTTTGCTTTGACTCTTCCTTTTCAGTTTGTCCCACAAGTTATATGGGACTGAGGTCTGGACACTGGGCAGGCCAGGTCTTTAGTTTGAGTTGTTGTTCACATTCCTCCTTCACCAGATAGTTCTTGCACAACTTCAAGGTGTGTTTCGGGTTGTTATCTTGCTGAAGAATGAAGGAGTGCCCGATTAGCCATAGTCCAGATGGAAGGTGACCCCAAACTTTTGAACGGTAGTGTAAATGCTTTTATTTTGTAATTTATTCACTGTTCCACATTCTGCCCCATGATGCCTCACTCACCCCCCGTGCGGCGCCCGTCTCTGGATCATTCCGGGCCCTCAGTGGCTCATATGAAGTACCGTGTGACGTCAGGTCCTGAAGGAACCCACACATACAGACATACATACAGGCATGCACGTACACACGCATATACTGTATATATACACACACGTCAGTCAAACCCAGGTCCAACAGCACAATAACCAACCATCCCCTGGTGTGTTAATGCTGACTGGCAATATGGTAAGTAAGTAAGTAAGTAAGTAAAACTTTATTTCTATAGCGCCCTTCTCAGCATGGGTGCACAGGGTGCTTTACATCAATAAAAATATAATGCATCAATACAAAATTCAATCAAACATCATCTAAGAAATAAGATAAAAACATAAACAGGAACATAGGGTGGCTATGGATGACTAAAAAGCCTGCCTAAACAAGTGAGTCTTTAATTGGCATTTGAAAGTGAGTTCTGAGGGAGCGGCTCTCAGATCAGGGGGGAGGGCGTTCCATGGTAGGTAGAGCAATGACCAATAAGCACCCAGAATGTACCCAGTGCTAAACTGGCAGTCAGGCAGTGACAGATGCAGAGGAGTAAGGCCAGCAGGGGGCCAGCAGGGGCACTGTGGAGCACTCACCGTGTACAGGCCATCATTGGCGCTGGCTTTGGGTTTATGGAGCTGCATCACCGGAGAAAAAGAGACACACGTGCGCATTGCCTTATACGTCCTTTACTTTAGCACACTAAACATTTGTGGAATGGAATGGAAACCCTGGCAGCATTTGCAATCATAATATTGCTAAGGTAGCATTATTATTATTATTATTATTATTATTCTTTTTTTGTGAGGGGTACAGTTTATGGTTGTGGAAGGGAGACTCACCTTCTCGCGGATGAGGAGAGCTGTGATGACCAGACAGTAAATCAGCAGGACCACATCCAGAATGTAGCAGAATTTAGGATTATTTATCCCCCAGTCTGTAGCCTCTGTATCACACAGGAGAGACCATACTGAAGTCATTCACCCACGCATGGGAGAGACGCCATACTCAAGTCATTCAACCCTATGCATTACATTACATTTACATTTTAAGCATTTAGCAGATGCTCTTATCCAGAGCGACTTACAAGATGTGCATTAATAGCATGGTAGGAACAACATGGTATGCCACCAAGCACATAAAAAACCTATTTCCGCCTGTTCTGTACTACTTCTACGTAAAGCCTTATAACTTATGGGCGGCAGTGTTAGCATAATGGTTAAGGACTTGGGCTTGTAACGCAAAGTAAAGCAAGGTACTTAACCTGGATTGCTTCAGTAAAATATCCAGCTGTATAAATGGATTGTATGTAAAAAAATGTGAACTGTGTAAGTCGCTCTGGATAAGAGCGTCTGCTAAATGTCTAAAATGTAAAATGTAAAATATAACTTTGTAATAACACACTGCAGAGACATGGTTGACGGCAGGACTTGAAGAGCACAAGTGTACCATCAAGACCCCAGTTTCAAAACCTATTAAATGTGTGAGCATATATTCATGGTATACACTTAAGTTACGTACAAACATGCACACTCTCACATAAAAAATCACCCCTTTGGCATTTTTCACATTTCTTACTTCATGGAATCAAAATGGATTTAATTGGGATTTCTTGCCAATGATCAACACAAAATACTCTATAGTGTCAAATAGAAAAACAACAGCTCTAAAGATTTTTGTGAATTAATTACAACTAAATCATCAAACCAGCGATGCGCTTCTGGCATCAACTGAAAGAGAATCGTCCTGGAAGACTGTTCTTATGGAAAATATATCCTTATGTTATTAATCAACATACAAGCATACGTCTCTGTTGGTGGCAGCTATAACTTTAACCGTAACCTGTTTTTGCTATTGTTATTCAATTATTAATTAGTCAATTATTTCGGTATTTAACTATTTAAAATGTACACATGACAAAATTGAACATCATCCTCTGTGACAAACTCGTAAATATATAGTTATTTTAGATCATAAGTATCCATGGTGCAAGCAGATTTTCATGAGACGTGCAATCATTTGGGCTTCTAATGCCAGTAAATTCCACCCTCTGAATTCTTCTCTGAGCTCATGGTAACTTTGAGCTTATGGCAAACACTCGATATGGGTAAGACATAGGCGTAAAGGGGAACACCAATATGGTATCATTTTATTTTGCGCTCTTTACAAAATAAAATGATATATCGCACACTGCGTGAGGGGAGCCAACAGATTTCAGACACAGCCTGAAGATTGCACTGCTCTGTGTGAAAAGGAATCACCAAAAGGAGTTACCACGCACAAAACACTCGTAGCCTGTGCAGAACGGAAACTGCGCACAAGAATTACAGTGTGAACCCGACTGCACTGAGAGGTAACATTACACTACGACGAAGAAAAGCACAGAGAGAGAACAGCAGGGATCTCAGAGAGAAACCAGCGGAGAATACATGCTCAGAGTGAGACCATCGTGATACGTTCAGATAGATTAGACTGCAGAAAGCTGCTCATTTTGTCATAGGTCGCAGGCAGTGAGAATGTCCCCCATTTTAGTCACCACACAGAGCCTGTTTTCTGCAAATAAGGTCACACCTGTTTATGGATTTGTAGTGACTGTCACGTGCTTGCATGTTCGCTTGTGTCTCTGGTTGTGCGTAGATGCGTGTTTGTATGCATGCATGTATGCACGAATGTGTAATAGCTGTGTAAATGGGTGCAGTCCCCCCCACCCCTCCGCCCCCCACCCAGCTGTGATGGGTGTGTATGTACTGTATATGTGTATGTATGTGTTTCTGATGCAGGTGGACCATGTCTTCATATTTATATGGAATGTCACGTTCAAGATCTCAATTTATTATAAAAATCTGCTGTAGGTAGACAGCATGTACAATCCAACCTGCAAGTGGGGAAGAAAAGCACTGAAAACGAAAGAATGAAAACAGAATACACACGTGACTTTGTCACATACAGCATGGAGGGTGCAGGCCAGCCATACCGAAACTGAGAAAGTCCAGCCTCGAACAAATGTCAGATAAAAATGTGAATTCCACTTGACTTTGCAAAATTATACTCATAGGTCTTTGGAAAATAAGTCGCATTTGGAAACTATCCGCATGGCTGAAGTCATTTCTTGTAAACTGCAAGTTAAAAACACATTCTGAACCACCAACTGTGAGCCTGTGGGCATTCGGCAGAATAATGTGACCATAAAATGTATGCTCACAATGTTTACACACATATTATATTATATTATATAATGCACAATTCATTTAAATCATTACCACCAGCCTATATTTCATACAGCTGTTGAAAGAGAGAAGTGTTTTGCAACAATAATCAAATGAATTTTCACCATATATAAAAATATATATTTGTGGGGCTGTGAATCTGCCTTTAGCCTCCTGTTCTGCGGGGAGTACCTATACTGCACACATCGAACCCTGACCGTAGGGCAACAGCGAAGGGATTATATCCGAATGTTTGATTATTTTTCAATTTTTTTTGTACTCTATTTGAAATATGTTTCTCAAAATAATTTAGCAAAAACAGTTATATATCAAATATAAAACAAGTATATTATTATTACTGATTTTGCTATGATTCATTATTTATGACATTGTTATTAGAGTACATTTCTTTTTTTCTCATAATCGACCCAATCAGTTACTCTAGCACTTTGTGCTTCTGCTGAGACCGTCTTTTTGGTGCTGGATTGTTCAAACCACTGAAACACTGTCTCTGGGGTGGTTGACACCCAAAAACCCGGAACACCCCGGCCCCCCCGCCGCTCTGCCCTCTTGCCCCCAGTTCACTGTATTCGCATCTCACATCGACACCGCATTACTTTTCACATGCAGCAATATTGTAATGATCCCTCCTCTTAAGTATCAGAACATGTTCTCTTGCCTTCATGCCAGGCAGAGAAGGAGATTTTCCCCATGACGTTTCTGTAGTTTACGAGAACTGAAAGAGTTTCAGCCTGTTGCTGCTTTGTTTGACCCAACGCCCACCCACTGTAGGCCTAGACATCTGCAAGACTGTGGGTCTACACATCGAACCCTCACTGTAGGAGTGTAGGCCTACACATCGAACCCTGACTATAAACAGAGGCAGTAGCTAAATTCAGCACGGGTACTTAGGTTCGGTACAGGTCGCTTGGTGCTGGAAAAAGTGACAAAATGTGGGAGCACGGATTGGTTGCCGTGCCGTTCCGTACCGTACTGTCCGGTGGAAAAAATGCTATAGGACTGTAGGCCTACACATCACATCAAACCCTGACTGCATGGCAACAGTGAAGGGATTATTCCCATTCCTCAGACATCAATGATGTGAACAGCCGATGACACGGCAGATGTTTGATTATTAATACTCTTTTTGTGCCCTATTTGAAATATGTTTCTCAAAATAATTTTTATAAATATAATATAAAAAAACTGTTGAAATACATCAAATATAAAACAAATATATAATAACAATTTACTTTGGAATGATGATTTATTTATGACATTGTTATTGTAGTCGTATTTGTGTGATAATTTCTTTATTTTCATAATTGGCCCAATCAGTTATTCTGGTATCCAGCTCACTCTGGGTCATATTTACTAAAGACGGTCTGTATTTTGCAATCAAATAAATAAAATGCCCTCATTTGCAATTTTGCGGTCGGAGACACCCATAAAAAGGGCCCAAAACAATATGGCATGCTTACACGTCCAGATCACAAAGCACCAACAAATGGATATGGAGCAGCGGGGGAACCATGAGAAAAAGAAAACTGAAATATGCAGATGAGGAAATAGAGGTGATGGTCAACGAGTCACAAAAAGACATAATTCATTAGGCATAACAAAATGAACAGTAAACAGATATAAAGAAAACAACTGATGATGTAAAGAAAATAAGACATGGCGTTAGGCGACGTCCAAAATAAAAACTTTCCTACAACATAATGTGGGGAAAAGGCCACAGAGTGTCTGAAAGTAAGTTCTATAGTACCCTCCTGACCACATATGCACGATAATGGCGTTTTTCCACCTACAGCACGGTATGGCACAGCACGGTAACCATCCATACCCGTAACTATCCCCTTCGCGGATTGAGTTCCTATGTAGTTTTTCCATCGCACAACAGAACCGTGAAGATAGGAAGAGTTAGATATGAGGAGTTATCTGAAGTGACAAGAAAGAATGCGACCACTGTGGTGACATTAGCATTGACATTGTAAACATTCCAGCTCAAATTCACAAAAGGAGAACACGGCTTTCCCCGTAACATTAGCTACAATTTTCTTACCTCTACCATGTTTGGGAGTCATGTTGGGGGCAGCGAGCGCAGGAGGTACCATGCAGTGACTTCACACTAGGCTATATAATCTTTCATATGTATTATTCAGCGTTTGGCTTCCAATGAATTGCAATTTACCAAGATCACATTTAATACCTCATATTTCTTACATCTGTAGCCTACATTTTTTTCAATAGTATAAAAATGAAAACATTAGCAATATTTGTAAACAGAGCAGTAGCTAAATTCAGCACGGGTACTTAGGTTCGGTACGGGCTGCTTGGCGGTGGAAAAAGCGACAAAATGTGGGAGCACGGATTGGTAACCGTGTCGTGCCGTATCATACTGTCCGGTGGAAAAACGCTATTAGGTAATTGTTCAAATTCAGAACTGCCTTTTTATACTGACTGCTAGCTGATGATAGATTAGTCAATAGAAATCCTGCATCCTTTCATATAATTTTTATTTCAAGTTCTAATAAATAATATGTATGCTATATAGTATATACTGTATATTTAAAATTCGGACTTAGCTGTCTGTAAGTACAGGTATTCCTGAAAATAAAGCTGTCGTGACATAAACCTGGGTACTTTGCAACAACATTTGTGATTATCAGCTCATAAATTACCGTCCGGTTTCAGGGGTTCTTAAAATTCTCACGCAATTAAGCCATGCTTTAGTAAATTACATATTTACATATGCATGAACAGATTTACCTATTAATCTAAAGGAAAGTCACACAGAGACTTAACCCCCACACCCCCATCCTAATAGTGATTTGACTCAATAGTGATTTTAGTAAATCTGATGTTTAGTAGACCTTGCCCTCTAGTATATCTGGCCCTCTGTACCCTAATTTACTGCTTAAGGGTACAACGGCAGTGCCCACACCTGGGAATTTAACCTGCAACCTTTGCATTACCAGCCCAGGTGTGTAACCATTACACTACACTGATGCCCAAAACTGCCACTGAGAGAGAGAGAGAGAGAGAGAGAGAGAGAGAGAGAGAGAGAGAGAGAGAGAGAGAGAGAGAGAGAGAGAGAGAGAGAGAGAGAGAGAGAGAGAGAGAGAGAGAGAGAGAGAGAGAGAGAGAGAGAGAGAGAGAGAGAGAGAGAGAGAGAGAGAGAGAGAGAGAGAGAGAGAGAGAGACAGAGACAAAGTAAGCTCATGATGATGGTGAGGGTGTTAGTGAGGCACATATTCTGTTTCGTAACAAGGACTGTTTTGGTCTTAAGCGACACCCAGGACATTTTCCCATGACGTTTCTATAGTTTACAAGAAGTAGTTTATAGTTTTACTGTTGTTGCTGTGTTTGACATAGCTGAGACCCGCCCACCCGCCTACCCCCCCTCCAAGTGCTGAGAGGATTTCCTCACATCGACACTCAAGAGAACAACATGACTGCATCTGACACTGACACACACACACACACACACACACACTTTCCACCCTGTTCTAAAAACACACATTCAGAGACGGAGCATTGCCCAAACCAGGAAACAAAAACACAAAAATGTCTACACTGCTGGTCCAACACAACACACACACACACACACACGTGAAATAAGAATTGTGTTCTGAATATTGGTGAATATCGTTTCTTTTAAAATGATCAGTAATTTGCAGCAGTTGAATTGGCAAAAAGGGTTTCAGTATAAAGTAAAAGTATTTCAAATAATTATTTGACTATGCGTATAGTGTTATAATGTATGTGTATAGTATTATAATGTGTTCTTATTGTGTTGCAATGCATGCATATAGTGTTATAATGCATAGATATAAACACACTCAACACTCCTGTGTTCCCTTCTACTTGTTGCAGGAGATGTTTCAGTGCATATGAGATACAATACAATACAATACAAATTTGATTTTGGGCATGGTAAAAACAGACAAGAAGCAAACACAGACAGATACAATAAAGCTAAATTAGGTGCAAAGTGCAATTAAATAAAAATTATAATAAGTGTAAAAAATTACAGTTAGTCCACATGCAAGGTAGGCATTTCACGTGCCAAGCTCCAGGTAGAGCCTATAGGATCATCTTTTAGTGCCTTGTTTACCAGGCAGATGGCTCTGCGTCGGTTTGTAGAGCACCTGGGGAGGTGCAGACGTAGATCACCTGGGGAGGTGCAGAATCACCCCAGTGATTTTGGAACAGGTGTTTACTATGGATTGGAGGTGGTTCCGGTTTTTGACAGTGAGGGATGTGAAGCAGCAGATGAATGAGAAGCACGGAATACTCTCAATGAAGCCGTAGAAGGTTTATAAAATGGTTTGCAGAGTGTACGAGATGTTTCCGTGCTTATTAGATGTGGCAGGGCATATGAGATCTCCATGTGTGTGCTGTTGTGGTGCGTACGAGATATCCGTTTGTGTGCTCTTGTGGTGCGTATGAGATGTTTCAGTGCATATGAGATATGGCAGCGCGTATGAGATGTCCGTGTGTATGCTGTGTTGCGGTGCGTATGAGATGTTTCAGTTCGTGTGAGATGTTCCAGTGCTTACGAGATGTCACAATGCCTAGGAAATGTTGCAGTGCGTATGAGATTTTGCCATGCATATGCGATGTCTGTGTGTACATGCTGTTGTTGTGTGCATGCTTTACCATGCAATGTTTCTAATTTACATGCATGTGCATTCACTTCTGCTTCATAAACCTCTCTCTGGATGCAGTATCATTGTTCTTTCATAACTGGCTACATTTTTATTTCACTTTTATTTCAATTATTTTTAATAAAGTGAGAGGTCCTTGCACCAACAAAACATTTTTTTCAGAAAAACAAGCTATGGTGTGAAACACTGTGAACTAAAGACCTGAAATATCGGGTAGGCTGGTTATAGAATTAATATCAATAAAGGTAAATTAAGAATGACTTAAGTAGTCTTTTTTGCGTGTGCACCCTACACCCGTCAACTGACTGACAGGGAAATGTTTAGAGACATACATATTAATCTTTATGTCTAGGATGATTATCATTCCGTTCCAGTAATTTAATCTGACTTGAATACAGGAAAACATCAAATAAATATATAGTAAACACAAAGAGATGAGTTTTAATTCAGTTTGCACGGCTCTATGCCGCTTCATCACACTGTTGCAGTAACAGAATGGTACCGTGACAGCAAAACTTGTGTGTTTCACAATCTTCTTTTGCTTACATTTAATAAACCGGGGAGAAATACAGACGATAGACACAATAATGGAAGCACCAAATGAAAAAGGACTTCATGGAAGTCCTTGGAACGACATACACCAAACATGTCGTTTCTTATCATTTGTGGAACGACATACACCAAACAAGGAAAAATTGCATCAGGAAAGAGGAACAGTGGTCACAAATCGAAGTTCACCGAGAGGGATAGAAGAGGATAGTTGCTAAAAAACACAAAACATCAGTCTCAAAAATTACAACACAATTGAATCTACACTACACAAAAACTGCATTGTGAGCTTCACAAAGCTGATATAAATGGTAGGGCTGCCATTCAGAAACCACTTATAACCAAGGCCAATGTGCAACAATGCATAACCTTGTTTAATGAGCACAAAATATGGACTTCTGGGATGTGGAAGAAAGTAATATGGTCCAATGAGTTGTCTTTTACTCTTTTTCCTACATTTGGAGAGGGTTATGTTTGGAGAAAGCCAATGGAAGCCTTCAACCCATATTGCCTGTTCCCAACTGTTAAACATGGTGGTGGATCTTTTATAGTATGGGCAGCCATCTTGTGAGTGCCATTGGGTCCGATTGTTTCTCTGCATGGTAGAATTACAGCCAAGCAATACAAAGTCATTTTAGGCAAACAGGTGCACCCTATGGTGCAAACATTGTTTCCTCAAGATGTTCCTATATTCCAAGATGATAACGCCCTCATACACACTGCAAAATGTATTCAAGTGTGGTTTCATGAACATCAGAATGTCAAGTCACCTTCCATGGTCTCCCCAATCACCAGATCTAAAAATCATTGAACCTTTATGGGAAGTTCTGGAACATGCTGAGTGCTGAGTAGATTTCCACCGCCGTCATCTCTCAAAGAACTGGAGGCTTTTGTTCTTGAAGAATGGTCCAACATCCCACTAGAAAACTTGCATACCAGCATTCCAAGAAGGATTGAAGCTGTTCTGAAGGCAAAGGGTGGCCCAACTACTAAGTTAATAAAAAGGATTAATATATCATAAAATATATTAATAAGTTGATAAATATTCAAATTTTGGGGTTTCCATTATTGTCTATGTACATGCGTGATGTGGTTGTTATATTATATTCTATACTGCGTTTACACATATAGGACTGGGTACAGGATTTAGGTTTATTTCTCTGTACTCCAGCCTGGTCTTTATTATCAAGTGTGTGTCCACATTGCTCTTTACCTGAAAACATTTTACAACTCTGAATGCTGAATACAAAGCAAAGTGAGAATGCAAGGTGGCGTCTGTGTTGAATAACAGGCCTGACCTGCATGAGTCTCCCTGGCAACATGTTTACCTGCCCCGTTAGCCAGCTGTCCATCTCTCTGGCACAGATTTTTTTCTTTTAATCTCTTTTTATGATCTTGTTTGTTATTTCTCCATTTGCCCTGCTTTGTCTTGTCTTTTTATATTTGCCCTTGCGTTCAAACTGTCTTATTTTCTTTTGTTTCTTCTTCGTTTTATTTGGAAAGTGCTTTGAGCGTCATGTACAAAAATAACTTAGTAGGTTATATTATTATTATTTGGGGATAAATGACCAGAATAAAACACAGCTAATCCACCAGGCCATATCAGTACTACAGCCTGAAATACAGAGCTTGAAGCTGTTCTGAAGGCAAAGGGTGGCCCACTACTACTAAGTTAATAAAAATGATTAATATATAATACAAATATATTAATAAGTTAATAAATATTCATATTTTTGGGTGTTTCCATTATTGTCTATGTACATGCGTGATGTGGTTGTTATATTCTATACTGCGTTTACACTAATAGGACTGGGTATGGGATTTAGGTTTATTTCTATGTACTCCAGATTGCATGTGTCCACATTGCTCTTTACACAAAAACATTTTACACTCTGAATGCTGAATACAAAGCAAAGTGTTCCTTCTTCATTTTATTTGGAAAGTGCTTTGAGCGCCATGTACGAAAAGCACTTTATAGGTTATTATTATCATTATTCGGGGATAAATGACCAGAATAAAACACAGCTAATCTACCAGGCCATATCAGTACTACAGCCTGAAATACAGAGCTTGGACACTGCTGCATTCACATGTAGAAACATAAATATAATTTTATATACTGAGGCTATCCCATATACCTTGTTATATTACTGGTCCAGTGTGTTCTACATTGCTCATTTCCATGACACTGACTTTTTAAAATATCATTTAAATAATGAAGAAATTAAAACATAAATGTAGATTCCAAGGGGAGAGGGACTGCAGCACGAGGCTCTGAGAACAATCCAGACTGAAATGATGTTGTACGGCTGGTGTGATACATAGGGCAACGACAAGTTTCAACTACATTTTACTAAAGAATTGCAAAACTTCTGTAACTGAACACTGTACCCTGGTTCAACCAGTATTTTTCTGTTGACAATTAAAAGCAATATATTAATCACAATCACAGTTGGGCAAGTCCAGCATTTGCCAAAATTATCTTTCCAAACTGTGAAAAATATTTATTATAAATATTAAAAACAATAATATAATAATAAAATAATATGCTCTGTTAAAATGTTAATTGACTCCAAGCCCGTGTGTGTTACTGAGGCAGATTGTTATGTGTGAAACGATTGGAAATAATTTGTACCAGACTAGTAGTTCAACAATTTAGAAACAACAAGATAACAAACCTTTAACATTTACTGTGCTTCTTTGCGTTCATACAACTGCTGGCAATTTCCCTTCAAATTTGTGGCTTTAGCTAATATCAAAAATAACACAGCAAAGAAACCAGTTAATTAAAACTGTTTTAAAAAAATATATATAAATGTCTTTGTTATACCATACTGCACAATGCCATCATGTCCCTGAGTTTGTCACTCTACTTCACTGCGGATTGTTGCATAAAGTTTATGTTGTAATATAATATAATATACGCCATTTAGCAGATGCTTTTATCCAAAAGTTTGTTTCTCATGTTGTATTATATATATATATATATATAAATACAGGTGTCTCAGTATATGTGTGTATGTTATTGTTTCCAGTCGAGGCCCCGCTGCCACACCCAAACAGTTCACTGAACAATCCCCTCCCCTCCCCTCCCCACCCCAACAGGGACCCCCTGGCAGGGCAGGGGGGTTACAACACCCCTGACTTGGATGTGGTCTTAGGTCTCTCTCTCTCTCTCTCTCTCATGGGAGCAGAAATAAAATGGCTCCTGCCCAGTGATGTACTCGTTTGGTGAAGTCGCAGGAAGTTCATCACCGCGTATCGTGTCAGGTACCTTTTCTTTCGCCGTAATCTCCAAGTCGTGCTCAAACCGTGACCAAATTCAGCAGGCTCAGGTCTTACCTGTAGATGCGACGTAAGAAGCCAGGAACACCAGTACACCTGCGCTCCATAAATCCATCTCTGTCCCTTGGGTGTTCTCCCTCGCTTGTTCTCCTTCGTTCTCTCTCTCGCCTTGGGTTCTGTGTGAGAGCTCAGGCTCTGTATGTCTTTGCTCCACACTCACTCAGTCTGACAGGAAGTGGCTTCACCTGCTGACAGGAAATGCCCCAGCTCTGTAGCTCCACCTGCTAACTGCTCTCTGCAGTGTGGTTACCACGGTACCACGGCCCCACATTCTCAGTCATACCACCTGGGAAAGGTGGGGGCAGGAGGAGCCCAGTAACAAATTTGGGTGAGTCACGTGACCTTGCCAACTGTGACCTGAAACTTCTCAGATCAGTGGAAGATGGGGCACGCGTTAACACGCCATCGGTATTCACTCTGGAAAAGAGGCATTAACAGGATCGGCTCCCTCTGTTCAATCGCTAATGAGAAACAGCACCATTTTGGCCCTCCAAACCTTCAGGAGGGGCACAGGTTCCCCACCCCCTTCACTCGTAGTTCACTCACATTTCCCCCTCGCCCTGGGGAACTCGTTACTCGGGCCTAGCACTCAGATTCAAACAGTCGCGTCCAGCAATTTGAGCTACGTTGGGCTAGAGCGCTACCATACGGCACTACGGTATCCCTTGCCCTTGCCCTGGGTCTTTCAGTCACCTTAAATGCTGCACCAGACACACCCTGCACAAACAGAGAAGGGCCAGCCAGCTTGAACCCCCAACCTCTGCATCAAGAGACGGCGAACGTTCTCCTGCGCCACTGACTTCTCAGCTCTTCTCGGTGTCTTCTAGCAAAGTTAGGGTGAGACCTCATAAAAGCATGAGAAACAAAAATGGAAGAGCTGAGGAGGGAAGCCCTGGACTTCAGCGTCAGGAGCTGGCGATCACTCTCCCGCGCCATTGCCTTCTGTAGGTCTTATGGCAAAGTTAAGGCGAGACTTCGTAAACACAAGAGAAACAGAAGGGAAAAGCCAGGGTTCAGACAGCTATCATTCCTGCACACCACCACATTCTCAGCTCTTTATCTTGTCTTTTATCAAAGTTATGGTGACACCTTATAAACACAAAAGAAACAGAAGAGGGTGTGTAAATGGCGATGATACACAGCTCTACCAAGCCAAGCCCCTGAAGTCTGCAAGTGGTTCAAAATTGGGCAGCTTCTAAATAAGAAAAAGAAGGACTCACATTACCCTCAGTCGTTCCATTTCCAGATTGGTTTTCAGTTGCTTCGAGAGTTGATTTAAAAAATTGTATTCATTACTTTTAAGACGAGGCAAAATTGGCATCTCCTTTGACAACCCTCACACTTTAAAAAACGATTTAACATTTGCTTTGTAAGCTTTGATCGTTCTTTTGTTGGTGCTCAGCCTTTTGCTATCATTTAGATTTTTAAAGATTGAATGAAGTTGTGTGTGTGCGTGTGTGCATGCAGGCGTGCGTGAGTGCGGCAACACCTGTTTCTGAGCTTATCCGACCACACTGTTGAGAGTCTTTTTTCCCTGCTCAAAAATGAAAGTGCACAAACTCTCCTAAAGATCTTATCTAAGCGAGATACTATATAATCGCATCTAAACTTCCCTGGCTCTGCAGTATCAAAGTGAGTATTCAGTGAGCCAGCGGAGCTGCTATGGAGCCTTCTCTGTGCTGCAGTCGTTCTTCCACAAAACCACAGAAACCAACAAAGGCCATGCCTCAGACACATAGCCTGTTGAATGATGTAAGTGACAAACATAGCAGCTCAGGCAAAACATTTTTTTAATAGAAGTATCTTCTCATATACCACTGATCCAATTTGCACAAACTTGGAGCAAACTATCTATGGACCAGAAAAAATCTGAAACGTTAAAATAAATAATATAAATAGTATTTTTTGGTAAAACGTGACCCACACAAGCCAATCAGTTTGCAGCATTCGCATGCAACCGTCTGCAAATGAAAGAATCTCATCAATGCATTCTTTAATAGATATCACAAAATTGGCGTAGATAATAAAAAAATATATGTGGACACAATATTTAAAAAAAAGAAGTTTATTGTAAAAAAGTCATTCAAAAAATAATTTTCTCAATTGACCCTTGTTTTTCTATAAACCCGTTTACTAGCAAGTCACACGGTGCCTCTGCTGAAACGCAACACTGGGCAGTATGATCCTTGTACCCTTACTAAAGCATGTGACCACTTCGGCCAATCAAAATGCAGATACGTACTTTGACCCTTAATAAACCATGTGACCACCACAGCTGATTCTTGAATGAGGTGAATCTTCTCAGGTAAGTGGAGGCGTAACGCAGCCCAGGCCACTGCTCAGACACCTGCTGCAGGGCTGCTTCTGCTCAGAGACCCAAATGACCTGACGCTTTTAATATCTGACACTTCACATTCTGTCATATCTACAGTTATAAATCAAGTCCTCAAGCACCATTGAGATGGTCCACACAGAATGTCGTCTGAGGGACCTGTGCAACCAGCTCTACCAACATGGGTAAGAAACTGCAGGGGGAAGGTGAGTGTGTTTAATGCAGTGGGTGGGAGTGTTTGACGCAGCAGACAAGTGTTTTTGACACAGTGGCTCAGATTAGAGCTCCCTGGCAGCTCTCAAAACCACACTGACATGGAACTTCCTGTTCCGGGGCACTTCCTGGGTCGTACGAGTAGTTCCAGGTCAGCTCTGTTCTAGCTGTCACCGGCCTGCAACACAACAAAGGCCGATCTAACATTCAGGTCATTCCATATAAAATAAATTTTTTACATTGACATTTTCAGCATTTAGCAGACGCTCTTATCCAGAGCGACTTACAAGATGCACATTAATACATGGTAAGAACAATCATAGTTCGTGCAAGAGATCAAATCCGACAATGACCTAACATTAGGGTCATCCCTTCAAAAATCTGACAAAATTTGAAGGTTTATGTCTCAGATTCTTGACATTTTTTTTCTTCCATATATTCTTTGACCGTATTCGTATGAACAAATCTTGAACTTGGTCCTGACATGTGAGCTTATTAATTAATTATTAATTATTGGGCAAGACAAGACTTGCTGTTAGAAATAGCAACAACTAATGGGGATCCAAGTTCCCTGATCAACTCAAAAGGTTTCAATTAACAGACACTGAACCCCAGTAGATAGCCATCAAGCTATAAATATACTGCAGCTAGCTTGCTTTCCTGCTGGCTACCTAGTAGTGTCATTGCTTGCTACTAACTAATATGTAGCTAGCAAAATAACAAACTGTTATTAGACATTCTGCCAATCTGACATTAAAGCATGGTATAAAGTCATGGACAGAGAGAGATTGGACAGCTCAATAAACGGGTGCCATTTTGGCTTCCCCTCCAGGTTCAACTGACTCCTATGGCCAAGATAATCTGGGCATTTAGACACAGAAAGAGAATGGGGAGGGCAGCTAACAGCTAACGGTATGTGTTAGATGCACAGAGCAGTAAATGGTGTTTGTTAACACTATACTCTTTTTAAAAAAAAAAAAAAAACAGAAACATTGAGGATGGAGAGGGCAGTTAACAGTGTATACATATATTTAATCTAAATGACTATGCTGTTTGCCTGACTGAACCCTGGTGAACCCTGTAAATGGTAATAAAAGTAGGGCTGACTGAGAGCCCTCCAGAAGTGCCCTCCAGAATTGGCACCCTTGGTTAAAAAAAAAAAAAAAAAAAAAAAAATGAACAAAAAAATATGAGTTATGGAAAAAAAAAAAAAGGTTATGGAAAAAAAAGTCTGTTGTTCATCAGCTTGATCTTACACACAAAAGGAACTAATCCAGATAAAAATCTAAACTGCATCCATCAACATGGGGAAGATCAGAGAATATTTTGCCCCCACACAGAGTGAAAATACCCATCTCCACTATTAGGAGGATGGTTTGAAGAGGACAGGCAAAAATGTATCCAAGGATCACAGTTGGAGAATTGCAGAAGTTGGTTGCATTTTGGGGTCACCAAGTCTCCAAAACTACAATTAGACACCACCTCCATGCCAACAACTCTATTTGGAAGGCTTGCCAGAAGGTTGTGGGTTCAATTCCCACTCCACACATACTGCTGTCATCACTACTGTAACGTAAAAAGTGATGACAAAATATTAGAGCTTTTTGGTAACAAAATCACAAAGGTAAGTGAGACAAAAATAGGTGGTGGGTTTGGCGTAAAAAGAGGGATGGTCATGCAGAAAATAACCTAATCCCCACTGTGAAGTATGGTGGTGGATCTGTGATGTTGTGGGGCTGTTTTACTTCCACAGGCCCTGGGAATCTTGTTAGGATACATGGCATCATGGACTCCATCAAGTACCAGGAGATTTTAGATCAAAATCTGGCTGCCTCTGTCAGGAGGCTAAAACTGGGTCATGGTTGGATCTTCCAGCAGGACAATGATCTAAAGCATACCTCCAAATCCACACAAAAATGTTTTACTGACCACAGAATCAAGCTTTTGCAATGGTCATCCCAGTCCCCTGACCTAAACCCCATTGAAAAAGAGATTCTGCATGGAGGAATGGTCTCAGATCCCTTGCTATGCGCTCTACCATATCAATTATTATAGGAGAAGACTCAGTGCTAGGGGATCTTGGCAAGGGGATGATGCACAAAGTACTAAATGCAGGGGTGCCAGTTTGCCAGAGGAGGCAGAGCGAAGGGGTCTGTCTGTGGTGTAGGGTGTGATGAGTGTCTGGAGGTAGGAGGGAGCAGTTCCTCTAGCGGCTGGGTAAGCCAGCACCAGTGATTTAAATTTGATGTGTGCTGCGATAGGGAGCCAGTGCAGGGAGGTGAGTAGTGGGGTGACATGCGTGAACTTGGGTTGGTTGAACACTAGCCGTGTGGCAGCATTCTGTTTTGGAGTGGTATGTGTGGGGAGCGGGGCTGTGTGCATGTACACGTTAGCGCGCGAGTGTCAGTGGAAAGAAAAAACACGTGGGTTGTTGAATGGAGGACAAACATGAGACTACTAAATCCGCTAAAAAACTCAGAAACGCAGCACTAACTGCAAAGTTCAGGGCAGTGCAGTATCCCAATGATTTCTATGAATTGGGACAGCAACTGTTCTGCAAGTTCTGTCAACACATCATTGACTGGACTCGAAAAAATATGTGCGATGACCATGTCAAATCGAAAACCCACCTTCAAAACAAGGAAAAGCTACACTATATGGCCAAAAGTCAGTGGACACCTGACCATCTCACCTATATGAGCTTGTTGGACATTCCATTCTAAAACCATGGGCATTAATATGGAGTTGGGCCCCCCTTTGCGGCTAAGACAGCTGCCACTCTTCTGGGAAGGCTTTCCACAAGATTTTGGAGTGTGTCTGTGGGAATTTGTGCCCATTCAGCCAAAAGAGCATCTGTGAGGTCAGGCACTGATGTTGGACGAGAAGGCCTGGCTCGCAATCGCTGTTCTAATTCCTCCCAAAGGTGTTCAATGGGATTGAGGTCAGGGCTTTGTGCAGGCTAATCGGGTTCCTCCACACCAAACTTGTCTAACCATGTCTTTATGGACCTCGCTTTGTGCACAGGGGCACAGTCATGCTGAAACAGATCCGTCCATTCCTAGTTAAACATTGTAAACAGGGAGGAGCATTGCCAGAGAACGAAAGCAGCCTTCACCAGATTAATTTGCCACGGGTGTTTGAACAACACATGGAGGCAGTCCTCCACAAGATCCGCAGGAAGAAAATGTCTGTTGTGGTTGATGAAATGACTGACATCCGCAATTGCAGTGTTAATAAAACGGATTTCATAGGGCCCTACAAGGGTGCCAATAATTCTGGAGGGCACTGTATAAGATATAACCACTTCTACTTGTGGTTCAATGTGCTGAACAGTGTACACTGTCTTCATTTGATATTTCAAAGCTTAACAAAAACTTTATTTCTGGTTTCTACACAAAAACATTGCAACTGGTGTTGTAACATTTGCTATTTAGGCAGTAGAGAAGGAGAATGTAGGTAGTAGAGAAGCAGATTATCTGTGTTTATAGGTTTTGTTCAGTAGCTTTTTAGTTACAGAATAAATGAAAGAAACCGGCAAATCAATATCGGAGAAACAACAACTAATTCAGCAAGAAAGTACATAATGTTGGGCCATATGATGCCTACGACGGGATGCACATGGGAATGATTCACCATCACTCAGGTGAATGAGTCATGCCCGTTATCCAAATTTGAGTCTGTAAACACTGCCCCTGCTGGTGAAAGAGGGGTATTACAGGTACCCCTAACATGAGTTCCTACCTGCTGGTGAAAAAGGCCACAGTGGGGAAATCGCGGTGGTGGGAGTCGATGAACACATTCTGCACAAAGAGGTTCGGGCTGCAGCTGTGCTGAAGGTCAAAGTCACACCAATACACAGAGGTTACAGGTCAGTTATTGGGCACAGTCTCACTGTTTACATGGTACAGAACACCTCCCTACTCCACCCCACAGCTAAGAACATAAGAACATAAGAATACATAATGATGAGAAGGGGCCGTTCGGCCCATCTAGGCTCATCATGTCCTAATCTAAAGAGTATCTAGTACTACATCTAGCCTGGACTTGAATAGCCCAAGCATTTCTGCCTCTACTACCTGACCTGGCAAGCTGTTCCAGGCATTGACAACTCTCTGTGTAAAGAAAAACTTCCTAATATCTGTGCGGAATTTGCCTTTAACTAATTTCCACCTGTGGCCTCTTGTTCTGCTGACCCCACTTATCTTAAAAACTCTTTGGTATTTTACTTTGTTAATCCCTTTTAGGAATTTAAAAACCTCAATCAAATCCCTCCTAAGTCTCCGTTTGCTAAGTTTAAATAGATTGAGTGCCTTAAGTCTATCATCATAACTTTTACCTTTCATACCAGGTATCAGTTTAGTTGCCCTTCTTTGGACTTTTTCAAGAGCTTCTATATCTTTCTTGTAGTGCAGTGCCCAGAACTGCACACAGTATTCTAAGTGCTGTCTGACAAAGGCGTTATATAACATTAATATAACCTCCTTTGATTTATACTCAATAGTTTTTGCTATGTATCCCAGCATCCTGTTGGCTTTTTTCACTGCTTTGATGCAGATAGGCGTTGATCAACTACAATTCCTAAGTCCTTTTCAAATTGAACACCTACTAACCTTTCTCCTCCCATAAAATACTCCTGTCTAATGTTTTTATTTCCCACATGTTGTGAAACAGTGTCAGCTTCTCTCAAAACTGACCAAATTTAATGTGTGGATGCAATCAAATGGATGGAGTCTTATCTAACTATGAGAAAGCAATGCACCAGAGTTGTAAATAAGACTTTATCATTTGCTGATTGTTCTGTTGGTATCCTGCAAGGCTAAATCCTAGAGTCCTGCCTGACACTTAACGTGAGTAAGACCGCTTGTATGTAAGGAAAAATGAAAGTAGTCAACCAGACATTGTAAAGGGTGAAAGGATTGACTTTCACATTTTAAATATCTTGGAATCCTTATTGACAGCTGTCTTTTAAGAAACATGTGAAGCAGGTGCGTAACACTATCAAATTCAATCTAAGGAATTTTAGATTTATCTGAAACCAGCTATCCTTAGATGTTGCCAAGCTGTACATGCACTCAATTATTTTTTTCTCATACTGTATCACAAGCTGGAAAAACAACACTTGCCACACTGCAAATACTTTACAAACACTCAAGGCACTGGATAAAAAGCTGTCAAGTTTCCATCATTGTAACATCACTCAGAAGTACAATCTCCTGACCCTCAACATCTCTCCTCAACTTTATGTGCCTTGCTGATGCTAGTTTAGTGTACAAAGTAATCAATGATCTGGCTCCTACCCCATTACAAGAGCTCAAATCACCGCACTCGGATAATGGGACAACTAGGACGACCAACAGAGGTGACTGTACGACACAGTACAGATCTACCGAGTTTGGCAGATCAGTATTCCCTATTACAGCAACAAATTCTTGGAACTCAGCACCAAGTTATATAAGAGTGCTGCAGCTTTACTGATTTCAAATCCAAGGGGAAATCATGGCTAAAATCAACCCAATCGTGTACTCATTATGCATCCAGTTGTCTTAATGTTGTGAAATCTTGTTGTTGTTGAATATTGAATGTATTATATGTATTGTTGTATTGTCTTGCAATTGTGTTTTTATACTAGTGTTCATTTTCTTAACAGAGATGTTTTTCTCTGTTTCCTGCCCAGGGACTACAGATGTAAATGAGCTTTATAGCTAACTCTGGTACAGCTAAGAAGCTGTGCATTGTCCCTGTCAAACAAACAAACAAAAACAAACAAATAAATAAATTAAATAAATGAATAAACAAACAAACAGTGGGGTAGGTATAGAGCTGGCGTAGTGTAGGTGAGTCCAGGTGTTGATGCATACATTGAGGAACCTCCCCACATTGCCCTCTTCTGTGGCATCCAAGTAATACAGGTGCTCCTCATCTGTTCCACTGTGACATGCCCCCTTATCAGTGTCTCTGCCTTCCCCCAGCCACGCCCACCCCTCCTGTTCCGCAACCCGCCGGGGATTCGGCCCAGTCTCCTCCTCACTCCCCTCAAACTCGCCATTATCTGCATCTGAAAGACAACAAAGGAAACTGCCTAAAACAGCATGTGACACACCCTGCCTAAAACAGATTCTGCAAACAGTGAAGTTCCTGGTCTTGTATTACCTGTACGGTTTTGGCGAGTGTCGCCTTTGTGTGTTTGGGGTTGTGCTACTTGTGTGTGTTTGGCGCAGTAGCCAGTGTGAGAGGAGGTGTGTTACCTGTGTGTGTTTGGGGCAGTAGCCAATGTGAGGGGGATGTTTCTGAGCTGGGAGACATTGCAGGCTGGGGCTGTAATGAGGAGAGAGAGGAGCTTTAACAACTGGGACCACATATACTGACAAATGTATGCATTCACTACTGTAAGTTGCTTTGGGTAAAAGCGTCTGCTAAATGGCATATATTATTATTATTATTATATTAACAACACACTCAACACAACCACAGACAAACACTCAACACTGTCACACAAAGAAACACTCAACACAGCCGCACACTCAAAATAGCCACACACTCAACACATGGAGAAATAGTCAACACAGCCGCACACTAAACGCAGTGACACAGACTCAACACAGCTGCACACGGTATGGCCACCCTACACTCAACACAGCCAATCCACATACAGAAAACACTCAACAGAGTGTTGTCAGACCTCCTCCTTGGCTTGCTCGCTGTCTAGCACCGCCGCTCCCAGTCCGGTGGGCGTCCTGATTACTGACACGTGCGCAGGGGACGATGGGGGCGCAGGGCTAGGGGGCAAGTCCGTTTCCCCTGCGGCCACCCTCCAATCCTCCACCACCTCCACTTCATCATCTGAGGACTGCTCTGCCCTCTTCCGCTTTACAGGGGAGGGGTCAGAGGGCACCAGGCCGGAGCGTGCCGCTCCCGAACCCAATTCCGCCTGCAGAACCACACCTGAAGGAAAAGGGCACAAATTTACACACACACACACGCACACACGCACACACACACACACACACACACAGAGACACACACACACACACAGAGACACAGACAAACGCACATACTTACATACACCCACACACCTGTGTATGTGCAGATGAACGTGCCCCTGTCCAGGTCGTCAAGACAACGCACTCCCCATCCCTGGTCCTGAGTGCGGAACACCTGCAGCTGCACCTGCACACCGTGCTGGACTATGCGGTTCTCGCAGCGAGCACGGTCACAGCCACACCACGGTCCGCACTCGTAGATCCTGTCCTTACAAAGAACACCCACATTATACACATAAAACACACTATTCAGCACACACAATATACACCATCTCAAATACACATTATACTCTGTCTCAAACACAATGTACAACACTCTCACTCGCACGCACGCACGCACGCACGCACGCACGCTCAGAGATAAGTGGGCGGGGCTAGCTCAGAGGGGGCCAGGGCTAGCTAACCCGGTGGGTGTGGGGCGGGGCAGGCGTCTGTAGCAGTAGAGCTGGGATGGGTGGGCAGCTCTGAGGGACAGCTGCAGACAGGAGCACTTCCTCTTGTCCACACAGCCGTCTGTGCAGTCGCAGCAGGCGGAGTACACAGGACCGGAGCCTGGCAGGCAGCTGCGCGGCCGCGTGTGCGTGCGGTAGCGGAACTTCTCGGGCCGCTCCCCATCCACCGCGTTCCACAGCTGCACGGGCACAGGCTCCGCCCCCTTGCTCAGGTCCGGGTCCAGCAGCTCCCCGGCGCCCCCTGGGGACGGGGCCCGGTCCTGCAGCAACACAGAGGCGCTGAAGCTGAAGTTCCCGGCGTGCAGCAGGGCGTCGGCCTCCGTCTCGTGCAGGTAACGCAGCACCTCTGCTGCCCCTCGCAGGCTCCGCCCGCAGGGGGCCTTGTAAAAGATGACATGGCTTTCCGGCCCTGCCCCCCGTCCATGCAGCCGTTGGAATCCCCACATCAGGGGCACCTTCAGAGGGTTGTGACCCCAGAAATGATGGGCCGAGAGGGAGCTACATGACAGGCAGGCCAAGCTGCAGGCGTGGAACTGGGCAGGGGGCGGGAGGCTATCACCGAGAAGGGGCAGGGGGCTTCTGGGCTGGAGGGATGGCTATCACCGTCTGGATTGGGGTCACCTGGGGGCTTCTGGGCTGGTTAAGATGGCTTTTATAAAAGCATCTGTTGAATGCATGTGTCACCTGAACTCATTTACCTGAAGTTGGTTAAGATGCCCTATATAAAAGCACTGTTAGAATGCTGTGTGTGAAAGCACTGTTTGAATGCCCTGTATGGAAGCGCTGTTTGAATGCCCTGTATGGAAGTGCTGTTTGAATGCCCTGTATGGAAGCGCTGTTTGAATGCCCTGTATGGAAGCGCTGTTAGAATACCCCTTAGAGACAGCGAGTTCAGTTCAGTCACAGCAGAGTCTGCTACACCGCGATGGTGTGAGGAAACTAACCCTGAGTCACACTGAGACAGCATGCTATTATTCAGCTCCTGCTCACACGCCGATCCCTCCTCCGACTCCTGCTCCACAGTGTCCCCCTCAGTCACACCAACCGCTACTATCTCTGAACAAGAGACGGCGGTGAGGACAGCAGTGTTTATAGACAACAGTGAGTACAGTACTGTTTATAAACATTAGCAGGTACAGTATTGTTTGTAGACTGGTGAGTACAGTAGTGTTAACAGACAGTAGTGAGTACAGCAGTGTTTATAGACAACAGTGAGTACAGTACTGTTTATAAACATTAGCAGGTACAGTATTGTTTATAGACTGGTGAGTACAGTAGTGTTAACAGACAGTAGTAAGTACAGTGTCGTTTATAGACTAGTGAGTACAGTACTGTTTATAAACATTAGCAGGTACAGTATCGTTTATAGACTGGTGAGTACAGTAGTGCTTATAGACAGTAGTGAGTACAGTAGTGCTTATAGACTAGTGAGTACAGTAGTGTTTAAGGCAGTGATGAACTCACCAGTACTAATCAGAGTGTCTTCAATAGAGGCACTCTCACTCTTTTCATTGACAAACAGATCAGCGGCCAAAATTATATTCATGCCCAGAATTAACTCTGTAATAGAAAATTGTAATCATCAATACATTATTAAACAGTTATGCTCCTGGTATGAAGTTAGGCTCTGGGCATTGCACAGTAGTATCATTAGATTGTACCCCTGTCTGTGGCTCTCTCAGCTTCAATCTCCTCTCTCAGGTGGTGCAGGCAATTGTACAATGCATCAAACACAGTGTGGAAGTCCACATCTCTCCAGAATTCCTTAGCTTTCTCTGAAATTAAAGCAAGCACGTCTCAAAACGTATTAATGGTATGTGGAAATTGACCAATACCAACACACATTTCCAAGCCTGACATGAGGCCGTACTATTTAATTAAATGTATTAGTACGAAAATAAATATGCAACGCGTACGGCATTGATTAAAAAGTGACTGAAATAGTTTCTTACCTACTTCTGATGACATAATTTCTATGTTGAAGGTCTGCAATATTACTCAGGAACTTCACATTTAAATGTGTAAACAGTCAACATCCGATTCAAGCGCGTAGCAACCGGTAAGTATTCATCCCTGAGGGGAAAACGGCGTAAACATTTATAGTTAATATGCCAACACGAAATGGTTCACGAAACCATGTTTATGTTTTGAGCAACAAGACATTTGAGATCGCGCTGGATATGTGCAGTCGCATCCAAAGCCAAAATCCCTTCCGCGCATGGACGGATTTCCGTTCCAGCATTTTCACGTGACATCACTGTGACGTAGTTACGCAGCTCCCGAGTTCCAGCTGATCCTTGAAGTGCAACCGTTTCCATAACTACGCGCGTCCCGTTTATACAGGTTATACTCAGCTCGTGCATAACACCAGAAAGGTTTATGATAAGAGGAGTGCTGGAACAGGCGAGCAGCTTACGTGATGACGTATCTGCTCACTGTTTTGGTGATTATGTATGGACTTCCTTGTACGTTTTGTAACATATGTGTATAACTTAT
Organism: Aldrovandia affinis; assembly: GCA_029706075.1. Taxonomy (NCBI): domain Eukaryota; kingdom Metazoa; phylum Chordata; class Actinopteri; order Notacanthiformes; family Halosauridae; genus Aldrovandia; species Aldrovandia affinis. The sequence continues at coordinate 698,350 of JAINUG010000045.1, read as the reverse complement.
GCAACTGTTTTGTCAACGAATTTTCGGCACTTCATTTGAAAGACAGATAAAAGCTGTCGTAAGTACTTAGCGTGGCGATTTTGCTTGGGGAAAATTAAGTAAAGTAGCGCGCTTCAGTACAGGAGTTGTGAACCTATGATACGTTTTATATTACATGAAATTTCTTTTTTCCATTCATTCTTGTTGTGTCGACAGGGACAGTAGCACACGATGGTGCGACGGTCTGCAGGTGAGGCGATGTGGGGCATGTGTGCAGCGGACGCCATGTCCATGCCAGTACACTGGTATTACACCGTCCGGGACATCAAGACTGACTTCGGCGGCTGGATAACGGGCTACCAGCCTCCCAAGAGCAGACATCCGTCCAGTATTCTCACCTTGTCTAACTCGGGTATGATCTTAAAGGACTGCAAGGATGTTTAACTGTGTTTAACATGCTGGAGTTCATGATTTCAGCTATTTTAATGAGGGTCCCAGGGCCTGTGGATGCAAAACAACCCCAAAGCAGTAAAGATCCACCACCATGTTTCACCGTAGGCACGAGGTTCTTTTCAATATTACTTGCTATTTTGCCCTCGCAACAGGGTCTGAGCAGGGCTAGACAGATAGCTAACAACAACTTCAGAAAGTCGTTTTCTTCCAAAGAGTGTGGCTTTACTCAAGCATCTCGTTGGCTATCTGTCTAGCCCTGCTCAGAACAAAGTTTCGAGGGCAGAATAGTAAATTAACATATTTAATCCGAAGCTCAAGAACGATTGAGAACACGGTGTTGCACGCACACTGCAGGCTGCCGTTTGTACAACAAAGTTAAAATAGCTTAAACGAAACGTAAACATGTAAATTCAGTGCAATACCAAAAACGTCTCAAATAAAATAGTGCAGCAGTAAACTAACAATACACGATTAAAGATAAATGTCAAGATAAATGTCAAGGGGTTGGTTGGCACATGTACTGTAGCACTTTAACATTAAAATGTTTGCTCTCTTTACCTGCATATTCATTCTGTGAGTCACTATTTTGCAAGACATTTTGTATGGTCAAAATAAAAAAATGGTCCCCCACTAAATATATTATAAAACTGTGTTAGATAGAGATATTGACATTATATTATTTTTAGTTAATAGCAGCTACATGTTGATAGAAGATTTGAAAGGTTGTGATGAGTCATGCTAGCCTGACATCATATTAGCACAGATGTGTCTAATGAGACAAACTTTGTTACATAAATATCCCAAACAACAAACAATACAGATAGTAAGATAAGTATTTTTGTAGCTATAAAATAATACAAGATAATTGTTACTTACAGTGTTTTACAGCCATCCATCCATTTTATCTAAGCCGCAAGGCCTAAGAACAGAAATTAGCCAATCCATCGCAGAGCTAATTAATGAAACATTATTAGTGAACTGATAAAAAAATTTATTTGGTTAAAAAATGGGCAGATATTATATTGAATGTTTACATTTCCTGGTTCTGGTTCAAATTGTTTCCTTCATTCAACATTTTAACATTGCCAAAACCCCAAAGAACCAACCCCGTGTTGGGGCTGGTTGGGTGCACGACTTTAATCACGAATCACGTAATTGAAGAAAATATTTGGAAATATATGTATTTATAGCTGAGACCTTAACCTTTCATTTGCTACTAGTTAGAATATCCTCACATAAAATATGCCAGAGAAATACCAGAGTGTGAAAAGTGCTAAAGGCCTACATATAAACTATAGTCTCTTTAATATAGTGAGTATAGTTGCAAGACAACGACAGCCAGCATCGTCGATCTTACAAAGCATAAATATCCCAAACTGATAGTAAGATAAGTATTTTAGCTACAAGATACCCGGCCAGAGCCGACTGAAATGGCTTGCCCAAGACGGTCTCAACTGCCAAAAAGAAGGCGTAGCGTCGTCGGACGGCCTTGTAACCACTGGACCACGTAGCACTCCCGGCCAGTGAGGCCTCCGTGGCCAGTTACGTTGTAACACTGGACTGCAATGAATTTGAAATAAAGTCATTCTTATCAAGAAAGACAAAATCAGAATAAGGTAAGCAGTCATACAAAATCATACTACAAAATCTTCCTCTCACCTTGTAAATTAATTCTGCCCTCCTGTTTTTCTTGGTAAAGGTGTCTTGACTCTTAGTTTTTCCTCATAGGAGAAAGTGTGAAATGATTCCTGTAGGATGCGTTTGACAATGTTTGCAATTGCATCCATAATTATTCTTGCAAAAATTGTTCCCTTGCAAAAGACAGGACGGGAGCTAACTAAGCAAACTAGCTAGCTAGCCTACAACTCGACAGGAGGTCTTGCAAATATACAAAAAATTTAAATATAAAGATGAAAAATAACGATATGAACAGATTAATTGATTACATGTAATTATAATATTAACAATATAATTTATATACAAGAACCACCAATAACTACTACACGAATCACTCATTTATGATCTGAAATCATAATATAAATACCTTTTACAGTGTAAGAGTTACAGCCTTTTTAGTGACTGGTGGTGTTTTTCCAAAATTATATAACTAGAAAACTTGCTCCAACAAATTAGGGAATAATCAATAAAAAGGGAATAATCAATACGAAGGAATAGCCTATATACGTAACTACCAATTTGCTTGCAAGATGAAGATGCATTTTTATTACTCAAAGATATGTTATAACTTGTATTTGAGAAAGCATGTACATAATTTCATATCTGATAATACATAGCTAACTAGAATAGTATGGTAATGTATGACTATTGTAGTCCCAAACTTTAACTAGCTAACTGGACCAATGTGTCATTTAGCAACCAAAATTCACCAGCGTGAGTTTTCAAAAGACTTTTTGCTAGCCATAGTATCAGATGGATTTTTCATTCATCTCATACAATCAGAAGGCTTACCATTAGAGCATTAGCCAAAAGAGCAATCAGTTTTCCCAAATATTGATAAGTGCATATCAGTTATCAAAAACTATATAAAAATGTGAAAAAGAAAACATACAATATATAAACAGACACCTAAGTGTAGCTAGTAGGATGCATTTACAGATCGATTGCTCTTTTGGTTAACATTACAACCCTAGTTTTTTCCCTGTAGCTGCCACAGCTAGCTAGCCTATCTATCTAACAGTTATTCTACAGCTAGCGGACCGGGTGCATGGTGGAAAAAAATGTGCGCCCCTTGGAATTTTACACCCGATGCATGAACCCGGTCCGTGGTGCAAAAAAGGTTGGGGACCGCTGCCCTAACGGTGTTTTTTTGTCTTCTTCTGAAATTTTGATATTAGATAACCCCCACGCTACGTCTCTGTGTGCAGCACATCTTTTTGGGTGATGTGGAGTGCCTTTTCGTCAAGTGCACCTTGAATGCAACTGTTTGCAAGCAAGCTTATGTTAGCTAATGCAAGCTACTTATCTAATATTGTCTGAGGAGGATTTTTCTACATTTCTGTTTCACTACAAAAGTCTATTCATATTCTTCAAATATGTTGATGACATTAATAATGTAAAACATTTTTTTGGGATAATTTTCACCTCAGGGAAAAACTAGGTCTAGCTTTGCCTTCAAATCTCATTGTCTAACGTTACTCAGCTTGCTCCACAGGTGTCAAAAGTTACTCACAGATGTTTTATCAAAACAATAAAACTAACCTAAAGGCAAATAATATATTACCAGCATTAAAAAAGTATTGTAATGTTAACTTTAATAAACGTTGTATTTGGAATGCGGATAAATAGTAGAGGAAAAGCTATATAAATGCAACGTTAGTTCACAAGTAAATGACGGCAATTGTGTGTTCAATATTAAAGTAACGTTTCTCCAGCATTTTCCGCTGTGCTCGGACATAACGATGTCCAGGCTTAAAATGTTGTACATTTCTCCCCAGCTATTCTGGCATGCATATTTGTCTCTATGCAGCGGCAATTCCACATCGTAGAGATTGTGTAATTGCGGACCAGCTCTGTCAACCTCTCAAAACAAAAAAAGGTGGAAAATTTCTCTTCTTCTATGTTCTCCTCCCGCTTCTCTTCAGTCAGTAACAGACTGGACAGCACACGTGGTATACTGTCCCGATGATTTATGCCGGTATTGCGCCTCGCATACATGTTAAGGTCTATACATGCTCCTGCGACTGCAACACGTCGCAGAGGTTGTGTTGATGTTGTAGAGGGTGTTGCAGATCTTCTGTGGATGTAGGCTGCCTCAAATCCTTCTGTGTCTTCATGTAATCCCAGACAGACTCGATGATGTTGAGATCAGGGCTCTGTGGGGGCCAAACCATCACTTCCAGGACTCCTTGTTCTTCTTTATGCTGAAGATAGTTCTTAATGACATTGGCTGTATGTTTGGGGTCATTGTCCTGCTGCAGAATACATTTGGGGCCAATCAGATGCCTCCCTGATGGTATTGCATGATGGATAAGTATCTGCCTGTATTTCTCAGCATTGAGGACACCATTAATCCTGACCAAATCCCCAACTCCATTTGCAGAAATGCAGCCCCAAACTTGCAAGGAACCTCCACCATGCTTCACTGTTGCCTGCAGACACTCATTATTGTACTGCTCTCCAGCCCTTTGGCGAACAAACTGCCTTCTGCTACAGCCAAATATTTCACATTTTGACTCATCAGTCTAGAGCACCTGCTGCCATTTGTCCGCACCCCAGTTCTTATGTTTTCGTGCACAGTTGAGTCGCTTAGCCTTGTTTCCACGTCGGAGGTATGGCTTTTTGGCCGCAAATCTTCCATGAAGACCACTTCTGGCAAGACTTCTCCAGACAGTAGATGGGTGTACCTGGGTCCCACTGGTTTCTGCCAGTTCTGAGCTGATGGCACTGCTGGACATCTTCCGATTTTGAAGGGAAGTAAGCATGATGTGTCTTTCATCTGCTGCATTAAGTTTCCTTGGCCGACCACTGCGTCTACGGTCCTCAACGTTGCCCGTTTCTTTGTGCTTCTTCAAAAGAGCTTGAACAGCACATCTTGAAACCCCAGTCTGCTTTTAAATCTTTGCCTGGGAGAGACCTTGCTGATGTAGTATAACTACCTTGTGTCTTGTTGCTGTGCTCAGTCTTGCTGTGGTGTATGACCTGTGACATGAAACTGCCTTCCATAACCTCACCTTAGTAGCAGAGTTTGGTTGTTCCTCACCCAGTTTTAAGCCTCCTACACAGCTGTTTCTGTTTCAGTTAATGACTGTTTCAACCTACATATCATTAGCACCTGTTTGGTATAATTGGTTAATCATACACCTGACTATAATCCTACAAAATCCCTGACTTTGTGCAAGTGTACCTATAACAATTGATGCTGGTTTGAAGGCAAAGGGTAGTCACACCAAATATTGATTTGATTTAGATTTTTCTTCTGTTTGCTCACTTTGCATTTTGTAAATTGATAAAAATAAACAATTAACATTAATATTTTTGAAAGCATTCTTTACAGCATTTCTTCACACCTGCCTAAAACCTTTGCACAGTACTGTATATTATATAAACATATTTTTTTCCCACAGAAAACATCTGGATCACAATTATTCATACCCCTAACTATTCTTTTAAATGTAATCCATCAAAAACAAATCTTCATAAGTATACAACATGTTTGAAGTTTATTAGAAGGTTCTGGAACTATACAGTGGCCTACAATGGTGTACTGTTTCCCTAGGGTATAAAAAATAGGGAACAGGGTGAAAGGCAAATAACTCCCTGAAAGCATCAGACAAAAGTTTTTGACCTCTATATATCAGGAGATGGTTACAAAAATCGAAAAAGTTCAAAATTACCGCTTTCAAGAGGCAAAAAGAAGTCCAAAGGGCACAGTTCAAGATCTCCAAAACAACCTGGCATCCTGGCATCAAGGTGTCCGTGTGCTTAGTGATGTATATTTAGGCCTTTACAGTGCTTGCGGAACACTCCTCATTTCTGCTCTTTGTAAGAGTAACCAAAGTAACCCCACGCAACTGACATGTAGCCTTTCTGAGGGACTAAACTCGTTTCGTCTTCAAGGCTGGCTGTGATTGCGGTTGATCATTGAAATTATGATAATGGTGTAAAATTCGGTTATTGCCCTGCCGTGCTTTTTTTGTTGACACTGTCAAGTGAACAAAGTGTCATCTGTGTAGGCGCATTACAAGGTGTTGGAGAAAGACAACCGATTTGCTATTTGTAACAAATGCTGTAGTTAGATTTCAAGAGGAGGCAAGGATTTGAATACATCAAATACAACCCCTGAGTTCCAAGCCCAATTTCCTAGCCATTATACTACACTGCCCTGTTACAGAAGTACTGTACATTCTTCCTAACTAAACATCACACTCCCTGACCTATAGCAAGGTTTGGCACTCTTGCTGGGGATTTCTGTGGTACTGTATGCCATTTCTGTAAGGAATTCTAGGATCAGCGTAGGAGGTCTGTTTTGCTTCTGCTCTCTGTGGAACTGCTTTCTGACTTGATCCACAGCGGGCAGCGGCCGCACCTCCTCATTGGCCCAGCACCCCCCGGTGGTTGGAAATATCATCCTGCATGATAAACTAAAATTCTGGAAACTTCCGGATGGGTCAGTCCACTACCACCAAGGTACACTGCTGGTACATATCCTGCACACAGCCATTGTAGGACAGAGTGTGTGTGTGTGTGTGTGTGTGTCTTGCATGTTTGTGTGTGTGTGTGTGTGTTCATGTGCTGAATGCTACCCCTGTATTTCCTGTGCATGTTTACATTGTATGCACAAATGAGCTTTATATATTGTGTGTGTGTTTTTATGCTCAGGTGAACTGTATTTCTTGTGTGTGTGTGTTCTTTGTATGTGCAGATGTGTTGCATTTCCTGTGTGCCTGTGATGCATGTGCAGGTGAGCTGTGTTTCCCCTGTGTGTAGTGCGTTGTATGCGGAGGTGAGCCGCATTTCCCATTTGTGTCTGCATTGTATGCGCAGGGTTGCGTGCAGGGCAGAACACGCTGAACACACAGTGTGCAGTGAGAGTCGCGCGGGTGCTGGCTGCGGGCGGATCCTGCAGCGTGGGCGAGCAGTGCGCGCGCGGGGCGGTGCTGTCTGATTACGTGCGCTTCATGACCACGCCCGGGTCACATGACGACACCTATGCAGAATCCTTCCACAGGGCTTTCTTCTCTGAATGGCAGGAGGAGCGGCCCACCTCCCCCACAAAGGTAACACACCTGTCTCTACACCCCCACCTCCCCCAGCAAGGTAGCACATCTGCCTTACTCTGACACTGTGAAGATACAGAGTGTGATCCTGTGGGTCTCTCCTGCTGGTCTCTCCTAACATGATTGTGCTGGTCTCCCCGGCAGATTGTGGAGTTCACTGAGCGGCGGTATGAGCGGACAATGAAGGCGTCGTTCGCTGACAGCCAACTGGACGCCATCGGCTGCCTTCCCATGGCCGTCCCCTTCATCCTGCTGTCTTCCCACGCCAGCCTGTACTCGGCTGTGAGCATTCGCTTTTACCCGCGCGTTCACTCTCTCACCTGCTCATTCATTCACCCCAGTGGCTTCGTTTGTATGATAAAAACATTGGTCTTGGATTATACTAAATCATATTTTCAACAAAAAATAACAGAAAACCTATTACAGAATCTCACACACGCAAATATGCGAGTTAAACAAAAATGATAAGAAATTCAACCGTTACAATTGTATTAGTTTATATCCATAGACTGTGAATGTCAGCTGATAAGCACACACTTATGTATCCCCTCTCTTTGTGTCTCTCTGTATCTCTGTCGCGCTCTCACACGCTCGCTCTCAGGCGGGTGCGGCGGTGGAGTTTGTGCGGCTCACGCACCCTCACCCAAAGCTGGATGGGTATGTGACGCTATACGCTGGAGCGCTCCACGCCGCCCTGAATGGGGCGTGTCTACGCCAGCGGGCTGAGGCCGCCCTTAGATCCCCCGATCTGGATGTCTGGGACACCTGTCAGCCTTACATGCAGAGAGCAGCCAGGTACTGCCCTCGTGTCACACACGCCTGCATCGTTATAACACACCTGTATCACACACACCCATATCACTCACTGAGCCACACCTGTATCACTCGTTGAGCTATACCTGCATGTCATGCACCTGCATCACACAGTGAGTTGCTCTATGTTGTTGCTCTCTGCCTTTTTTGCTTTAGTTTTTTCAGATTTTTTCCAGTTTTTCTCCCAATTTGGTAGCCAATTAAACCCTCTATTTATTTAGATTTACCCTCCCCACACGAGTCCGCTGCTCATCTCTACGAGGGCAGCGAACTCTGCTTCCTTCGAGACGGAATTCGCCCACCCACGTTCTGGAGACTCATTTTACGTGCTCGAGCCGGCTCACCCTCCCACCTCCCCCTGGGGCAGACAGCCAAATGCCGCCCCCAGTCGGGGCTGATGACCCGGTAGAGACACGAGTTTCGAACCGCATCCCTGACGGGCAGCGCACATCGTATCAGACCAGCCAAAATACGGTGCATTAGACCGACACACTATCCGACGCCCCCTGCTCTCTGCGTTTTCAGTTGCTCTCTGTGTTGAGTTGATCTGTGTGTGGCAGGTTTCCCAGCGGTTCGGAGGAGAGGCTGAAGGTGCATCAGAGTGCGGTGGCATCACTGGGTCTGGCCTGCTACACTAAAGGTCTCACCTACCCCTGCAATAACAGCCACATACAGCAGGCTGTGTCTGTGTGTGTGTGTGTAACTCAGGTGTGTTTCTGCAGGTGCTCTCAGCAGTCTGTTCTATCTGGCACATGAGTTTCACGATGACCTGCGTGGAGGAATCTTGGCCAATACCAATTGCGGAGGTAAGAGGTGTGTGTGTGAGAGACTGACTGACTGACTGACTGACTGAGATGTGTTTGTCTGACTTGGGTGTGTTTGTGTATCAGGTGAGAACTGCAACCGTGGTGCTGCACTTGGAGCTCTGCTGGGGGCACGGGCAGGGCATGTGGGCAGGTCTGTGCCTCAAGAGTGGAAGGAAGGCCTGGTGAGCGCCAATGAGATTCAGGCTATCCTGGAGGACTGATATATGTACACACACACTCGTATGCACACACACTCATATGCACGCATACACACGCACGCACACACATATTTTTGTGTCATATTTCCACAGTGCCTTTTTATAAAAAACATGTTTAGTTTGACTTTTCAGACCAAATAATATATATTACTTTGTTGGAAAACCTTTTCAAATGTTGCTGAATTAAAAGTCATGCCTTCCATGTTATATATTTCATTAAAAGCTAAACATGGGACTTTTATTTTAAAGTCAAGAGGCTATTGCAAACAGAATTTTTATAAAGAAGTAATTAGTTTAATTTTAATTTTAATGAAAAATAAATAAATAAATATGCTGTTTGTGTAAGTGTTCAGACCCCTCGCATTAATATTTGGTGGAGGCACCTAAAATGTTTATACATTTCAAGCTGCAGTAACAGCTTTATGTCTTTTTCTAATAGGGATTTCACTTCAAATAAATAAATAATAAATAATAGATTCTGCCAACTTTGCACACTGGTTGGAGGTGATTTTTATCCATTCTTCCAAGCAGAATTGAGCATTTTTGCCCCAGCTTGTTTTTTATAAAGAAGGAGACTGAAAAATAAATAAATGAATATGCTTTTGTGTAAGTGTTCTTGCAGTAGCCTCCAGTACGGTTGGTGTCTTCTTCCAAGTCTGATTTGCTCCATACAGAACGCTTTTTTTAGTCTCTTCTGACCATGAAACCTTTTGCTACATCTTAGCTGGATCACTCACATGCTGTCTAGGGAACCCCAGATGGGCTTAGATGATTATGCAGTGCCCTTGACATTGACTGATGCACTATTACTCCATTCTCAGCCACTGAACTCTAGCTCTTTTAGAGGCATTGTTGACTGCACAGTGGCTTCCCTCACAAGTCTCCCGCTTGTTTGGTCACTCATGTTTTGAGGGAGAGCCTTTTCTAGGCAGGGTCTGGGTGGTATGATGCAGCACTTATTGATTATTGAGCCAACAGTGACCACTGGTATATCCAAACCCTTTTAGATATTTTTATGTTATCATTCTCCTAATCTGTGCCTTTGCCTTTTGATAGCCATATCCCTGGCTTCCTGAGAAAGCTCTTTGGTCTTCATTTTTGTGTCTTTCCTTCAAATTCACTACCAGCCCAATGATCCTCACAAAGACAGATGTTTTTAATACTGAAATCATGACAATCGCTGTTATGGCACACAGGCAGAAGCCAATCAACTCATTGTGTGGCTCGTTAAGGTAATGTTTTGCACCTGCATTAACTTACAGCTGCCAGAGCACAGGGTTTGAATAGTTTTGCAATCAACATTTTCCTATTTTTATTTCATTTTAAGTATGTATATACTTTTTTATACTTGTTTAAAAATAATAATAATAATAATAATAATATGTGGAGTAGGTTGTATTTATAACAGATATTAGTTCCTAAATGAAAGCAAGAAAATGTGAAAATTGTACAAGGGTCTGAGCACTTTTGCAAGGCACCGTATATGCGTACACACACACGTATACATACACACCCACATACTCATATGTGCATATACATACGCACACACACACTGAATATGAGTGTGTAGTGCAACAGGGGAAGGAGGAATTATTAGCAGTGTACTCTGTATGATATTATGTTGATTTTAAATGAAATTTGTAATATATTGCATACATAAGAGGAATGTATGAACATATTTATGCATGTACTAGTACTTTCTCAGATGATGCATATTTGTTTGTATGAAAGTGTACAGTTTATAGTAGTTGTAAAGATTGTCCACCCCAGTTGACACATTGTAATTTTACTGAAATAACATATCTTCATGTCTTTAAAGACATTTACATATACATTTTAGCAGATGCTCTTATCCTGAGCGACTTACAGTTTACATTTCTTTACATACAATCCATTTATACAGCTGGATATTTTACTGAAGCAATTCAGGTTAAGTACCTTGCTCAAGGGTACAACAGCAGTGCCCCACCTGGGAATTGACCCTGCAGCCTCTGAGTTACAAGCCCAGCTCCCTAACCATTACACTACACTGCCAGCCCAAAGCAAATCCGAGAAAAGGTTCTTCAAAAGCACCAATCACAGGAAGGATATAAGATTAGGATTTGGCTTTGAATACAGGTGTATTTAATTTGAAATAATTCCAAACACTTTAATTGTACACAGGTGGAGTTCAGTCAAATAATTGTGACCTGATTGCACCAGAGTTTATTTAAGTGCGTCTTAGCAAAAGGGATGAATACTTAAGTTATCAATTATTGTCCGTTTTTTAATTTGTAATTCATTAAGAGAAAGCTTTAGTTTTTTTTAATGTATTTGATGAGTATTTTGTGCTGATCAGTGGCAAGAAATCCCAATTAAGTCTATTTTGATTCCATGAAGTAAGAAAATAAAATGTGAAAAATGACAAATATTTGTATACCTGCTGTAGGAGAGCACATGCCTCCTGAAGGAACTCTTATCTATTTTGCTTATAATAAGCATTACATGCATTTTGTTTATTGTGCAGTTTTCACACCTGGCAGGTGGGGTATTGGGGTATTGGGGTTGGGGCTACTACTATGTTTGCATTTTTCAATTGGCTTATGATCTCAGGACATTCCAGTGCTGCTGCTCCTCCTCCTCCTCCTCTTCCTCCTTAATGTATGTTCATGAGTAATTAAATCAGTTTTGATATGCTGTGTTGTGTCATTTATCCTCCTGGGATATGTGGTGCCCCCTATTTTTGCAGTGAAGAAATGTGTGGAGTAATCCAGGAGTCAGTGCTATTTACTCTTGTCCTGAGAGAGCCACAGGGACTGCAGGTTACACTACTCTGTACCGTTACAAGGGCAAGTAAGTAAAGTACTGAGATGCTGTACCGCGTGTGTAACTGGCATGTCAGGTCTAGATGAGTTCTGAGTTACGGCTCAATCAAATGTACTAGACTGGCTCTCCTCAGCCTTGGATGATCTCCAAGATATTTTTAGCAATTTAAACCGTAAATCTCAGCTGATAGCTGATGGAAAAAGCCAACCCAGCCTGATGTTAAATGCTCTAACAAATCCACCTTGATTGACTTAATTCTGACTAATGCTCCTCACAAGTACATCTCGGTAGGTATTTTAACAAAATATCTGTGTGATCACTGTCCCATTGCCTGTGTTAGGTATACAAAATTGGCAAATATAATATACCTCAGCTGGGCCCAGTATATTAACAAGAGAAATGACTAAAACCCTAATGAGCAGGGTTTTTTACAAGGCCTTTATAGTAGTGATCTGACCTAAGTGTTATAAATCCTAGATCCAGAATTGGCCTTTGGGTATTTTCCTTTGTTTATTCAAATTGCAGATAAACATGCACAATTTAAAAGGCTGCGAGTCAACGCATGCAATAATCCATGGTATATACAAGATATGACTGACACCCTGCAACAGAGATTATTGGGCCATAGCCGGGCAAACCAACAGCCTGGCTGACTGGCTAGCCTTTAGGCAACTAAGCAATAAATACACTGCTTTAGTTAATGGAATGACTATCTGCAAGCTGAAACTTGGAATAATCCAGCCACATTTTTGAGATGTGCTGACTCACTAAAATCCATTGGAGCCTCCCCCAATTTACCTGATCAAATTCTGACAAGCGCTGGTCAAATCACTGATACAAATTTTATCTTGGCAGATAAACTTTTTGAGAGGGCTGAAATTACAAACCTAACTAGTTCATATAATACTCTCCATGACCATGATCAAGCTCTCACTCAATTCTTCTTCAGAGACTTCTGAAGACACAGACTTCTGAAGGGTGCTTTATTGTATTATTTTAATCATATTTATATTGGAGATTGCTTGGTGCACTGTTAACTATTGACACAAAAGTCACACAAAAGTCCTGACCAACTGGATGCAGGGCTGCTTAATCAGCACTTGTGACAGCCAAACCTCTAGCCTATCATAGCCATGCCCCTCTAGCCCTCTGCACAAGACAGTGACCCTTCACTGCTATATCTGAAAGTTTTCCTGCCTACTTAAAATCTTTAAATTACTAGTTAACAAACAGCTGTGAGCATTTCTGCCAAGAAAGTGCATCTTAAACACTTATCAATCTGGCATCAGACCTGGGCAAAGTACGATCACTACAGCATCCTTGGTTTTAAATGGCATAGTAAACACCTTAGATAGGAAACAACACTGTGCAGCACTTGTTCTTCAATTGATCTTTATTGATCTTTTCAAGCTTTTGATACAGTAGATCATTCCATTTTGTTGCAAAGATGCATGTGAGTGGTTCTGTAATGACCTCACTGACAGAACCCAATGTATAAGGGTGGATGGAATGCAAGCTGACTTCATGGAAATCTCCCAGGGCTTGATTCTGGGACCTGACCTCTTCACTATTTATATAAATTACATTGGTTTATCTGTTAATAATTGTGAACTTCATCTGTATGCTGATGATAAAGGTGTTTATGCAAGTGTCCCCTCGGTAAGCCAGGCAATCGCCAATCTTCAATGTGCCTGTAACGCCAATCAATTCTCACTATTAGAAATAAAATTAGTCTTAAATGCAAAAGTCGATGCTTTTCTCCAGGGCTTGCGAGGAAAAACATTCCAGACCTACACGTCTTTACCTTTGGTGGCACAAAATTGAAAGTCATAACTTACAAATATCTTGGGATGTACAGTACGTTGATGACAAGCTGCGATTCAAACTACATATAGACAGTCTCACCAAGAAATTGAAACTGAAAATCAAATTCTTTTCACAGAAGCAAATCTTGTCCCTCATTTGATAGTAGGACGAGGCTTGTTCAGGCAACTTTCTTGCCGATACTAGACTATGGTGACATAATTTATATGCATGCATCATCCACAGTTCTAAAGCCCATGGATGCAGCATATCATAGTGTTCAGTGGTGCCAAGTCCTAAATTCATCACTGCACCCTGTACCAAAATGTGGGATGGTCTGCCCTGAACACTAGAAGAAGTTGCTACATGTTTCTATACCCTCATATTACCCTCATATTTAACACGACTATTGAACTGGAATTAAATCAATTAAAACTCCCTCCCAAGATTGGCTTTGCCTTGTTGTTCCTTGTCCCTCTATTAACCTGGGTAAACGTCTTTTAATTTGTATACTCCTTGGCCCTGATTAGTATGACTAATCTGGACAAATTGAAACTTGAGCAGTTGGGTGTTTGTGGGCTAGTTTTGTGTGGTGTGGATCGAGGGTGGAAGAGCCACACGCAGATTTCACGGATATCTAAAAGCTGACCACGAGTGATCAGCCACTAAGTCTGCGAACAGATTAGGGAGCAGGGGAAAAAATGGAAAGACAAAGAAAAGAACTCTTCAACGAAGAGGTAAGAAACTAAAATGATTTTAGAGACTTTAGCTCTGGGGAATTATAACCCAATAAAGAAAGAATCTCGAAAAGGAAACACCACCGAAGTGGCGAACATAAAACCTTTAGTTAGGAAACGATAATTCCTCCTAACAGGCAACCACAGGGTGGTAACGCTAAACCTTTAGGTAGAGATAATAATAAGTACCTTCTCTCTAACTGAGAGACCACAGAGTGGAAAACTAAACCTTAGTAGTACCGGCTAGAGTAATACCAATACCGGCTGTTTAATAATGATTTACACAGAAGCATTTGTATGAGGGGAAAACCAGACCTTAAATACAAGGCGGAATTAACACTGATAACTCTCAGCTGAAAGTGATAGGAAAACTCACCGACAAAAGACCATATAAGGATGGCGGAAATGACAATGATGAGATAAAACAAACCATCACATGATCAAGCGCCCTCCAGAGGCTGAATGAGGTAAAACCGTGACAGTTTTGTATTCCATGCTGAGGAATGTGCTTGTTTTGTGTGATTTGTATATATTTATGCCTGTTTATAATATATTACATTTACATTTACAGTTCAAGCATTTAGCAGATGCTCTTATCCAGAGCGACTTATAAGATGTGCATTAATACATGCTCCCATGCTCTCATGCTTCCCCCCCATGCACTGTGCTCAGCACTCACCTGTAAAATAGATCTATGATATATCAGTGTGACTCCCTGAATAAACAAAGGAAATAGTTTCATCAGAAGAACATATGTGCTGAGAAACTGCACAGTCACAGTAAACACGTCTGCGGACAGCAGCCTGCACAGGCGGTTAATGGATTACAGACTGTCTTTGTACACAGGCCATTATCCAAATATTCATGCAGTTTGAAAATCATATGTAATGATGTTACACTGTGATTGTAATATATAGAATTTCATTGATATCAGAGTGATTACAGCAATTTACAGCAGAAATCTGCTGACTAAACCCACAGCATTCTGCATTCACTAGGTTAACAACATAAATACACACCTGTCCTTAATGATACTACATGTGTTTAAATTGAGGATGACAGATTTAATGCTAATAAACAAGACATTCGTCTATATAAAACACTGTACATCCATCTCTGCCAGGAGAGAATTCCAACCTGCTTTCCCTTTACCAAATTGTCTTATTTGCCATCTGAAACCTTTGGACCACACAGTCTAAAAACAACAACCTTAGCAATAGTTTAAACCTCCTGTTTTAGAGCTGATATGGGTGTTCCTGGGTCATGCCAAGGCTTTTCATGGATAAATATTAAGTTAATCGCTATCATTTGTATCAATACACCTTTGTTGATCCAGTTATTTTATATCAGATATTAAATAAATCTTGGATTGCTTGGGTTTTAGTTTTGTTAATTATTGAGGCCATGCACTAGAAGAGATCGATATAGTCAGCTCCGAGAACGTGACCTAAACAAAGGGAGACCCCGGACTACCGTGGCGCTCTAGACGAGCACCGCTCATTAAAACCTCAAACAGCAGATTTTGAGTTCAAACTCGGAACTCCTATCACAATGTTGCGGGCTTTACTCTTGGCTCCTCTGGCATTTTCATTCAACGTATGGGCTTCAGGTATGTTTCAGTTTAAATTGGTCTTAACAGTTGTTGTTTATATGTTTGTCTTTGTCAATAAAACCTTTCAAAGCGAGATTTTTGTTTTTTTGTATGAGAGAAACAAAATATCCCGTGTGCCCTCACTGTTACAGTAACAGACAAATATTGTTTTTGTATAGACTTTATATTTAAATGTGCACGCGCACCTTATGCCTACAGGTCTGAATAAGCATGTGATCTTGTATCATGTATTTGTTGTTATGCTTTTGATAATTTTGCGTTTTCCTGCCCTGGGACTGCAGAGGAAAATTTGCTTTATAGCCAACTCCTGTATAGTTGTGCATGGTCCCTGCTAAATAAACAAACGAAAAATGGTTGATAAAATGGAATAGATAATAAGGAAAATGTGTTTACCCTTCAAAATAACGATGCAAAAGACCTCTTGCTCACTCGCTTCAAAGTGTTCATAAGGAAGGATGACGCGCACGTACTGCTGCACCGCTCACGGCGCGCGAATGCGGGCTTCTTCGAAGAGATCAAAAAGGGAAACCTGGAGCGCGAGTGTGTCGAGGAAATTTGCGACTTTGAAGAGGCTCACGAGGTGTTTGAGGACGATGCTTTAACGGTACAGCATATCGAGTTATTCCAAACATATTCCATTACTGCCAATGGATCATTTATTAATGTAATGTGTCATACGAATATAACTGCCAAAATATATGAAACATTTGGGTAAATGAAGGGTTCTGGCAGCTCTGTTTGTGGCGTGGAGTGCATTTTCCTGGAATGGTTTATGTCCACTCAACCCCTTAGAGGGCAAAGTAAACACCAATAAATACAAAGCCATTCTAAATGGTCACCTTCATCCTATGGTGAAGCATTTCTATCCTGAGGGGAGCGGCCACTGAATGGTTTGATGAGCAATAAAAATATATAAACTATATTCCATGGCTGTGTCAGTTACCAGATCTCAACTCAATTGAACACTTTTGGGAGATTCTGGAGCAGCGCCTGAGACAGCGTTTTCCACCACCATAAACAAAACACCAAATGATGGAATTTCTTTCAGAAGAATTGTGTTGCATCTCTTCAGTAGTGTTCCAGACACTTGCAGAATTTATGCCAAGGCACATTAAAGCTATTCTGGTGGTTCGTGGTGGCCTAACGCCAAATTAAATACATTATGTTGGTGTTTCCTATATTTTGACAGTTACCTGGACATAACCCTGGCAACTTAGTACAGTAAATAAATATTTTTTTAAAGAGATACTCTTTACAACAAACAGAACAAAAGGTTTAAAATACAAAAAATGGGGCAAGATGAGGTGTAATTCAACAAGCTAAATACTGGGATGACAGTTCTGCCATTCGCTAATTTACAGTCTTGTGGGGCATGCCCCATACCTATATATCATTTAATAAGCTGAATATAACACTGCCTTCTTTTCACAGAAGCAGTTTTGGATAACGTACAGTGGTGAGTATATTGTGCAGAGCATGTTGTATAGCGTTATAGATCGTGTAATGTTGTATAAAATAGTAAGTGTTGCATTAAATTATATATGGTCAGCGCATGTTTTTTTGGTTTTGGTTTTGTATTGTATTCTCCGCACTGCACATCAAAAGCGGGTGTTTCTGAAGACTTGAGTCTCCAGTTTTCCTCTTTTAAATGGAGGATGGGGGGTTTTCCTGCTTCATTGACCCTTCTCTCTCAGGTCGTGAACCCTGCCTGGATAATCCCTGTCAAAACAATGGGACATGTATTTACATGGAGAAATCCTACCAGTGCCAGTGTCTTGAAGGCTTTGAGGGGAAGTACTGCCAAGAAGGTGGGACTTCAACCCAACTCATTACACTACCATGCTACACATGCTATCACACACACACTATCAAATTCTGTCTCTCACACACACACTGCACACACCATCAAAGACATGCACACACACACACACACACACACACACATCACCCGCACATGTTGTCACAGGACTGGAGCAAGTAAATAAGTAAGTGCCTTCCCCCCCAGCATTTGAGGACACCCTGAAGTGCCTGTACGTAAATGGGGGGTGTGAACACTTCTGCAATGGCACAGGGGCGCGCCACAGGTGCGAGTGTGCAGAGGGATACGCCCTCGGAGACAATGGGAAGGAATGCATTGCTCAAGGTGAGGAGTGTCTGTCTGCCTATCTCTGGCTCACAGCTGCATTTGTCTATCTGTCTGTCAGTGTGTGTCAATTGTGTGTTTTCCTCACAGTGGAGTATCCGTGTGGTAAAATCCCTCTCCTGTCTGTGAATCAACCTGTCCAACCCAAAGTGAGGATTGTGGGCGGAAGCCAGTGTCCCAAAGGGCACTGTCCCTGGCAGGTACACGACACACAACACCTACTCCACAGAGTTACACAGAGAGGGCAAAGGTGGTGTAGTTACACAGAGATGGGGAGCACAGTGTAGAGTTACAAAGAGAGAAAGGGGGTGGAGCTTTTGAACAGTAGGCTTGTTTTGCAGGTTCTATTGGAGCACGAAGGTCACAGCCTGTGTGGAGGGGTCATAGTTCACCAGGAGTGGGTCATCACCGCCGCCCACTGTGTGGACAAGAGAGAGAGTACTCATCTGAGAGTGATCGCAGGTACAAGCCGTGTGTGTGTGTGTACGTGTGTCTATAGAGTATGTGTTAGTGTGTAGAGTATAGGTCTGGATGTGTGCATGTATGTATGTGTGTGTATAGAGTATAGGCATGTGTCAATCAATCAATCTTTATTTGTATAGCACCTTTCTAAACAAATTTACAAAGTGCTTTACATGGTAAAAGAGCAGTAGCAATATGAAATACTATGAGGGGCGGAGAAGGATAAACAGTAAACATAAAACAAGACTTCAAACAAGCAAGATAAAAGCAAGAGAATAAAATACAGAAAATGAACAATAAGAACAATAAAAAGGTATTAAATGCAATTAAAAGCAAGGGAATAAAAGTGGGTCTTTGGGCGTTGTTTAAAAATATTGATGGAATCGATTGATCTAATACTTGGGGGGAGGCTGTTCCATAACTTAGGGGCTGCAACACTAAAAGCACACTCACCTTTTTGTTTAAGCCTGGTCCGAGGAATCATCAAAAGCCCTTGGTTTGATGACCTAAGGAATTTCCCAGAGTCGTATGAAAACAGCATTTCAGTAATGTACTCTGTGGCTATACCATGTAGAGCTTTGTAAGTGATTAGTGGGATTTTGTTGAGTCTAAATCTCACTGGTAGCCAATGCAGGGAGGCAAGGACTGGGGTGATGCGCGACCTACAATTTGACTTTGTCAGTAAATGGGCAATGTAAACCCAATGTAAATGCAAAAGACATGTAAATGAGGCGGCGGCACGGTGGTGCAGTGGATAGCGCTGTCGCCTCACAGCAAGAAGGTCTCGGGTTCGAATCCAGGCCGGGGGCCTTTCTGTGCGGAGTTTGCATGTTCTCCCCGTGTCCGCGTGGGTTTCCTCCGGGTACTCCGGTTTCCTCCCACAGTCCAAAGACATGCACGTTAGGCTAATTGGAGAGTCTAAATTGCCCGTAGGTATGAGTGTGTGAGTGAATGGTGTGTGTGCCCTGTGATGGATTGGCGACCTGTCCAGGGTGTATTCCTGCCTCTCGCCCGGAACGCATGCTGGGATAGGCTCCAGCCCCCCCCGCGACCCTGACCAGGAATAAGCGGCTTAGATAATGGATGGATGGATGGATGGATGTAAATGAGGCATTGCGGTAGTCAAGTCGTGACGACAAAAAGGCATGAATTATTATATATATAGTATATAGAGTATATGCGTGTGTGTATGGAGTATAAGTTCATGTGTGCGTGTTGTGTGATTATATGTGTGTGTGTGTGTGTGTTATAGATTATAGGTGTGTGTGTGTGCATGTACGTACAGAGTATAGGTGTGTGTGTTTGTTGTGTGAGTGATTATATGCGTGTGTGTGTAGAGTATAGGTGTGTGTTGTGTCAGTGTGTATATGCATGTATGTGTGTTGTGTGAGTGATTATGTGTGTGTATGTGTGTGTGTGTGTGTGTGTGTGTGTGTGATAAATATAATAATATAATACGAGAGAAAAAACATAAGTGTGTGAGAGATGAGAGCTGGTGTGATAAGTGTGTGTGTGTGTGTGTGTGTGTGTGTGTACAGTATAGGTGTGTGTGTGTGTGTGTGTGTGAGTGTGTGTGAGTGTGTGTGTGTGTGTGTGTGTGTGTGTAGTGTGGGCATGTCTGTGTTTGAGGGCTATAATGAGCTCTTGTTGCCCTGTTGTTGTAGGGGAACACGACGTGCTGGTGGCGGAGGACACAGAGGAGCAGGTTGCTGTTGCCGAGGTGATAGTGCACGAGCGGTACAATGTGACGACGGGCGACAGCGACATCGCGCTGCTGCGGCTGCAGGGGGGCATGTCCTTCTCTCCACACGTTGTGCCCGTGTGCCTGCCACAGAGTGACTTCTCACGCCGCGAGCTCGCAGCCGTGCGCTTCTCCACACTCAGCGGCTGGGGCGGGCGCACCACGGGGTGGAACGCCCCTCCCCCCGGCCCCGGCCGTCCCATCTCCGCCGTCCTGCGCAGGCTGGAGGTCCCGCGGATCCCCAGGCCCGAGTGTGAACGCAGCAGCGGAGTGAACCTCACGCTCAGCATGTTCTGTGCCGGCTACATGGAGGGCCCCGCCCACTCCTGCCGCGGGGACGATGGCAGCCCCCTCACCACGATGCACGGGCGCACCGCCTTCCTCACCGGCCTGGTGGCCTGGGGCCGCGGCTGCACCACGCCCGGTTACTATGGCATCTTCACCAGCATAGACCACTTTCTGCCCTGGCTGCAGCAACACATGAGCGCTCCTCGACCCCACCTGACCAACCAAACCGCCCCCTCCAGACCAGGAGCAGAAACACTGATCTGATTTTGCTCTCAAAGCGCACACACACACTTCAAAGATAACTGTGTTTCGTACCCTGTTGTATTTAAAGTTGCACAATCATTACATTGTGATAAAAAACAATGTTCAATTAAACATTATTATTCAGCCCTTCAGTGAATGTGATTTAATATTTATATATCAGTCTCTTTTATATATTATATATTATTATATTGTTATATATGATTATATTGTATTCAAACCAAGGTAGGAATTTTACAGTGGCCATTGGTGCCCCCTGGTTTGGCTGCGGTGCCCCTAGAAAACGCAACCCTCACAGTGACCGCTGTGCCCTCAGTTAAAGTACCTTTCCCCTGCCTGTCACCTGAAAACACATCACGTTCAGCCTCACTGACACTGATATACTCAATATAATATCCCCATTTTTTTGAGCCTACAATATAACTCATTACCTCTATTGTTTATAGACCTCATCTTTATCCATGGTGTGAATAGGGTACAATATGCTGTGGTGTTAAAGGCACAACTCTTTAAAATACCGTATGTCCCCTATACATAAGGGCATGTGTTTTTCACCACCTCTGTCAGGAACCTGCAGTTCCATCCTCCAACACCAAGAGGTCGATGGAGGACTTTCTCAGGCTACTTGTTAAGCAATCAATGCATTACAATGCCAAGGAATCATTCAACTGCCATAAATGAGGTGCGTATTGCAATGTAGTAGACTAGTCAGCAGTTGGCACTGCACACACCCACATGTGAACATACTGATTGATTTGTAAGTAGGCTACTGCTTTCAATTGTGAAAATATGTCTGTTGACACTTCTGTAGGACATATCATGCCCGTCCTGGAGCAAAGGAACTGATATGTTGAAATGAGTGGGCGGTTATTTTTAAACCGCACAAACTCATAAAAACAATTGAGAGCAAAAGGACAATGTTTTTTTGACAGCCTAAAGGCAAAATAAGAACAAAATTGTTATTTAACTGCTATTATTGATTTTTCAAATTCAGTTAAGGGAGCACAATATTTAATATTTTGGTGTTGAATTTAATCATTGTCAGATATTTTGTTGTTTCCTCTTTCAAGACTTAAAAACTTGTCCATAAGAGGAAATTCCCCTCTCTGAAACAACTTCAATTTGTAGACTTCCGCCCTTTCGCCAACACTCGGATTGGCACTTAATTGTATAATTGGTCATGTTCATTTGAGTAATTGCCATTAATTACTGAAAATAGAGTGCCTACGAAAAATACACCCGACGTTTTACGCGAGTATAGTAAGCTAACAGGCGAGCTAATAACACAGGACAGCAAAATAAGCTACACATGCATCGTGTCATCAATTAACCGTGACGAGGTGTAGTGAAACAGATATTGGCTTCAGTTCGTAATCATCAGGGAGAGTGATGAGCGCCATAGTCGTACCCCAGCTGCCGGCACCCCTCCCCCCTGCCATCTGCAACCTTACCGAAGCCCAAGTCCTGGTGAAACAGCAAGCTGGCCCAAAGATGGACCATGTGCTGCAGTGGAAGCAAGCCGGGCACTGCCTAGCCCAGGAGATGCTGGGACAGCTTGGAGCAGCATAATGGCCTACTCTACTGGGGGTGGGTGGATGCAGAGAGAGGGACAGCCTTCGCACACAGTCCTTCAGCTGCCAGGGACTGCCAGGGTCGGCCATTAGAGTAAACAAGATGCTCAACGGCTCTGAGAGCGGTTTTACTGGGCCCACTGTCGCCGATTTTGTCACTAGCTTCAGGACAACCCAAGGCGTCAATGCACCAACTGGCTCAAGAGCTGCACCGTGATCACCTGGCTCTCTGTTTGGGATCCGCCCAGCCGCTGCCAGCCTCACAGCCAGCGCCAGCCAGTACCAGCTAATGCTGGCTCCTTGCCTCTGTGTCCACCTGCCGTCAGCTACCGGCACCGCCAGCAACGGCAGTTCCAGTCGTTATCAGCCATCTTCAGCCACCGGCACAATGCCAGTTCTAGCGATGCCAGTTCAGGCCGTTGCTAACTATTGCCGACCGCCTGCCCCTGCGCCTGCCTGTTGTCAGCCATCAGCATCACCAATGACTGCGGAAGCCGCCTAGGTGCCTTGAGGACTTTGGGGACTAGAACATGTTTTATTGTTGGGATGGGAGTAGCAGTGAAGGTGCTGCTGTTTGAAAGAGGAGGGTAATATAATGGTGGATAACCATTAGTGTGTTGTTTAGTCTGCTGTCACATGGTCCAGACGGATCTGAGGCTTTTTAATGTCCCTAGTGTGTAATCATCACATACTCGCTGTGAATTACATTGGCAGATGCTCTTATCCAGACCGACTTGAGAACATAAGTACATCCACATTAGTTTTATATGAGCGACAGTTACATTGCATTACATTACATTTTAGGCATTTAGCAGACGCTGTTATCCAGAGCGACTTACACAGTTTACATTTCTTTACATACAATCCATTTATACAGCTGGATATTTTACTGAAGCAATTTAGGTTAAGTACCTTGCTCAAGGGTACAACAGCAGTGCCCCCACCCGGGAATTGAACCTGCATCCTCTGAGTTACAAGCCCAGCTCCCTAACCATTACACTACACTGCCAGCCTGTGGCTAACCCATTCCTAGGCCAGCGAGTATATGCAATGTGATGGCCTTTTGTCACTAAAGCACAGCTACAAGGTAACTATGCAAATCCTAGAACCATGTCTCAAATTGTAAATACATACAGATACACCCTATACCAAAAAATAATAAGTAGAACACAGTCTGCATAGGTCATTATTAGCTACTTTATTACTTCAGGTAATTTAAGTAACTAAATTACTTTGCCCGTTGCTACAGCAAAAATGTATTATATTTTTAAAATATTTTTCTGAACCTACCATAAAATGGCTGTGATGTTTTGTCAAACAAGTTTGAATGAAAACGCGATTCGCTTGCTGCAATGTAGCGCATACGCGCCGGAGGTGGGGTGCTGTCGCACGCGCCGTCATTAACAGTTTTCTTACAGGCTATTGTATAAGTAGGCTATATCCTATTTAAAATAAAGACAAAGATGAGTGTGCGTCTGCGTCCGTGTGTCATAATTGGCGTGGCACTGCGGGGGGTGCTGCATGTAGCTTCGGGAGGTGCTTAACAAAAGCTAAAAAACGTTCAAAAGAAAACTGCATTTGATCGACCAATCACCTGATAAAAAAATTATCAACGTAGCTAGCAACGTAAGCAAACGAGTTAGATGGCTAGTTATCAAGAAGTAACACATTTTCCACAATGCTATGTAATTAATTGATTTGGCTGTTGTGTTTTTACATTTATAGGCCTATTCAAAATGTCTCAAAGACGTATTAGCGAATTCTTCAAAAAGCCTGCAACAAAACACGACAGGCAGCGCCATCACGTCCTCATCGCCGCTAACCTCTAACCTGAACCTGAGGCACCGCACCCGATTTGACCTCAGGATATCTCAAATGAATAATGGTCTGTGTTTGGCTTCTCTGCAGGTGGTCCTGTATCTCCATGTGTCACCACAGGGTGGTGCTGTTTGCCACAGTGCTGCCATTAAACGTGCATGCGGACAAGTGTCTTTGCTCCCTAACTTTAATTCAAGCATTTCAGCCACACCATGAGTTGCAACGCTTGAAACATTTTTACAGGAGACCCCTAAGACATGAGTGACAATTAATTAATTAATTAATAGATCGCAGTTCATAATAAACAAAATTATGATGTTAGGGAAGGAATTGCCCATTTCTGAGCAATCTTGGGGTGTTCTGCTGGTCACAGGAGGACCCAAATGATTGTAGGTTTTCTACTAGGATATTATCAAATATATATATATTGATAATGAATGGTGAGACTCCACTCCAGCAGCAGGGGGCTGTATGGGAAACTCCCTCCCAACTACAAACCTCTCTCTCTCACACCCGCTCACTGCCACTGCCCAGCGAGGGTCTGGTTGAGAGAGGGTGCCCCTCAGCCCTATCTGAAGCATGCGAAAGAGTGCCACCTGGGGTGGGCAGGGCAGGATCTCCATGGTGATAAAGTCTGCCTTTACGATTGGGTGAGGTGACCTAGAGAATAAGCGGATAGGAAACTGCACAGCCAGCTTGAATACGGCAATCATCCTATTAATGAACAAAGCCTCTGCCAGAACAGGCTGCCAGCCTACAGCACAGACACGTCACTCTCACCCCTTTCACACCTACAGCACACACTTACCCCTTACACACTTACAGCACAGACACGTCACACTCACCCCTTACACACCTACAGCACACACACTCACCCCTTACACACTTACAGCACAGACATGTCACACTCACCCCTTACACACCTACAGCACACACACTCACCTCTTACACACTTACAGCACAGACGCGTTACTCTCACCCCTTACACACCTACAGCACACACACTCACTCCTTACATACCTACAGTAGATACTCACTACTTACACACCTACAGCAAAGAGACATCACTATCACCCCCCACACACCTACAGCAGAGACACTCCCCTTTTACACACCTATAACAAAGACATGTCATTCTCAGCCCTTACACACCTACGGCACAGACACATCACTCTCACCCCTTACACACCTACAGCACAGACATGTCACTCTCACTCCTTACACACCTACAGCACAGACATGTCACTCTCACCCCTTACATGTGTGAATGTGTATGTGTGTGCCTATGTGTGTGCATGTGTGCATACATGCATGTTGAGTTTATAAAAATGATATAGAGAATGTGTGTGTTTTGGATTTTGTATGAAGGTGAAACTGAAGATGTTGTAGGCAGTAATGTAGATTAAGAACAAAGATTTTTAAACAGTGTTATTTAATAAGTACTTTGTATTTACATTGCCCCCAGAAAAATCACAATATTAGAAGTATTGTAAAGCAGCAGTGGTTACACCGGTACAATGGACATGTTAATATGAATACAAACACAGAGCAGAGGGACCTGGCCAACACCACTCTACTGACTCCATAACTAAACTGATTTAAGATCTGACATTAGTGCACTGATGGTTCTGGTTTTGTTGGGCTGTAGTGTTCGGCCAACTTGAGGTTATGAGGACACTGTCAGGCAGAATTCCACTTTGCCCTCGTATGGGTCATAGAAGTTCTGGTGGGCGATGTTGTCGGCCACCACTCTGCACTGAATCTTGACCTTGCGGTTCTTGACCATGTCAAATTTCACCGCTACCAGCGGGTTGATGTAGGTGGGCTGCAGGAGAGACAGTGAGATACAGCGTGTTGCCACAGTACCGACACTGCTGTACAGACACAAACAACACACTGCTGCAGTACAGACACATACAGCACACTGCAGCAGTACAGACAGATTCAGCACATGGCGGCAGTGCAGACACAAACAGCACACTGCAGCAGTACAGACAGATTCAGCACACGGCGGCAGTACAGACACAAACAGCACACTACTGCTGTACAGACACACATAGCACACTGCTGCAGTACAGACAAATTCACCACACTGCAGCAGTACAGACAAATCACAGGAAATTGAATACTTTTTCACCTGCAAAGGGACATAGGGTTTGAATGGAGTATGGTTACTATAACAATGGGGATTGAATGGAGTATGGTTACTATAGTGACAGGGTTTGAATGGAGTATGATTACCATAGTAATGGAGATGAATGGACAGATGAAGGTGACCTGTGCTTACCTGGGCCAGCTTGCCGTAGTAGGGAAAGTAGGAGAGATCGATGGTGCCATTGGTGGGAAAATACTCCATCCCTCTCACATTATCACTGCCTTCCTGTTCTCACACACACACATGCACATGCACACACACACATGAGTGATATAGGCCCTTTGGGCAATGAGGATGTTCCATAACTAAACCATTCTGCCAATAAGATTGTTCTGGAACTCAACCTTATTCCTAGAAGGTGTCATAATCTGTAGGTGTGTGCTTTAAAATGAATTTTTTTTTCTGACTAGAAAAGACTGCAAACATTTCTCAATTTCCACCAGTTGCCAATGTTGTGCAGTTCACATAGGGAGCCATTTAGGCTCTAACAGTTTTCACACTCACCAGCACAGTGCAGTTCACATAGGGACCCAGAGTCTGATTGCCAGGACAAAAGTTGATAATCTGGAGAAAAACCCAAGCATCACCTTTCAGTCCTCTAGTATAAATAGTCACTGCCCATGTGTGTCCCACAAGTACTCACACAGTTTGATATTTCTTGCACATTGAATCCTTAACACGCAAATCCTAAATATATAATCCTTAACCCAAATTCTTAACCCAAAATCTGTACTCATAAACATGCAAACCAAGGTGTTTGGTTCTAGTTTGTCATTTGGCGACGTACCCTGTTCATCTTGATGATCACACAGGGCTTTCCGTCTGCGTAACCGAAGGTGGGGTCCTCGATGCCAGAACAGTTTCCCAGCATGCTCTGGGTGAAGGGACAGGCCCATTTGGTATGGTGTGGGCCGGAGAAATGAGTCTGAATGAAGTATTTACCCTGGGTACATGTGTGGCTGTTCTGATTCTGCATGGAGTCATTGTAGGCTAGGGGGAAGAGAGAGAGGGAATGAAGGGAGGGAGGGAGAGGGAGAGAGAGAGATGGAGGGAGGGAGAGAGGGAAAGAGAGAGAAGGACATGGGTAGAAATGAACAATAATTGAGTCTTCCTCATCTACCTTTTGTGTACACCAATTTCACATTTACTGAGTACCATTTTGTAGTATAATGTGTTCAGTGTAATTTTTGTAACGCTTTGGAAAAATATGAAAATATGTCACGCCAAAGAAGCATTTTGAATTTAACTGAATTGAGAATGGGAGGGAGAGAGATAGTCATTTTGTTATTGTTTAACAAAAACACATGTGTAGTGTAGTGTAGACACGCTGCTGTGATTGGCTGTCTGTATAGGTGTGCTCAGTTTTTAAACTCACGTTGCAGGAAGTGTGTCAGACAATTGGACATTTTGCTCCAGCTTTTCTTGTCCGACGTGTTGAAGAAGATCTCCACCCCCTCCTCTCCGTACGCATCCGGCCATACCATCACCCCTAAACACACAGAGATAGACCATACAATCACCCTTAAACACAGAGAGAGAAAGACCATACCATCACCCCTAAATGCAGAGAGAGAGACCACACCATAAATGCAGAGAGAGAGACCACACCATCACCCCTAAATGCACAGAGAGAGAGACCATACCATCACCCCTAAATGCAGAGAGAGAGACCATACCATCACCCCTAAATGCAGAGAGAGAGACCATACCATCACCCCTAAATGCAGAGAGAGAGACCATACCATCACCCCTAAACAGAGGGAGAGAGAGACCTAGTTACCTGGCGATGTTAATCGGTCCTGGTAGTCCGGGCTGTAGGGACTCAACGTATACATCAGCACATAGATGGCCAGAATGAAGAGAGCCGTCATTACCACATAGAATGCTACGTAATACAGGCTGATGTACACTGAAACAGAGAGAGAGAGAGAGACAGGAATATTTATATTTCAAATGCAAGACTTAAAAATTCCTTATCAATCTAAATATCAATCAATCCATAAGAACATGAGAATATAAGAATACATCATGACGCAAACAGGCCATCTAGGCTCATCATTTACCTACAGACTAGAGAGTATCCAGCACTGTGTCAATCCTCTATTGCATGACCTGGCAAACTGTTCCACACATTGACAACTCAAAAAGATTCTCCTGAAAAATTCCTGAAATCAGTGCAGAATTTGCTTTGAAATGATTTCCACGTGTGCCCTAACTGTGACAGTTAATCCCTTTAATGAATTTAAAATCATCTTAATTTAAAAAACCTCAGTCAAATCCATCTTAGCCTCCTTTTGCTGAACCATGAAGATATTAATTTAGCTGCTCTGACATCCATCCATCAATGAATCAATGAATCAAAAATCAATCAATCAATCCATAAACCAACAGTAACTGTAGAAATGATGTGTAGTGCTGACTATGGCCAGCAGCCTCATGGGGCGTTGCCCAGAGAGGGAGGATTCAGTTGGCCGGATTGTCCATGTCAATTGTCCGCTGGTCAATCAGGCACCCACAGTGTAGTCTATCTGTAGGTTTGTTAGTCTGTATTTATGTCAGTTGCTTTGTTTATCTGTCTGTCTTGTCTGTCTGTCTGGTTACTTAGATAACACAATGGTATTGGGGGGTGGGAGGGGGGTGGTGGTAGGATCAAGAGGGGTGGGGGAAGGAGGGGTGAAGGGTAGTGTGGGAGGAGGGGAGGGCACCTGAGGAGGGGGACAGACATCACATTTGTATCTAGAACTGCACAGAATCTGTAAATACACTTAAAATGTATGTGTATATATATGTATATATATGTGTGTATATATGTATATGTATTGCCGAAACAAAGCTATTCTCCGAAAAAAAGAAAAATAATAAAGTTGTCCCCCAAAGAGGGGGTGTTGGTGGGGGGGCCAGGATAAAACAAAGAGGCACCCACAGCCTGCCAGTATAAAGCTGCACATGACGTGCATTCCTCTGACATGACGTGCATTCCTCTGACCACAGTCTGACAAGCATCGCTTGTAGACTGTGGTGTGAAAAGAAGTGGTGGCTGGCATCACTTATTTTGTGCTTGTCTACACTCTCCCGAATTGACAGCGGGGGTCACAGCGAGTGTGGCTTGAGAATACGGTTGGGGGGGAAATTCATATTAAAACAATATAAAATAATTATGTGTATATTTGAGTGGTCACTCATTGTCCCTCAGGTTATGAGTCAGCTGGTTATTGATGAGCTGGTTATGGATAAGCTGGATATGACTATGGCCTCAGCTGTGCTGCGATTGGGACTGTTTGTCCTTCCTCTAACGGCACTTGCGTTCATTATAACTTTGGAGATTCTACTATTTTGGAGCATTTTTCACAATATAAGAGGAAGTGCATGTCTGTCTCCTCCTGTCCTGTCTCACACACTGACCACATGCACATTCTTCTATTGGTATTCATGACTTCCTGCCCATTTCTATCGCTAAGCTGTGGCCACTGAGCCTGAGCTTGATCACGATATGCCTTTTGTATCTCCGAGACGGTCAAACTTACCCAAACTCAAACCAAACTTACCCCAAGCTCATCATCTTTCAGGCATGAAACAAACTGTTTAGTGCTCAGTGAATTTCTCCAAAGTGCCATGTAGGTTTTTTCTGATATTAAATCTGATAATACTGTCTGACTTGCTCATTTCAAATGGCTCATGAAGAATGTTGTACGGCAGGTGGCTGTGCGAAGTGGTTCAGCTGAGTGGTTCAGTGGTTCAGGTGAGTGGTTCAGTGGCTCAAGTGAGTGGCTCAGGTGAGTGGTTCAGTGGTTCATCACAGGTGTTCAGGTTCAAGGTGCCCCTCAAAGCTTTGCCTACAGAAACAGACCTGCCTTATCTCAGTCCGTTATCTCCATTATCTCCCGTCCACAAACAGCACGAGAAACTACCTCAGATCTGACCCCCCCGAAGCACAAGGACAGGACACAGCCCAGCCCGGTACCTTTGTTCTGAAATGAAAGCAGTCTGTAGTGTTTGGTGTTTGAAAGACTTATCTACAAGCACAGATATATGCGCTCGACTGCTGACCTTGCGTAAGGTGACTCCACATGCTCTCAGGTGCAGTCCTCGGATCCATTAGCTATACCCTGCTGGCAAACAGGAACCTACAGCCCAGCAGTGTTAAGCCTGTGCTAACCAGTGTTAACCAGTGTTAAACCTGGTTAAACAGTCCCACACTGTAACTACTAAACCTGGTCCCTCATTGAGGACTGTCTCTGTACATTACATATAAAACTCAAAGCTGCGCCTGGCTGTGACTCTGTGCTGTGTGTGTTTTGTGCATTAAGTATTTTACCTCTTCTATGTTACACACACACATACACATGCACACATACACACAGTCACCCACACACGCACACACACACTCATAGACACACACAGACAAGAAGACACTCTCAGACACATGCACGCACACACAGAAACACACACACACACACTCATAGGCACATACCCCATTTCTCTGGCGTTCTCCCCATGAAGGTCTGGTCGTCGGGGTTCCACACAAAGCGTCCAAAGTCCTGGCATCGCTGGCCACAGGTCCTCTTCTCCTTCAGCGCTGCCATGGCGTTAGGTTGTGAGCGGAGACGGGCGACCACAGAGAGAGCAGGGTGCGAGTCGGTTAGGGGTGCGAGCCAGGGGACGGAGACGGAGATGGAGACGCAGGGCTCACGTACTGTAGCAGGTGTGTGGCGGACCAAGGTTCTCCTGTGCCTTTAGAAGGCTTGGTGAAGGTCACATCCATGGAGAACAAACAGAGAAGGACCAATCAGCAGCTCTCTGAGCCCCAGCATACCAGCAGCATGCCAGCGTTGCTGGAGTGTTTATCCTTTACAGTGTAAAAGCACCCTTTGTTTTAGACATGGAATCATAGTCATCAACACGGAGTCCTGTCAATGGCAGAAAACCCTCCGGATTGTTTCAGACTGAACAGGGTGAAACTGGGGTGAAGTGGACCAAACTGGCATAAACATGGCCAACCTGGGTCAACAGGGCCAAAACTGGGGTAAAGTGGGCCAAACTGGGGTAAAAATGGTCAAACTGGGGTAAACCAGGCTGAACTGGGATCAACAGAGCCAAACTGGGATCAACATGGTCAAACAGGGCTAAACTTGGGTAAACAGGGTCAAACTGGGGTAAACAGGGCTGAATTGCTCCATTGTTGTTTTTATGTAAACTGTTTTATGTTTTATGTTTTTATATTTTAGCCTATTTGTGATTGTTGTCCTTTTACTGTAGTACTGCTGAGGGTTGGGGGGAACGATATTTCGTTTTTTTTTTTTATGCACGCAAGTGTACAAGACAACGACAAATAAAGAAATCTTGAATCTTGAATCTTGAATTGGACTAAACAGGACTGAACTGGGATAAATGCCAAATTGGGGTAAAACGGCCATACAGAGGCAAACAAGGCCAGATTAGTCTCTAAGACTAAAATAGTTCATGCATGTATCTTGTGGCTGACAGCAGGCTATACACAGGCCCCTGAGTCGAACTAGAACACAATCCATGTGAACGGGAAGCAAAAATTGCAACCACATTTCAGTGTAAACAAACAAGCCTCATGCAGAGTCTCACCACAGATTGTACAGGATCACACACTCAACTCCTGCATTCCTTCCATCCTCTTTGCTTCTGAACTATAGGAGGTTCCGGTTGGTAACTGGAATTTCTGGTGCTATATCACACTATAGAACGTCCATTGCCACAGTATTGTGCTTGGTCACGCCCCTTAATGAATTTTAGGGATCAAGAAGAGGGATCATATTGAAATGTTTCAGCTTCAATGGCAGAGAAACAGAACTTTCAGTGTTAAGAATACAGAGCTGAGTATCTAGTGCGTCTATAGAATCTTTGGTGTTACTGTTGCACGTGAGAGGCAGGCCGTAGGAGCAGCTTCCCGGGCTGAAGAGAGGCTACAACGCAGAGGAGGGGAGCAGCATTCAAGGCTGAAGAGAGACAACGCTCTTGAGTGCCATGTGATTAGGGCTTAATGGGAGACTTGAGCCGGAGGATAAAGACTTTAGCCAAAGGTGTTGAGTCAGGTAGTTAGGTATAACTGTATGTGTCACGGAGACTACACGTCGCTTGAAGTGAAAGCTGTGCTGGAGTCTGGACTCCTTTTCTGCTCTGTGTTCACCTGGATTGTGCAGACGTCTGTTTGCCATTTGGCCCACTCTCGGGAGGCTGTGTGGAACCCCCCCTCACTCTCTCTTTCTCTTTCTCTCTCTCTCTCTCCCATATCTGATGGTCTCCTTCTGAGCCGCCTCTTCACTGCTCTCCACCACCGGTCATCATGATGGATATCAGTGGTCTGACCACTGTGGTGTCAAACTCGGCCTACATCTCGGCACGGGGCAGCTTCGACACCAACACCAACCCCACCAGCACCAAACGCAACAAGAAGTACTTCTCCCAGCTCAAGCTGCCGCACATCACGGTATGCAAAGGCCTGAGGGAGAGCCTGGATCTGCGGTTCCACAGCGTGTGCATTGAGCAGCCCATTGGCAAGCAGCTGTTCCAGGAGTTCCTGGAGACGGCCAGCGAGTACAGGGGCCCATGCCGGCTGTGGAAGGACATCGAGGAGTACGGCACGGCCGAGGACAAGGACCGCATGCAGAAGGCCGCCAAGGTCATCCAGTGCTACATGGAGCCGTCCGCCAAGTACTACTGTCCCTTTCTGCCAGAGAACGGCATCACCAAGGTGAAGGAGGCACACCAGGAGGCGGGTGACGCCCTGTTCGCCGAGACGCTGGAGAGTGTGATGAACTTCCTGAAGGAGGTGCCCTTCACCTTATTCCTGGAGACCATGTACCTGAAACGCTACCTGCAGTGGAAGTGGCTGGAGATGCAGCCAGCGGGGGAGGACTGGTTCCTGGACTTCCGGATCCTGGGGAAGGGGGGGTTTGGCGAGGTGTCCGCCTGCCAGATGAAGGCCACAGGGAAGCTATACGCCTGCAAGAAGCTTGGCAAGAAGAGGCTGAAAAAGAGGAACGGCTATGAGGCAAGCTCTGTCGCTGGGGCTGATGGGCAATGTAGTTCACACAAGCTGAAGTAGATTGAGAGATAGAGAGAGGGAGAGTGACGGTTTCAGTGATGATGGAAAGAGAGAGAGAGAGAGATGGTTTCAGCACTGATGGTTGTTGGTTCAGATACCAGTGGAGAGTAGCTAAAGCTTGATTGATTTCTTGAGGCAATGCTGTTTGTGTGTGTCAGTGCTGTTTCTTTGTATCAGTGTTGTTTGCATGTGTCAGTGATGTTTGTTTGTGTCAGTGCGGTTTGTGTTTGCCAGTCCTGTTTAATATAATACGCCATTTAGCAGACGCTTTTATCCAAAGCGACTTACAGTAGTGAATGCATACATTTTCAGTATATGTGGCCCCAGTGGGGATTGAACCCACAACCTAAGCGTTGCCAACGCTGTGCTCTACTAACTGAGCCACAGAGAACCATGCTTGTGTGCATCAGTGCTGTTTGTATGTCTGTTTGCATGCAGTTTATGTGTGTCAGTGCTGCCAAAGCTGTGTAGACCACATGCGGTGCCATGCTTAGCGTTCAGAACACTGTGTTAAATGCTGCTCTGCATTACACTGGTAATCGGGTCATTATAAAGTCCCATATGCTGGAATGGATCACTTTGGGATTGTGATCCCAAATCCCCAAATGTCACCCTGAGAGTCCCTGTACACCCTGTTTACTCTTTCTCATACTGTGTGTGTGTGTGTGTGTGTGTGTGTGTGTGAGCATGTGTGTGATGTGATGTGAACATCATGTGTGTGATGTGGCACGAATAAAATGTGTGTGATTTAACATGCTCTGAACCAGGATACAAAGCTGTGGGTAGAACCTCTTGCTGAGTAGAACATGGTTTTCCAGAGAAATAAACTTACTTGGATGTCAAAGTCATGTTGGGATGAAAGCACGCGTTAGCCCCCGGCATTAACTGAAGAATGTGGCCCCTTGGTATTTCAGCTCTCAGCTATAATAACATTAACGTGTCACAGAATTACATTACAATCATTTAGCAGCTGGTAAATTGTGTGCAGAATTATGTGCAATCTGTTTATTCTGCCTAAAACAAATTGGAGCCATCATAATTTATTGTGTTTTAAGACCCCTCGGTATGTGTTGATTTATTAGTGCCTCACTTGCGGTCTCCTGTAGGGGGCGATGGTGGAGAAGAGGATTCTGGCTCGGGTTCACAGTCGATTCATCGTGTCTCTGGCCTACGCCTTCCAGACCAAGTCTGAACTCTGCCTCGTTATGACCATCATGAACGGAGGTGACCTCAGGTAAGGTATACATACACACAGACACATGCACACACACATACACACACTCATGCAGACTTGCTACCATGGACACATGTATTCTCACTTGCACAAAGAAGCTTGCATGCAGACACACACAAGAATATTCAGCAATAGTTGTTACACAAACTCTTTTGCTATTATTTAAAAATACATATATTTTGAACAAAATCAGTTATTCTGTGTTATTCAGTTTTGGGTTCAGGGCCATGATCTCAATTTGTCACAGTTAACTTCCAGGCTGATGTCAAACTGTTCTTTGTCTCTGTACAACAGTTTAGCTCTGTGACCTTAAATACCTCACCTGGCTTCAGATTTTACATATGACTAATTTACTGTATTTTTTCCAATGATATCTCAGAATGTCCAAGAACTAATCCATGGGGGACACCAGTCCAATATCCATGAACTAAACCAAGGGGGAAGCCACATTTGAAGTGAGATTAGAGATTAGTCTCCTTTTATAAACTCTACTTTTTGAAACACCTCCGGTGTCACTACCTGATCACAGCAGTGACACCAGACACCATTGTTTTAATGGGAGTGAACATTTTTGAGGTCATCACAAAGATTTATGACATATCATATCCGGTGAAGGATACACTGGATGCTACCTTCAAATTTGACCAAAATAAGGACCTTAAAAGGATACATTTTGGTGACTTGTAGGGACTGGTGTGAAAAAGTGTGCAAATGTTGCCATAAAATACATCCTTCATAGGCAGCTGTCTCGGATTTGAGACAAAGCCAAAATTGTTCTTTCAAAATGACTTCAGACCTGAGATGGGTTTTCTGTTTTGTGTGAAGTTGCGTGTTGGTAATTACAGGTGTGGTAAATTCTGTGTTCAGGCAACACATCTACCACACACACACACACAAGTGAAGTTGCATGTTGATAATTACAGGTGTGATAAATGCTGTGTTTAGATATCACATCTACAATGTGGATGAGAACAACCCTGGATTTGAGGAGGATCGGGCCTGTTACTACGCGGCCCAGATCATTAACGGCATGGAGCACCTGCACCAGAAGAGAATCATTTATAGAGACCTAAAACCAGAGAATGTGCTGCTGGACAATGAAGGTACACACAGACACACACTGCATACTGACACACACACATACACTGTACACTCACACTGCATAGTCTTGCGCACACACACACACACACACACACCCCCCCGCACACACACACATACGCATACGCACACATATACACATACTGTATACTCTCACACACACAATGCCTGGACGTGTTTGTTTTAATTTGACGACTGTATACCAATGACGTTTGTCTAATGTTTGCTTTCAGGTAATGTGCGTATCTCCGACCTTGGGTTGGCCGTGGAGTTGAAAGAGGACCAGTTTAAAATCAAAGGCTATGCAGGAACCCCAGGTGTGTTTCACATGTGTTACAGCCCCCTGGTCTCTCACACTTGCTTATTACTAGCTGCGAGAATAGAGACTGACTCTAGCTGTGAGAATTGAGGCCGACTCTAGCTGTGAGAATTGAGGCCAACTCTAGCTGTGAGAATTGAGGCCGACTCTAGCTGTGAGAATTGAGGCCGACTCTAGCTGTGAGAATTGAGGCCGACTCTAGCTGTGAGAATAGAGGCTGACTCTAGCTGTGAGAATTGAGGCCGACTCTAGCTGTGAGAATTGAGGCTGACTCTAGCTGTGAGAATAGAGGCCGACTCTAGCTGTGAGAATAGAGGCTGACTCTAGCTGTGAGAATTGAGGCTGACTCCAGCTGTTGCTTCCCATAGGGTTCATGGCCCCAGAGCTGCTGAAAGGGGAGGAGTACGATTACTCAGTGGATTACTTCACCCTGGGGGTCACACTGTTTGAGATGCTCGCAGCCAAGGGTCCTTTCAGGAGCCGAGGAGAGAAGGTGAGCACCTCTCTGTGACCGTCTCCCTCCCTTCTCCTCTCTTTCTCCTCTCCTTTCTCTTTGTCCCTCATTCTCTCCCCCTTCTCTGTAGGTCACCTTCAGTAGCTCACCTGTAGCGAGCGATCAAAGGAAACACTGGCTGTGTTTACCTTTCTGTCTCTGCCCTGTGCAGTTGTTGTGCCCTACAGTTTATTCATATCCAATACTGTGCACCAGGGGTGGGAAACTACATTTGGTCATGGGCCAAACATTTTTCGAGCATAAGGTGGGTGGGCCAAATCATTACAATAGCTCACACACTACAGATATGAATTTCAATTTTTCTATAAAAATAAATAGAAAGTATATATTTGTGCCATCAAACATGTCAAGCACTCACAAAATACATTTGTAAGTTACAAGACATCTAGGGTATTTGTTGGTAAAACCTGTTTAAATAAAAAGGATTCTTTTTCAATTCATGATTTTTTCCTCTCTCTCAAAAGACTGCTATCGCCAGTTGAAAAAGGGGCAGTTTGGCAACAGGCAGGATGGCAATAAAATGAGGGGGAAAGAAAACTTTGGCGGTTCATCAAAAATGAATAACTCTTTCATAACATCTTGGACCTTTTCTCTCCCACTGACTTGCGTTTTGCATCCCCAGCTCTTCCACTGATACGAACATTATAGTTACAGCTTTAGAATTGGTAGATGTCAAAAATGCACATTGGTCGGTGACTTGAGTATGGGTTTGCAAGTCGCCATTCTTCGTTTATTGTGTGCTTTTATCGCTGCCTAATTTAAACAGTGCTTTCGATCAGCTGGCATGCTTTCCTTTTGGAGGACGCTTGCGCATAACAAAGGGTGCAACGCAGCACTTTTGAATAATCATTCCTGCTCCTGACAGGCTGAAGTTAAGCAAATATTTAATTGAAATTAAAATGGAAATTTTGCTTCTGTGGTGTGGATTGGTAGAGGCAATACCCACATTACTGTGAGATACAGCATGCATGTGCCCTCGGGTTCTGCTGCTCACTCCTGTTCTGTGCGCACCAAAGTGCATGCTGTGTGTAACCTTTACTAGATACAACGTAGGGCTAGCTAGCGCCGTAGGGCATGGAATGAGGCAGAATATCACGGGAGTGTTTTTAAATAAGGTTAATTAAAAACGGGAGACTGCGAGTCAGAATTTATTTTTAGTGTGCCAAAATTGGCACATGGGAGAACTTTTTACCTAAACTTTTCTCTTACACTCCAACAGGGTTTTTCATTTGTTTGTACAGAACAGTGAGATAAAAATAAAAAAATCAATTTAAAAATGACACTGGAGGCACAGCCCAGACTCAAACTCGACTGCTCCGGTCTCTGAAGGGAAGAGCAGTCTCCTGACTGCAATGTCCTCTCTGCCCCCTTGTGGCCAGATAAATACTGCATGAATCTTGTCAATAGTGTGTGAAAACTGTGCGTATGAATGACCAGGTCCATAAGGGATCTGCACTGGTGGGTGGGCACTGACATGGTTGTGATCTGCGCAGGTGGATAACAAGGAATTAAAGAAGCGAATCATAAAAGAGCCAGTTACGTACCCAGAGAAGTTCAGGGAGAATGCCAAGTCTGTCTGCGAAGGCCTGCTGGCCAAAGAGGTGGACAACCGGCTGGGATTTAAGAACGGCAGCTGCGATGGGATTAGAGCACATGCCTTCTTCAGAAGCATCAACTGGAGGAAACTTGAAGCAGGTACTGACACACCTGTAGCACTTGGTACACACACACCTGTAACACAATCCCACACACATGCATATGCACACACACACACACACACACACACACACACACACACACACACACACACACACACACACACACACACACACACACACACACACACACACACACACACACACACACACACACACACACACACACACACACACACACCTGTAAAACAATCCCATACACACCTCTATAACACACTCACACACTGTGGTTCTGTGTGGCTCAGTAGGTAGAGCATAGCGTTGGCAACGCTTAGGTTGTGGGTTCGATTCCCACTGGGACCACATATACTAAAAAATGTGTGCATTCACTACTGTAAGTCGCTTTGGATAAAAGCGTCTGCTAAATGGCCTATATATATATACACACATATGCGCATAAACAGACATACACATACACACACACGTGTAACACATTCTCCATCTCACAAACACACACACACACCTGCCCTCACATACTGATGTCACACACAGTGTTGCTTTACATTCTCAGTGTGTAAAGCAAGAGTTGCCAGACAATTAGCAGTAGGTAGAATCAGGTTGAAATTGAAATTAGGTTGTTAGCATAAGTGGCATAACACAATGTTTGCTGCTTTCTTGGCCAGGCCAATAAATGTAACTTAGATTAAAAAAATAGATTTTTAATCTCAATGTGTATAATTTATATATAAATATAATGTTATATAAAGGATAAATAAACACAAACAAAATAAATACAAATATGAGACAAGAGATAGGAGAACAAAAACAAAAACAAATAGTCTCTATACAGAGAAAAACTGCTGGTGAAATACTGTCAGACTAGGGCATGTTAGCATGTTAGCATTTTATTAGATTAATTAAATTGATAGCTTTCCTAGTTATTATCTGATTGCCTATTCTGTTTTCTGTAAAAAAAAATGCTACTCACATAAACAAAGCATATACTCGCTATATCTGTAAAATAAACTTGTAACTTAGCAGATGACATCCCAATAATAACAATAGTTTTGTAGTGTTTGTTGAATTGTTGTTTGGCAACACAGTTGTTTCATTGTCATGATATAAAAGCAAGTTGACATTAAATTGACTACATACAGAGACTCTACACTCTGTCTGCTCTCTGACTCCATACAGTCTCACACATTCAGTCTGCTCTCTGACTCCATACAGTCTCACATTCAGTCTGCTCTCTGACTCCATACAGTCTCACATTCAGTCTGCTCTCTGACTCCATACAGTCTCACATTCAGTCTGCTCTCTGACTCCATACAGTCTCACACATTCAGTCTGCTCTCTGACTCCATACAGTCTCACATTCAGTATGCTCTCTGACTCCACAGTCTCACATTCAGTCTGCTCTCTGACTCCATACAGTCTCACATTCAGTCTGCTCTCTGACTCCATACAGTCTCACATTCAGTATGCTCTCTGACTCCATACAGTCTCACATTCAGTCTGCTCTCTGACTCCATACAGTCTCACATTCAGTCTGCTCTCTGACTCCATACAGTCTCACATTCAGTCTGCTCTCTGACTCCATACAGTCTCACATTCAGTATGCTCTCTGACTCCATACAGTCTCACATTCAGTCTGCTCTCTGACTCCACACAGTCTCACATTCAGTCTGCTCTCTGACTCCATACAGTCTCACATTCAGTATGCTCTCTGACTCCATACAGTCTCACACTCTGTCTGCTCTCTGACTCCATACAGTCTCACATTCAGTATGCTCTCTGTTTGCCAGGCATCCTCCCTCCCCCGTTTGTACCCGACTCGAGGACTGTCTATGCTAAGAACCTGGCCGATGTGGGAGCCTTCTCCTCAGTGAGGGGGGTGACTCTAGAGCATAAGGATAAGACATTCTACAATGAGTTCGCTTCAGGGAACGTGTCCATTCCCTGGCAGGAGGAGATGATCGAGATGGGTGTGTTCGGGGAGCTCAACGTGTGGGGCCCAGGAGGGGGCGTTCCGGCTGACCTGGAGCAGCCACCCAAATCGTCCACCTGCTGCCTGAGCTAGGGCCGGTTGCCACGGAAACGCAGCCCTCCCCTGGCTACCCAATAACGGCCCTCAAATACACTTTTTGATCGGCAGCTCTATCTGTATCAGTTTCTCACCGCGTGTACACATTAATCGCACATCCATAAATTACATTATAATCATTCTAATGCACTACCGAATGAACACACCTCCATAAATGACATTACACCTACCCCTCCTTATTTGTGATCGATACGTTGCAGGGATTCTCCGGAAAAGAAAATTTAAAGAATAATAATTTTCCCTGTCATGTCAACTCCTAGGTCAGAAGAGAAATATAATTATATCGTATAAATATCATTGGTAGCTAATGTTATTGCAATGCATACATCTTTATACTCTTTATTCAGAATTGTTTTGTATTTTGTTGTGGATGACATCTACACAGTACAAATAAGCTCCCTCGTGCTCGTGGTCATAGAGAGAAATCTGTATCTTGCTAACTAGCCACTTGCTTAGCCAGTTCACTAGTTAACATTGCCTTGTACTTGTATGCATTGAGACAAATACAAACTGGCATGTTAGTCTGGTCAGCTAGCTTTAGCCAGCTAGTCTCATAGGGGAAATTGCAACTAACTTAGCAGGAGTTATTCAACTTTTGTTTATTCTGTTACGTTATACACCCAAGCATCTGACCAGAAACATTCAACATTTGTACACGTTTTCCCTCTGTCCCAACTGGTTCACATGAAGAGGTCAGATAATGTGGCTTCTGTGGCCAAGTTACCACGGAGACTGGTGATGGGGCACTTGAAGCTGAGGATGTAATTTGTGTGCACCAGCTCACATGCTGCTGGGAAAAAGTTACCGGCTGCAGTATTTTGGGTTCATGCGTGTCTGTGTGTGTGTCTATGCATGTGTGCATGCATGTGATCTGATGATCTGTGCTCAGTCTCTCCAATATTAGTGTAAGGACACTGGTGGAAGTGTGTTTACTGGTGATTGTGTTCTCAGGAACTTTGGATCATTCTATTGTTAACTCATGTCATTATTCTATCCAGTTTTTACAACTGAAACTAAAACCCATTTATAATCCTCCCAGTTTTTACTTGTCAAGTAGTCATACTGTACAGTACAACCCCAGGATCTGTTGTTCAGAAATATTAGCAATATATTGTTGCAAGTGAACTAATATTAATACTACATTCCAAATGCAATGAATTATGCCTCTGCTTAGTAGATGTGTAAAAATCTGGGATTTGTTTATATCTGTAACAACTGTTCATTTGTGGTAATTTTCTATAATCTGTGTTCTGATTGGTTTGAATGTAGTGATTCTCTGTGCTGTTTGGCTGGGTTATGGTGATGCTCTGTGCTCTGGGTGGCTAGGCTATAATGCACCTGTTCTGATTGGTTGGGTTGCTGTGTTGTTTTGTAGGTTATGGGAATAAGGGTAATCGATCCCTAATGTGCTATGGCTTGAGTGCATACTTTTGAATTACGCACTCTGAATTTGACCAACAATCATGACCGTCTGTTTATCCTGGTTGCAAATGATTGCCATCTTAAATGTCACTGTGCTGCAAATAATTGCGGTCAATTCCCCTTGACCAAAGTCTGCGAAGGATGGAGACTTCGGAGGAAGGCTCATCAGGGCCTCGATAAGGGTGGTGTCGGGCCCTCTGACAAGCTACTGAATGGCACAATCCTAAACCCTCAATTGGTAGCATGAGAGCGTGCATTGAAGTGTGCGAGGGCTCAAGGGAAGACATTGGGACAAGGGGAATGACCCTTTACGGTCCCTGTAACACAAACGGCTGACACATTGTAGACTGTACCACTCCTTAGAGATGCCTAGGAAATCTCTAGGATTCACAATTCACAATTTTAAATAAAAATGTTTTGCCAGAAAAGCACATAAAAGATTTTGTTTCAAATTTTTCCATTTTCTCCCAATTTAGTAGTAAGTTGTACCCTCTTTTCATCAACTACCCCCTTGTACTGCGAGTTTGCTGCCGTAGTCCTGAGATCAGCAGTGACAAAGGGCGATGTACTGCCTCTTCCGAACCGGAACTCACCAAGCCGTCAACTGTAACTCCTGTATACAGAGCCACTCTTATACACAGCGATCTCACATCGGCTTCCCTTCTCCCTCCCAAGTGGCACTCCCGGCCAGAGCCGGACTGGCGCAGCCGGGGAATCGAACCGCGGCCGCAGTGGTCAGCAATGCATTTATTCTTACCGAGGCAGTTTCTTTGTTGGTTATGTAGAGAGAATAACACATTGCTAAGCAACTGCTGGGGGGGTCCAACATGCAGGCTTTACTGTGTTAATCCATAGAACCCAGTTACCGTAGCTACCATAACTACTATTTAGTTTTACTGTGCTGCATGAAAACTTTTAAAATGCCCCATCACCTGCAGATCTGCAATTTATTTTGACATTTCGTACTGGATAACATTTGCAGGATAAATGATGTAATGCATCATTCACAAAAAATGTTTAAATTGAGTATTTTCACACATTCCTT
Organism: Aldrovandia affinis; assembly: GCA_029706075.1. Classification (NCBI taxonomy): domain Eukaryota; kingdom Metazoa; phylum Chordata; class Actinopteri; order Notacanthiformes; family Halosauridae; genus Aldrovandia; species Aldrovandia affinis. The sequence goes on along the minus strand of JAINUG010000045.1, from coordinate 655,482 downwards.
TTGTGAACAGATCAACTCTCCACTGTGAGCTGTAGAAATTACGCTTCACACACGCATGCACGCTACTGAGCTGTCAAAACAAAAGCAGACTGGAATAATTTTAGGAGATTTCTTTAATAATCAACATTGCATTATGTACAAAGCAAACAACATCCTAATAACTAAAAAAAAAAAAAAAAAAAAAAGAAAAATATCTAAAATGTCATTTTATATAAAAAGACAATTAAGCCAAATGTGGTTACATCAGAAAAGTGAGGTTCTACGGGAATGTGGACTTCTACGTCATAGATGCAGAATTACTAGATCAGACAGATGTCCATTCCCCTGAATAGCTAGTCTGGAGCTCCCTGTAACACAGCCTTTGTGATAGATCTCATACATCATTCTTGTCCAGCATGGCTACTCTTTCTACAGATGTATCCCATCTAGTATTTCTATATCTACGCTCTGTATCGCACCTGTTTGTAGTTCAGGTTTGGTTGGAACCTGACAGCATCTTTCACTGCGTGTGCTCAGACTCTGCACATGCACGATCGCCCGAGAAACCGAGAAAGACCACCCACTCCTCTAGGTAACAAGATATAAGCTCCACCCAATGCTCTCAGGATGACACAAGCTTTAAGCTCCGCCCACCCATCTGGGTAAAATGCTTTAAGCTCCGCCTACCCCTCATGCTTCTATATTCAAAATGGGAAATCCTTTCAGGTGGGGTGACAAAGCACTTGTGTTGTAACTAACTGCCGCTCAACTGTGAATGGAGAAAGGTGTGTCAGTGAGGTGGCGGCACTGGTGTGTATGCGCGCCCATGTGTATATGAGTGTGTACGTGTGTGTATGAGTGCGTGTGTTGGCCTGCAGATGGCGATATTCTGAATGTGTGTGTGTGTGGGGGCGTAAGACCCCCTTGTACCTCCCAGGGCTGGTGACAGTGCCTGAGCAGAGTACAGTCAGAAACAACGCAGGAAAGCAAAATGCACAGAAAAGAAACACCAAAAACATTACACAATACAGTAAAGATGTCAAAAAACAATATTTTTTTTCTTGCACAATGCACCACTTCTTTTTTCACCTTTTTAAATTTTTTATTAAAAACAAATGAGCAGGTGTCAGATTGTGGAGAATCACCCCGATTCGTTCAGTGACTTCAGAACAGTCCTTATCAAGGAAGTTCAAAATTCACAGAACTTAAATTTCAAATGGACACCTCCCGCGTGCTGTGCCGATCCAAAACACCACAAGGTAATCCTCTTTAACACCCTAATCAGGGTGGAAATCATGACCGACTTTAAATCCTAATCAGGGAGTAAATCATGACCGACTAACATCCTAAACGATGGCCGCGCCAAAGCCATCGCTCGGGGCTAATGGCGTCATGGCAACGCCACGCACAGGTAAGCCACTCTGCAGGCCTCTGGCAGGTGCGGCGTGGTGGGTCACGCAGCGTTGCATGCTGGGAACGCTGAAGACCACCCTTCACCCTGTGACGGAGCGCAGCAAGCACTCACACATTCAATTCCACTTAATATTTAATGTGTGAAAACACAAAGGAAAAAAGAAGCAGAAATTCAGTATGGGGAAAAAGAAAAAAAAAAAAAAAAAAAGGAGGGCAAACGGCTAAATTCAGTCCTTCACAACACTGCTGCTCTCAATCCCCCTGCGACCTGAACAGAGTCTCGCTGGCTGGCTGAGAGGCTGGCTGGCTGAGAGGCTGGCTGTTTCTCTCTGGGCTTTGCCTGCTCCCTTTTCTTCACCCTCGTTTCAAAGGCTTGATTAGAAACCTTCCACAATCTAATCAATAATGAGTAATTAAGCCAGCTCCTGGAACAGGGAATGTCTGTTTACCCTGCAATCGCTCTCTCAGACAGAGTGCGGAAATCTCTCCAGCTGGGTGCAGTTTCTCCTCCATAGAGAAAGGGGGTGCTAGAGAAGGGAGGCCCAGTTCTGCATGTGGATGTGAGACTAGCCTGGTGGAGGGGCAGGTGAGACCCTCTCGCTGCTCTCTGCCCCGTCCTGTCCATTCGTCCGTCCGTCCATCCGTACGTACCCAGAGTGGCCCTGAAAACCCTGCCACCTCCTCCTAGCGGTGTTGGGACCCTAACGACGCCGGGACATGGTTGCGAAGGCCTCCGATTTCGCCAAGGTGGCGAGGGGGGGCAGGGAGCAGGTGCGAGGGGTGTGAGGGGGTGGGGTTACTGTAAAAACAGAGATAGATTCCATTAGACTGATGGGAGAAACCTTTTCTTTCCAACTGAAAAAAAACGAATGGTGTTTACACAACCACCATTATCATGGTGAAAGATGACAACAGTCAGAATGTTAGGCAGCATCTGTGTAATGCAGTACCCATCGGTACACTCAAACTGTTATTCTAACGCTGTGGGAATATTAAGGGTGAAACTAAGGTACTTTACCACTTTTTCCTGGGGGCCATTTATTTATTTATTTATTTTATCCCCACTTTTTAGTATCCAATTATCCCCTCCCTTGTATGAGAACTCGCTGCCGTAGTCCGGCCAGTAGAGAGCACTGCACTGCCTCCTTCAAGCCAGTGCCCGCCTAGGCCAAAGTCTACTCGTGCACACGACCACTCATACATGCAGTGAGTCTTTCCTTCTGCTTTTTATCCCTCCACCCAGGGGCAGACAGCCAATTGCCGCCACCCCAGTGGCACTCCTGGCTAGAGCCGAAACTGTCGTGGTCAGATTTAGCTCAGATTTAGAGTCGAAATCTAACCCTGGTCGCCGTGGCTAGCGTCGAATGCTCTTACCGCTAGACAACGCAGGAGGTCCCAGGGTCAGTTATTTTTGAAGCAATATTGTTATTTACAAAATAAGATTGTTTTTTAATAGCTTTTTTTTTTTTTTTTTTTTTTTAAAGACGGGCTGGTTTATATAAGGGGAGCAGCCACAGATGTACCTGTGTACACTGCAGCAGAGTATGGAAGCAGCAACAGACAATGAATTGGTTATCGCAAACACATTTACAGGTACTCTGACATGATAAAATTACTATTAACATTTTTATACTTACTGTAAGCCAGGTCACTTGTAACATTACTTAGGTTTACATACATGGAACTGCAATTTTGCTACCGCTAACAGCTAGCTAGATATTCCATATAGACATTGACATAGCTACCAATGTCTACATTGGTTTAATACAACTATCAATGTCTACATCAGTGAAAAAATACAGCCAACTCGTGATAAAAATAGTAAGAGAGTACCAACTTTAGCTCAGTGACGAGGCCTGGCCGGCCTCACTTGGCCTGACTGACTTGGCTAACAGTCAAGTGCCTGATAGGTGCAACATATAACCTTCCCCCTCATGGTCTCTGCTTCAGCCTTTGGCTTTATACCGGTTATTTACATGTTACATTTACATTTGACATTTTAAGCATTTAGCAGACGCTCTTATCCAGAGCGACTTACAAGATGTGCATTAATACAAGGTAAGAACAATCATAGTTAGAGGTCGGTGCAGTAAAACAGCAATAGACATCACATGTTGTGAGAACGTGAGGGTGTAGACGTACACTGAGACTGAAGGAATTTCCCTTGTTGTCCCTTGGCTTCTCGTCCTCCTCGTCGTCAGAGACGTGTGGTTTGGCAATGGCCATCTCCTCCTTGCTCTCTGCAATCTTCTTACACTTCTGCAGGGAGAGAATGCACACAAAACCCTGTAACCCACCAAACTCTGTCAATCACCAAACCTTGTCAATCACCAAACCGTCACTCATGTCACAACCACACACCAAACCCTATCTCACACACACACACACACACACAGAAACATTTTTACTGTCCAAAAAGCTCTAGCACTATACATGTAAATAATGGTTCCTGTGCTGTAGAACGGTGTAAATCACCTCAGTGTAAACCTAAAGCATAAATTCCCACTGTAAATCTAAAGTGTAAATCTTGCAGTTTAATCTAAATTCTAAACCCCCTGCTTTGTAAATCCACACAATGTAAATCGGAAGTGTAAATGCCTGCAGTGTTAATGCAAAGTCTAAACCCCTGCAGGGCTCTCCTCACCTCTGTGAGCTCCTTGATGCTGATGCTGTTGGCCTTCTGCGTGACCTTCCTCTTGACCTCCTCGATGTTGGCGGTATTGGGCATGGCCATGGGCGGGGGCTTGTTGGTGATGGTGGGCAGGGCGGGCAGGGTGGGCATGGCCGAGAGGGCACTCATGGTGGAGAGCGCGGCATTCATGGTCGCCACGGCCGCACTCATGCTCATGTTGGGCATGTTTGGCATGTTGGGCAGGCTCATGTTGGGCATGTTGAGTGGCAGATTCATGGGCAGGTTCATGGGCAGGGGCAGGGGCAGGGACAGGGGCGTGGGCACCGGGGTGGGCAGGGGCAGCTGCAGGATGGCCTTGGGCCGCAGGCTCTCCGGGATGGGCACGCCAGCCTTGGCACACATAGCCGCAGCGTTAGCCTTGGCGATCTCCAGTAGCTGGTCTTTATCTAGCAGAAAACGGTAATGAGTAGAACGGGGTCAGTACTAGTTCCCAATCAACCCAAATGTACACTTTCTACTTTTCAATGAAATGTTAGGGATGAAAGTGGGATTTTCAAGGATTTATTTTTGGTGCAGCAGTCAAAGGTTACTGTAGGATATAGGACTACTTTGTGTCTACGATGGCACTCTAGTGGCCGATGACTTCTGGTGGTGGAATCAATGTACTAACAAGTGAGCTGATCAATTAGTATTATTATCACACAAATGCTGAAAGGCTTATCGTAAGCGACATCATGCTAGATTGTTAATAAGAAATATAAATACATGGCCAATTTCCCCCTGATTTTTCAAGGAGTGAGATATTTGAGCAGTGAGTTACCTAGCTCAGTGAGGTGTGTAGGGAGGTGTGTAGTCTTACCTAGCTCAGTGAGGTGTGAAGGGAGGTGCGTAGTTACCTAGCTCAGTGAGGTGTGTAGGGAGGTGCGTAGTCTTACCCAGCTCAGTGAGGTGTGTAGTTACCCAGTTCAGTGAGGTGTGTAGGGAGGTGTGTAGTTACCCAGTTCAGTGAGGTGTGTAGGGAGGTGCATAGTCTTACCTAGCTCAGTGAGGTGTGTAGGCGGGGTGCATAGTCTTACCCAGCTCAGTGTGTAGGGGGGTGCGTAGTCTTACCCAGCTCAGTGTGTAGGGGGGTGCGTAGTCTTACCCAGCTCAGTGTGTAGGGGGGTGCGTAGTCTTACCCAGCTCAGTGTGTAGGGGGGTGCGTAGTCTTACCCAGCTCAGTGTGTAGGGGGGTGCGTAGTCTTACCTAGCTCAGTGAGGCGGGGCGGGGTCTTGCTGGAGCTCCGTCTAGTGCGGGAAGTGGACCTCCTCTTGCGGAGGATGAGGATGGGGGAGTGGCTTGGGGTGCGGCGCCATCGGTCCCGCCGGTCCAGGGGGAAGCCGCTCCTCCTCCTGCGGGAGCTGGACCGCGAGCGCCGCGCCCGGGACCGCGAGCGTGACCGCCTCTTCCTGGCAGGAGAGCGGGATTTCGACCGCTTGCTTTTCTCTGCCGATTTAGACCTCCTCCTCCGCGGTGGCGACCGAGACTTTGAGCGTCTCTTCCTCACTGGGGACCGGGACTTCGATCGCTTCCTCCGGGGGGACCTGGACTTTGATCGCTTGGCTCTGGTTCTAGACTTCGAACGAGACTTGCGCTTCCTGGCTACGGACTTAGACCTGGACCGTCTCTTCCGCACGGGAGACCTGGACTTGGACTTTTTCTTCCGACTGCGAGACGGCGATCGGGACTTTCTCTTCCGACTGCGAGACGGAGATCGGGACTTTCTCTTCCTCGCAGGAGACTTTGACTTGGATTTCTTCTTTCGGGTGGCAGACTTGGACTGGGAATGGGAGCGTTTCCGTGGCGAAGAGTCGTCGGACTGCGAGCGCTTGTGGCGGGCGGGGGAGCGGGACTTCCTCCTCTTTGAGGGCGTTCTGGACTTTGAGCGTTTCTTCCTGGCAGGAGAAGGCGAGGAGCGCCTCTGTTTTGACGTTTTGACGCTTTTGCTGGCGGGAGGAGATTTGGAGTCCTCTACAGGTGCAGGCTTGGCCGGTGAACGAGACCGCGAGCGGTCGCCATCACCCTTGGCAGAAGCTGAGCTCTGATGCCCAGCCTCATAGTTCTCTTCAGCTGGGTCTGCCTGGCCACGCTCCTCTGCTTCAGCCTGGCCACGCTCCTCTGCTTCAGCCTGGCCACGCTCCTCTGCTTCAGCCTGGCCACGCTCCTCTGCTTCAGCCTGGCCACGCTCCTCTGCTTCAGCCTGGCCGTGACCCGCATCTTCAACTTGGCCACGCCCGTCTGCTTCAGTCTGTCCACGCTCGTCCGCTTCAGCTTGGCAACGCTCCTCTGCTATATTCTCAGGGGAAGAGGACCGGGATCTGGAGGCGGTGCGCGGTTTTGATTGGCTGTCGGCAGGGGCGGCAGCGCTGTGTGCCACGGGTGAGTCTTGACTGGTGGAAGGCACCTCGGGGGTGAAGCACTTCTCAGCAGGAGCGCTCTGTGGAGATCTGCCCTCCTGGGCATTGGCCGGACCTTTGGAAGAGGCGGGGTCAGCTTTAGCCTTGCTGTCCACTAGAAAGGGCACAGGTTTCCAGCCCCCAGTGGAGACTGCCTCTGGCTCCTTCTGCTCTGCGCTTGGCTCCGGCTCCGGCTCCAGCTCCAGCCGCTCTGCTTCAGGCTCTACACTCAGGTCGGCTCCAGGCTTAGACGGGCTGACTTCTGGGTCCTCAGCTTCACAGCCCGCCTCTGTGCCTGCTTTCCCCAGATGCTCGGGGGAGGTGAGGTCCGCGCTGGGATTGGCCTCGCGGCGGTCTCGATCGGGCGACCGACACTTGGAGCCGCCATCTTCTTTGGTAGGGGAGGGGCTGGTTTCAGACGACTGCCTGTCCCCTGAGATGGATCTAGACTTGGATTTGTTTCTGTCGGGGGAGCTGGAGACTGAGCGCTTGCCCCTCTTGGGAGACTTTGACTGTTTAGCGCTGCGTTTGGGGGACTTGGACTTTGAACGATGGCGTCTTGGCAAGGACCTCGACTTTGATCGCTTGCTCCGGTACGGGGACCTGGAGCTCCGCCTCTGGGACCGAGACTTTGAGCGCCGCCGCCTCACCGGCGACCTGGACTTAGAGCGCCTGGATCGCCGCGGTGATGGAGTTTTAGATCGCCTTCTCTTTAGCGACTTGGACCTGGTTCTGTTCCGACGCAGCGATCGGGACCGCTTGTTTCTCTTTGACCGCGACCGCCTCAGGATCACAATGGAGCGCGACCGGGTCCGGCGGCTCGTCTGAAGGACCGTGACCGGGATCGCCTGTGGCGCGACGTGACCTGGACCGTCTGGCCTCCGCATCGAGCGGGACCTCGATCGCCGGACGCGCCGGTGAGACCGAGACCTCCTCGAGCGCGAGCGTCTACGCCTGGAGAGGGACCGAGACCGCGACCGCCGGACGCGCACAACGGACCTGGACCGCGACAGCCTGCGACGGACCGACCGGGACTTAGACCTCTTGTTCCTGGTGCGGGACCGTGACTTGGAGTGGTGCTTCCTTTTGGAGAGGGACCGGGACTTGCGCCGTGCGCTCCTCTTGGGACTGGACCTCCTCCGCGACGAGGAGCGGGCCCTGTTGCTGGGCTTCCCGGACGTTCGCTTGGCACTCGGCGACCGGCTGCGGCTCTTCCTCGCCGGGCTTCTCCGCGACGCCTCCATCCTGGCCTTTGAGCGGGAGCGTGACCGGGAGCGGGAGCGCGAGCGCGAGGGAGAGCGCGAGGTGCGCTTCTCCTCACTGCGGGCGTCACGCTTCCCGTTGGTGTCGGCAGGGGGGGCGGGGGCGAGGGCCGGGCCCATGGGCTGGACCTCCTCCCTCAGAGCGCTCTCCTGTTTGGGGATGATATCCGGCAAGAGCACGGCACAGAACCCACCCGCCGGCTCGCCGTTATGCTCCGCCCCTCCACCCTCCTCAGGGCAGGCGGGCTCCCTGTCATGGGAGGAGGAGGAGGGCGGGGCCTCCTCTGGGATATGGGTCACGCCTCCCACGCTGGTCTTTGACTCATCCCCCTGGTCCTCAACAGCCGCGGAGTCTGTGGTGGGCGTGGCCACAGGGGAAGAGGCGGGGGGCAGATCCGAGGGGGCCCTGGACTCCATCTCTGACTCGGACCCGGACGCAGAGGTGCTCTCAGACCGTGAGCGGGAGGGCGACTTCCTCTCCTGCTTCTCTTCTTCCTCCTTCCTCTTCTTTTTCTTCTTCTTCTTGCTTGAGTGCCGTTTCTGCTTCCTGGTCTTGCCGTCAGCCTCGTCCCCTGCAGGATTGACAAAGACTTGTTTCGGGCTGCACAGTGCTTCCGCATACAGCCAAACGTCATCTTGAGGTTTGGCAATCTATTCAAAATTAATAGCAAACCGATTCTGCAGCCAGCTGATCTCCCTCTGTGTGCTAGAACACATTAAAGTGATATGGGAAGAGAACTTCCCGTATATCAAGAATATTGGCATAACCAGGGAGTGAAATTAGGTGCCGATTTGATATACGTGGCAATACTGAAAAGAACATTGGATTGAGTTCCATATCGCTTATATAAAATAAATCCATCCAGAGAAATCTGTACACTCTAGACAGACTAGACTATTTTAATTAGAAAACGTTCTATTTAAACACCCCGGTGAAGGTCTGTGGACCGAAACCGTAGCGAATTAAATCGCTGTGATATTTTGGAAGTTATTCGGTGTTGCGTGGAACTTCAACAGAACGGATTCACGCAGAATCGTATTCATTTCGCCGTTCATTGTTGTTTTGAAGTTAACAGCAAGTTTCGTCTTCATGCACCAATACGTGAGACACAGCGCGCTTTAAGGATCGGGACACTGAACGGAGACAACCGAATGAGATTTTTAAAGTCATTTTCATCAGAACTGACAGGTTACGTTTCATATCGAGGATGTTGATGTTAGTGGAAGGCGCAATGACATTAAAATGAACTACGAACATTCTATTTAGCCATACTGTATCATGAACAACACCACCTCATGGGAAGTCTGGTTGACTGGAACTATCAGTTTTATGAAGTACAGTAATACAATTAAGGGCCAACAACAGGCCGCCATTGTAAATAAGAACTTGTTCTTAATGGCTTGCCTGGTTAAATAAAGGTTATAAAAAAAACAAAAAAAAGACGTCAACAATCACTGCACACGGCTTTTAAACTTGCTAGGTTGCTATCCTGGCCAGGTCTGCTAACCTGACCTCGGTGGACTGGCTACCATCCTGGCCAATAGGTTTCCAAGAGCAGAAAATCAGCGCCCGTCATAGTGCGGGGGGGAGGGGGATGTTACTCTGCCTCACACAATCCAGTACAGTATGTGGTGAAATGCAGTTTGCAACTTGGGAATAACAGCACTGAAGACAAGTGGGTTTTTGGGTTATGTGAGCTGGTTGAAAAAAAATGTTCATGGGAAATGCAGTGTTGTGTGTTTGAATTCAGCGGTTTAGCAGTGCATTGTCCCTGTCTTGACCAGAGTTTGCTCCCTGACACCAGCAAGTCTTCACCCTCACCCTTTTCTGCTAAAAGATTAGATCCTATTCTATTCAATAGCACCACTGCAATCTGAAAGCTGGCTTGCTCACTAGTTGACTGGGTTGTGAGACCAGGTTTGGCCAGCGGGAGCAGCGATGAGCACCCATGACTTACCTGAGAGTTGGGGGGTCATGGCCACTTCCTCCACAGGTTCAGCCTGGTCGCCAGCCTGAACTTCAGTCTTCGCACTAAATAAATACACAGACCGTCAGTACTGTACACCTACAAACTGTCAGTACTGTACACCTACAAACCGTCAGTACTGCACATCTACAGGCCGTCAGTACTGCACACCTACAGGCTGCCAGACAAGCAATGCATTTAAAATGGTCTCTCAAATTTACGGAGGGCTAAAAACGACTAAATGGCGACATGTATTAGTCAAGAGACGTCGCAATCATAGCATGTTGCAAGTTATATGGGTCAGCTGGCTGACAATGCGTGGGTATATGAACAGAAGAAACCCAACCCCAGCTACAGAGCATGTCTGATATGAATGTAACTTTTTTATTTTATTTTTGTTTGTTTCAGATTTCCCCCCCGTTTATCTCCCAATTTAGTAGCCAATTCAACCCTCTATTCATTTCGATTCGCCCTCCCCTTACGAGCCCGCCGCCTGTCCTCCCGGTCAAGCTATTATCCTCAAGGCCGGCAATGACCCGCCTCCTCCGAGACGGAACATCGCCCATCTGTTCTTTAGGAATGCCCTTACTGCTCCTCTGTGAGCTTGTGACGACTTTCCATCTCCAGCAAGAGTTGGACTGACACAGTTGGTTTCGAACCGTGACCGCAATAGGTAGCTCACACTCACGAAGCGCCAGTCAATGCCAGTGTGTTTGACCGCTACGCTATTCCAGGCCCCGGAATTTAGCTTGTTAATTATAAACAGATAAACAAAACAGAAGCAGAGAGCCGTCCATGCTTTCCAATGAGTCGATAAAACAGCTACAGTTTGGAATGAGAAAAGAGAAAAGAAAAGAAAGGAAAAGAAACTTGCAGCCATATTACAAAATAATCCCTTTAAATGTCTTTAAAAAGATCCTGGCCAAGGAGCAATTTCATTGTAAGCGAGTACACACACAGTGTGTCAGTGCTGCAGTACTACACACAGAGCAGAGAAAGCGTGTTCAGTGTCAGCACTGCATTGTTACAGATAGAGCAGAGTAGGCCTGTGGTACTACAGACCGAGAGCAGAGTCTGCGCGTGTTCACACACACGCTGTCAGTGCTACAGTATTACACAGAACAGAGCAAGCGCGTTCACACACTCACCTGGCCCGGCTGCGCATCTCTCCGTCTGACTCCGCCCCCGACTCCGAGCTGCTCTCCTTCTCCTCCTTGCGTTTCCGCTTTTTCTTTTTGCTTTTGTGTCGTTTGTGCTTCTTATTTTTCTTGCGCGGCGTCTCGCTGCCCTCCTTGTTGGCCGGCTGCTCCGGCGCAGCTGCATTCTGGGAAACGTCACCCTGTTCAGCTGAAACGAGGCGTTGCAATTACCACTCAATTCACGCCTTTCCAGCGAAGGCTCCCAATATCCCAAAGACTCTGCCCCCAACTGCATTACACACAAGAGTGACCATTAACTCCCACGACAAACACTATAAACATTCCCCCGTAACCAAGGGACTATACAGCAGAACCTAAGAGATACAAGCCTCAGTTATGGACAGAACAGTGAACCAGTGAATAGTAGCACGTGCAATTACGGCTCATCAAGCTCCCTGGCGCAAAAAAGGCAAGTATTAAATGAAAACAAGTCAGTTACACTTTCCTTTAATAAAACACTGAAAACACTATCACAAATATAGCTGCAAGCAGCGATTAAAGGAGCCAAGCACAAATGGCCACAATGAAACCACTGAATTTACATTTTGTTGTGGAATTAGGAAATGTATACACTGCCCGTGAAAATACTACAGATGTTTCAGAAACCGTGTTCCGTTTCAGACCACTGTTGGAAGCAGAGGAAGTGTCAACAGCGTGCATGTGCATACTCTTGAGGGGAATCCCAGAAGCTCAGAGATCGTAGTTCAGGTTGTAATAGGTTCATGTGTAAAGCTCTACTCATTTTCATTGGTTCTGCCTGTGTCACGAGTATTTTGAGGACTTCTGGGATTCCCCTCGAGATTACCTGCATGCACACGGTTGAGACTTCCTCCACTGCCAACAGTTGTCTAAAAGCACAAGACTTCTGAAACATCTATAGTATTTTCATAAACACGATATACATTTCCTGATTCACAACTGATAAGTGAATATATAATATATGCCATCCAGGTGTCGATTTCGTTTTTAATACGTCGTACTGCAACAATTCTTAGGGAAGTGAGACTAGCCCAAAGATTCACATGTAAGTGGGCAGGGTCTGCTCTGAACTAAGTAAGCAGTGCTTGGCGCTAAATCGCAATGCTTGATACTGGAGCAGATATGAGACAGCTGATTTATTTATTTTTTCAAGGTAAGGAAAAACATAAAATTATAGAACTCTGGGAGCATTTGCCTTCAAGATCAAATTGAATTTGAAAAACCTTGGTCAAGAAAGGTTGACTATGATTTTTAAAGACCATGGCAAACACTGCCAACTAGTGACAGGAAATAAATATTTTGGTTTTAATAGTGTCCACTTTCAATGTCTGTTTCCTTTTGTGTCAAAAATGCATAAATGACATTCAGAAAGCATTTAATTATTTAAGTTGTACACAAGTGTTTTATGCATTATGTGCAAAATTTGAACGGCATCAGAATTGGAAAATGACGATTGTTGGTGAATCGGCCATTTGGAGTACCAAAAAAAAGTGGAAAACCAAAAAAGTTACTTTAAAGTTAGTTCCCGGGCGGCGGATAGCGTAGCAGTCTAATGTTCTAAACCCGTGTCTCTACCAGACCAGCCATGGTCGTCAGCCCCGATCGGGGGGCGGCCTTTGGCTGTCCGCCCCAGGGGAGGGGAGGGAGGGTGAGCCGGCTCGAGTCCGCTGTGACACACAGAAAATTAGTCTCCAGAACGTGGGTGGGCGAATTCCATCTCGAAGGAAGCGGAGTTCGCTGCCCTCGGAGAATTAGCTTGCCTCGTAGAGACGAGCAGTGGACTCGTGTGGGGTACAAAAAAAAGTTAGTTACCTCATTAATACACAATTAAAAGTGTAGTTAACAGAGAACAGTTTCCTCACCTAGCTGTGCGTTTTTGCCATGTTCAACTGCTTGCACTGGGCGGGGGGGTGAGTGTGCCTCCCCCGGACTTTCGCTTGGATCAGCCATCTTCCCGAGGCCCGGCTTCTGCACAGAATGAGTCACCCCACCGTTTGGCTGGGCCTCGCTTGTCACTCTGTTGGAGAACACAGTGGCATGAGTATGCACATGAGCAAGCGTAGGTACATGAGCGTGTGCGTGAACAAGCGTGCGTGTGTGTGATGTTGGGCTATTTGTACCCCAAGAGCCATTAAAACAGAAGAGGCTGCCAGTGAGCCCCTGTCAGAGTGCAAACTCTGGGACTGGACCAAGAGCTACTGCAGCCAATCAGGGCCAGCAGGGACAAATAGTCTTACCCTTAAGCCACCATGTACTATAATTATTCCTTTCTGCCATTTTACAACCCTTAACCAACAATGTAGCCTAATGCTACATTACTGCCGTTTTACAGCCCTTAAGCCAACGTTTTACAGCCGTGTAACTTGCCACCATTTTAAAGCTCTTCACGTGTTAGCTTTCCCGTGAAGCACAGACTTTTCAGCAGAGATGGAACCATCAGAAACGCACACACACAGCAATAGGCAGAATCACCTTGGAAGGAGCTTGTTTACACAAGGTAGCACAGCGTGTATTCTACTGGTCAAAAACCATGATTGCAATAAATGCAATTCACAAACTGAGCTAGGACTCACAAGCTTAGTAAACCTGCCAACTGTGAGGAGAGCTCTGTGCTTTACAAGTTTCTTCTTGAGCGGTTAATAGCACTCGACAGGTTCATCTGCATTCTTCATCCTCCCAACTGCAGGATTGTCCAGGTAGAGGACTCATTGACTCATCTCGTATACTCTAGCAAATTAAATCATTTTTTGCCTTTGCTTGGCAAACAAATCTGAAGTTCACAGAGGTCCATTTCAATCGGGAGTATTGTGTCATATTGGGACTTTTCAGCTCTTCAGGAAAATGAGTCATTTGACATTTTTATTATTCCTTCAGGTGAGATGAGCATGTATGGAGCGATATTAGTGCCGCCACACTAATACATCATATTGAATTTGTAAGGCTTGAATTGAATAGTTGTATGCAAAACCTGAATCTGTATTTTGGAATATGAAGTTGCACTTTCAGATTCAAGAAACAAATATAAATAAAAATGTCAGATTTTAAGTTAATTCAAAGTTATATTCAACTTCCAAACATTCAGATTCAGTTTTCAAATTTAGTTCACCAAAACATTCAGTTTTCTGAGACACATCCAGGCACTTAGCTAGGAAAAAGTTAAAGATCATGGATTTAATCAAACTCCCTTCCAACCAATCACGCAGGAGAACAGTTGACCACTTGACATCGGGAGTCTGTACAGTAAGTGAAATACTACCACAACTTTAACTGACAACATTTCTTTTAACCAATCATGGAATTAAATAACCAATGTCTGGCCATCACTAACCTTAAGAACCATTGTAGAAGTTGGGTCACCCAGACTATGTCTAGCTGTGAGAGCAAGGGAATGCCTGCCTGTCTCATATGCAAGTAATGTCAATGCGAAGTTACATGCAAAACCACATCACATGGAGTGTTTTGAGTTTGTTTGGATTCATCAGCTAGCCAGTACACTAGTCAATCAAATGGACAGTATAGGGACTGCTAACCTATTAGGTAACTTTGATTGTTGGCAAGCTCCGAAGCTTGCCACACTTGCTAATTTATTTAGCTAGCCACCAGTTACTTTAGTGGAGAACTGCAAAGAATGATTGCGAAATAATTACAATAGTTATCGTTAGCAACATTTGTCATTTTACCTAATGCAGCAAAATGCAGCAAAAAGTCCTTAGCAAACTTAACTCTATCCAAAATGTTACCTCTAAGTCTCGGCCAGTTATGCATCAACCCCCTAATTGGCATGTCAGTGTACACCTTAATAAGAAAATTCAACTGGTTTGCTATGACATACTCCACTCTGTTTAATACAAGTTTATAAATCGTATAATTTTATTAGGCATGTAGCAAGGGTTGTAATACAAAATAGAAAATATTTATTTTCTGCAACACTAGCACCGGGTAAGGGAGAGATATATAGTGGCCATCATTACATATATGCGTTTACATGTGACATACCGATTTTCACAACAATCATAACTAATGTGAACCACCTTAGTAGCCCAGGTAATTTATTTTATGACAGAATAATCGGGTTCAATAAAATGGCCAACATGATGCTCAAAATGTTTAGTAATACCAACATTTAACTTCAAAGATGAACTTCAAGTCAAGGTGTCAGGTTAATGGCATGTCTATTCTTTCTGAACAATGTCTTCTGCATTTGGTCAGGGAGTAGTGACCGCAAAGGCAGACATGTTCTTATTTTCACAGATGGACAGTCAGGGATACCCAACTTCCACCCCAGTTCTTGAAGTGTATCTGACGGGCAGACGTTCACTCCATAGTAATCGGCTATACAACACCCCCTATTCTGGAACATCACCAAGTAGCTACCAGCCTTACAACAGCTGCTGACGAGCTTCCCACAATGACTTGTGGTTTGCATGCTCGCTATAATGATAGTCAAGTGCTAAAAAATTAATTAGTTGTCAGTTCACGTTTTGGTACGGTCAAGCTGCCGCTAGCAGAGGCGACCGCAGCAACAAACTGGCTTGCTAGCTATCGAAGCAGCGTAAGCAGACAAACGCAAAGCAATTCATTTATTGATTTTCTTATTACTTTATAGCAAATGTTGTTTGGAATCTTGTAGAAACCAGTTATTCATATCCATTTGAAACAGGGGTTGCCATCCAAGGAGGGTCTGATTCAAATAATCAAGGTCTTGTTATCAGTTGCTTTAGTGTTGAGCTAGAACAAAAGCCTGCACCCACACCGACCCCTTACCTGGTGCTAGCGGTTGACAAATAATAATTACAGAGGTGCATTTCATGTTTACAACCATATATGCATACTAAAATGATATGATTTATAAATCGGTGTATTAAACAGCGTGGAGGACGTCATAGCAAACGAGATTTAAGTATTGATACAGCAGAGTTTACACGAGTCATGAAGAAAACTTAAATCTGTGGGCATAATGATTTACACCTATAATATATTCCGTTTAGCAGACGCTTTTATCCAAAGTGACTTACAGTAGTGAATGCATAATTTGTGTGGCCCACAACGTAAGCGTTGTTAGTGCCATGCTCTACCTCGTGAATCATTAAGTTATACACTGATATGTCAAATAGGGGGTCGATGCACTACTGTTCCTCGTTGAGTGAAAAGGGATATGCACAATAACTGACCGAGACTCAGGGGAGGTAACAATATGCTGGCTAGAGCTAAACTGATTAAGGACTTTAGGTTATTGCTACGTTAGCTAAAATGACAAATGTAGCTACATAATTATTGCACTACTATTGTCATCTTTGCAGTTATCCGCTAATGTAACTGGTGGCTAGCTACAAAAAAAGGAGCAATAATAGCGCGTTCCAGAGTTGCCAAAGTTACTTAATTAGTTAGCAGTCCCAAAACCGGCCAATCTCCTAAAACATTTGATTGACTAACGTGCTGCTTTGCTGATAAATCCAAACAGAAACTCATAATGCTCAGTTAACACTGTGAAATGGTCCTGCATGTAACTTCGCGAACAATGAGCATGGATGTGCACGTCTTTACTGCACACAATAAACATAACGCACGGCCGAAGGGCCATAACATTACCTGTTGGGCATTCCCTTATTCCCACAGATGAACATTCAGGGTGACCCAACTTCCACCCTGATTCTTAATGTCTATGTAATGGGCAAACATTGGTTACTCTACAGTAATACCGCAATTTAATTTTGTACCAACAACGATTGGGTACAAAATAATTCTCACTCAATTCAGCTTGTACCATTTCATGCTGCTACTGGCAGAGGCGCTTACATATTGCTCAGAATTCTGAGGTCAGGTGGCCACTCCTTCTCCTGCGTGATTGGTTACAAGAGAGTTTATTAAACCCATGATCTTCTACTTTTTCTAGGTCAGTGAATAAATGTCTCCGAAAACTGAATTGTTTGGTGAACTGAATTTGAAAACTGAATTAGAATAGATTTTTTATGTTGAATGTAACCTCCAATTAACTTGAAAAAAAAATCTTGAATCTGAGTTTTGTGCATTTAAATGTAATACTTAAAAGTCCTAATCATTAAGTTAAATTACAAACCATTAGTTTCAACTTCATATTGTGAAAGAGATTACATTTTTGCATACAATTATTCAATTCAAGTCTTACAAATGGAATATGATGCAATTCAAATTCAATTTGTGGTGGCACTAATATCGCTCCATAAGCATGCTTCACTAACACATTTCCAGTGATGTCAAGCATGGCTATGTAGCATTAAAAAGGACCATTCGCACATCCAAAGAATGTATTGACTTCAAGTGCTAGATGATATGAAATTCAATTATATGAAACTTCAGTTCCACATAACACTGAAATACTTGCAAAACATTACAATGATTTAGTTAGCTAAATAATTTAATTGTGACTTTTTTTATTTCAGTGTTGTATGGAACTCTTTCATACAAACATGGCTTTGTAACACACTTTTAACACATTAAAACTGAAATTCGTATTTTTAACCACTACTGACAAATAACAAAGCAATTTAAGCAAACATCACAATTCCATAAGTGATATATTGGGAATTGCCAGTGAATCAGCCACACACTGATACAGGATTTTCCCTTATTTAAACGTGTCACTCAGGTATTCACAGCTGGAATTTTGGTGCACGATTGTGATAATCAGGCAATATAATATTTATTTAATAATTCCTACAGATGGAATACAAATATGAAGTGTATATCCTAGATAAGTGAGTGCACAGGATCATGTGTAGAGTAGTGGTGTGCAGTACGTGACCAAACAAATCATTTAGAACAAATCTTTTAAATGAATGGTTCCTTCCTGTTATAGCACTTGCACGTGCACACACGCACCACAACTGAGGCAAACGTGAGCATCAGCATTACTATGCAAGTTTCAGTCAAAATGGAAAAAAATGCATTGTACCGGCGCTATTTATGCCGCGGATGAATAAAACTGAAGTGCGAAGCACAAGCCTTGAATGACAAAATGATCAACAACAGTAAATAACATTCTTGAGAATGTCGTACTCCATTTTAAATAACGAGTTGGCAAAAATAAATGTCTTGGAACACCACAGGCTGTCGAAGCATGTGTAATGTCCCTTTGTACAACATCTAAATTGCGAAGGAAACAGGTTGATGGTTCAACATAGGACATGTTACAGGTATATTTATGGATTGCGTGAAATCAGGATGAAATCATGGAGGTTTTACCTCACGCTTTCTTTGTGATCAAGGTGTCGGCTTTACAAAAATATTAAATCTGGAAGAGTGGATGTATATCACTCTGAGAAGGTCAAAATGAGCAACAGTTTGATTAATGAACTGTCCTTTTATTTCATTTCTTGGGCAACGTTAACAGTGGTGCCGCGCCACAGCCAAGAGATACCCTTCAGCGCGGCACCATCACACTATATCTATAATTTATAGCCCACAACGCAAGTCACGATAAAACGCATCGCAGATATCTGCGTGCTTCGGAATATATCTCGCTAGCAAAGTCGGTTTATTTACAACGGACAAAGATGTTGCACAACCTTATGAACCCGGTGCAGATGAAATGGACGCTTCGGCGATTTCGGTTTCCACCTGTAGCAGATCAATCGGGCAGGGGCGAAGCTCCAACTACCCGGAACTGCGTTAGGGTGGCCTGTCCATACCGATCCACATCTCACCTGCATTAACGTTATTGCAAAATACATGAACTGTCGTTACCGTATCCTGGGCTGCAATAGTGTGGCCTGCTCTACTCAGACTCGGCGCGCTGCACTACTACAGGCCGCCTGAGCGGCTTGGTGTGGCGCTTTCACCGCTCCCCGCCTGCGAACGCTAGGCCTCGCGCGGACGCTCGCTCGCTCACACACACCAGCGCCAGTAACGTTACCATAGTATCGTGTGGTTGTCGAATCAGACCGCTGTCGTAAAATTAGTTGGCGTTATTTAAGCTTGCATAATGATATATTACATTAACATTACCACAGGACGTAGCATACCCGCACAATTGCCGGTTCTTGATTAGCCAACAGGCTAGCTAGGAAGCAAACTGATCATGCAATATGGCGCAAAAAGGGGTACTGCTAGCTTGCTAACTTAATGTTAGCCAATTAAGAAGTCAGCATTGTTGCGGACCAAATCGTTTAGAAAAGCGGCCGGGCGGCTTATTTACACAGCATATACACATAGTTTTTTTTGCCAAAATGTTCGAAAGCTACAGTAGCTATGTGAAATGTTGTTGAAAACGAGAATATTTTTAAACATGTGCGTCAGGTACAGAAGTTGGCTATAGATGGATGACTAGCTAGCACGCTACATTTACTCAAAATGAATAAACTATCCTACACTGGCTGTGCTAGCTAGCAAGCGATATAAAAAGTTGGATTTCTTGAAAGCCACTTAGCCCTTTAAACTTGCTGGTTAACTAGCTGCCGACATTTGTAGCATCCATCGCTATGTAGCTAATTAGATAGTATGGGCACTTCTTATGAGCTTATATAACGAGCCAGCTAGCTTATCGGGTACAAACACAAAAAGGCATGCCGTTGTGTGCCATCGCGCACCGGCCTGTGCTTTCAACTAGAAAGATCATCGCATGAAATAAATCTCTACGTCGTTCAAAGCGCTTGTCTGGCCATTCATGTGTTACTATGAATGTCTTCTAGACACATATTTACCCAGTATGCTGACCTTCGTCTTCAATTTCTTTGATTTTATTCATAACGAAATCCCGGAAAATTTGTTCGATGTTGGTCGCCATGACACTAAAAGCGAGCAACGAGGTCCTCCAAAATCCCAGAATCCCCTAGAGCCAGGAAGACTTTTGCCATACCAGAATGCACTTGGGTTTTAAAAATTGGGATCAAAGGAACATACCTTCTGATACGAAATAATCGGTCGTGGAAATTAAAAAAGATGCTGCTCATATCTGCTACATCCATGTGGATCCATAATACAATTAGCTTTTATTAGTGTACCATCCTATTTACCAGCGCCAACGCTGAATGAATTCCCGCGAATAGAATTCGACTTGGCGCTATTGTTAGGCTGCCGATCTCTATACTACAAGGATGCAAAAGCGTATTAGCTAATGTCATTCTCGGTCCATCCGTACGAGATGAAGACGTGATAATATTTGTAGCACAATGGAAGTGTGAACTTGTTTTCACCGAGGAGCCCTGAGCATCAGTGAATACAGAGGACATGGCAATATATACAAAATAAGTATCCCAATTAATTAGTACTCTGAAATGACCAATGAAAACCTAATTTTATATGTGTAAACCACAATTCTATTCTTCTGATTGTTATTTTGATCTGAATTGGTCATCAGAGGACAATGATTGTGAAATGAGGATACAAGCCCTGTAATTCAAAACTGAAATACAAATGTGTAAACTGGGACCCAGAGTCACACAATGGCCAGGATATCACTTTTAACTCTTCCCATGAACATACTTGGTCCTTTATAAGATTTGTTCATAAGACGTTTTGGAAACAAAACAATGTGGCATGAAACATATATTCTCTATACACCTGTAAAAACACAATTCCTAAAATCTGCCTGTGTACCAATTATGGATATCAAAATAATGGCAAGTTACAACTAAACTTCACAAAACTACACAGGCACTATTTCAAAGCAACACTACCAATACGTCCCTAGATTCGTTGATGTAGCTTGGCCTTGTACTTCTTCACAGGGTACAGAAATGAATCTTTTTAAGGACTGAGAGTCTGTGGTCATCATAGTTATTTCTGTGGAAAACCTGAAATGCATAGGTATGGAGCATGCCCCACCAACCTGTAACTTGGAAGATGGCATAGGCTACTTGACGTGTGTGTGTGTGTGTGTGTGTGTGTGTGTATGTGTGTATGTTTGTGGGTGTGATGTTATACTGTAGTTGCAACTGTGTTTTTTCCCTGAACAATGCTCTAAAACAAATTCAGTGAAAAGTGTACTTACTCCTTTATATAAATTGCAGTTCATTCTATATTTCTATTGTAGTTATACAAATATGTATGCAACTGCAAAATACATCTGCACAGCCAGCTACACTATAAGCATAAAGAGATCACTGCCAATGCAAGAAAACCCCATTGTGAACATATTGTACTTTAGGTTCTTATACTGTCTCCTACATGTCTTTTTGGTTGCAATCGTGATTAGGTTTAGGCATCGACGTAGGCAGCCAGATAATAAAGTAGGCATATTACTAATATTTATACCACGATCTGGTTAATCGATTCTGATTGGCTGATAGTCGTGGTTTATATGTACAACGAATACTATATGCACTGCAAATTGCATCATCACAGTTATAAATCACGCCTAAACATTTCAGAAGCTAACGTTAGTGAGTTATATTTTTCATAAGCAACAGAGCGTTCGTTAGTTTAGGAATAAATTATTAACACGCGAAGCATTGCGTTTCCTTTAATTTATTCCGTGGTTTTGTAAGCAGATTTGGTTTGATACTGACGAATGGCCGGAAACAGTTCTGACAGAATTCATAGTGAGTAAAATAATAATATCCCAGCAAGCATGCACCTATCCAAAACCTGTCTGCAAAAGCTGTCGGCACGCCAGCGTTAAGCAAATCGGCACCAGACCGGTCCACTATTGGCAGGACCATTCATCAACTATTGTGCCTCCTCTTAACGGCAGATCCTCCTCTGATCTCCAGCAGTCCCTTAATGATACATCGCACAAAGTAGGCTACTGCCGATTTCCAGTCATAACGTAAGCAATCCTCCCATACGCTTTCAACAGCGTGTCTATGTTGACATGATACATTTACGATACATCTTGATATAGCCATAGATACCTAGGAAAACGTCAACCAACGTTAATGCTGCTTGACAAATTCAGCTGATGATTTTTGGCAAGGGGGATCTTTGCTTAATTAGCCAGAGAGCTAGGTGCTAACACCATAAACATAGGTAACTAAAGGTTGGCAGGACTTGGCACCCAACGTTAGCAATGTGGCTATAAGACGGATTCCAACTGACAACCATAACAACATTTCATAATGCACTAGAAATGTAAAACCGCTCGAAACATCCGGTTTCATAGCAGTAACATAGGAGTTTTATAATTATGACTCATCAAAAAAAGTTTGTATTTTGGCACAATTTGCCCCAGGTGAGGGGTAAATTGAACATATGGATGGGAAGTTGAGCCAAATGTGGCTTCCACCCTCTTGCATTTAATGAAATGTAATAACATAATTTTCGGAAACAATGTAACTTTTAATTAATAAAAAGGTACATTTACATTTGACATGTAAAATTGCAACAGTATGTATTTGAGTTTTATATAAAGATAGCACAACCCTTTCAATTTCATTGTGTATTTTAATCAGACTTGGTAAAATATAATGTAATCACAGAATTCTTAGAAACAGTGCAAATGTAATTTATTAAAAGCTTATTAAAAAACATTAAACCTTAAAATTCTGAAGCATTTAACAATTATTAAACGTTTATTAAAAACTTAAGTTTAAAAATGTACAATTCTTACAATTATCAGTAACTGATATTTTACTTTATCTTATAAAATGTACATTTTGGCGCTTGGCAGACGGTGTTATCCAAAGCGACTTACAAGATGTGCATTAATACATGGTAGGAGCAATCATTGTTCGCGCAAGACATCAGTGCAGTAATACAGCAATAGACATCGTTGTTGGCAGCTGCATACTATACCTGTAACACCGGGAAGGAAAAAGGTTAGTACATGAATTAAAAAAAACAGGTATTCAAATACAAAAAGCAGTATCAAACATGTAAACAGTGGTGATGGCAATTGGCTAGATGTACAGAGTTCAGTGGTAGTGGAGTCTGATGTAACATTAATTTATCAACTTCCAATATGATTCTCAATTTTCATTACTTTCCATCAGATTTGATAGGCCCATTCAATATTCCACCAAGGTTGCAGGGAAAGATGAACTGTTTTTCTCTTTTGGCGGTACCACCAACAGTGAGAGGTCTGCTTTCTAACTCCTCCAAGGGGGTTGTACCCCTATTTGTTTTGCGTTTATATAATCTCGGCATAAAGATATCTGCATTGTAATATTAGACAATACCATTTCAGTTGAAATTGAATTCATGTGCAAACTGTAAAATATTGTTGGAGGTAATCCTGACAATTAACAGAATTTAAATATTATAAGTATGGGGTAAATTCAGCCATTGGTTCAACATGCCCCAGGCCTAGAGGTACATCTTACCCATGTTACGAACCCATAAAAACCATCCGCACTCACTCAAATAGCTGGGTGGTGACCAAGACGGGACAGGACAAACAAATATTCCTTTGAGTCAACGAGTTAGATAAAAAGATACAGCATTTATTTATGACATAGGACAGATAGTGGATATACTCACATGACAACGAAGGGATATAATAAAAATTTATAAAACAGTCTGACCAAGCCCTAGCACCAGAGAGAATAGGTTCTAAACTCACTCCCGTGCGAATCAAAATGGACGTTCTCTTCCGCAGACTGCTTCCCCTACTCTACACTTCCCTAGCTATCAAAAAGGTACATAAGAAAAATATGCACAGGGAAAAACAGACAAGCAAGGTAAAAAGTCTTTGCAAAAGTGTTTTCCAAAAAGGCACAGCTGAATGGCACAAAGTCAAAGAAAGCCTCTTCTCCAAAAAAAATGTTGCTCCACCCCTTATAAACTCCAGACAGGGGCGTAGCCAGACAAGGTCGAGGAGAGTGCAGCTGGGAACAATCCAATCACCACCAGAGTGACCATGCATCGGCAGCATGGCCTCAATCAGCAATCAAGCACCTGTCGTTTAAAAGCCTCTGGGGCCAACCGTAACACCCAACAACCAACATTTTTACAAAATTGCTTAGCCAAACAACTCAGGGTCACTGCTATGCTAAGTTTATGGCCTCATATTGTAGCTTATATAAACAAGAATTAAATTGAAATACAGCCCTATATATTAATACTATTGTTCAAATACAAGATTCATCAGACAGGGTTGTCCCTTTTCACCCCTACTATTTGCTCTGGCAATGGAATCTGGCAACTTCCTTACATGCCAATCGTCTTGTCCATGGTATTACTAGAGGTGGGAGGGAGCAGAACATCTCTTTGTATGCAGATGATATGATGCTTTTCATTTCAGACCCAGATTCATCCCTGTCACAGGCCTCTAAACACCATTGACCAGTTTGGGCAGTTTTCTGGGTACAAATTAAACCTGAATAAGAGTGAAGTATTCCCTGTGGGCTCAGCAGCTTGGGTTCTTCCTTCCTCTACATCTTCATTTTGACTAGCAAATACCAAGTTTAAATATCTCGGAATAACTATCACACGCACACACTCAAATTTTTTTAGGACTTTAGACCAGGCTATAAAAACCTTTATTTGGAACAAAGGGCCCTCCTGAATTCGTAAATCCATCCATCCATCCATCCATCCATTATCTAAGCCGCTTATTCCTGGTTAGGGTCGCGGGGGGGGGGGGGCTGGAGCCTATCCCAGCATGCGTTCCGGGCGAGAGGCAGGAATACACCCTGGACAGGTCGCCAATCCATCGCAGGGCACACACACCATTCACTCACACACTCATACCTACGGGCAATTTAGACTCTCCAATTAGCCTAACGTGCATGTCTTTGGACTGTGGGAGGAAACCGAGTACCCGGAGGAAACCCATGCGGACACGGGAGAACATGCAAACTCCGCACAGAAAGGCCCCCGGCCTGGATTCAAACCCGAGACCTTTTTGCTGTGAGGCGACAGTGCTATCCACTGCACCACCGTGCCGCTCGAATTCGTAAATCTAAGACCGAAATCCTCTGGGGGCCTCACGCTACCCAATTTCTTAACATACTGTTGGGCTGCCAACATACGTAGCGTTCTCTACTGGTCCCACTCCCATTTTGGACAAAGTGATTGGGTGCCTGCGTGGGCAGCCATGGAGGAAGCTTCATATAAAGCCACATCTTTGACTGTTTTGTTATGTTCACCGCTGCCCCCTGCAATCCCACAGCACAGTGCTCACCCATTAGTTCAGCAGTCGCTGCGGATTTGGGTACAGTTTAGATCGGGGCTGACGACCAGGGCCGGTCTGGTAGAGACGCGGGTTTCGAACCGCATCCCTGACAGGCAGCGCACACCACACCAAAGTGTGGCGCGTTAGACCGCTATGCCATCTGCCGCCCCTTCACTCCTCTTCTATCTGTGCTTGTCATGGTCTGATTCAGTTGAAGTTTCTCTACTGCCTATATTGGTCGAAAACTAAATTGGCAAAGATAAATGCGGACAATGACCCCGATTGTGACAGGTGTCAGCGGGCTCCTACCTCGTTAATCCACATGTTCTGGCATTGTCCTGCTCTTGCCCCCTTTTGGGAATCCATTTCTGACATTCTCAAAGACCATAGGTAGGTGCATCGAACCCTGCCCTTTGGTTGCCCTGCTTGGCCTGTCACCTAAGATGATCCAAGTCACTGCTCTGCAGTCAAAAGTATTTGCCTTTGCTACTCTTATTGCCAGACGACTTATTCTTTTCAATTGGGAGCTTACTGCCCCCCAAAGTAATGAACTTTCTTCATCTCCAAAAAAACTGATTTTCTGTACAGGGTCACACTGACAAATTCTACACTATGTGGCAACCTTTCATCGATTGTTCGGGATAGGGTACTGACGTGCACTGTGTTATTTTTATTTTCCTTTTTTTTTGGTTTGAATGTGTTGTTGTTGTTTTTATTTACTATTAGTAATTATTATTATTATTATATATTTATATAATTTTGCTTAACTAGTATTGCTTCTTGTTTATCATTATTGCTGTGGTTACTATTCTATTTAACTTTTATTTCAATTATTATTATTATTATTATTTATTTATTTAAAAAAACGAAACATTTTTAATTAAAAAAGATATATGTTCTTTATTATTTTCTCTCTGTAATGGGGTGGGCATGAGTGTGTCCCCAAAATAAAGATAAAAAACAAAATCAATACATGAAACCTTAAAGACTATAAAAAGACTATAAAACGGAAAACTCACTTACCGTTTTCTCCATCGTCTCCCTCCTCTACGGGCTCAGTGAAATGAAGAATTCTTCATGAAATTGGGGCCACATGATTAATGTGTGTTTTGGTTGCCTTACCCACAGGCTCAACTTACCCGTTCTCCCCTACTTGCAGTAACTAAACATCAGTTCTCATGGTTTACCAGACCTTTTCGATATATCCTTGAGATCCAGGGTATTTTCGCAGAATCTGACAGGCCTACTGGAGAACTCAACTGATGTTACACAACTTTGAGTACATGGTTGAGTGTGTTTACACCAGCGAGGCATTCTGAGCCTTTTCATGCCTACAATTATTTCCACTCTGTCAAAGTGAAGAACATCCTCAACTACAGAGTGGATGAAATATGTGTGGTGTATGGAAAGATCGGGGCCAGCCTGATGCTCTCCAAGCAGTATTCTCTCTGGATTGTAGCATGGAAAAATCAAGACTGGACATGTCATTTTTGTGCACTCGCATTGATGCAAATTCCTTGTGCGAGTCCAGCTGCAGCAGGTGGTGAAACATATGCACAGCGAAAACTGTCCAATCACTGTCCAATCCACCCCTAGCCAATGACAGCGCTCCTAGTTGAATTTGTCACTGATTAGGGCATGGTTTCTACACAAATGGGAATATGAGCGTGGTTTCTGCAACAATGCAAGTGCAGAATGTGATTACAGGCACACACACATATATATAATTTCAAATATATCTTTTTTATTTATTTATCCTGTCTATATTCTTTTATATCTCTCCTTAAATTTTATATATTTTATTTTTTATCTTTTATATTTTTATCTTCTTATCCCCTTTTATCATTTATATCGGAACCAAAAATTGTCCTTTTCCATCCCTAAAACAACTGTGTTTCCCTAACTGAGCAATGGATAGAAAAGAGCCAAAGCTAATGTTAGCACTAGTGGATAGATGGGTAATGGCAACTAACCATGGCAGTACATTCTAAACATCCAGTTAGACAGCCTTATATTAACTGTGAAGCCTCTGTAAGCTTTTCAACCGCATATGGCTAAATTAGCCAGAAGACACTTTTCAAAACTAACTGCCAGTCAGTGAATGGAAAGCAGAGCGCAGGTGGAACATTCCACCACTCTGTGGGGAAGACAAGTTTTTAGCCTTCATAAATAGAAAAGGACAAAGTTTTTCATGAAAACCATACGACGCAACTCAAGTTGGATATAATACAATGTTTCAAAGCTGTAGGAGGAGGTAGGGTTTAATCTTTTGTTAGGAAACCACAATAACCAAAACCACAACAATAAGTAATCCTGACAAAGAACAATATTCTTGGTATGTTTCAGATGCAAATTAATAACAATTAATTAATTAATTAATGTAAAAAAATATAAGGGGAGGTGGGGATAAGTTAGGATGGACTTGATTAGCCACAGTACAATAAACCAGTACTGCGAGTCTCTAACTGGGCTGCAGAGGGCGGCATTTCTGCTGTTTCTGTTCAAATGAAAGCCAAGAAGACATTGCCTTTACTGAATTTATTGTCAATAGAATTTTGCTCCGCTTGAAATGTAATCATAAGAAAACATTGAAGACATAATTGACAGGTTTTTATAGGGTGAAATAAGGCGTGGTGGACATCTTCAGACAGAGAGGGGGTAAGAGCAGATGAAGGGTCTCTGGAGATTACAGTCAGAAGCACTCCACCAGCTCTCATCTAAAAAGAGTGAAATTTACAGATAGAATACACACACTATACACATACAACACACACACAAACATTGTCAGCACACTATACACACGCATACACTATGCACACACACTATACACATACATACACACACACACACACACAACACACAAACACAAACTATGCACACTACGCACACTATACACACACACACACACACACACACACACACACAGACAGACACCCCTACTGTCTCCCGTATTTCCTGTTTACAGAGCTCAGGATAAACAGTATTACGTGCAGGTGAAGGTTTAGGCCCCCTGAGGTCAGCCCAAGCGGGCAAGTGTGGGGCTCTAACCTGCTGATCAGGTGTTGTTGAGAAATTGACCTTTCATTAAACAATAATCAGTATCTATTGTTCAATGTTCAGCTCAAAGCCAGTCAAGCCAGACTTTGCCCTGCTGCGGGGAACGTGGAGATCACAGCTTTATCAGGGTGCATTGATAATGTGCTTAAACCCGATAAGCAGGTGCTGTAAAGGTGTATTGCTGCCTGTGCAGTAACCTGCTAGTAAATGTGATGAAGTGAGCATTGTGTTTGGAAATGCAGAGTGACTCTGCAGTGCTCTAATTCCTACATCTATCCTCACGGGGCAGAAGATCAAACTCACCCATGCGGAACATCTCCAGACACTTCTCACTGCCATGGTGGGCCTCCAATTGCCCCGGCATCCAATCGTTGTAGTCTGTGGAAGAGCCGTCTATCCAGTGAAATTTACCAGCCTGGAAAACCCAAACACACATACACGCACACACAGTCATCATCCTTGATATTCCAATGTCTGCTCCTTATCTAGATTTCTGATTATTGGGATTCTGTGATTTGCAGGTGAAGGGGCGGCATGATGACTCACCTGCTGGATTCCTCCCAGCCAGGTCAGGACAGGGCCGTTGTTTGTCTCCTTCACCATGGAGACGAGGCGGGAGTGCAAGTCAGAGCTGGAGACTGAGGCCAGGTGTCCCCCAGGAGCCAGCTGTCTGCAGAAAGACTAAGAACACACACACACTCAGGACAGTGTCTGTTTGTGTGTGTGTGTGTGTGAGAGAGAGAGAGTGTATGTGTGCGTATGTGTGTGTGTGTGTGTTTGTGTGAGATATTCACCTCTGCATCACTGAAGGTCTTGGCATTGGGGAAGAAGTGGTAACACCTGCCGTTGATGAGGTTACCCTGGCACACCTGTTGTGTTCTGGACGCTGAAACACACAACACTGGCTCCAGAACACAGGCTTAAATGCAGCACATTGCCCAAGTGGGGCAAGGGCATTTCCTTAAAAACTGTGCACACATCAGTAAGTCATAAAGTGTACATCAGCTCATGCACACCAATCACACTCTTTAGGCGCTGGGTTTCTCCACAATGGCTCAGCAAACTTAGTGCTGTAGGTTTATTATTCAGAGTATCCATGTCCTAGGTGAGTCACCACCCAAGGCTGAGCCGCATCTGCCCAGTTGTTATTTAACCCATAGCTGGGGCAGAGGTTGATGAGTGCCCGAGCATGTCCACTTGCCAGTGGACCTGCACACAGCATCTCTGGGGCCCCCTGCTGCTCCGAGATTCCTTGCAATTTAGCCTGGGAATGCAGGATCCCAGTTACCATGTGTGTGCACTACAGGAGTCTTGGTGGTGGAGAGGCTGTGTACTGGCCGGAGGAGACTTATGCACTCTGCTCCTCCTTTCACCCAGATCAGCGCTAACCAGCGGCAGTAGCTGAAAGCGGAAAGCGGGAAGCAACCAGGCAAGCATGCAGCATGCACTACTAGCTGTTCACTACTGCTAGGCTACTCCACTGACGCTTCACACACACTCCACACATACCTCCCCCCCCCACACACACACAGACAGACATACACTACACATACTACACGCATACACACACTCACCCTGCAGCACGTTGCTTCTGGACATTTCTCCGATGGGTTCAGAGATGAGACCGGTTTTAGGGTCTACCAGAACGACTCTGGAATTTTGGGTGCCCTGCTTGAACTCGTTCTGGGATGGAGGGGCATACACTAAACACAGATAGACACAGTCAGGACTGTAGCAGCATAGAGACAGCACACCTCCCCCCCCTCAACCAGCCTGTTGACTCACTCTTTCCCATGTGCCTCTGCATCTCATCCCTGGGCTCCCAAGGCAGTCCGGAGCGCAAATCCACCAGCACGGCGCGGGAGTTCTGTGTGCCCTGCCGGAACCGGTCTACAGTGTGAGGGGCGTAGTCTGAGAGAGAAAAAGAGGCACTGTTACACACATACAAACACACACACACACACACACACACACACATGTGTATATATGAGGGCATATGTACAGGGGCCAACTTTGCGCTGCATCTCGCTCATCTCGTTCTGGACCAGGCCAGACCGGATGTCCACCAGGTATGGTCGGGATGGCTGGGTGCCCTGCCGGCGGAGCTCCACCGGGACAGCGGCGTGGGGGTGTAGTGGACTGAGCGCATCGTCCGACAGTGGTTGTGGCAACGGCAATGCGTGGAGACCTGAGAGAACGCCACACAGGTGAGCTCACAAACACACAAGTCACAGCAAGAGAACGCCACACAGGTGAGCTCACAAACACACACTCACAGCAAGAGAAGGCCACACAGGTGAGCTCACAAACACACACTCACAGCAAGAGAAGGCCACACAGGTGAGCTCACAAACACACACTCAGAGTAAGAGAACGCCACACAGGTGAGCACACAAACACACAAGTCACAGCAAGAGAACGCCACACAGGTGAGCTCACAAACACACACTCACAGCAAGAGAACGCCACACAGGTGAGCTCACAAACACACACTCAGAGTAAGAGAACGCCACACAGGTGAGCTCACAAACACACACTCACAGCAAGAGAATGCCACACAGGTGAGCTTACAAACACACACTCACAGCAAGAGAACGCCACACAGGTGAGCTCACAAACATTGCAACAAGAGAATGCTACACAGGTAAGTTCACAAAGACACACAGCAAGAGAATGCTACACAGGTGAGCTGACAAACACACACGTTACAAGAAAAGAACGCCAAACAGGTGAGCTCACCGACACACACATCACAAGAGAACACCACACAGGTGAGCTTGCAACACAGACATTGCAACAAGGGAAGGCCAGAAATTAATCCTGAGAGCAGAAGTGCAGGATAGGACTCATACCAGCCACGGCCAGAATCAGCAATGCACTCCTCAGCATCCTGCACACACAGAGACAGAGAGAGAGAGAGAGAGAGAGATATTACTGCTTTATTCATAATGACATAAACAGCACCTTTCATACACAGTGCGGCTCAAAGTGCTTAGCAACAATAAAATAAATTAAAACAAACATAAAATGAATAATAAAATAAAGGTAATCAAATATGAAATAAAATGACAAGAAATATTTGTACAATATAATAAAGCTATATAAAAGGAAATAAAAGGCACTGACACAATGAAAAATGTAAAGCAAATTTAGAAGGATTTTTTCTGTTTTAAAAAAAGCCAACTGAGGGCCAGATTTACTAAGATAGTCGCAGCGTGAAGATGGTCACTATTTTGGTCCAGCTATTTGACGGTCGTAAATAGTGACACATTAACAACCAATTTACTAAGACTAATTACACAATCAAAGAAATGAAATGCCCTCATGCGCAATTTGCGGTAGGATACACCCATTAACAGGGTTCGAAACAACATGGCACGCTCACACATCCATATCACGTCATGAAATGGATACGCAGCAACCAGTCACAGTAGCAAGGGAACAACGATAAAAGCAGAACTTCAATTTACAGATCAGGAAATAGAGGTATTGGTGAACAAGATACAGCGTCACAACACTGTATTACAGTGTAGGAAAACAACACCAACAGAGAATAAAATTTGGAGTGACAAAGAAATGAATTCATTAGGCATAATGAAACAAAGAGTAGATGATGTAAAAAAAATTAGATGACGTTAGGCGGTGTCCAAAATAAATACTTTCCTACAAGACAATGCAGGAAAAGACACCAACTGAGGAAAGAATATTAGAATAACAATAAAGAATAGAAACGTCTAAACTTGGAGAAGGCCACAGAGCATGATTCATTATATACCCTCCTGACCACATACGCACAATAAGATAATTGTTCAAATTCAGAGTGCTTGTTGATGACAAATTGGTCAATATAAATCCTGTGTCATTTCATATAATTTTTATTTCAAGGTCTAGTAAATAATATATATGCTATATAGAATATATATTTACAATTTGGACTTAACTGTCTGTAAATACAGGTATTCCTGAAAATAAAGCTGTCGTGACATGAACAAGGGTACTTTGCAACAACATTTGTGATTATTTGTTTTGCATCGCTAGGAGAGTGACTAGCACCTCAGAAAGCACAATACAAAACAGGGATTGTGAAATACCTAGGCGATATCAGCGCTCATAAAATACCACCTGGTTTCAAGAGTTCCTAAAATTCTAACACAAAGAAGACAGTCACAATTAAGGTATGCTTTAGTAATCGACCTTCATTTACATAATCTCCACTCTGTTTTAACGAGTTCACCCCAGATATACATACGCATGAACAGATTAAACTAGTCATCTAAAGGAAAGTCGCAAAGTGACTTAACCCCCGCAAATTACATCCCAATAGCAATTTGACTCTTTGCGATCGTTTAGTAAATCCGATGTAGATATTGCAACCTTGTAGCGACTGCTCTTGCATTGGAAAAGCAATCACAATCCTTTAGTAAATCTGGCCCTGAGCCTGCTATTCTAATGTTCTGTGGGAGAGTGCTCCAGAGCTTCTGTGCATAGTAACAGAAAGCACTCTCACCACTTCTTTTGTATTTGACCTCAGGTACATTAAGCAAGCTCACTCTTGAGGATCTGAGAGTTCGAACATAAAATGAGAAGCAATCTTGAATGTAAATAGGTGCTAGGCCATTAAGCGCATTATAGACAAGTAACAAGACTTAAACATCAAGTATAAAAGGAATAGGGGGCCAATGCAGAGCCACAAGGACAGGAGAATGTCCTCTCGTCTGAGTTTTTGTTAAAATTCTAACTGCAGCATTCTGAACAACTTCAAGGTTCTCAATGGTTTTCTTCAGCCAGTAAGAAGTACATTGCAATAGTCCAATCGGCTTGAGATAAATGTGTGCATCAGTTTTTTGGCATGTCGAGCGAAGAATGGTCTGTTTCTTAGGTGAAAAAAGGCAGTCTTGGTCAACAATGTGATTTAAAATTAATCTCTGCATCTAAAATAACTCCCAGGTTGCTGACTTCAGATTTTGTCTGTTTAGCCAGACCACCCAGCCTAGAGCTTCATTTTGATTGGGAAGATATTGGAACCTCTGTCTTATCCTTGTTCAGTTTCAAGAAAATACTGCTGTATTGCAGTACTGTTTTATTACAGACGTTCAATTACAGATCTGCTCTATTACAGACCTGCTCTATTACAGACCTGCTCTATTACAGACCCGCTTAACAGACCTGCTCTATTACAGACCCGCTCTATTACAGACCTGGCTCTATTACAGACCTGCTCTATTACAGACCTGTTAAGACCTGACCTGCTCTATTACAGACCTGCTCTATTACAGACCTGCTCTATTACAGACCCGCTCTATTACAGACCTGCTCTATTACAGACCTGCTCTATTACAGACCCGCTCTATTACAGACCTGCTCTATTACAGACCGGCTCTATTACAGACCCTCTATTACAGACCGGCTCTATTACAGACTCTATTACAGACCTGCTCTATTACAGACCTGCTCTATTACAGACCTGCTCTATTACAGACCTGCTCTATTACAGACCTGCTCTATTACAGACATGCTCTATTACAGACCTGCTCTATTACAGACATGCTCTATTACAGACCCGTTCTATTACAGACCGCTCTATTACAGACCTGCTCTATTACAGACCTGCTCTATTACAGACCTGCTCTATTACAGACCCGCTCTATTACAGACCTGCTCTATTACAGACCTACAGACCTGCTCTATTACAGACCTGCTCTATTACAGACCCACTCTATTACAGACCTGCTCTATTACAGACCTGCTCTATTACAGACATGCTATATTACAGACCCACTCTATTACAGACATGCTCTATTACAGACCTGCTCTATTACAGACCTGCTCTATTACAGACCCACTCTATTACAGATCTGCTCTATTACAGACCCGCTCTATTCTATTACAGACCTGCTCTATTACAGACCTGCTCTATTACAGACCTGCTCTATTACATACATGCTATATTACTGAGCTGTTCAGACCTGCTCTATTACATACATGCTATATTACAGACCCACTCTATTACAGACATGCTCTATTACAGACCTGCTCTATTACAGACCTGCTCTATTACAGACCTGCTCTATTACGTACATGCTATATTACTGAGCTGTTCAGACCGGCTGTATTACAACACTTCTATATTAGTGACCTGCTATATTTCTGACCTGCTCTATTACAGATCTGTTCTTTCCGGCTGTATTATAACACTGCTCATCACAACAGATTTACTTATTTATTCATTTGTTTGTCTGGGACATAGCAAAAAGCATTGTTACAATGTAAAAAAAAAACAGCATCAGATGTCAAAGGCCAATTTCCAACACCTGTCCCCAATAAACAGAAACAACAAAAAAAGTATCAAAAAATAGACAAACAAAAGTACATGCACGAACACATTAGAAACAGTACATCTACCCAATACCACAAAATAGCAAATAATAAAACTAAACAAAACACAAAGTAACTGTAAATTACATAATGAGTGCAACCATACACAGTTATAAAAAACAATTAGTACAAAAGTTCTTAACCATTCCAAAAACATTTTGTCTGAAAGCTCTGTTGAATGTAATAATAAATCCCATCCTTTTATAATTCAAACCTATTATTTCAATAATTGCATATTTATGTTTAACCACTGTAATTATAGCACTGATGTTATTATTACTATTGTTGCATAATTATTATGGATACCATTAATAATATTATATAAGAATAATTAAAATGACTACATAAATGATATATATATACAGTATATATGTCATTATAGCACTATTAAGCTGCAACTGATGCGATTACTATTTGCTATAATATTTATTTTTCATTTATGTTCATTTTTATACCCATAATCCTTATGTATCTGTTTACTTCATACACTTCTCTCAGCTCCTCATCCTTCCATAATTCAATCCTGGGATGTAACTCATCAAACACCATCTAAACGATTGCATATTTATGTTTAACCACAATAACCATAACAACTGATTATATTATTGTTATTGTTATTATTACTACCATCACAGTCACTGCAACCTATTACTGTCATTATTGCAGCCATGACAAGCATCATTATACATCTCATATTACAGTAATCAGCACTGACATTTAGATACCACTATTCAATACCAATAAAATATATAAATTGAACAATCACAGCATATACATCAATCCATTCAAACACCAATATATCATTGGTGTAGTAAAAAAACAACAACCTGTATCTCCAAACAGACAACTTTTCAGGAAATGGGAAACACTTATGGGAATTCAATTTAAAAAGTGTTTTTCACGATGCCGATGCTAGACTAAAAGTCATCAATATATATTAACCTCTACTTACCCCAATTAAATGCAAATGTACAAATGCAAATATTCTAAAAAGCTGGTAGTGCGTTGTTTGTGTTGCCGCGCTGTGTGTGTGTCTGTGTTGAGTTCACCTGTGTAGAGTGTTGAGTATGTGTGCTAAGCTCACCTGTGTACCGTGTTGGGCTGTAGGCAGGTTGAGGGTGGGTGTCTGAGATGGTCTGCAGGAATCACAGATAAACCTGTTGTTTAAATGTAAAAACCCAACAGGGGGAGGAGACATTAGGGGATCGCAGGTATGACCTCCATACAGTATTTATAGGCCAATAAACCAATAAACGTATCCCTGTTCACATCATCATTAAAGTCTATTTGAATGTGTGAGTGTAAATAAAGGTAAACCAGTGCACTGTCAGGGGGCACCTCTGATCACAACTAACATTGTGTACAGAAAGGGAGCATGCGAGGGAGTGCAAGTGTGTATGTGTGTGTTTATGTGTCTGTTTGTGTGAGTGTATGTGTGTGTGTGTGTTTGTGTATGTGAGTGTACATATATGCATGGGAGTGTGTATGTATGAGTGTGTGTGTGTGTGTGTGTGTGCGTATACATATGGGAGTGTATATGTACGTATGTATATGAATGTATACATTTGCATATGTATAGGAGTTTGTGTGTGTATGTGTGTGTGTGCATATACTGTATGTACTGTATGTGAGTGTGTATGTGTGTGTGAGTGTGTTTCTGTGCTTCAAGGACTTTGGCCTGTTGCTCCTGATAACCGCAGAATGAGCACACAGGAATGTGACCATGTGACCTCTCACTCTGACCAATCACAACCTGCCGCTGAAGCCACCACAGAGGATGATGGGAGCCTAACATGGATCTATAGGTGACTAGGGGAAGAGCAGAGCTGTCCTGTCTGATCTGGCTGTACTAACTGTATTGATAGAATCACAGTCATCAAAGCAATAAAAAACTATCAGTATCAAAGCAATAAAATATATCAACCATCACAGTAATAAAGCATATCAATATCAAAGTAAAAACACAAGGTGAAATATAGTTTATTTGTAAGTGGTGGACCGTGCATGGCCTGTCTAAGGAGCTGATACCAAACTGAGATCAGCATTTGGTGAAAACATAATCGTAAATTAAAACAGCTGTGTGGACAGGCTGGAACCTTCCTCCCAAA
Source organism: Aldrovandia affinis (assembly GCA_029706075.1). Lineage (NCBI taxonomy): Eukaryota > Metazoa > Chordata > Actinopteri > Notacanthiformes > Halosauridae > Aldrovandia > Aldrovandia affinis. Next base: position 619,046 of record JAINUG010000045.1, on the reverse strand, counting down.
ATCTGCTCCACGTCCTCACCTGAAATCTCAATGCAGGCTACTCCGACAGGCCTGTAGTTCCCTGGACCAGTATGGTTCCTCTTCACATAAATACATCTCATACTACCTTGGTTCCGGTCATTGAGCGCTTCTCCAGTTGTTGGATATGTCCGTCCCAGTCCGTCCCAGTCTGCCAGGAGTCTTGGGGTAACCCTGGACAACCAGCTGTGCTTCTCGAGCCATATTGCAGCGATCACTCGGACCTGCCGTTTCTCCCTCCACAACATCCGGAGGATCCGACCGTTCCTCACCCAAGAGGCCACTCAACTCCTGGTCCAGGCCCTGGTGATCTCACGTCTGGACTACTGCAACTCCTTGCTGGCAGGCCTTCCGGCCTGTGCCATCAAGCCACTGCAACTAGTCCAGAATGCTGCTGCTCGCCTGGTGTTCAACCAGCCGAAGTTCACCCACGTCACCCCTCTACTCTCCTCTCTGCACTGGCTCCCCATCGCAGCACGCATCAGATTCAAGTCACTGGTGCTTGCTTTTCAAGCGGCCAGAGGTACTGCTCCCCCATACCTCCAGTCACTCATCACGCCCTACACCCCGTCCAGACCTCTCCGCTCCGCCTCCACTGGCAGACTGACTGCCCCATCCCTCCGGGCGCCTGGCAGCTCTCCTCGCGGTCTCGCCTCTTCTCTGTCCTGGTCCCTCGTTGGTGGAACGACCTCCCGCAATTGGTCAGGACTGCGGAATCACTTCCAATCTTCCGCAAGAGACTCAAAACCCACCTCTTCAGACTCCACTACCCCTGATCTCTGTCCATCTAGCTAAATTGTCTTCACCACTGTCTACTTGTTCAACACTATACTCTTTATTTAAAAAATAAAATAAAATTTAAATTTAAAAAAATTTAAAAAAAAATTGTACATTTTGTAAACATTGTAAAATGTAAAATACCTTTCCTTCCCGGTGTTACAGGTATGGTACGCAGATGCCTGCAATGATGTCTATTGCTGTATTCCTGCACTGATCTCGTGCGCTAACTGTGATTGTTCCTACCATGTATTGATGCACATCTTGTAAGTCGCTCTGGATAAGAGCGTCTGCTAAATGCTTAAAATGTAAATGTAAATGTAATGTGCCACCAGGGTCTGCTTTGTGTTTGTCCAATTTTTCTAGCACTTCTCCATCACTCATCTCAATTCCCCCTAATACCTCATGCGTGCAAGGTTTGGTTATAATTGTAGGTGCACTACAACACCGTCCCAAGCTCAAAAACAAAGGTGGCTCAAGATGCAAAAAATTCATCCTGAATGCTTATTTTCAGGATTGTAGTGGAAAAAGGAAAGTTTGAGAAGATGGAAAAATACGGAATGGACTTCATACTAAAGACATTACATAAGGTATTACATAAGATATTGTATTAAACCATGTAACGTAGTTATGATCTGGGGCAATCATTATATTAAGGGTGTGATTTAGCAGGGGGGAGGATTTGTGAAATGTGTTTGATAGAAATGGCTCATACGCACCCTTACACACACACACACACACACACACACACAAAAACCGGTACACACATGCACACACACTTGCTTGCTTCCAGTCCATTGTTGATGATAACATCATAGCTCTTTGGGGTCAAGGGATTGATTAGTGCTTGAGGTGCGCATGCCATCTCATGTGACTGTACAAAACAATTTGTGCTCCAGAGACTTTGTCACAGGTGGGGCAGGTGTGTAAGGGATATGAGTGGTCAGCTTTGTTGGGGACTAAACTTATATTGATTAGGCTGGTTACTGTAACTAGCTAGAACAGATATTAGATTTAAATGTATTTGCGTGGCACTCTGTTCAAACACATAGTGTAATTCAGCAGATACCTTTCATTGGTATGGACTTCCTACAATTTTACAGCTTCTAGTGATGCAATCTAATGGCATGCCTTTGGAAAAAAGTTAAGGATTAACGTTAGCATGAAATGGGAATTAGTATGTGTAGTAACTAAAAAAACTGAAAAATATTGCTTGTTTCCACTATCAGTTTTATACCAATTTTGGATGTTTGAGTGCTGCTTAACTTTGCACGACATTGTATAGTAAAAATATGTCAGCTTGTTGTCATTTATTTTGATTTGCTTAAAGGGAACCTGACACGATTTAAAACATCACCAGAGATAAATCTATCAATAAAGAAAACAATCCTCGATAGTAGCATGGTCCCTGTTTTTCCGCTTTGTGACAAGCCAACATATAAATATGCTCATTTACATATTTCATAGAACATTCGGGACGTGACATGGCATTTGTCAATATTCGATCAATATGTCTGGGTGGGAAAACGACTCCAATGTTGAGCTCTTAGACAGTGAGTATGAGACAGAACATTTCCCAGTATGGGCACCAACATCAGAGCAGTGAATGCCTTACAGGTTTGCACCATGTCTCTCATCATCAGAGTCTGACACAAACTCAGAATCGGGGTCAGATGTTAATGCTGCTGCTGCTGCTACTCCTCCACCGTCAGATTCAGATCCCAATCGCCTCATCAATACAGACTGGTATAGCTGTTGTAGCCAGATAGCTCATTTGGAGTTCCAATTACCTAGCTCATTGGGTACCTATAGTGTTTTGATTTAGCAAAACCTGTGTGTCACAAGCCACGTGACAATCCCTGGACTGGAGCAGAGCAGCTGATGGTAAGAAGTAGCAGAGGAGTGGGGTTTGCTGGTCTACAGACCGGATCTTTCGTTTTTTCTTTCTTTCCCCCCAGACACGGGTGAGAGACAGTGGGAGAGCAGGTTAAAATAAAACAAACAAACACAAAGTCTTCACCCTACTTGCCGCAAAGCTTTCGGGCAAAAACAATTAACTAAAATGAGAAAATAAAATAATCTAAACTTAACGAAAGCCCGCCTCCTCCGAGGGGGGGAATCCCCTTTCGGGGGAACACACAATGAACACAGACAATCAGAGGCTTTCCACACTGCTTTCGTACATCCACATTTACCACACATCAACACTTACTGGGACAGGGTAGAACTGTACGCACTGTCCCGACACACACAGACACACATCTCAACAAGACACCATGCCTCCTCAGACCGGAATTCCCCTAGAACCTCCCCAGGCACACACATATCCAGTGACGTTTCAAGTGCTTCCCAAACCCATGCACACAGAGACACTCAAACTTTTCAGTCCGAGTTCTCTTTTACCCCAAACACACAGAGACCCTCGCCACTCCTCACAGGGAGAGTTCTCTGGCAACCAGCCCCGAGACATTCTCCACTCTTTCAGTGAGAGTTCTTGAGCCATTGTCCAGAAACACTCCACTGCCTGAGTGCGAGTTCTCCAATCACACCGAGAGCGAGAGGCAGACCCTATTTCAGTCACATCAAACACAGACACTCCACAATAATACACAATACACGTGCAGTCCCACACACAAATGACCAGACTCACAACTCTCCATGATACACAAACAGGACGCACACATCAATGATAAGACAAAGACTAACTCTCCTGATTCACACACGTCAATGACAAAGACAAACTGATTACCCATTCACCCCACCTGCTCTTCCTGCCTGGCTCAGGTGGGACTCGTGAGGCAATCACCGGTCTAATGTTCACTCACCCAATCACAATCACTCAACACCAAACAATTCACATTCTCACACACAAACCCAATCAGTCAATTTAATTCCACATCAATTGCCAATTAACACCAATTCAATAATAATTAAATCAATTATGGCCTTTGGAGCAACCTTCCGGGCGACAGTTCACTCTCACACCTTGTGAGAGTGCCAAACCTGCCCCCGGAAAGTCTCCCTGCTCCAAAGGCCTCCACAACATGTAAAATCAAAGGCAACCATGCCACTCCCATGTTGCCAAGACCGACGCCCTCCACACTGTGAAAATTCTGAGCTGAAGAGAGGTTGACCATAATGTTCTCTGCAAGCTCTGTTCTAAGTCAGTCAGTGAGTGAGTGCTAAGCAAGCAAGCTAGTTAAATCACAGACTGAGAGTAATTAGCTAACTTGAAATAAAAAGCAGGCTATACTTTGCAGGAATGTATTGATTTAAGAAAAGCTAGTCCATACCTCACCTTTTTGTTTGTATAGCTAATCACCTATCATTAGACTTGCCCACTTGCCAGCCATCACAGATCTACACACCATTTTAATAGTATTTCCCACAATTTCTCTGTAAATCTTGTATTGGCTCCTTTTAGTTTTCTCCTCAGTGAATGCCGAACTCTATGTCATAGAATGTCGACAAATTAGAATGCTATTTTTTAAATAGCTTTTTTTTAAGTTTTTGATGGATTTGTCATATTTTACAAACTGTATGGGCACTTCTTTGTTTTATTTCTGCAAAGTTGTTGCTAGTGCCGTTCTGTTGGCTGAAATAGCATCACATGCACACATCATTATTTTCCTAAAATAATGATGTCACCTGCTGTGTAGCCAGAAATGGGCAAATATGGAGAGATGGTATTATTGGTAGGTAAGTAAATCTGAACAGATGATGTTATTGGTTGAATTGGATATTGACCAATGGGGAGAATTAATCATTTGGGGCATGGAGTATTTTTGATAATGTATTCGGCAGGAAAATTTAGAAGGAGAAGCAGAAGAAGTTAAGGAAGAAACACAAAAAAGCTATGTTTGGGGCTTTATTAAATGGCTGTTTGAAGTTGTATCTGAATTCTGAGACTTTACATGGCCAGAGGGCACAGAAGTTAATGTTTGTAAGGACTTAGAGTCTGTGGGCATAGTAATTATTTCTGTGGGAGACCCTGAACAATGCCAAACTCTCAGTGCTGTATAGGTATGGGGTATGCCTCGCCAACACGTAGCTTGGCAATCTCAACACTGTCATCATCCTGGCGCAGATACTCAGTCTGAAAAAAACAAAAACTTTACACCCAAATGTAAATTTACATGACAACAGCGCATAATATTATTATTTTTAATATGCATAAAAAGCTTTGGAACACAAGAGAGTAGTCAATAATACAGAGACCTACTTTCTTTGTTTATATAATCCTAGACTCAATGCTGTCTGTGTCAAAATAACTTATATGTATATGTACTGGGCCAACTCAAACAAAATATTGCACTGCGTAATGGTGACACAGCACTGGCACTTCCCCCTGCCAAGCTGTGATAGAACAGGATGATTTAGCCACGGCCTGCAGCGTTCCATGGCTAAAACAATGTTCCAGACACTTTTGAATAATGGGAGGCACAAACCCAAGGCTGCCTAATACAATATGTACTCAAGGCAGCGTTGAGCCATCAGCTCAAACTCAAATGAGTCACAAGAGCACAGGTTCTAGTAGAATATGCATTGAAGGAAAATCTCTAATGGACAATAAATAAATAATACAAGAGGTGGTGCAGTAGTGCTGTTTGGTGGCTCCCTTCCAAATACCCCTGTGGAGATACAATCAGTGGAATAAAATATGTTTTGTGTCAGGTCAGCCAGGGCACGTGTTTGGTGAGCTGGGCGCAGGATAGCTCTGTTATGGAGGTTTATCAGATGTAGCGCAAGAAGGTGCGTGTTCACAGCAAGCAAGTATACAGTGGCCCATTAGCGGTCTGTATATATAATGTAGAGCAGCTATATCTGACCCTGACATATTTTCATAGGACACCTGAAGCACCTGGTCAGTTAGGGTTATTCTCACATGAAGCCTTATGTCAACGTTTGATAATGAAAATCAGAAATCAAGTCAATGTTCCGCGAATCATCAAACTGATGGTTCACTGATGTGCACTCAGTCATAGCTGCAACTAAAATACTGTACATGTCAAAATACCATACACAAGATACAATGTCCAGTGTAGAAATGGCCCTATTCCACAAGAAAGAGGCACAGCCAAATGAGTGTGAAATGCATGGAAGCAACTCTACTGCAGACTAGAATGTTCTCACAACTTGATCAGTAGTTCCCAAACTGTGAGTCATGGGAGGGGTTGATGTGGGTTGAGAGATACATGTGAAAAAATCCCTTGCTCTATATTACACATTTTCCTTACCAGTCAAATTAAACTACACTACTTATATGCACATCTCTAGTTACAGTACATGCAGTTGTTAATAACATTCAAACTTCATATTTGAACATATGTTAGGGTGAAAAATGTATTCACTCTGAAAGTTTGGAAATCTAACGTGTTAAATTTAATCTAATGTATTCATCTAATGTGAAAGTGAAAGAAGATGGGCCAAATGGCCTGTTCTCATCATTATGTATTCTTATGTTCTTATATAATTGTGGCAAAAGCAAGAATCGTATACCCAATACATTATTTTCTTTTTTCTTTTTATCAGATGCTTGTTTCCAGGGTGAAGTACATGTATCATATTGTATACATTGCTCATTTATACAGCTAGATGTGTACTGAAGCAATCCATATTTAGTGCCTTCCACAAAGAATAACCAAAAATTATCTGGTCACATGACCAATTCCCCAATGTACCAATAACACCTATCCCACACTACAGCACCATGGCATTTAAAAAAAAAACGTTCAGACTATGATTTATAGACTATTGACCTAGTACATCCTTTCACAGGATCCTTTCACATCAAATAACTATAATAAAATATGTTGAACATATTTAATGGCCCCCGAGACCCTGACCAGGAATAAGCGGCTTAGACAATGAGATGAGATGAGATATTTAATGGCAGAACTCAAGTTAGAAATGTAAAGTAAGCAAACTACAGTTTGATATGGGTAACACAGAGGAGCATCAGAGGTTAGGGTTATAAGAATCACAATAGTTCAAGGTTATTAGTGAAACACATCATTAGTTCAGAGTTTAGCTGATGTAATGAAAAACATTTAATTGCACAAATCAATGGAGGGAGATGAGTAGTAGACCAGAGGAACAAGAAGCCGTAAAATGCTTTTTAATGGAATGGCGAATATCACCAAGGAGGCGATAAACACGAGCTCACAATGCCCTCTGATGGCTATTTTGCGGTACTGTAGTAAATGTTAACGTTTTACTCATGTCTTAATTATTAATTTGTTAGAATGGGTGTGGGTTTGTGTGTGTTTGACAGAGATAGTGAGTGCATGTGTGTGTAATAGTATTAATATAGTGCTTTTCATACAAAATATTCCAAAGTGCTATACAGAGAAAAAATAATAAAACTGTGAGACGGGGAGATGTAGATGAAAGAAATACAATGAAGAACAAGAGCATTTCGATACAGTCTAAAGAATAAAAGTAATTCAAGAAAAAAAGAAAAAAGATGAAAGTGGAAGACACAAAAGCACATTAGAGAAAGCTAAAAGCCAGTTTAAAAAGTGGGCTTTGAGAAGAGATTTAAAAGAAGTGACAGAATGTGCATTTCAAACATTTTTTGGTAAGGCATTCCACAGTCAAGGAGCCTTCAATAAAAAAGCACAATCACCTTTTTCCTTTTCATCAGAGTAATGGGGACAGTGAGAAAAGTCTTGTTAGATGATTTAAGTTCTCTATTTGATTTGTAGGGGATTCAAAGTTCCTTTAATTATTCAGGGGTATATATATATACATATACAGCATATGGTTCTTGTGTTCCAGCTCAATATGCCTGGATGCTGAGGCAGTCCAGCAGAGACACACAGACAGTGTTCTGTACAGGATTCCAGCAGCCGTTTGAGCACTGAGCAGACATGGGGAGACTGTGACCTGGAGCCAGGAGGATGAAATTATGAATATACCAAAATAATACACAAATAAACTTGAAATCACACACATGTGGTTCTCTGTGGCTCAGTTGGTAGAGCACAGCGTTGGCAACGCTTAGGTTGTGGGTTCAATCCCCACTGGGGCCACATATACTGAAAATGTATGCATTCACTACTGTAAGTCGCTTTGGATAAAAGCGTCTGCTAAATGGTGCATATTATATTATATTACAGAGGCTAACCAGGGATCTGTCTTTCCCACCTCAATGAAGCCCCTCATCACTTTCAGCTCAAACTCCACGTGAGATCAGGCAGGCCAGGTCACACACACACTGATCTGAGCCTACCCTGTGCCGCGGGACAGTGTGTGGTTAGGACACACACTGATCTGGGATCAGCCTGCTCCTTGCGGTGGCAATGTAGAAAACTACAGCGATAATGTAGAAAACACATTCACTGTAAATCTGTTCTACTGAAATTTCACACGCCAAATAACCTCCATTTCAGATTGAGAGGAGATCAGGGGAGCATTACAGATTATAAACCTATGAAAACCTAAATTTAATGTCCCTGTAAATGGTCTGATAGATCATATTGCAGATCCTGCATTAGTTCAATACTGAGAATTACCCCTAAGAATGATGTTGAGAAAGCTTTTAAGACAAAAAAAAATCTTATATTAGGGTTCATTGACTCAAATTCAGTTTTAGAGCGATGAAGTTAAACTACATCGATCATAACAGTCATTATCTTTCTCTCTCTCTCTCTCTCTCATACACACACATATGCACATCCACATTACACACATACCCACACACATGCACACAGACACACAGACACACACACACACACAGCCAGTAATGCTTTAACTCTTTCGAATCTTATTCTCAGAATAACACATTGACGGAATTAGACAAAAATAATTACAGTAATTATAACATATTTCCATATTTGTAGTCAGACTATAGAAGATAATCACAACCTGCATGGATATACAACAGGATATAACAGGCCAATTAAGAAAAACATCAAATATAGCTAAAATTCTAAAACCCAAAATGTCTGATTCATCATGACTGGTCCAGATAGATTGATTGATTTTGATTGATGTATTTATTTAAGTGTCCTGCACCATTTATGGTGCCCAGCCCATATGGGCTTACAAGACACTAGACAACAACAACAACACCAGCCAGGATGGCCACATGACAAATCATAATATACAATTCCACAAATTCACAAAATGAAAACATTTCAAAAACATTCAATTTCCATGCCAGAAGTATCATATTATATTGGATACAGTATTCTCTGTCTTAGTTGCCATGCATTTTCTATAAATCTTGCTAAGACAAAAATCTCCTCATTAAAAAGCCAACTCAACATATCACCTTCCGACAACCAAAACAAATCAGGGTTCTTCAACTCCATTTTTTCAAATAGGTTATTCCTCAAATCCCTGTACATGGGGCAGTGAAACACAAAATGAAATTCATCAACAACAAAGATCACAAAAGACACATAAACGCATCTCTTCAAGAATACCTTTATATCTGCCTACCTCAATTGCCAGAGGCAAGGTACCAGCTCTTTATTGAGCACATAAGGACCGCTGCCTTCTCTTTAAATTAAATATTATACAAGGTTCTGTGAAATAATCTTCTTTAATTTGAACATAGTTTCTAAGCTTTGGCTTCTTCCAAATCTCCTCCTTCCATTGTTCCTTATGGATCTTTAACAATTTTTGTTTGACTATATTTATATTGCACTGCAAATTGTTCCTAAAAATTATATGTAAATCAGAAAGAGAAAATATTGCGGAGACCTCTCTTGACCAGGGATAACTGTGTGCTCGGTCCCAATTAAAAATTGTTTTGGTCAGCCTTTCCTCTGGCAACTGGACCAAGCGGTTCCACAGCCAAACTATTTCACATCTCTGCTTTCCAAGACATGACTCCCATCCCATGTCCCCTTCAATAGCCCCCTTTGCAATATATTTATCTGGTCCAGATAGAAGTGCTGACCCCTCTTCTAAAATGTGCATGTGTGTGATAGTGTAAACCTGACTTTCTAACATAAAACATGGCTTATTAGCACATGGAATCAATTATATGTTTGAGAAGGTCCTGGTGTGATCAAATAAATATAATGGGTTTATTTGTTCTGAATTCAATGTTCTTTAAACAAAGTTAAAATAAAGGATGAATGAACATCATACACATTTCATACAGCTCAGAGTAAATCTGCTCTATGGGTGTGGCAGTGATTCATGTGGGCGGGACAGTGATTGTTGTTGGTACGGCAATGATAATCTGGGCAGGCCACTAATGAATGTGGGTTGGGCCGCAATCAATGCAGGCGGGGTAGTGATTATTGTGGGCGGGGCAGTACACACAAGGGAGATTGCAGAAATTAAAAAGTTCAAGTTAGAGAGAAAGAGAAGAAGGGCTTTTCTTGTATCTATTATTTTCCTCTGTTCAAAAAGTCTTAAACTCCATATTGATTTAGAGTGTCTCTCCCAGCACATGCTCTGTGGAGCTCAGACATGCTGGAGTTATTTTGGGCTGATGGGAGTCTCTGAAACAGGGCGGGTTTTAGATAGCTTTAAAAGATCATGCTAATGGCTCTGGCTCTCCTTAATTAGTCTCTCTATAGAATCGAGTGCCTTCCCAATAATGGATTCAATGTCTGGCACACAGACTCAATTCAGCCTCATTAGGATATTGGATAATAACGATTTAAACAGGGTGATTAGAGGGTGGATTAGTAAACCAACAGCCAGGTTAGCGGCTAGGTTAGCAGCCAAATTGGCGGGCAGGTTAACAGCCAGGGGCCTGTCCCACGAGGGAAGTTCAACATAGTCAGGGTATCTTTACGTTAGCTGGCTACACAAAGCCTAACAAAGGCAATTATGGCTAACCTGTCTCACGACGGTGGTTATCAACTTGCTCTGTCAACCCTGGTTTTTCTGATCGAGCTATGAGCGCATACACACAAAAGGGGCGGCGTTTGTAACACAGCCAATTGCATGCAACATGAACAGATCCAGACCACAGCAGGATTGGTGGGTTAGCGAGCAGCTTTGTGCTTAACCCTGGGTTTTTGGTCACATGACTGTGGCTCACCCAGGGCTGCAGATGATGGGAATGTGAATGCAATCTATTGAACCAATCACTCAGGAATAATATACGCCATTTAGCAGACCCTTTTATCCAAAGCGACTTACAGTAGTGAACGCATACATTTTCAGTATATGTGGCCCCAGTGGGAATTGAACCCACAACCTAAGCGTTGCCAACTCTGTGCTCTACCAACTGAGCCACAGAGAACCACATATAATCATCATCATCAATCATATAAGAAAATGACACCGCACTTAATATGAAACAGTAGCCTACATTTTATTCATTTTTGATAACTATATACATATAACTATATAAACTGTATGTTTGCTCAGGTTCTTGCATCACCAATGGAATACGTATATGGACCGGTGAATAGGGCAATACATACAGTTGCTAGAAAACGTAGGGCAATAGATAATTTGCTACACAGTGATCGCATGGCTTCAACGAGTGACATTTGTGACATGCGGCTCTATAAGCTTGCAAAGATACAATATTCCCTCCTCGGAGAATGTGTGTCTCTGATATAAAAAAAAAGATTATGCAATTCTGTAGGATTGGTGAGGCCATTTTCCAAAGAGCTGATTGGTGAGAGGGCGGGCTTTTTATAGGATTTGATCCGTTAACCTGAACTTAACCTACAGGTTAGGTTCGCAGCATAAGTTACCATAGCGATACAACCTGGTTACATTTTCATTTTGCATTTTAAGCATTTAGCAGACGCTCTTATCCAGAGCGACTTACAAGATGTGCATAAATACATGGTAGGAACAATCATAGTACGCGCAAGAGATCAGTGCAGTAATACAGCGATAGACATCATTGTTGGCAGCTGCGTACCATACCTGTAACACTGGAAGGTTAGTCATTTTTTTATTATTTTTATAATTTTTTATTAAATGGAGTAAGCAGGGGTATATAGGGGTGGATTCGGAACACCTAGTGTTGAGCAAGTAAGCAGTGGTGATTACAATTAGCTAGATGTACAGCGTTCAGTGGTAGTGGAGTCTGAAAAGGTGGGTTTTGAGTCTCTTGCGGAAGATCGCAAGTGATTCCGCGGTCCTGACCGATTGCGGAAGGTCGTTCCACCAGCGAGGGGTCAGGACAGAGAAGAGATGAGACCGCGAGGAGCGGTTGCCAGACGCCCGTAGGGATGGGGCTGTCAGTTTGCCAGAGGAGGCGGAGCGGAGGGGTCTGGCTGGGGTGTAGGGAGTGATGAGTGACTGGAGGTATGGGGGAGCAGTACCTCTAGCCGCTTGAAAAGCAAGCACCAATGATTTGAATCTGATGCGTGCTGCGATGGGCTGGAGCCAATGCAAAGAGCCAGTGCAAAGAGGAGAGTAGAGGGGTGACGTGGGTGAACTTCGGCTGGTTGAACACCAGACGAGCGGAAGCATTCTATGCAGCGATTACCACTAAGACACAGGAACACCAAACAGCTTAATAATTCTAATTATAATGACTATGCAGTACTAACTAACCCCAGTGAAACGGGTACAGAGCACAACCACTAAGCTGGAAATCTAACGCCGGGTTAATAAACAGATTCTAGCACGCAACGAAACGGTTCGCTAACCCACTAATCCTGCTTCGTGAGACAGGCCCCAGGTGCTTGAATTGTGGTGAGGGGCAGTGTTCGTGGTTTGGCTGAGTTTTCCTTCTCAGTGTTACAGGTATGGTACGCAGCTGCCTAAAACGATCTTGTGAGCAAACGATTGTTCTTACCAGGTATTAATGCACATCTTGTAAGTTGCTCTGGATAAGAGCGTCTGCTAAATGCTTAAAATTTAAAATGTGGTGAGAGGTGGCATTTTAGATTTTAGTTGAGCTGCGGTGAGGGGCGGTGTTTGCCGTTTAATTGAGTTGTGGTGAGGGGCATTGTTTGTGGCTTGGTTGAGTTGTGGTTTAATGGGAACACCAATCCCACGCGGTCTGAGATAAAGCGTTGTATCGATTGCCTGTCTGCATTTCAGGGGCTGCATTGTGCCGTTTGCTCTGCGGCAGAAACGGACACTGACGGTCTGTGAAATATATAGAGCAACGATTTCCTCTCCCTGCACCGTGACTCTGCACGGGCCTGTTACAAAGGAACTAACGAGCCAGTGAACCCTAACGAGGAACTAACGAGTCTATGCAGCCTAATGAGGAATTAACGAGTTGATGCACCCTAACAAGGACTAAGGAGTCAATGCATGCAAACAAGGAACTAACGAGTCAATGCACCTTAAACACGATACTAATGCGTCAGTGCATACTAATGAAGAACTAACAGGCCGGTGTACACTAACGAGAAACGAACAAGTCTGTGTGCTACAACGATTAACTCCTGAGTCCAACCCTGGTCCCGGTGGGCTGCAGGATCTACTAGTTTCATTGTTACTCAGCACTTAATTGATCAATTAAAGCAGTTGATTACACAGTTGAATCACCTCACCTGGCCTCCTGGGTCTGAACTGGATGTTGATTTTATCGTGAATACAGAAAGCAGCAGTTTTATGTGCAGATAATGAGCAGTCCAGGAAGGCTGTACTCCGTGTCATGTGCACACTTATTTGCTTGTCCTAATTAGTGTATTTTTTGAAGGGGTGCTTGTTGTGCACGTTTTGTTGCAGTTGATCCAGTTGATCTGGATAAGAGCATCTGCTAATTGCCTAAAATGTGAATGTATTCCTACACTAGCTTTGGGATCCTGGGTTTGACCTGTGAACCAAACAGCACTTTGTTAAGGTGGACCCATCCTGCAGGGAAATTGTTTTTGGTCTACAGAAATCAGCTTTGCAAGGCATTGCCATAATGTTACAGGAACATTGTGAGAACGTTTTGTATTGGGTGGGAAGAGGGGATGGAGGTGAATTCTCCTCACCTGCTGTGGATTATGGTTGTGAATATGTGATCTTCACTTTATTTAATGAGTTGTGTTCAATGTGACACTGTTGGACAACAATATTGTTTTAAATGTTTGATGATTGAGCTACAAGGTGTTATTTTGCTTATAGGTATCAATTGAAGTCAAATTTAGGAATGTGTGGTAGCTCTTTAACAACTGTTATTTGTGTGTGTGTGCATTTGTTTGTGTGATTTTTGTTGATTGTAAATTTGAAATTGTGATGTGTGGCAGTTATAGGCCAGAGAATTTCAGGTTTTTGTTTTATCTGACCTCGAGTACACAGTGTGATTGAGTATTAAAGCCTGAGGTATGCTATAAAACACAAGCCTTAAACCTGTCCCCTACGGCACACAGACTGGCCCTCCTGTAAAACCTTACACACTAGCCATCCACAGTGTGAAACCTTGCACACTGGCAATCCACAGAGTGAATTCTTACTCACTGGCTGTCCAGTGTGAAACCTTTCATTGATCAGTCTGGAGTTTTCCACCGTCGGACTCTGTGAGTGACCTCGCTGAGGGTTCACAGGTGGCTGTCCTTCTCAGCTAGTCTCTCGTTGACGTCGCCCAGTTTGTTTTTTCCACTAAAGACAGTACGGTCATAAAAACCTGGGCTGCATGCTGTTGACTGCAGCTGAGATCGCAGTTGCATCATAGCACCCCAATGATTATTGTGTCTGGAAGTGTGAACAGGCTCAGACTCTACGCCAGAATACTTAAAGTCTGAATGGGGAAACCCTGAGTACCTCTAGCACATGGTCACCTGCGTTCAGTAAGCCAAATAATTAGTACAATTATCTAGTTATGGGTTTAGATGGAGAACAAAGTAGAAACATCTCTCCCACTCTAGAGCAGTGGTTCCCAAATTGAGTCCTGGGGACCTACTGTGCATGCTGGTTTTCATTCTAAAAATAACCGCAACATCTGAATTGTAACAAGCTGTTAGTTGTTCTTAATTAGACACATTCATATGGAGGGATTTACCTTCACTGAAACTAAACCATTTGTGGAAAATGAAGTTTAATTACAGAGAAAATGGCCACGAGCCAAACCTGTTTAAGGAAAAAAAATTAGATGGAATTTAAACACGTTTTCAACAACCTTAATTGATCGAGATTGGCTGTAACAAAACCCAACATACAGGGGGGTCTTAACGAGCTGATTAATTGATTGTCACACCTTTAAGCAATGTGTTTTACAACTTGATTAGTTCTAGTTGATGTATCGTGCTCACAATGTGAACAAAGGAATTCTGGAGTATGCAAAACTAAGGGTGATTTTGACTTAATATGGTTTCTCTTCAACTAATTATTCTGCTTGTTATTTTTTCTTTTAATTTTGCAATCTTCGAATCTGTACTGCATTCTGAAATGTATAGCTGGCAATTTTATACACCTTCCTGTTCTGAGTTTGACGTTTAAAATCTATTTTTATATAGTGGAACAAGGGCCAGCTTTGTCACAATATTGTGTAATGACAAATTGAGCAGTCTCCCATGTGATGTATAATTCTGGAGCAAATTGTGATTCAGGGTTTAAAACTTCTTGATTTCATAGCTGTCCTTCCCACAGTGGAAACAAATGACTTACCTTTTGTATTTTACAGGACTGCTTTGTATCTTTGACACTCCAAAAGATGTATATTTAGATAGATATAAACAAGGTATTTATATAAAGGGCAGGTGAATGCCTGTTGTGCAGTGAGGCTGGAGTGGCAGGCTTGGTGCGTAGCACTCCAATTCTGACAACCGCACAAGTACACACTCAACAGTCATTAACCCTTGCATTATGTTGGACAGATTTGACCCGAATTTAGGTGTTTATCATCACAAAAAGGCTGGTTAACATATTTGTTTTAGCCTGGGGCCAAGTGATTTTGCCTAATTTTGGGTCATGAACTTCTATACAGAATATTGACATCTTGATGTTTTTGTTTATTTCACCTTGCACTTTGCACCCCATTTTGATGCTTCAGCCAGTTTTGGCCACAAAGGAGAATAGGCCTTTATGAACTAGCAGCTAGTATAAATAAGAGGGACACTTTGTTTTTCTCTCTCTCTCACTCACTCACACGCACACACTGCTCTCACCACAAACATAAAGACTATCCCAAATAGATGCAAATTTTTCTTACTTTTATTTGAACTAAAGGCATGTTTATAAAGACACCACCTGTCAAAAGTTTTAGAACACCCCCATTTTCCAGTTTTTACTGAAATGTAAGCAGTTCAAGTCCAGTGAATAAACTGATATACTCTGAATACTGAACACAAGTGAAGACCGAATGCACCAGACGCACACACGTGCAAGAATTCCCCTATAGGGCCATTCAGAGATGCCCCCTGGTACTTGTCCTCAAGTTATTCTGAAGTATGCTCCTCTGTGTGTTTACCTAATGGCCTTATCTGGGGTTGGCTTGGAAGCCACCTAGGCTGCTGAGCCCAGAACAGGCCTGAACTATCACAGACAGGTGAAAACAAAGAACCCACTTGCCATTCATAACACCCTTCATTAAACTCAGACATGTCGACAGAAAGGTGTTGATTGGATGTTGGGTGTGAAACATAGGTGAGAGCCTGGTACAGGTGAGGCCCCTGATGATGTAATTTGTTGAATTAGCACAAAACTCCTTAGAGTGTAATGTTTTGCTTTCGAGGAGGTTCTAGGGGAAAGCGCAAAGCCGCATATAACAAGCAGAATCATTTGAACCAACACCCATGTAAGGATGAAAATAATTGTATTCAGTTCTGATCACCACAGACGTTTCCCCTGTAGGGTGCCCTTGGGAGAGCGTACGTTTGGGTGCTCATTAAGGGTGTTTCTAAAAAATGAACTTCGGAATTCAAATTTGCAGAACACACCATTTTGTGACATTTAATGGAAAAAGTAACTCATGCAAATTTTTGTGAGAATTCAATAACATTTAGAGGTTGCTCAAGCATGTTGTAACTTTTGCCTCGTACGTATAGAAGGTCCTGGATGTGGACCCTGCTGACTGGGAGCAGGATGAATCATTCTGCGAGGCACAACAGCAGGTTTCATCACTCAATGTTATCAATGGTAATGCAGAACGAGGGGTGTCGCTTATTCAGTCCTTCACTACAAAAGCCAGGACAGAGGATGAGGAGCAGGTCCAGTACCTCCTTGAGGTAGTTGAGGCGCACAGAAAGGCATTTTCAAAGGCCTCTGCAGAAGTAATCCGTGTTTTTGTGCACTGTACTGATTCTGCACACATCCGTAAATGATGAAAAGGTTTTGGGCAAGCAGTGTTGTATTTTTTCATTATGGCGCATATTGTTGACATAGTGTAAAACTTTGGTGACTTTGAGCAACCCCTCAAATGCAATGAATTCAATGAACTCAGAAAACACATTTTGCAAGTGTTACTTTTTTTAAATTACCACATAAAATAATGAGTTCTGCGTTGCCATCTTGTTTGATTAAAATTGTCCCATATATTATAAAATCACACTAGTGTCCATCTTGAGCTGGGGTGTGTTTCCCAAAAATGTTGAACGTTAGAGACTGATGTGCGACTTTACGATGAACATAGGAAAAGAACATGCTACCTCTACGTGGGTTTCCCAACAGCCGTCGTTAGCTGGTATTTTACATGTGAGTTTAATGCGCTTCTTAGTTAACTCTGCCTCAGCAAAAGTCGATAATCAAACAATTGATTGACAAATCCCTGCAACATCTAGTTTTTTGGGGGGACATTGGCATAAAATATTAATATAATATATGCCATTTAGCAGACGCTTTTTTCCAAAGCGACTTACAGTAGTGAATGCGTAAATTTTTCAGTGTATGTGGTCCCAATGGGAATCGAACCCGCAACATTACCGTTGTCAGCAGCATGCTTTTCCTACTGAGCCACATAGATTTGTTTTAACTTAAATTTTAAGGTGTGGGTCAGGTAACACGTTGATTAACGACTTTGATAACATGATATTTTAGTTATGAAGGGTTCTGGGAAATCCAAGTAAATTAACCATGGATCTTATGATGGAATATACGATGCACTTATCGTTATGCTTTTGGTAAACCATCCTTGTTTTAATTAACTGAGTGCTAAGAAAATGTTGCCTCTTTAAAATGGTTACTCTACAAAAACAGTAGACTTTTCAATTTGGTAATGGGCAGAAACAATCTTCACACTATCAAAATCACATCTGGATATTTTCAGTCTGTAAGAGGTATAACTATCTACAAAACGAATTGCTTTATGAGGCTTGGTTCACAGATTAAGAAGCTGTCTAGTCGACTGCTGTTGCCAGGCAGATTCCCAAGGAGACCTGTGGTTTTGGGGTCTTGCTGAGAATATAGGCAGTTTCAGTACCTTTCTCTATTGGGTCAAACTAAGAACAAAGCTCTGGGTTAATTTCTTACTTCCCATGATTCCTTGAGGCACAATGAAACATATTAACCATCACAGCTGGCAGGTGGCAATTCTGTAGTTCATTGCCATGGAAACTACAGAATCTTGTTAGAATGGATGAGAAAGAAGGGAGGCAGAGGTCCTTCAGCCAATCAGGATGACAGTTATGCTACAGTACATTCAGAGCTGCTATTTTTACACTTTATGAAATCTGTAATTTCACATAATAACAGCCTATTAAAGGTCACCTGACATGATTTTTAACATAGATTTTATTATTTTTGTCAATCTATATACGTACATCCTTGATAATAGTATTGCGCCTGTTTTTCACTTTTTGTCAAGCCAGCATATAAGTATTACATTTATTCATTTTCATAGTTTGATAGAATGTTGAAAGTTCATAGAAAGTGAGTAAGAGACAGACGATTTCCCAGTATGGGCAACACCCAGTATGATGGATTTGTCATATTTCACAAACTTTATGGGTACTTACTTGTTTTATTTCTGCAAAGTTGTTACAAGAATGTTAGGTGCCCTTTAAGAGCAGCATAACCCACCCAACTGTTAACCATTCACCGGTCCAGCACTCTGACCACTACTCCACACTGCTGCCCTTCAGGTCCAGAATCCAGCACTCTGACCATTGCACCACACTGCGTGGGTATGAGAGTGTGTGTGTGTGTGAGTGCAATTACATTTAACATTTTAAGCATTTAGCAGACGCTCTTATCCAGAGCGACTTACAAGATGTGCATACATACATGGTAGGAACAATCATAGTTCACGCAAGAGATCAGTGCAGTAATACAATTGTGTGCATGCTTGAGTGTGTGTGTGGGTGTGAGTGTGTGTGAGTGCAATTGTGTGCATGCTTGAGTGTGGGTGTGGGTGTGTTTGAGTGTGTGTGTGCGTGCGTGCGTGCGTGCGTGTGTGTGTGTGAGTGAGGGTGTGTGCATGTACGTGTGAGAGAGTGTAAGCCTGTGCGTGTTTGCGTGTGCGTGTGTGTGCGTGCGAGTGACCGTGTACGAGTGTGAGTGAGTATGTGCTGAATGTTGTAGGAGACAGTGATGGATCCTCTCTCTCTCTGATCTGTGGACTCCAGGCCGGTGGGTCGGCTCATGCAGCTCCGCTCTACATCAGTGTGTTCAGGGGCACGGGACACGCCAAAGTCAAAGTTGGGCTGGGCTGGGAGATGTGTGCTTTGTGTGTTTAATGGCGGAGTATCATTACCTCCCTCCACTCTGCTTCCATGGCTCTGTCTCTTCATCATCTTATTTCCTTATGATGTGAAGCACATAAGCATCCTCCTCCAATCCTTTCCACTGAATTTGATCATTTGATTCGATTCATGATTGAATTCACCTAATCTCCAGTTCACCTAAAACACAACCCTAATCTAGTACATATAAAACAACCCTAATCTATTTCACACAAAACGACCTTGATGTATTGCATCTAATACAACCAGAATCGGGTGCGTGCGGTGAACAAAAAAAATGGAAACGTAAGTGAAAGATTCTGGTTGTTCTGGTGCGGGGCACATTTTCGTGGCATGATCTGGATGCGCTCATACCCTTCAATGTCAATGTCAAGAGGTAATTACTGGCAGTGAGT
Organism: Aldrovandia affinis; assembly: GCA_029706075.1. Lineage (NCBI taxonomy): Eukaryota > Metazoa > Chordata > Actinopteri > Notacanthiformes > Halosauridae > Aldrovandia > Aldrovandia affinis. The sequence continues at coordinate 599,359 of JAINUG010000045.1, read as the reverse complement.
GATCATCTTCACCCCATGTTAACACTTTTTTTCCTGCAGAGAGGGGTGTCATGGTGACACTGCCCCTGTCCGCAGAGCACGAGTAGTCACCCAATGTTTTGAGGAGAATGACATTGACATTATCCGTATGTCATGGCCTTCTCTGTCACCAGACCTGGACCCAATCAAGCATTTGGGGTATTCTTGATCTACCTGTGTATTTAATATAGCCCCAATCTTTGACATGTAATACAACCCTCATATAGTACCACCACCTGTTTATAGATATTACTTCTATTGTGTGACTTACGGACAGTGTTTGGCCCGTTTGATCTAAACTTGTGTATTTATGCTGTATTGTGAAGGTGAGAGAGAGAACTCTACTTCAGTGCCTCCAGGATAGCTTTTTTTAGTTCTGCACAGACTCAAGGCAGATACAGGAAATGCCCACCAGTGTGCCCTGGCACAGAGAAAAATGCTCATTATTTCTGCAGATTTGACAGGTAAGACTGGTTGCCTACTTTTAGTTAGATGTGTCAGTCCCTGAGTACCATTACACAGTCAGCAGTGCATTCAGCATACACACATCCCAGCTGGACTGAGCAATGCACAATCCTTTCACTGTGTAGCATAAAGAAATACACATGTATAGTGAATCATAATGGATTTTAAATACTTTATTTTGGTGTGTTAGATTCCATTGTATGATGTATGCTCCTTTTTTAACAATATTTTTCACGTGTTACATTTTTTGACCAGTTTCTATTTAACGTGCATACATTTTTTAGCCACGTATTAATACTTGTTCTTGAAAGAAAATCATACTTAACCAATAAAGACAGAAAAAAAGTGAATTATATTATGAAAATGAAAAATAAAAGGTTGCAATTATTTTTATGATTGCTTTAGTAATTCCCATTATGGACACTTATACCTTATGGTGCTGTAGGTATATTGGTGTTTCATCTCATAAGTAAGTATGTAATCAAGTGTATCAGGTTAACATCCCTTAAATAAATGGCTGACTGGACATCATCCACAAAATCAGGTGCATTCACCCCTTTATTTATGAACACCAATTATGGTCCTTACAATCCATTTCATCCATCTGTTTTTACATTTAAATTTAAATTTTAGGCATTTAGCAGACACTCTAATTCAGAGCGACTTGCAAAATGTGCATTAATGCATGGTAGGATTAATCATAGTCCGCGCCAGAGATCAGTGTCATGATACAGTAATATACATAATCGTTGGCAGCTGCAAACCGTACCTGTAACACAAGGAGGGAGGAGTTAGGTGTTTTTTTGGGGGGGAGGGGGACAGAAATCAACATAGATACATATTACGAAATGCAGTATTGAACATGAAAGCAGTGGTGATGACAATCGGTGGTAATGGAGTCTGAAGAGGTGGGTTTTCAGTCTCTTGCGGAATATGGCCAGTGAGTCGGCGGTCCTGACCGAGTGCGGAAGATCATTCCACCATGAGAGAAGGGCGCCCGAAGGGAAGGGACAGTGAGTTTGCCCGAGGAGGCGGAGCGGAGGGCTCTGGCTGGGCTGTAGGGTGTGATGATGTAAACAGATGTGTTTGATTCCGTATCCTATAATTTATGGATTCCATTTTGCACACTTCCAGAAACTATCACTTGTGAATACCTGAAACATAATAATAATAATTATAGTAATAATGATAATGATAATAATAAGGAAAATAATTATATAGGCTAGAGCGTGAAGCAAAATTAAGACGGCTTTGGGAATACTTGCCAATATTACTTATAATAATACGATATTAATTAAAATAAATGAAAACCGCTTGAGACCAATTATAAGTTTAACAGTAGGATTTCTGCCTAACAAGCTCACAAATTACTACTTTTTAAGCACTGTTGTAGATCTGTTGTAGCGCTGCCCGTTCATAGCTACATCATTAGTTCAATGCCACTATGATTACATCTGCATAACCTGGTACAGTGGTATAACTAAAAGAACAAAAGATAAGCTTCAAAAAGCTCAAAATATATTAATGAGGGTTGTCCTTTATCTCAGTCCAAGAACGCACATTAGCCCTAACCATTTTAAAGAGTTGAATTGGCTCCCTGTTGAAGGTAGAATTCAACAGTTAAAACTTATTATGGTCTATAAGATTTTACAGGGTCGATGTCCAAATTATTTTAATGGGTATTTTCAGTATGTTCGGGACTCTCATAGCCTGAATACGAGGGCTAGTGTATATCATCTGAAACAACCCAATCTAAAAAGCAAAGTAGGGAGAAGCACATTTAAATCTGCCCATTCTTTGAATAGTTTTAAAAAACAACTGAAAAAATGGATGATGAGTAAGTTGGTCTAGTATAATGAATCATCTTTTTTATGACAAGTGTATAATATTGATGTTTTTATTTAGGTGTTTTTAGTGTAGCTAATGTTGTTAGATATTAGTAGCATACACATGCATTTCCTTTTCCTGCCTGCCTCCTAGCCCAGACTCCAGGACCGCAATGGAAATAAGTCATGTGACTTTATTGCGATATCCTGACGAATTCTTTAGTACTGTATTCACATTTGTGTATTTGTATTTTTTTGTCGTCAAATAAAATCAATCAATCAATCAATCAATAGCTCTGTTGTAGCGCTGTTGTATTGTTACTGTCCATGGTTCTGAAACTCCCATACTTACACCCCTACACCCTTACCTACACCCATACTTACACCCCTACACCCTTACCTACACCCATACTTATACCTACACCCTTACATGCCCCCTACACCCTTACCTACACCCATAATTACACCTACACCCTTACATGCCCCCTACACCCTTACCTACACCCATAATTACACCTACACCCTTACATGCACCCCTACACCCTTACCTACACCCATACTTATACCTACACCCTTACATGCCCCCCTACACCCTTACCTACACCCATACTTACAGCCCTACTCCCTTACATGCACCCATACTTATACCTACATCCTTACATGCACCCCTACACCCTTACCTACACCCATAATTACACCCCTACACCCACACCCTCATATACACCCATACTTACACCCCTACACCCTTACCTACACCCAGACTTACAGCCCTACGCCCTCATATACACCCATACATGCACCCCTGCACCCTTATCTATACCAACCCTTATTTCCAGTTGCATGTAACTAGTTCAGCATGATGAGCAGCAGCAGCACTGAGCCGGAGCCACAGGTGTAAAGTGAGGTTGTAAGTATGAGTGTAAGTAAGGGTATAGTGGTTGGCAAGGGTGCAAGTGTGTAAGTCTGTGTTTGTGTTCCTGTGTGTGTGTTCCTGTGTGTGTGCGCATGTCTGTATGTGTGTTCTTGTGTGTGTGTATATGTCTCTGTATTTGTGTTCCTGTGTGTGTGTGCATGTGTGTATTTGTCTGTGTTTGTGTTCCTATGTGTGTGCATGCGTGTGTGTGTGGGCTCCTCTGTGTGTGTGTGTGAGTGTTTGAGTGTGAATGTGAATGTGTGTGAGTGTGAGTGTGAGTGTGTGTGAGTGTGAGTGTGAGCGTTTGAGTGTGAATGTGTGTGACTGTGAGTGTGAGTGTGTGTGTGTGTGTGTGTGTGTGTGTGTGAGTGTGAGTGTGAGTGTGAGTGTGTGTGTATTGATGTCCCTGTGAAGTCCTATCTGAGGACCAGTGTGTTAGTGGCATTAGGAGTAATGTGTGGCGCGGTGATGGAGATTGGTAAAGGTGTAAAACATGCGTGTCATTAATCACTGTGTGCTCTCAGATGCTGTGCTGTGCTGTCCCTGTCTCACACTCGTTAGCCTGGCTCTGGATGTTCACAGACTATTAAACTGGTCAGTACAACATCCAACTGCTAATGACCTGACTCGAATTTATATGCATGCAAATATATCCTTATTCATTGCTGATGATATCGGTCTGCGTGTGAAAGCAGGTACATCACATTACCAAATAATCAGGCTCCCTCATTCAGTCTGACCACCCTGTTTACTCCTGTCCAGGAAAATAATCACATCCCCTCTCCTTTAACCTACAGTAATGACTTAATCTCACAAACCAAAATGGAAATTGAATGGATTTCCCCATAAACCAATTTAAATAAAAAATCATTAAAAAATGAGACATTTACAGATAAATTGTGGTGTTATATTCCTGCCTCATATTTAAAGTATCTATATGACATGGCTTTTAGCATTACTGTTCTCAGCTCATAATCATTTCAGAAATGTGTCATATTTCTATGCATGTCCAACTGCGGGTGTCAAACCTGTGACCTTCCAAACTACAGCAAAAACTTCACCAAGAACCAAGAACCAAGAGCCGAGCCAACTCCATTGGCTCAGATAAAGACCAAGGTCAGAGTCATGTCTCTGTTCTGAGTACGTGTGTGTGTGTGTGTGTGTGTGTGTGTGTGTGTGTGCGACAAAGTTGACCATTGCTTTCCACACCAGATTTTAAAAAACAATCTGAGATATGGAGTTAAATGTATTTATTTAAAAAAAAAAAAAAAACAGGGCCTCGGACAGCGTAGTGGTCTAACGCGCTCACATTGACTAGTGCTTTGTGAGTGTGAGCTGCCTATTGCGGTCGCGGTTCAACACCCGACTGTGCCAGACCGGCCCTGGGCGGGAGCCCCGATCGGGGGCGGCATTTGGCTGTCCGCCCCAGGGGGAGGGGGGAGGGTGAGCCGGCATGAACTTGCCAAGAACCGCAAAGGGTGACTCCAGAAGTAGGTGGGCGAGTTCTGTCTCGGATCATCGCTGGCCTCAGGGAATTGGCTTGACCTGTTTGATGGGTGGCAGGCTCGTGGGTGAGAGCGAAACAAAATAAATAGATGATGTAATTGGCTACTAAATTGGGAGAAAAACTGGAAAAAAGAATAAATAAAAACAGGCTTCTCATAATACCAGGACTCAAACATGCAGCCAATCATGCCTTGTCTTTGCTTTACAAAATAAAATTACAATCAGGTGTTTGATTGGCTCCACTCCATTCAGCCTGTTACAGAGATCTCACGATGAGAACATCAACAAAGGCCATTAACTGTTTCAAGGTGGACATGAGAATATGCTTACAGATACAGAATTGGTTGTAAAGTAAAGACATTTGGACACATAAGACACATTTAAAGATAACTCCGTTACACATGCACCAATTAATTAAGTAAATTAAAGTAAAGTAAAACATAAAATAAAGTAAATTTTCATGAAGACAAGGAAGCCACCATCTTCACAGTGTGTGTGTGAGTGTATGCATATGTGTACGTGAGTGTGTGTGTGTTTCTGTGTTTGCAGGCTTTTGTTACATTTTTACAGGGTTTAATTGAGCTGTTCACATCTCTCAAGTGAGAAGCATTGCTGCAGTAGATGTATTTTGTTCATTCATTTCAACATGTTCCCTCCCTCTCCACCTCAGCTGACGTGTGGTGAGTGTTCTGGTGCAAAATGGCTCACCTAGGTGGATGCTCCACATTGGTGGTGGTTGAGGTGAGTTTCCCCCTTCACAGTAAAGTGATTTGAGATCATGAGATGAAAAGTGCTATATAAAAGCAATCCATAATAATAATAATAACAATTGCATTTTCATAGCATGTTTCAAGAACCAAAAGCGCTTTACAATGAATGGGGGTAACTCACCTCAATCACAGTTATTATCGTTATGTCAATAAATGAGCTGTAGCTGAGCCCTATAATCTTTACATTGCAGATTCGAGCCTTTGTGATTATCATTAGCTGACTGTGACTAAGAGTCGACGTTGGCTTTGTCCTTTGTCAACCTCTGAGTCAAACTGCAATGCCATGTTGTCCTGGAAACCAGGAGTAGCCAATGCTGGAAGTTGCAGGCTCAATGGGCAGGTGTGGCACTGCAGTCTGTCTGGCGCTCGGCACAGCTGTGTGAGTGTGCCCTGTGCATTCACACTGCCCATCTGCCAAGCAGATACAAAAGGGACAATCTTTAAAGGGCTGTCACATCTCCATGCCAACAGCATCTGGGTAATGGATGATCTCATCCTTAGTGAAAGGAGTGGCCTGCACCTCAGATTTTGAGAGCATTGCTGAAACATTAAGAGAGCATTGCACATTGCATCCCCGCTCTGTTCATCTGTCTACGTCAACCCCTTTCTGTGTACATATCCAGTCTTCCTTCTACTCAGAAAACAGAAACGCGACCTTCAGTCATGTGACACAGATGACTGTTTTTCAGTTTTGTCCAGTGATTTTAAAATATTGTTTTTTTTCTCCTACTGCTGCTGGATAGCCCCAGACTGACAGGTGTATTTTCAGTGTTCTGAAGTGAATTCAGAAGGTTGTGTGTTCCATTCCCAGGTAGGATGAGGCTCCTGTCTAAATGGTTAAACACAGTTTAGGACATTTTACATTTACATTTACATTTTTAAGTATTTAGCAGACGCTCTTATCCAGAGCGACTTACACAGTTTTCTTTTTACATACAATCCATTTATACAGCTGGATATTTTACTGAAGCAATTCAGGTTAAGTACCTTGCTCAAGGGTACAACAGCAGTGCTCTACCTGGGAATCGAACCAGCAACCTCTGAGTTACAAATCCAATTCCCTAACCATTACACTACACTGCCGCCCAGAGAGCTGTGATCTTTCTGAATGCAGTTGGGATTGATCCAAGTCTGTTTGAACCTCAGTGTTTTTATTTGGCTGCTCTTTATGCTGTTTTGTAATTATTTTTTTAATCTTGTTTTCACACTTGTGAATTCTTCACAGTCCTCTCTCCATGTACCATTCGGTTCCTAATTACTAACTCCATGAGCAGCAGTGCTTCTCTGATGGTTCAAATAAAAATGCGTTTCCAGCCATTTGTGTGCTCTACCATCACTCGCCAGCTGAGAGAGGAGAGCGAGAGGAACAAACAGAACACTAAGGCTCCAGAGAGAGAGAGAGACCCCATTTGCTTCATAAACTAGTTTAGTTTCCCTTTGTCATTTCAAAGGGGAGCGTCTCACGCTTGCACGACACAGCTGAAGGGGACACAAATAACGTCTCTGTTATGCAGTCGCACCAGAGGTTGATTAATTATTTAGAAAAAGAGATATGAAGGCTTTGGAACTGGGGATTTGCAGTCATAATACGCTAATGATCTTTCCCCACAATGTGCTTAACCCTGAATGAACAACGCTATGGAGACAAAGCCACATCAAACACAATCTCGCACCTCACAACGGACATGTGAGAGTCACCTGTGCCTGTCTACAGGTGTGATCTGATCAGAGCATAAGGATACAAAATGACAAGAACTAACCATTCAGCCCATCCTGGCTCATCATTTATGTACAGTCTAGAGAGTATCCAGCATTGCATTGTATCTTGTACCTGTGTGAAGGTGTCTAATAGAGTCAGATCTGTCAGATCCTGGGGCCGTGAGAGGGGACTGGCTGGGCCAGGACTGCAGCATAGCTGGGCTGCTGCTCCTGGTGGACTCTGGGCCCATGGATGGGGAGTCTGGGGGGCGTTGGTGGGCAGCAGGTGGCCACATATGGTTGCCTTGGCGAGATGGGGCTGGGAGGGGAGGGGAGGGGGTTGACACAGCCTCTGGTAATCTCGCTGTTTACGGCTGCAATGAGGTGTGGGGGTGTGTCTGTGACTACTGCCCACGCGTAATGGCTTGATATGGCTTTAAAAACAGTGGGTATATACTGTATATATAATGGGTGTATATAATATATACACACATTTCTGTCAGTAGGTGTCCTTACTTTTACAACAGGGTCAATTAAAACAGGGTCAAAGATATTTACACCAATTAGTCACAGTCACCACTTTGGAAAACGTGCAACAGACACCAAACCTCCAATGACTGACTGATAAGAATAGAAACAGCACAAGATGCTGACGTTTTGTTCTTTGTGTATTTCCTTTCACAGTTAAGCAATTGGGACCTTTAGTATTATATATAGAAGTTATGATTGATGATGACTTTTGAGGTGAAATTACAAAAACTACTTCATCTCTTCATATGAATTGGTAGTGAATTCCACTGTTTAGAGGCTTTTATAGAAAATGCTGATTGACCAGATTTTCTAGTGCGTTTGGATATAGTGCAATTCCCTCTAGAGGTGGCTCTTGAAGATCTGTTGGAACAGTCAGCTCCTAACTGTATGAATTCATGTAGAGGTGGGGAGACAAGTTGTGGACTATTTTAAACATGAGGCATGCATCAGAATAAAACCTAAAGTTACCCAAACTCAATGAGTTACATTTACAGTAGTTAGTATCTTGCAATGGTGGAATTGAATAGGTTTTTTGATGTTAAATTTTAGTATCTTTATAAAGCAACTGCAGTGGTTTTATTGCAGTTTCTCCATCTGGATACCAACTTGTTATGCAGTATGCCAGGTGAAAAAATCATAGCGTGCATATAAATCTTGGCCGTCTCAGCTGAAAAGCAATGTCTTAAAAATCTGAAGTGACTATTTAAACTTGATTTTATTTGTCACTTAATAATAGATAATATCAAGATATCTGAATTCAGAAAAAATGCTGTTTTTCAATGCTATGCTCTTAATATAGATGTCTCTCTCTCTCTCTCTCTCTCTCTCTCTCTCTCTCTCTCTCTCTCTCTCTCTCTCTCTATATATATATATATATATATATATATATATATATACAGTATATGTGTATATATATATATATATATATATATATATTCCTATGCTGCTTGTTCTGCAGTTTTAGCATGTACATACACAACTGTATCATCTGCAAACATTTGAATGCTAACTCCATGGCAAACATGCGGGAGATCACATTATACCCACATTATACATTTGCCAGATACATTTACACTTCCAGGAGAGACCTCTCCCTGCTGCTCTCTTAGTAATGCAGCCATGTGCCAAGTCAAAGGAACAAAAAATATAACAAAAAGTGCACTGACTGAGTGGGTATGCTACCCTATCCGTGGAGGTATGATACCGGACAGTTCAGGTGGTGGTTTTCCTCTCTCCTCACCCCTCCTCCTCCCCCACCCCCTCCTCTATAACCGCCGATGACTTCTCATCCTTCTTTCACGAGAAGGTTGAGGTCATTCGCAACTCCTTCCCCCCAACCTCTCCCTCTCCCATCCCGCTACCTAAACCTCCCACTCCTCTGTCCTCCTTCTCACCCCTCCCTGACTCTGACATCCTTCAACTTGTTCTCTCCCACCGTCCCACCACCTGCCCTCTTGATCCCATTCCTTCCCCCCTCTTCCAGTCCATTGCTATGGACATCCTCCCCTTTGTCTCTAATGTCATTAACTCCTCTCTTTCCTCTGGCTCTGTCCCCTCCTCCCTCAAATGCGCTCAGGTTGTCCCCCTCCTCAAAAAACCCTCTCTGAATCCTACTGTCATCTCTAACTACCGACCTGTCTCTCTCCTCCCATTCCTCTCCAAAACGTTAGAGCGGGCTGTCTATAATCAACTGTCTGCTCATCTCTCACAGAACGACCTGCTTGATCCGAACCAATCTGGGTTCAGAGCAGGCCACTCCACAGAGACTGCTCTCCTTGCGGTCACAGAGGCTCTTCACGTCGCTAAGTCCCGATCCCTTAGCTCCGTCCTCCTTCTCCTCGACCTGTCGGCGGCGTTCGACACCGTGGACCACCGGATCCTGCTCTCATCTCTCGTCGAGATGGGAATCTCTGGATCTGTGTTGACATGGTTTGAGTCCTACCTGGCTGACCGGTCCTACCAGGTGGCCTGGAGAGGATCCCTCTCCTCTCCCCGCACCCTCTCTACCGGTGTCCCGCAGGGCTCGGTGCTAGGCCCTGTCCTATTTTCTCTGTACACCAAGTCACTTGGTTCTGTTATTTCTGCTCATGGTTTTTCCTATCACTGTTATGCTGATGACACTCAACTGTTTCTCTCCTTCCCTCCATCTGATACCCAGGTCCCGGCACGGATCTCTGCATGCCTGGCTGACATCTCCGCATGGATGTCCACCCATCACCTGAAGCTGAACCTGGGGAAGACAGAGCTGCTCTTCCTCCCAGCGAAGGGCTCCCCGATGATTGATGCATCAATCACCGTGGAAGGCTCCATAGTGTCTCCGTCCCAGTCTGCCAGGAGTCTTGGGGTAACCCTGGACAACCAGCTGTGCTTCTCGAGCCATATTGCAGCGATCACTCGGACCTGCCGTTTCTCCCTCCACAACATCCGGAGGATCCGACCGTTCCTCACCCAAGAGGCCACTCAACTCCTGGTCCAGGCCTTGGTGATCTCACGTCTGGACTACTGCAACTCCTTGCTGGCAGGCCTTCCGGCCTGTGCCATCAAGCCACTGCAACTAGTCCAGAACGCTGCTGCTCGCCTGGTGTTCAACCAGCCGAAGTTCACCCACGTCACCCCTCTACTCTCCTCTCTGCACTGGCTCCCCATCGCAGCACGCATCAGATTCAAGTCACTGGTGCTTGCTTTTCAAGCGGCCAGAGGTACTGCTCCCCCATACCTCCAGTCACTCATCACGCCCTACACCCCGTCCAGACCTCTCCGCTCCGCCTCCACTGGCAGACTGACTGCCCCATCCCTCCGGGCGCCTGGCAGCCGCTCCTCACGGTCTCGCCTCTTCTCTGTCCTGGTCCCTCGATGGTGGAACGACCTCCCGCAATTGGTCAGGACTGCGGAATCACTTCAATCTTCCGCAAGAGACTCAAAACCCACCTCTTCAGACTCCACTACCCCTGATCTCTGTCCATCTAGCTAAATTGTCTTCACCACTGTCTACTTGTTCAACACTATACTCTTTATTTAAAAAAAAAAAAAAAAAAAAAAAAAAATTGTACATTTTGTAAACATTGTAAAATACCTTTTCCTTCCCGGTGTTACAGGTATGGTACGCAGATGCCTGCAATGTCTATTGCTGTATTCCTGCACTGATCTCGTGCGCTAACTGTGATTGCTCCTACCATGTATTGATGCACATCTTGTAAGTCGCTCTGGATAAGAGCGTCTGCTAAATGCTTAAAATGTAAATGTAAAATGTAAATGTGGTGAGAGACGCTAATGCGGGTGGAGGTGAGAGAGTGGTCAGAAATAGGTGGAGGCGGGAGAGCAGTCAGTGCAGTGCAGGTGGAGGTGAGAGAGCAGTCAGTGCAGTGCAGGTGGATGTGATAGGGCAGTCAGTGCAGTGCAGGTGGATGTGATAGGGCAGTCAGTGCAGTGCAGGTGGAGGTAGGAGCGTGGTCAGTACAGGTGGAGGTCAGAGAAAGGTCAGTGCAGTGCAGATGGAGGGTCATGTGAGAGAGCTGTCAAGACCAGGGAAAAGTGGGTTCACCTCAGTTGTATTTTCAACTATGGAAAGAATATGAGAGAAAATGTGTTTTAGCTGTATCCTGAAATGTTCATATACCAAACCTATTTTTGGTCCGAAATGAGCCTTTTTTTACATATTCACATTTTGAAATTGCATCGGCTGTTACTGGTTCATCCAACCTTTTATATATCCGCTGAACATTTGGTCCCGATGAGATTGGATACGTGGGAGTATAATCTATTAAGGCCACATGAAGACCTCAAATCCATCCAAGACGCTGAGATACCCTCACAGTTCTGCTTGAAAACATCTTTCATTTTACCTTTAATTTACAGGAATCATGGTGTGTGTGTGTGTGTGTATGTGTATGTGTGTGTGTGTGTGTGTGTGAGTGAGTGAGTGCGTCGGGGGGTTGATAGACATGTGTAATGTAATGGCGACTCACTTTGCAGACTGGGGTAATTTGGTTGTGAGCCGCCTCCTGTCCCAGACGGGCTGGTCTCACACATCTCTCTGCGCAGAGGAGGCGTAATGCTCATCTTGTTCAGGATATTAGCACCAATCACTACAATGCATGGAGAGCACAGAGTTCAAACAGATCAACACGCTTATATGGAGCATCCACCAGACTCCTCTTCCATAGCCAAGACTGGCGATTCAGACCAGAACGATACCACCAGAACAATTTTTGTTCTTCCAAAACTCACTCAGTCCACTTTGACCAATTTTGAGAAAATCTAAATTTTTGTCATGAGTTGTTTTGCATGAAAAATCCAGTTTTCATACTTAAATCCCTAAGAGGAATAGTCTAAATGTAAAACTGCAAATATCTAACCATTTATCAGAAAAATAATAGCCACCGTGAAAAATATGTTTTTTGTTGTTGCTGGAAAAACACTCTTCAATTAGAAATGAATGGCTTTTATTCATTACGCTCTCCACAAACACTGTAGCTGCAACATGTGCCAATTAGCAGTGCCAATTAGAATGCATATTGCTACAATTGTGCAGGGCATTTCTTTAGTCACGGGATCTTAAATTAATGGGAAAAATGATTGATTTTATGCATTAAAAATAAAACAGAGATGCTCACTCTGTTTTGTCAAAGGCAAAGTAAACACTTTGTCTTCCCTGAAAATCAAGGGGGAAAGTAACGCTCTTGTGTTTATTGAGCATTATTCTGCTGTGGTGCCTCTGTTCAGTTTCTTAACTGAAAACTATGGAAAAGTAACTTGCATTCCTCACAACTACAGCAAGACCTCCTCCTACCTCTGACCTGGCTCACCCTCAGGACCTCCTCCTGTCTGTGCCCTGACTCAGCCTCAGGACCTCCTCCTGTCTGTGCCCTGACTCACCCTCAGGACCTCCTCCTGTCTGTGCCCTGACTCAGCCTCAGGGCCTCCTCCTGTCTGTGCCCTGACTCACCCTCAGGACCTCCTCCTGTCTGTGCCCTGGCTCACCCTCAGGACCTCCTCCTGTCTGTGCCCTGGCTCACCCTCAGGACCTCCTCCTGTCTGTGCCCTGACTCAGCCTCAGGGCCTCCTCCTGTCTGTGCCCTGACTCAGCCTCAGGACCTCCTCCTGTCTGTGCCCTGACTCACCCTCAGGACCTCCTCCTGTCTGTGCCCTGACTCAGCCTCAGGACCTCCTCCTGTCTGTGCCCTGGCTCACTCTCAGGACCTCCTCCTGTCTGTGCCCTGACTCACCCTCAGGACCTCCTCCTGTCTGTGCCCTGATTCAGCCTCAGGACCTCCTCCTGTCTGTGCCCTGACTCAGCCTCAGGACCTCCTCCTGTCTGTGCCCTGGCTCACCCTCAGGACCTCCTCCTGTCTGTGCCCTGACTCAGCCTCAGGACCTCCTCCTGTCTGTGCCCTGACTCAGCCTCAGGACCTCCTCCTGTCTGTGCCCTGGCTCACCCTCAGGACCTCCTCCTGTCTGTGCCCTGACTCACCCTCAGGACCTCCTCCTGTCTGTGCCCTGGCTCACCCTCAGGACCTCCTCCTGTCTGTGCCCTGACTCGGCCTCAGGGAAGCACTCCTACTCATCCCCTAAGAGAGGAGTGCTTTTGGTGTTTGGTGAGAGTTGCACGTCTAAGCTGGATCTCTCAGTTTGTTCCTGAAACAGGTCAGGTCTCTTTCACAGCAACACCGCTTTCCTCTCATCCATCTATAACAGGAGTGACAGACAGGCTAGGCTCTATAGCCAAGTTGTCAGGAGTGCGTGAGCTACCCTGCGCTAACCCTCTCTCTATTCCCCTGTCACAGGTATGTGTGCAATTCATCAAGTGTGGTAACCCACGCAGGACACGCTAACTCTCATTCCCGATCCGCCAGCTGCCCGTGCACTTTGCCTCAGCGGGCCTGTGTCCACACTCTATAATATAATAATAACTCTCTGGTTCTCTGTTTACAGGGTTTCAGCTCTGCCTTCCTCACTGCTGCCCATCCCAAACTCCATCCTCGGTTAGGTCCCTTACCACAAACAAGCAGGCACCCAAAACCCAAACTCAAAGCTACTTAAAACAAAAGAAAAAGAGAATACCCTCATGAAAGGGGAAATAAAAGAAAAACTTGAACTGGCTGGACCGCCAGCAAGCTGCCGACTCCTTCTCCATCTCTCTCTCACCTGACACAGGTGCCTTGCTTTTATTTTGTTCCCGTACCCTCTTACTCTACCCCACTGTCAATCACCACAGGTGCCCTGCATTCAATCATCTCTCACCGGCTCACTGGGTCAGTTACTGCTGCAGGGGTCCTTCAAAGGAAGCGCTGACACCCACAGTGGCTGGACACACTCTGCTTTATTCTGCCAGGGGCGGCATGTGTTCCTATGGTTCCTATGGTTACCGCTGAATTCACCATTTGTGAATTGAGAGATGCACCTCTCCTCTGACCCATGCTGCCTCACCTGTAGTTGTGTGCGGCCTGTGATTTAAAAAATTGTCACTGGCTCGCTGGCGACGCGGGAGGCACCACGGGCAGTACCAAATTGGGGTGAAAAGAATGCAACAAAACTTGTTACAAAAGCCAGGTCTGACTTTTATTGCATCCACCCCAAATTTTTTCTCTGAATTTAGTAGCCAATTATACCCTCTTTTTCATGTCAATTATCCTCTCCCTCATATTTAGAGCTCACTGCCATAGTCCTGAAACTGACAGTGATGCGCAGTACCGCCTCCTCCGAGCTGGAACCCGCCAAGCCGTCACCGTTACTCTGGTATACACACAGCACTCCTATACGCAGCAAGCTCGTATCGGCTTTCCTCCCCCACCCTGGGGCGGACAGCCAATTGCCGCCCCGTAGTGGCACTCCTGGCCAGAGCCAAAACTGGTGCGACTTGGTGGAATCGAACCCCGGTCGCAGTGGACAGCATCGGACGTTCTACCGCTATACCACCCGGGAGGCCTGCGTCCGTCTCCTCTTTTAAACAGAAGATTTAAAAGTGGCAAAGAAAGCATAAGGAAACTAATGGGACAATCAATAAAAGGGATAAAGTGGACCACACAGACACTTGGGGTGTCCAAGTCTATGTTTAATGCAATGCTGGATATTATCTAGTCTGTAGGTAAATGATAAGCCTAGATGGGGTAAATGGCCTGTTTTCATCATCAAACATTCTTATGTTCTAATATACCCCTTATCTTTACTTACACCCCCAAGGGAAAGTATCTGCAATGTTCTCTTCCTTTCAGATCAAGAGTCAGGAGCTCCAATCAGAGGAGGAATCACTGCAGGCCACGGGGCTGTTACTAGGCAACCCACGCCATGGTGACAGAGAAGTCTAGGAAATGATTTTTTTTCTTTAAAATATCGAAATGATCAAAGGTGGGTGAGAATAAAATGTAATCAAAAGTACACTGCCTTCCCTTCAGCATTGGCTTTGCAGTGCAGTTATATAAAGTGAACCAGGTAATTACGTTAGGGATGCTAAACTTGAATTTCATTGTGAATCACACAGATCGTATAGGTTGCAAAGATTGATCGGATCTATATTTTAGTCCTTTCCTCCCCCCAAGTTCTCAGCTGTACCCCCCCCTGCCCCCACATATAAATGTACCATGCGCGTATGCATCAGTGCCCCCACAAAAATGTTGTCTGGTCCCCCGAATGAAACATGGAGCCAGGCCTGCTCCATAGACACTGTTGTACATTACGTGAAAGACACTCAATTCAACTTCAAAACACTGAAAGCAACTCGAAAAATGTTCACAAAAAAAAGACAGAGAGACCAGCTGATGGACAGACAGTCGGATGGAGACAGACATGCACTGCTCTGTGCTTCCAAGAGGCTTAATATGGATCTGTCTCCAGCTGAGTTGCACCAAAAACGCTGCCCCCTGTCTGTAGGGGCAACGACCCCGTGACTGAGATAATGTAGGAAGCCTGCCTGTTTCAATAATGATCAGCGATGGCAGGAGACGCTGTCCCCCTCTATACACCCCCCCCATGCTGGAACAGAGGGACGCTGTTCCCTCCCGTACACCCACCCCCGCTCCCCTCCATGTGATGGAACAGAGAGATGCTGTTCCCTCCCGTACACCCACCCCCCCTCCCCTCCATGTGATGGAACAGAGAGACGCTGTTCCCTCCCGTACACCCACCCCCCCCCTCCATGTGACGGAACAGAGAGATGCTGTTCCTCCCGTAAACACCCTCCGTGTGTGTTGAAACACTCCATCACTGTGTTGGAGTTTACAAACTCACATTAACGAAGAGAGGGAGCCCAGCGGGAGACGGAGACTCTCGTAAGATAACCAGTGATGGATCAGATAAGCAGCCACAGCGTATTTGTTTCAATCTCAGCCGAGAGAAGGCCTATGTGTACGCGTGTAATACCTATGTGTGTAAAGTCAAGCAGCCGGAAGGGAAATTATGTGAAGTGTGACACTTATGAAGGAGTGTGATTTGGACAAACTACATCTGATGGAGAGCAAGAGGGAGAGAGAAACAAACACAGCGAGAAGGAGAGAAAAGAGGAGGAGTAGAAGAGGGGACAATGAGAGAGACAAAAACATATATGAAGCGAGAGTAAAAGAGGGGTAGAGAGAGAGAGAGAGAATGAAAGAGAGAGAGAGTTCCCACCTGCAGTTTGTGTTTGTTTTCTCTGTCTCTGTTCCCCTCTGTCATCTCTTAATTGAAAAGCGGGGCATGTTTAGCAGAGCACAGAGCAGCGCATAGTGCAGCCGCTCATTTCTGAAGAAAGGGAGGAGATTCTGTTTAAACACACAGAGCAGACAGCACTAGGAGCTTTTTCACAAACATCATAAACACATTACCCCCCCCCCCCCGGAACAAATGACAGTCTTCACAGCTCTCCACCTCCCACCCTAATCCACCCCCTCAGACACAGATCTGAGATCAGCTGAGAGGAAAACCGAAACGCACTACTTCCTAATCTTTTAGGCTCAGCGTGGGTGAGCAAATTAAATCATAGGAACATGAGCCTGTTAAAGGACAAGAATAGGCCATTCAGCCCATTTGGCTCCTCATATTGCCTGCTGTCTGTGTGAAGCCTTGTAATGAGCACCAGAAGGGGCGTTCTGCTGCAAAAAGTGTGCTTTGGGTACGGAACGTGTAGAGAGTGTGTAGTGGGTATGTCGCGGATGTATAACGAGTGTGTAATGAGTGTACGGTGGTCATGTAATGAGTGAGTAGCGGGTGAGTAGTGAGTGTGTGGCAGGTTTGTAATCGGTGTGTAGTGGGTTTGTAGAGGGTGTGTGGTGGCTGAGCAGTGGGTATGTGGTGGGTGTGTGGTGGTGTGTTGCAGAATGTTCAGGCTGGTCTGTCCAAGCAGGATGATGTCCAGAAGGGGCTATAGAAGAACAGGACAGGGGGGACAGGGTGAATGACTTTTATACTTTATTAAAGTAAGACGTGGCTTAAACGTTCTCTCACTCCAGGCACAGAGACAGCGTCTCATTCTGTTTTTATCTCTCTACCCACCTTCTTCTCTTGCTCTTCCTTTTCACTAATACACTTTGACAGATTAAGAAAAGAGCATGCATTTATGTGAGGTGTCTTACTTGTACTGGTGTTCCTCAGGTTGTGGCAGGCAGGTACATGTTGTGCTGCTAATATATGCGTATATATGCGTTATATATTTTCACTGTGCTCAGGTAACATCTTCTTGCAAAGGCAAACATCATGCTCAGGTAACATCGTGATCAGTACCGTTGTGCTCAGGTACTCTGAACCAGTGGATGCTTTTGCAGAAATCTAAATGCAGGGCCCCTAAATGTTGGGTGTCTTTTTCCTGTATCCAAAACCGTGTTCTGTTACCAGACCATACTTTTCACTGCAGTGCGGTTTGCTGAGTGGCTGATCAGAACATTTCAAAAGAGATTCTCATTGTAATGATGTTGATAAAATGCTCTGTGTGATTTTCCCCTAAGTCATTCATTAGCAGGTTTCAGCCTCCTGTTGAGTTCACGTCTGGGTCTAAATATGCGAGACGTGAACGTACATCCCTGGCACTTGGTGCTGCCTTGACTGTGATATTTCTCACCCTGAGATCTGGAGGTTTTATAACTGCCGAATGCCTCCTCCCTGGACTATTACTCACACAAACACCTGCAAAACCCTGTGCGCTGTTATAGAAGATAGAAGCTATCAGTCCTTGACTCCGGATGTCAGGGAAAGTTTTTTTTCTCCCTATCTCGCTCTTCCTCCCCACCTCTCTCTCTCCCCTCTCTCTATCTCTCTCCTCCCCCATTCAATTTTCAATTGTAATGCTTTTTTGCATGCCATATTTTAAAGATACATATTGCCAAAGCATAGCAGTTAAAAGAGAAAAAATTAATAATAATAAAACATTAAATAAATAATAACTTGTGAAATATCATATAGCTGTGAACAAACACAAGCATAACAATGAACATACACAGGGGTCACTGGCTTCTCTCTGGCCGTGGCGGGTAGTTGCATATTGTCCGGCCATATTTATACGTGTTGTCATGGCAACCCAGTTTTGCAGATAATCAGGCCTTTTAATCTTTGTTATTATTCTTACACACTGTTCACTCAATTCACCTCAAACACCAGCCTTCTCACAGAAACTTCCCAATACAAACTCATGCACAAACACAGCCTTCTTATAGAAATGTCCCAACACAAACTCTCACACAAACACAAGCACGGTGTGGAACACTCCCAATAAATCAACAGGTCATTTTTGGCTTGTTAAAGCAAAATAGATTAAAGAAATGTCTGCATTTATTTTACATGATAGGATATTTAATCCAATACATGTTAAAGGCTGATTAGCAGTCAGCATTAAGGGAAATGCGGCATGAAGTCCACTCTCCCTGAGTGAACCGAACAGCATTATTGTAAACGAGGATGACTGCTGCCTCTGTGAAGATAGCCATTCCTCTCTACCTTTAATCTGAAAGCAGGGTGGCACGATGCCTTTCCTTGGCACGTAATCGTTACACTGCAGTCTCTGATCTGAGGCTTGTTTACTTCTCCGCAGGCATCGATGGGGATACTCTAAAATTCATTACCACACAAACATCGGGGGAGCAGAATTATGGCAGAATTACACCTGCCTAGAGTAATGGAGGCCTTGATAAAAATATATGACTTATTTCTCTATAAAAGGTCACAACTTAGATTTGTATCTCAGGGTCAAATTAATAGCAAAGTGGGAAAAAAAACATGGTGTATGAAAGCATTCTGGATATTGTTTGTGTTTGCGTATTTTATTGTGTCTGTTTATGTATGATATTGTGCATTTTTTGTACATGCTATTTTTTATGTGTGTAAATATTGTGCATGTTTGTGTATGATATTGAGTGTGTGTTTGTTATTGTGTACGTGTGCTTTTTGGGAGTGAGAAACGTACTTCCCATACTGGCACCTCTTCAACATATCACCATTGTTAGGCTGGTTATCCTTGATTGGGTGTGGATGGTTTGGAACTCCCTCATGGCTGTGTGGTGTTCTCTATCCCTCTCCTAGTAGATATGTTGGTTGCATCTGTTGGGGCTAAATGTCTGTATATTTCCTATGCTTGTGCTTCTCTATCCTCACACAATGGTACAGGAAATTTGCACTGTTTTTTTCTGACTCATCATGTTCTCTTCTCTGTCTGTCTCTGACTCAGCCAGCCCAGCGTCTCCTTTGGACTGATACGGTCTTTTTTGGACACATCGTGTGCCGGCCAGAAGAGGATAGGCTCCATCCTTTAGTCTGGTTTCTCCCAAGGTTTCTGTCACGGTTAACTTAGGCTTGTTTTTTTGGGGGGGGGGTCTAGGCCTGGATGACTTTTGTTAAGTGTTTTGTGACAATGTATTTGTAAAAAGCACTATACATACAGTATACATTTTATTTGATTTATGTAACTGTGTGTTATGTATGATATTGTGTGTATTTAAGTATATTTAGCATTTTTAATACATGCTATTTCGTGTGTGTGTGTGTGTGTGTGTGTGTGTGTGTGTGTGTGTGTGTGTGTGTGTGTGTGTGTGTGTGTGTGTGTGTGTGTGTGTGTGTTATTGTATGTTTGTATAAGGTATCATGTGTTTGTGTATGATATTGTGTGTATTTGTGCATAATATTTTGTTAGAGTTTAGTGATCTGAGGTAACCCAAGAGCAAACCCTGAAGTGCTCAATGTACACCGTCAATCCACACACTCAATCCAAACCCCCAGAGTTTCAACTCAGAGGGGCAAGGTTTTCTGTTTTCTGTGTATGATATTGATATAGCGGTTATTTGTCTGAGGTAACCCAAGGGCTAAACTGGGCCTGGAACTCTGTATTCACACTCTCAATGTACACTCTCAATCCACACTCAGAAAAGGGCCATGGCTCTCCAGCTCTTTGCTGCATTCGTTTCTTCCCAGCGTGTCCCCAGCGATGACTCACGAGGCTTGCACGGCTGTCCTAAATTCAGGAGAAAAGGAATGTAAAGAGTTTAAAACAGCCTCTCTAAGCTTGAGGTGTGGAGGCTCTGCCACTTCCACATCAATTAAACGCCATGATCATTAATGCACTAATGCATTGCCAAACCCACAGACTGCAGCTCAGAAAAGCACTCATCTCAAACTATTCATTTAACAAAGATCAGTATAATTGAATTACGAGGAGTGATGTTGAGCAGTCAGTGATATTAATGAGGGGGATTTGTGCTCTGGGTGGAAACGCCCCGATGGCTGCTCTGTGGGGGATGTCGGGGGGGGGGACTGTCAATCAGACAGATTAGAGATAAATGACACCCTGGCATCCACTATGGGGGGCGCAATGCTCTGTTCCAAGACCTCTTCCTGACTCTACAAGCCTCGGTATAGTTAAGACGAAATCGAATGTGTTCACATAGGCTGTCGAACTGCTGTCGAATACGCGTTGTGACCAAATGTCAGTATACTTGCTGTGACTTGGGGTCTGTTCGTTTAATGACACTCCACGCCAGATGGGGAGCTTGCTAGTCACTAGACTAAATCAAAACAAAGAACCGGAAATATAAATACCAACGATAGTGAAATCCAAAACTGCAAAATGTCAAACATCGGACTGGGTGAATGGCCAAATTTGATAACTTTTGTCATTAGCAATTTTGTTTTGATGATAACTTTGAACTGTTAGCAAATAGATACAAAAGAGGTGCATTTTTCAAGTTGCCAACATTTTTGCTTGTCAACAGAAGCAAAGTAGAGTAACAGCTGGACACGATGATATAAACCGGAAACATGCGGCCCAAATGACATACGTAAAAAATGCAACCAATCACGTGACATTGTTGACCAATTGCAGGCGATGGTGTATTGGGAGGCAGTGAATGAGGCTGTGCAAAATTTCGCCTCCCAGCCTGCACACACTGTGGTGAAAAACCACATGCGGTGCTTTGTTTTGGTCGCAAACCAGCCATCTTGCCTGTGCGAACACGCCAAATTCTGCGTATTTCATTTTAAATATACAGAGGCCTTAACACTCCGCCATCTCGTATCTCCTGTGCGGTTATAACATAAAATTGAATGTTGCAGACGCAGTGAACTTACCCTGTGCAACCTTGCTGTCAATCTTTCCCAAATTAAATATCCACAAAATAAAATTACATCAGAGTGGGTAATTTAATACATACAAAATATAATGGAAATAACATGACAAAAACGATTATAAATGAATAGCAGGCTCCACCCAGCCCTTTTGAATTGATTTCTTAGAGGACGTTAAGCCTCTAAGCCTTGATTCTGTAAGATTTTGTATTTGGATAAGAGTTTTAATGGATTTGGAATGGATTTGGGTAGAGTTGGGTAGGGATTTTGGGTAGAGTTAGAGTGGATTTGTGCACAGTGCCGTTTATCATGTACAGTGTGGTTTATGTACAGTACATTGTGTATTATCATGTACAGTGTGGTTTATGTACAGTACATTGTGTATTATCATGTACAGTGGGGTTTATCACACACATGGTGGTTTATCATGCACATGGTGATTTATGGTATGTGAAATGCCATGAGAGACAGTGACTATTTTAACCAACAGAGTTTAAATACATTTTCCAAATGACCCCTAGTTTGTATTAGGAAGTAATGGTCTTTTATATGGAATATAATATGGGATATATGGAATAGAATCTCTACACAGAACTTCCTCAAAGGATTTCATAGTGGGAAACACAGTTTTTTATTATATGTTTAGATTTTTAAAACCAATAATTATTTTTTGCAAAATGCCAAGGTTGTGACCTAGGGGATGTAGAGTCATATGTGAAGCTGTGAAGTGGTTGCAAATGAGCTACGGCATTTATACACACCATTAACAGCGACTAATACCTGGGCTATGGAGATAAGTCTGTGAGTGAATTCTGCATTTACATTTTTTAATGGAGGCATAATTGAGAAATATGGAGAACACAGTCAACTTAAATGTGTTAAACTGTGTATTGATCCATAAAAATGCTAATATGAACCTCACTGAGAGAATATTCTAATTTTATGACGTTTTTTCTAATTGGCCCATTTGCTCCAGGCCCAGGAATGACAGAGACGGCAATATGACAGCGGGGCACAATGGCGAATATTTCAACCGGTAGATAAGGTCCTTGTATTGCTCCCTTTTGAAAAAGTGGCAAGGACCCTTTGAGGTCACGTGGCGAGTGGGGGATGTAGATTATGAAGTTGTTCATTCTGACAGAGCAGGGTCACCACCTGAACTTGCTAAAACTGTGGAGGGTGGCAGACCCTGTCTCGCTCGCCATGGGTATAATACATGATGAGCTGGGGCCGGAAGCACAAAATGAAATCACAGTACTGAAAATGAAAATTAAAGAGACTCTGTGTGGCGGCCCATTGCTAATCAGCCCTGATTTCTCCCTGCGTTTTATTCTACAGGCTGACACCTCGGATAGGGGGGTTGGGTACGGTCCTGTCCCAGGAGCTGGAGGGGGAGGACCAGTGCTTTACATCAGCCGGAAGCTCTCTCCGAGAGAGGCCCACTACAGCACAGTGGAGAAGGAGTGCTTAGCGATCAAGAGGGCCACTCTCACCCTCCGGTACTACTTCCTGGGCAAGCCCTTTACCCTGTATTCCGACCACGCGCCCCCCCAGTGGCTCCACCGAATGAAGGACACCAACTCCAGCATCACCCGGTGGTATCTGGCTTTGCAGCCGTTTTGTTTTCTGGTGGTCCATCGGCCGAGGTCCGCGAATGGTTGCGTGGATTTCCTCTCCAGGGAGGGGGGGTGTCTGCCTAGTCGAATGGGTCCTGGCTGCATTCTGGTGATGGAAGGGTGTGGAAGGCATCGGTCTGAACAGGGGAATCTATAGTTGTGGTTCTGTTGTTCTGGCTCTGTAGTCATGGTTCTATAGTTCTGGAGCTGTGTTTCTGTCATTGTTGTCCTATATTGCTGGTTC
This sequence comes from Aldrovandia affinis, assembly GCA_029706075.1. NCBI lineage: Eukaryota > Metazoa > Chordata > Actinopteri > Notacanthiformes > Halosauridae > Aldrovandia > Aldrovandia affinis. The sequence goes on along the minus strand of JAINUG010000045.1, from coordinate 576,260 downwards.
TGTAGTGATGGCATTTTTACATTTACATTTTAGGCATTTAACAGACACTCTTATCCAGAGCGACTTACACAGTTTACATTTCTTTACATACAATCCATTTATACAGCTGGATATTTTTACTGAAGCAATTCAGGTTAAGTACCTTGCTCAAGGGTACAACAGCAGTGCCCCACCTGGGAATTGAACCTGCAACCTCTGAGTTACAAGCCCAGTTCCCTAACCATTACACTACACTGCCAGCCTCTGATGGCAGAGATGATCTTTATTTGTCTTACCATATTAGCCAACTAAATGTGTGGGGACATGTTGCTGTGGTGACGGTGAGGGATGGCGTTTGAAGAATGGCCTCAGCACCTCTCTCTATGAGCTTAGAGGGGCCTGAGACACCAGCTGCTGTACACTCCCAGCCCATTTGGCTCATCTCTGCCTGCCTAGTGACAACCGCGCCCCAAACTGAGATAATGTATGCACAAAACAAAGGCTGAGCAATCAAAATCAGTAGTCAATTCGCCCGCTCAATCAGCTTGAAGAAGGCCTTTCTCATCAGATGTAAGAGGACAAATTCCAATCCTCCCTGCTTCTGAAGTTTCCTCTAAAGCAGGAGAAGTGCTGAGCCATGTTTGAGCGTGAGGCTAACACGAGTCCCGTGAGCCTGCAGTAAGTCACTGAGGGTGAGCGGGGCCTGCCCCTCATCAGTCACGGTCACTACGGCGATGTCAGGGGTTAATAGGCACTTACAGCATGACAGCCATCATAATTCACCATTCTCCACTTCCCCCCTCTGGGGACTGCCCTGCCCCCTGAAGCACTCAAAGAATCACATTGTGAACAATCAGCACAACCATCATGGCGTATTCATCCATTTTACTTGTTGTATGTCTAAAGAGACAGCTGGGAGGGACAGCAAACCTTAAACCTCAACTCCGTGAAGTGAAATGGGAAGGAATTGTCCGTTATTTTTTACCCATATTGCTTCCAGGTTTTGTATGTTTTATCATTTAATGGTATACAATACTCCTTTGGCTTTCTTACATTCGCTGACAGGTTCAGGCTCGCTCAAGCATTCATTTGTCTGCCCAGAGTGTTCCAAAGGGTGAAGCTGTATCTGTTTCTCTGAGACCTGGCCTTTTCCTGGAAAATCGTTGTTTTAGTAAAACCTTTTAGAACTTTTTTTAAACCGCATGTTTACTTTTCAAAACTGGCTATAACTTCTAGATGGTACATTGAATATACATGAAACTTTGCATGTTTGGAGAGGTTAGTGAGAACTGTGTGCCATGCACATGTTCTGATTTTCCCCATGGTGGCGCTATAGCAAACAACTGAAAATCACACGTTTTTATAATTATAATAATAATATAATAAACTTTATTTATATAGCACCTTTCATACAAAATTGCAGCCCAAAGTGCTTTATAGCATAAATCTCTTGACCCATTTGACCTAGTGTCACAAAATGATACATTTTGAAAAACACTTCAAAATCTTATTTTATTTAAGCCCAAATGGCCGGAAATGTTGTGCATAGAGTCTTTGTTCTAGTCCTTTAGTAAACTGTGAAGGAAAGGTTTCGTGAAAAACATGGTTGCTACAAGCTACATTTACAAATAAATATGCAAATGATGAAATCTCCTCCAAAGTTGTGTCAGCTATTCTGATCTGATGTTCCAGATTAGTTTTGGGCTAAACATAAATTATCACAACTTTCTTCAGGCATTTTTTTTCAAACTGTCAGTTTCTATCATTTGGTATGTGAAAGTTTAGTGCAGTGGTTCTCAATCCTGGTCCTGGAGAGCTGCAGGGTATGCTGGTTTTTGTTTTCACCTTAAAATCAGCAACCAATTTTGACACAAGAAACCATGTGAAGTTGGATGGATTCTGTTAGATACTTGGCTTGGATTTGAAGTCATGGCGATGTGAGAAATAAGACATCTGGCTTCTAATCTTGCAGAAACATTATTATAAGAAGATGGAATTTAGGTCATATTAAAGAGTTTTTTAGACGCAAGAATGTCAACTCCATGGTGGACATGGTGACAGAGTGCTTAAATATCCATCCATCCATCCATCCATTGTCTAAGCCGCTTATACCTGGTCAGGGTCGCGGGGGGGTGCTGGAGCCTATCCCAGCATGCGTTCCGGGCGAGAGGCAGGAATACACCCCGGACAGGTCGCCAATCCATCACAGGGCACACACACCATTCACTTACACACTCATACCTACGGGCAATTTAGACTCTCCAATTAGCCTAACGTGCATGTCTTTGGACTGTGGGAGGAAACCGGAGTACCCGGAGGAAACCCACGCGGACACGGGGAGAACATGCAAACTCCGCACAGAAAGGCCCCCGGCCTGGATTCGAACCCGAGACCTTCTTGCTGTGAGGCGACAGTGCTATCCACTGCACCACCGTGCCGCCTGTGCTTAAATATATCTACACCAAATTGTATGCACATGTGGTATACAGTAGACTGCGTTTTTATTCATACCCATGACAAAAATGAACAAAAGAGATTGTATAAAATAAGTATATAAGTTCATCTAAAAAATGTCCAAAAAATTCAGAAAATTCCAAACCTACATTATTAATACAATTGTTCAGAAAAACATATTTTGTTTTATTAATAATATTTTTTCCCAGAAAACATCTGGATCAAAATTATTCATACCCCTAACTATTCTTTTAAATGTAATCCAACAAAAACAAATCTTCCTAAATATACAACTTATTTGAAGTTCATTGGAAGGTTATGGAACTATACAGTGGCCTACATTGGTTTCATGTTTCCCTAGGGCATAAAAAGGAGGGAACACACGTTTGAAATACTGTGGTCAGCCATCATCATCGTGAAAGGCAAAGAACTCCCTGAAAGCATCAGACAAAGGGTTATTGATCTCTACAGATCAGGAGATGGCTACAAAATGTTAAAGATACCACTTTCCACTGTTGTGTCAATTATTAGGAAGTTTAAGGCTACTGGAACAGTGGCTAACCTGCCAGGTAGAGGACGTAAGTCTATCTTGCCCCCACGTGTAGTGAGATGAATGGTTCGAGAGGCAAAAATAAGTCCAAGGGACACAGTCCAAGATCTCCAAAACAACCATGAACTCCAGCATGTACTAAAACATTTTGTCCAAAACCTTGTTCCCTCTGCCAGGAAGCTACACCTTGGCAGCAGATGGACCTTCCAACAAGACAACAATCCCAAACGTACGTCCAAAAAAACAGGAAATGGTCGACAGAGCACAAGATCAATGTCCTGACGTGGCCATCGCAGTCTCCAGACCTGAATCCAACTGAACATTTGTGGTTTGAACTCAAAAAAGGAGCCTACTGTACATGTTGGGGATGAATTGTATCTAATCATTTACTCCTGGCTGATGTATAAATTGTCATAATAAAAAGTACAGTAAGTACAATATGAATACCATACTGTGTATAGCATGAATATATTCTCAAATATTTCATAGGTTTTGGGTCTTAATGGTACACTTGTGCACTTATTGCAAAGTTATAAGGCTTTATTCAAGAGTAGTGCAAAACAGGCGGACATAGCTTTTTTAAGTACTTGGTGGCATATTTCTTACTCATTATACAGCGATGAGAATGAAAGCGCTCATGGCAGGACCAATCACAGCCCATCTTCCTGTTCCTCCATTTGATGTGAAACACTGAGGGATGCAGTTGGTGATGAGTGTGAGCAGCTGACAGTGCTGATCTGCAAGAGTACCTACCTCGGGCACCTGCATGACTTCATTACAGAATGAAAGTGCAGCCAGTCAGCCACACAGGTTCACAGCTTTGACTTCTCCCAGAGCAAACTGCCCACACCTGTAAACGTCTCATCTGAAATGTGCCTGCTATCTGACCCAGAGGGGAATGGCGCATATATAACCACCTGCATCTCACACAACAGGAGGAACACAAAGAGGTAACAGAGATGTGCATAAGGAGCTGTTTATACCAGGCACCAGAGACCAGCTAATGTGCTCAACTGCCTCTGCAGTCTTCACAAACAGGGTGAATGTACTCCACACCGAATAGGTACCACACCCGTACCACACCTGCCATACTACATCTGTAATACCACACCTGTAATACTAAAGACAGACATTGTCTGAGTTGGTAAAGATTGCAATTTGTGGTGCCCTCCATCACAAAAAAGAAAATTCAAAAATGAAAAAGGGAAAAACTGTATCTCTATCTGTCTGTTGTGAGAATCTCTGCCTTGCGGCCTTCTCTCTCTCTGGTCTCTTTGCTGCTGCTCTGTCTCCTCTCTCTCATCTCAGTGCTGCTACAGATACGCTATGTCTTCTCTCTAGTCTCAGCATTAAAATAAGGGCCTCAGGGTCTCACAGCTTAATGGTGCCCTTGTAGTGGCTTTGACACCTGCGATAAAACACTCTTTAATTTCCCATGGCTCTGCCCTCTGTGTGTTCTTCACTGGCAGGGCTCCTTCAGGATCTAGGGGGACAGTCCCCACTCTAATCATTGTTTTCTGTGAAGGAAGGGAGAAATATAACCAAAGCTCAGGGTGGCATAAGGTGCTACTATGTTAAAATAGAATGAAACTATGAAATGTCCTGCCATTTTAATTAATGTTTTAAAATGATTTTTCTTCCTAATAATAATAACAATATTAATACTACTACCACTACTATGACTACTACTACTACTAATAATAATAATGCTTCTTCATTAATAAAGTTTGCTGTCAGAAAGATTGGTTTTAAGTAGGTCCTCTTTTGTAAGAGCTGCAGTCCCACACTGCAGATGTCATACAGGACTGTGGTCACATGACTATCATTACAGGGACTGGGTAATGGTTTGACTGAGGGTGATGTGTTTACTGCCACATGAGTCTCACAACATCTCACAATGTCAGTCATGTGATAGGATCGCCATGGCAGTGTTATTTACAATATATGAGCTGTGTGCACCTGTGAACCCAGGAAATTCTGTTTATCTTTAATACAAATGAGTCCCTGTCCCAGGCAGGAAGTTAAAGGACACGGAGAACAACAAAAGGGGAAAGTTAATTAACTTAACTTACTACTCTACTAATGAGCACACTACGAGGCTGCATTAAATCCCTGCTCACAGACTGTGGCCATGACAAATGTGTCATTTTAGGTGACCTTGTTCAAACATCTCTCTCTCTCTCCCTCTCTCTCTCTCTCTCACACACACTCTCTTTCTCTTTCTCTCTCTCTCTCTCTCTCTTTCTCTCTCTCTCACACACACACACACACACTCTCTCACACACACACACTCACACTCTCTCTCTCTCTCTCTCTCTCTCTCTCTCTCTCTCTCTCTCTCTCTCTCTCTCTCTTTCTCTCTCTCTCTCACACACACACACACACACACACAGCTGAGACAGAAAACAGTGCCTGTGGTGGACAGCATTGATATTGTAATGATGTGGTGATATTGATACGATATGTAATAGGTCTGCCTTGCTCCCTTATGTTCTTGTATAGAGCTGCTAAAGCTGGCTCAGTGACTGCAGTACTACATGCCATATCATTGCACATCAATATCTCTGCTTGATGGTCTCAGTTTTGCAACTTTGACTCCAATTACTGACCTGGAGTCCATTCCCTTCGGCAGTGGGAGGATAAATGGTTTGTAATTAAACTGATCATATTTCAGCATGACCGTCATATAGGTCAAGTTAATAACCAAAAGTGGCACTGGTCTCAAACAGGGTTTAACATATTAATATTATTCAATATGTAAACCCTGGGGGTAAAAATGGTTTTCTGTGGATATTCTTAGGAAAACTGGCTTTAAACTGCACGTTTGAAGAGAGCCAATTACTCAGTCGGCAAATGTGCTCTGAAATGGATATTAGTTGGGTAAAAGGACCGGAAATTTACATGTGGAGATGATGATGTGTGAGATTTAATGGAGGTGTAGAGATAAATGCTTGTCTCCTTGCTTTCTGCCAACAACACTTGTTGCTGTAGCATTGCATTTAAAAAAATGAATCAAGTCAATATTCACCTTTATTTCATTCTCAAAATGTGAATGTGTGACCAGAAAAAACAGAAGTTAGCCTGTGTTATTTTGCTGTAGTCATTTGGTGTGATGGTTATTTGACAATTGACTCCCATTACGTTTGCCGTTTGGATGCTTATGACCCACACGGAACTCAGACATAAATGCAAAAGTATCAACAACGCTGTGGATGGATTGACAAGACAAATAATAAGTATAGTACATCATGACATTATGGATTTTGATTTGAGTGCCCCATTAATTAAGTAATTCATTTTGTTGTGTCATGTATGGTTGTTGTTGTTGTTGTTGTTTTCAGTCATTATATGCATTGATTTTCAACTGTAGCAATGTAATTTTATTATTTTATTGATTGGTTTAACTATCACTGCTCATTAAGGGACTGGTGTTGGAAATGAGCTTCAGCTATATACACATGTACAGTGCATCAGGCACTGCTTCTGCAGCTGTCAATGTTCTCTGTGCTTGTCCCTTACAAATAAACCAATGCATAAATAAATAAGTAAGGGTTAACTACATTTCATTGATGCACTTGTGTTGCTCCGCATAGGGTGACCAGTTTTTTACTGCATTTTGACTTGTTGTCCCGCAATGACGGATGTTGTCCCGAATAGAAAATATATCCGTTATGTTATTATTTTATTAATTAATATCTGTTATCTCTGCTCAACAATATCATTGACCAGTGTTTCAGAATGATATCATTGTTACTATTACTGCATTTACTGTAAAATAAAGTATTTTCTTTCACGGATATGGACATCAGCATTCGCTTCATTATTCCTTGTCCTAAGGTCCCTCCTCTCTCGTGTAATCACATCCAACCTCTGCAATCACTCTGGGCATTGTCCCATGATACATCGGCCAATTATGTAGCCTACATTTTATTGTAGTGAACGTTTAATATTTAACATAATATAAACAAGTGCGCATACATACATACATATATTTATTTAAAAACATGCATCTTACACAATTACATAGGTGTAGAGATAGTCTCTCTCATTCATGTGCATTGAACCACTCCTTACAAGTGCAAAGCTCAAATACTTTGAACTGCCTAGTTGAATATGGATTCTAGAACAATTTGCCTTAGATTCAGGTGAAATACAGAACATCCATGAAACAGTGTTGTTTTGGGGTTATTTATTGCATGTCTGGACTATTCCACTAATAACGCCACTAAACTAACATATAACACCTTGGGTTTGAGTTAAGAGGTGGTTTGGATGGACAAAACGCAAACGAATTGCCACACGCACAACTTGCACATCTCCTTATAGTTTTATTGACACACCCCCCGTTGCACTACCCAACCCATGTTGACGCAAACACCTTTATTGCCGACCACAAAACTACCAAACTGGGCAGAGGCGAGAAATATTCCATTTGCGATGGCCGAAACTAGCAATTATACTACCGTCAAGGTGCGTTTGTGCTACCATCCTCTCCAAACAGAGTGTCTCTAGATCTCTAGTGCTCCCCAAACAGTGTCTCTAGACCTGTGAAGTGTGAAATGTAGAGAGCATGAATCGCTGATGCTCACAACAGAAAAGCCTGTTTCTATTAGTCATAATATGTGAAAAAGGCCTTGCTGCAGCTCAGCTACTTAACACCCATACACTACCTGTTCTTAGTAAACACTTGTGTGTAATTAATTTCCTCTTCTTACATATTGAGAGCTGGAAGGTTAAACTTTTGTCGTGCAATTACTTTCTTCCAAAGGACTTGGTGATTAATGCTGTAATAGCGTTTAAATCAGACTCATTCTGACTACAGTGGACTCTTGACCTTCAACTCTGCAGATAGCTGGAACAGGGCGTTCGAGCAAGAGAGATCACACTAACAGACCAGGCTAAACCAGGCATGGGGTAGAAAGTGCTGTCAGTGCTGATCAGTGGCTCAGTGGAAACTGATGAGGGGTGGTTTCAGCGCTAATGAATAGCAATGTCAGTGTTTAATGCGCTGATGTGAGTGTGTCAGTGCTTAATGTGAGTCAGTGTTTCATTTGAGTGTATCAGGGTGTAATGTGTGTCTGTGTTTAATGTGTGTCTGAGTTTAACGTGAGTGTGTTAGTGTTTAAGGTGAGTGTGTCATGGTTTAATGGTAACACACATGTTACTCTGTAAGAACAGAATGTGCCACACCCACTGACACACCCACCCACATATGTGCCACGCCCACACAGTGACCCACAGGCTGGGCAGGGGTCCTGGGTAATTAAAAGTGCTCTGTTCACGGCAGCTCTGTAATTAAACCTGTTTGCACTAAGGAACCTCTTCACCGTAGCACTGTAAATAAAATGGTTTGCCATAAGGGCTCTGCTCACCGTAGCTCTGTGATTGAACTTGTTTGAACTAAGGGCTCCGTTCACCGTAGCTTTACAATTCAACCCGTTTGCACTGAGGGACCTTGTTCACTGTAGCCCTGTAATTAAACCTGTTTCCTCAAAGGGCTCTGCTCACGGTAGCTCTGTCACCGAACAGTTTTGCACTAATGGCTCTGTTCACCATCGCCCTGCCATTAAGCCCTTTTGCACTAAAGGCTCTCGTCACCATACAGTAGCTCTGTAATGAAACAGTTCTGCACTAAGGGCTCTGTTAACCGTAGCTCGGTGGATAAAATTGTTTGCACTAAGGGCCCCGCTCACACCAGCTCTGTAATTAAACCCGCGCGCACTAAAGGACATGTTTGCCATAGCTCTGATATTAAACCTGTTTGCATTAAGGCCTCTGTTCACTGTAGCTATGTTATTAAACTCCATCATTACTGTGTGATCTCTGTGGCACTCTGCGATTCCCATACAGCTAAACAATAAACATGGAGCTTAACCTGCTTTGTTTTACCCACAATCCCATTAGCAGTGCGAAGTAATTATTTACCCAGGTCTGCATAGCCTGCAGGGCCACGGGGACAACCCAAAACGTGTGTCAAACACGATCCCCGCATTTAAAAGCATGCACAGCTTCTGAGTAGCCGGGATGAAAAATGTTGATGTTGCTCGCGCATACATTCTGGTAACGCTCAAATTTAATGAATCATTTTGTGTTGGGGCTATAAATCCTGCTGTCTGAAGAGAATCTAAGAATGGGATGATGATTACAAGCACAGAGCTGCTCATGTTTAACTTTCAATTTGAGTCTTCCAAAACACTCAAGATTCAGTAGAGGAAAATCCAGACAATCTCAGTTTATTCCCAGTTTATTAACAGCTGTTGCTTCTGCTCCTTAAATCACAGATTCCTGTTTTCTTCATCCCTCCACCCCACCATCATGACCCCTCCCCCCCACCTCGTCTCCACCCCTTTAGACTATGAAACTTACATAATTATATTCTCCAATATGATCTTCTCAAATCTCTTTATCACCTTTCTGTGTCTTTATAGACAGTTGCATATGATTATTTATGGGCAAAGTGGGAAGTGACATTTTTGTTTTTGAAAAAGGAAATGTGATTCTAAACATGCTAAGTTAACTGTGAGAACAAGTTAACACACTGTCTGAGCAAGAGCTGTGATGAAAATACCAAATCTGGGTGTGTGAGAGGGAGAGAGTGTGTGTGTTATGTGTGAGACAGTGTGTGTGTGTGTGTATGTGTGTGTGTGTGTGTGTGTGTGTATGTGTGTGTGTGAGCATGTGTGTGTTTGTATGTGTTCTTATGAGTGTGCATGAGGGTGCATGTATATAAATCTGTGTGTTTGTTTTTGTGAGTACATGTGTTTGTGCTGCATTGGACTTGCAATACGGAATCCATGTGTATTTTGATCTGTGTTCAGTCCAGATAATTATGATGTATCATTTATATACACCTTGTTATTGATGTTTTCATAAGTGTACACCTTTCTCTTTGGGTGGGAGGGGGGTAAACCACAGACAAATACAGAGGGACATGACACAATACACAATACAAATAAATAAATAACATGTAGTCACTGCAAAGATATACACTAGCAATATTGTAGTGAAGAGCACTATTAAAAAAGTCCCTGATACAATGTATATCATCAAACTATACAGTGTTTACACTGGCTTGCTTTTTATTGTTGCAAACTTCTGTAAAGTACATACATCTAGGTAATAATGTAACCAAGCACCTTTCAGTGGAATCCCAGGCTCTATCCAACCGCTCAAAATGGCACTCTTGGCGTGAGTGCTCCAGCAAATAAAACACCTATTTTTCTCTATTAAGAATAATATTTGAGTCATCTCTAAGCACCAACAATCCAAACACATCCAGACGATCCGAGAGTGTCAACACCATATAACTGACACCCAAACTATTAAGTCCAAAAAAGAGAGACAGTAAGAGTGCTGATGTTATGAGGCATAGGGCCCAACTAGAGGTGGTCTGGATAGACAGAAACACAAACAAATGATCACACATGAAACTTGGACAGTGCCAGAGTGAATTGATTTCTCAGACAGAAAAAGACAGATTGATATGAAGGTGAAGAGCTTTTTAACACATATACCCCACCTGCCCACTGTCCCACCTACATCCCTACATATACCACCTTCACCTTCACCTCTACTTCCATCAGTCCTCAATATTTCAGATGATAATTATGCACTAAAAAAATTTTTATGATGGACTGCTGTCAGCCTCTTCACCAGAAAACTGTGAGAGACAGAGACAGGGAGAGGGAGACAGAAAGAGAGAGACAAATATGGAGACAGGGAGAGAGGGACAGACACAAAGACAATTTTAACCTGCCATCATTGGTATGATTGCACAAACAGCCATACCTCAATACATGCTTACATAGAATACAAACTGACTATCAGGACCAACATGACCTTCACCTAAAAACATTCAAATTAGTGAATTAAAACCAGCACATACGGAAACACTACCCCTCCACACCAAACAGTTTCGATCCTCAGCACAAGTTCGTTGGAGTCTGAAACATGGCACAAAACATCTCCCTCAAACCATTTGAGAGTGAAAACAGGCAGATTGTCAGTAAGAAAGGAAAACTCAAACTTGACTTCAGGCGGGCTCTGACCAACCCCACCATTTTTCCAGACCAATTGCCCCAGAACTTGATATCTTATTCTCCCTGGTGTTCCAGATTCCCAATATTGCCTGACCAGACAAGAAGTTAATGAGGCACACCTTCCTCCTGTAAGCATAAGCATATCCCCAAAACAAATGGTTTAGGAGGGAACACATAATCCAGCCCGCGGAACCATTCCTTGAGCGTGGATAAAAACTGCAATCTGCAGCAGTGGACAAAGAGATGTTGTACCGAGATCTGTCCAACTGCCCTCTGCCCTCTGCCCTCTGTCCCAGAGTAGCTGCTTTGATCCATCCATTCTGATTCACCAGGTGGTCGATTCTCAAACACCCTGCTCTCGCCAGAAAGGCCCGCAAACTACAGTTACATTTTAGGCATCTAGCAGACGCTCTTATCCAGAGCGACTTACACAGTTTACATTTCTTTTACATACAATCCAGTTATACAGCTGGATATTTACTGAAGCAATTCAGGTTAAGAACCTTGCTCAAGAGTACAACGGCAGTGCCCCACCTGGGAATTGAACCAGCAACCACTGAGTTACAATTCCAGTTCCCTAACTATTACACTACACTGCCACCTGAAACTGGCAGAAGCCAATGAGCCAGCTGGGACCACTGGATTATGTAAGAAGGAATCCAAGCACCTGGACTGGAAGTATCCCTCTGTGCAGACAGAGTCATCCTCCAAGCTTGTAGGAGTGACTGGTAATAACGTGACATGGCAGTCAGGGCCATGACTGTTGGCTCAATAGGAATAAGTGTCTGTCTAAGGGCGTGCGTTTTTCACCACCTCTGTCAGGAACCTAGAGGTCCATCCTCCAACACCAAGAGGTTGATGGAGAACTTATTGAAGCTACTTGTTAAGCAATCAATGCATTACGATCTCAAGTAATCATTCAATTAACACGAATGAGGTGCGTATTGCAGCATAGTAGACAAGTCAGCATGTGTGTCCTGCACACACCCACACGTAATCATACGGATTGATTTGTAAGTAGGCTACTGCTTTAAATTATGAAAATATGTCTGTTGACACTTCTGTAGGACATATCATGCCCATCCTGGAGCAAAGAAACTGATATGCTGAAATGAGTGGGTGGATATTTTTAAACTGCACAAACTTATGAAAACAATCGAAAGCAAAAGGAAAACATTTTTTTGACAGCCTAAAGGCAGAATAAACTAAATTGTTATTGATTTTTTAAATTAAGTTAGGGGAGCACAATATTTTATATGTTGGTGTTGAATTGAATCAATGTCAGATATTTTGTTGTTTCCTTTTTCATGACTTGTTGTAGAGGTGTAAAAACCTGTCCATAAGAGGACCTGTCCAAACCTGTCCAAACTCCCCTCTTAATTGGCACTTGTATTGCATAATTGCTTGTGTTCATTTGAGTAATTGGCACTAATTACTAAGAATGGAGTGCCTACAGTGACGCCTTGAGGATCATAAAGGAACTGCAGCTTCTTGAGAGAGGTGGTGAAAAACGCATTCCATTAGTCATATCCGAGGTTGCTGACCCTTCTTAAGAGAGCACATGCACTGTCCCCCCATCTTAGGTTTTTCTGAAGTAAAAATCTCTGTGCCACCTGCAACTGGAAAGCTTTAAATGCTGATAAAATAACAGAGGCCACGGAAATGATCAGAGTGAGTCTCCTGCATGCCTCTGCATCCATTAATCCCATATTGCCACTTGATTAAATTGGAATTTATAATGGATCCAATTACCTCTCCAAAGGAGCCATTGTATTCACTGAGCACTAAAAAAAGTATCATTTCGGGAGGCTGTGGAAATGTACTTGAAATGTAAATGTAGATTCAACTTTCATTCTTTTCCCTCTAATTCCTGCTCCCCATATGGCCATGATTTCTAATATTAAAGTACTTTGTTCTGTCACATAGTGTCACGTAAGTGGAACATGTTTATTTAAATCGATTTTGTGAGCAAAATGAGCAAAGGCCATTCACGTTTGAGGAATTCCAAAATGGAATTGAATTTGTTTCAGAGACCCAGGGTGAGGCTCACATTGAAGAGGGTTTTTATCTGACTGGTGCCTCTCAGCCCATTCTCTCGCTCTCAATAAAAATTCAAATTCAAATTCAATTTCAAATACTGTATACCATATTTGTATAACAAGAGAACCTGTATTGCTAAAGCACAAACACACACACACACACACACACACACACACACACACACACACACACACACACACACACACACACACACACACACACACACACACACACACACATTTTAAATGCTTTATTTATGTCCACATAAAGTTACAAAGTTACACACACACACACACACACACACACACACACACACACACACACACACACACACACACACAGGTTGGAGTTGGTGCAGTTAAATCTGCAGAGTTTAAATTGTATAGTGCACCCTGCATACATTTACTGTAATGTTAAAGCTCCCTGAAGCAGTAATCCTCAAATGTAGCTGGTGGCATGCCTCAGGGTGTTGGCTCCTAAGGTTAGATGGTACCTCTTTCCCTGACATCCGTCTTTTTTCTGGAAGACTATAATTATGATCTCGTCCAGTTCCCTGGTCTAGCAGTATTTTTCTACCCCTTAGAATCCGAACGAAGCCCAGGGGGTTATGGATTTCACTACTTGCCATCTCTTAATTTCCTCCGTCATTCTAACTGTTAGAAGCAACCGTTTTTATATCCCGTCGAGAGAGAGATTCAGACGTTATTCACACAAGTTTGGCGGTGATACAAAGAGATTTAATTACTTTTTTTCGGATGACAAACTCCACAATAGAAAGTAATGAATTTTAGAGTAGTTCCTGCGGTTCGTTTGTTACGGGGTTTGGGTCGGTTTTCTTTCAGACCGGAGATTTCAAGTGCTGTGTTGTTTCTGCCTGCATGCTTTTCGCTTCACGTCACTATGGAAATGTAAGCAGCCGATATGGAAGCTGTACTAGGCCAACTAGGCAGGTTTATTCAAGTGGATCTTGCTTGCGCAGCACCGCATGTTGTGCGGTGTGTTCCACTAGAAACAATGCTGTAGCTAAGGCGATAGAATTGATGGCGTCAAACATACTAACTGCAAAATTTCTGCATGGATTGCATTTGAAATTATACCTGGTGAGAATAACTTGTATTGAAACAAAATTTCTGCATAAACAAGAATGGCTGAATAAAGACTGATATGTTGATGTTATGATGCTATATTTATATATACATTTATATAGGCCAGGAAGTCTTCACCTTCTATCACATTCATCTGTATATTTCAGTATTTACGTGTTTGAGTAAATCATCCTTGATTTATCATTTCTAGTGTGGCATTTTATTGTTCTGGCCATTTATTGTCCACATCAGTAAATTCATTCATTTCAACTTCAGATATTCTGCACTCGTCATACAGTGGAGAAGTGAGCACTACATGGGCAGCAGTGTGTACTACACAGGGCAGAGTGCTTCCTGTAGCACAGCAGCAGTAACCTTGTGGTTGGGAATGCGCGTTAGGATGGGGAATGGCCACATCCTTCCACGTTGCCTAGCTGCATTAATAAAAACGTGTATTTCTGTCACAAAGAAACATGAACAAGTGTCGGCTGGTGATTGATGGCAATCGTAAGTCAATACCTGAAATCCCACTTCAGCATTAAAGCTGACAAGCTCCACACACACTAATTTTCTCTGGTTCAATTACTTGCGCGCATACACACGGACACAGTTTCTCTCTCTCTCTCACATACACGCAAACAGGCAAACATATACAGATACACAATTTCACCTCCTCACTCACACACACATGCATACACACACACTTTCTCTCAATTTAAATTTAAATCTAAAACCTTTATTAGTGTGACATACTGTATTTTAAAAATAAATACAAAGTGCCAAAGTGTAACAGTTAAAAGAAAACTAAATACTGACAAAACAACAGCAGCATTAATAATAATAATAAAATACATAAATAAATAATAACTTATGAAATAACAATAAACAAACAGAAACATTATAATTAACAAACACAGGGGTCACTGGTTTCTCTCTGGCTGTGGCAAGTAGTGACATATTGTGCAGCCATATTTATACAGCACCTTTCCTTTCCTAGGAGGAATTGTATTTGCTATGTTTCAGGCAGGGTTAGGCAGTTTGAGTATATTATGTTGAATTTGGGAAGAATTTAATGAATATCTACCTCATAATGCTTTATAAATGTATTTGTAATGCCTTATGAGCTATGCATAATGCTGGACATTGACGCTAATAACTGCTCATAAACATCTAGAACTATAGTTATATATCATTATGAGAAGTCTTATGAAGCAAAGTGTTATAATGCCCTAAAGGAAATACTCACCAGGAAATTGTGAGGAAATGAATGATAGATGCCCTTCAAATTTGAAATAATATAACTTGAATATCTGATAAGTGGCCTCCAGTGTCCATACTTTCCCAACAGTCTCCCTACCAAATTCTGCACAACATGCAGGGCTTTTGTCTCCTTGGAAAGTCATCCAGATGACCCAGCAGTGCACTTGCAATTGCCTGTTGGGAATCTCTTCAGCTCCTGTAGTCCATGAATAATTTGAAAACATTTAACAGAGGAGACATGTCTGTGGGTACCATCAAACAGTTCTGGAATGAGCCTGCACTCAGGAAAAAGTCCCTTGGGGGGGGGCGTGTATTTGAAGAAATACGAGGTACAATTGGCCACCAAATCAGGGGAAAAACAGGGAAGAAAATCAGGAATATATATATATATATACTTTTTTATTTATTTTTAAGCACGTCCTCTGGAGGAGATGAGGCAGCCAGACCTGTAGAGCTGTCCCCCGCTCTCTGGACAGCAGCCTGCAGCTCTCTGGAATCTGCGAGGGAAGAAACTAAGGGCAGAACTTATCTGCCCATGTGCAAGCAGATGGCTGGTGTCCTACCACTTCCTCAAGGGGTACGATGTCCTCCTCTCTGTCCCTCGGCTCTGGAGGGGGCTCACGGAGGGATTTGGAGGCCAATACTTCCAGGCGTCTGGCTGTTTCATGATGGCTGTCAGCCTCCATCATGCCAGCTACGAGGTCCTGCAAATGGACCTCCATCCGTGCTTCCATGGCAAAACCCCAGAGAAAGAAAGGGGGAGTCTCCTGGTCTCTCCACTTTGGTACTCTCCAGCAGTGTGGCCCATGGTTACGCGGGTGTTTCTGGAGGCAATGTTCAAATGATTTGGCGGTAAACCACCTCCACATCAGACCATGAGACATGTGCCATGTAATATAATATAATATAATATATGCCATTTAGCAGACGCTTTTATCCAAAGCGACTTACAGTAGTGAATGCATACATTTTTCAGTATATGTGGTCCCAGTGGGAATCGAACCCACAACCTAAGCGTTGCCAACGCCGTGCTCTACCAACTGAGCCATAGGGAACCACCATGTGCGATCAAGAGAGTCCAGTGTTCCAGATTCTGTCCTGTTGAACACCTTCACCCATTCAAGTAGTCCATGAAGGTCAGGGTATTGCCAAAGGAATCGCTTTCGTTCGTCTTCAAAAACAGAGCATTCAAAGCAAGGCTCTTCAACGTAATGTGAGCACTTTAGAGTTGTCTTATTTGTATCTAAACCATGGGAATTAGAAAATTGCCCTTAACACAGACATGTTTTGGCAGGATTTAGAATATTGAGCAAACTGCGGTAAACTATCTCAGTGGGGCCTCCGATATATTGGGAAAGTGAAAAATATATTTTTGAATCAAACCCTGGAATGCCCAAGCCATCCACAGGTCACACTTTAAGTGTGCCAATAGGAGCCCCTCCCTCTCTCACTAGCCCATGAATGATTAATTTATTATTTGGGGGAGGACCAGTGCAAGCCTGGTTCCCTTTTTATATCTTTTTTTGGTGTTTTTTTTATCATTTAAATAATCCTTTCATGGTGAGCATTGTAGTGACACCAAACATTGCCATGTTGGGTTTTGTGGAAGACAGTTTGGTTTATACAGAGATTGGTGGAGTTGGTTGAGCTGCTATGTGTGGAAACTGGCTCATGTAATATGTGCTAGAGTATGCACTAGTTATCTGACCCTCTCATCAGATGCACACATGCACACACACACACATGAATTGTCCTAAGGGGCTATTAAGAGCCCCCTCTCCCCCCCGGTACATGGCCAGGAGTTATTCTGAAGCCTGTTCCTATGTGTTTACCTAATAGCCTTATCTGGGCTTGGCTTTGAAGTCATCTAGACTGCTGAGCCTATAACAGGTCCGAAACCTAAAATGCATGGAGCCATCCTCACACGGAGTTGAATGACTGGTCCAATACGGTCCTCATAAGAACCGTTAAACACAGCCTTTGTGATGACAGGATATGGCCCACTGTGACAAGTTATTCACATATTTCAAAAGAGGATGTACAAGCAATTGCCAAAATAAAGGAAACACTTGAGTAAATTAAGGGTTCTGGAGTTTCTATTATGGTCTGGGGTGCATATTCCTGGCCTGCTTTAGGTCCATTCAGTCCCTTATAAGGCAAGATAAATGCCAATAAATACAGTACAAAGCCATTGTGAGCGGTCACCTTCGTCCAATGGTGAAGCATTTCTATCTTGATGGGAGTGGTCTCTTCCAGGATGACAATGCCTCCATCCATAGGGCACAAGTGATCACTGAATAATTTGGTGAGCATGAAAACAGTGCAAACCATATGCCATGGTTGTCTCAGTCACCAGATCTCAACCCAATTGAACACTTATGTCAGATTCTGAAGCAGCATCCGAAACAGCGTTTTCCATCACCAACACTACCAAATGCATCCCTCCAAAAGAATTCCAGACAATTGAATCTACACCAAGGCTAATTGAAGCTGTTCCGGTTCGTGGTTGCTCAACGCCATACTAAGACACTTTATATTGGTGTTACCTATATTTTGCCAGTTACTTGTATATCTTTTAGGTATTGTTTTTCTAAATGGTTTCCTTGAACTCCTCTTGCGCCTGCCCTGGCACTGAGTGCTATGTTGTAGGTTTGTGTAATGACATGGACCATGATCGGTTGTGACGTTAATAACTCGGTATCATTGCTGATCCGTGCCTCACTTTTTTGCATTCACTTTGTGAGTCTCTCTGGATAAAAGTGTCTGCTAAATGACCAAATGAAAATGTAAATTAAGTCTGAAATGAGCACTTGGGCTCCATTAAAGAGCCCTCTTTTCCTCTGATGGCTTTTTCAGCATCGAGGGACACTGTATGAATATGTTATTGCAGTGAGGGACAATTTATGAATATGTTATTGTTTTGTGTGACATGTGCCTGTCATCCGTAGTCTGGCCTTACGGGTTAATATGGTGACCAGTGGTGCCATCTCTCGTCCTCCAGTGTTTCACACTATTAGCCTGGCTATGATGCTGTAAAGATGTGCTGGGGATTAAGACCATTGTGGGATAATCCGTTAACAATTTGGCTTCTGCCCAGCCTGACACGGTAAAGCAGATTTACAGAAAAAACATTTGTATAATGAGAGAGGCAATCGGATATTCACAGCACAGCTATGTGTGTGTGTGTGTGTGTGTGTGTGTGTGTGTGTGTGTGTCAGCATGTGTGTGTGTGTGTGTGTGTGTGTGTGTGTGTGTGTGTGTGTCTGTGTGTGTGTGTCAGCATGTGTGAGCGTGTGTGTGTGTGCGTGTGTGAGCGAGCGTGTGTGTGTGCAAACATGTGTGTTTGTTGTTTGTGTTTGTGTGTATGTCAGTGTCAGTTGTGTGTGTATGTGTGAGCACATGTGGGTGTGTGTATGTATATGTGTACAAGTAGAAGGTTTACCTGCGGTAGCGTGGCATAACTCAGACTCAATCATCAAAACTCAGATAAATTGTGTTTCTGCATTAAAATAGACTTATGAATGTTTAATCTAGCAGCTGAATATCCTGTGGAATACTTCTAAAAAAGGGAATGAGGCCAGATCCTGCAGGAAGCTGGTATGTTTTGTGCAAATGTGAGGAACAATAGAGAGAGATATCAGTTAAGGTGTGTGCTGGTGAGCAGAGATTGTATATTTGATATGACGTTTGCTATGTGGATGAGCAGAGATATTTGATGACACCGTGTTTTATCCTAAACTCTAAGGCAGGGGTGGGCAATTCCGGTCCTGGAGGGCCGGTTTTTATGCAGGTTTTTGTTTCTACCAATTACCCCTGTGGCTCAATTAGCTAATTAGTTGGATCGGCCAATGCTGGTTCACTTGTAGATTAGACCACAGTAACACATTTCATATGGGAGCGCAAGAACAGTCTTCAGCTGTCACTCATGGGCTTATCAAGAAATGTAGCTAAAATGTCAGATCTCATTAATGATTGGGGCTAATTCAATAATTAAGAGCAGAAGTTGGCATGAAATCCAGAAACGGATCCAGCCCTCCTTGCCCACCCCTGCTCTAAGGTATGGGCGGTCTATAAGAGGAGAGTGCTGCATTAGCTTCAGTAGCTGCATTATCCGGGTTAGCTGAGTTAGCTGCATTAGCTGGCTGTGTTAGCTGCATAGGTTTTGGCTTCTGCAGGCAGGTCCCTGGAGTCAGGCCTCTCTCAGGGCTAGATGGTGTGGAATCTAAAGGCATCATTAGAGCTGCTCTGATTCAGCCCAGCTCCACCACTAAACATCCCCCCAATGTGCGTGTGTGTGTGTGTGCGCGTGTGTGTGTGTGTGTGTGTGTGTGTGTGTGTGTGTGTGTGAGAATGTGTGTCTGTGTATGCCTGTGCGAGTGTGTGTGTGTGTGTGTGTGTGTGTGTGTGAGAATGTGTGTCTGTGTATGCGTGTGCAAGTGTGTGTGTGTGTGGCTGTGTATGCATGTGTGTGTGTGAATGAACATGCTCTGGCTTGTGTGATGCTGTGCACAGCATATTGATTGCCGGTATTATTTGATCAGAGGTTATTGATGGCTTCATATGCACTACATCAGCTCCACAGCCTCTGTTCTCCTCTCCAGAGCAACAGGGTGCTGGTGAAGCCTTTTGTCGGTGATGTCGTGTTTTTTTCACCATAAATCACATCTTTCTGCTTCTCAGTGTTAGAATGAATCTGGCTTCTCTCCAGGACTGTATGCCGCTCATGTGTGCCAAATTAAAATTGATTGAACTGCGCTCCATTGTGCAGTGCAGTACAGAAGTGTGACCTCATATTGTATGGAGGCCCCGACTGCAGCTCTCTATTGGGGCCTGTGCTCACTATCAGAGCCTGTGTTCATGATCAGACCCTGCACACAGTATCAGAGCCCGCGCTCACCATCTGAGATTGTGGCTCACTATCAGAGCCCACACTCACTATCAGCGCATGTGCTCACTATCTGAGCCCACCCCCACTATCCAAGACGGCACTCATTATCAAGCCCACACTCACTATCATAGTGCGCACTCACTATCAGAGACTGCGCTCAATATCAGAGCCCAAACTCACTATCCAAAAGTGCGCTCACTATCAGAGCCTGAACTCACAATCCGAGACCGCGCTCACTATCAGAGCGGGCACTCACTATCCAAGACTGTGGCTCACTATCGGATCCTATTCTCTCTTCAGGGCTTACAAGCTGTAGGGAGCATTATTGTTATAATGCAAATACAAATGATGACTTCACGCACTGGAAATGCACTGTGTGCTGTGACTGTGGCACACTGGGTCTTTACGCTGCAGCATTATCTCTCAGAAAAAAAGAATTGTTAATTATTGTTAATTAATTATTGTTTAACAAGTAAGTATTTAATACCTCTAGTCCAACGTGCATTTTTGTTTTGCCGTTTTTTGACAAGAAAACACAGCTTATGTAAGAGCTGTTTTTGTTTTTAGCACATTACATTATGGAATGGTTTTTTTTTTCAATTACTTGATCCCACACTGAACAGTCTCTGAGGTAATCACAAATCAGTTATCACATCACAATACACGCTCAGTCAACAGTCAACAGCCAACACAAAGCACCACACTACACACTCAACACAAAGCATCACACTACACACTCAACACAAAGCACCACACTACACACTCAACACAAAGCATCACACTACACACTCAACACAAAGCATCACACTACACACTCAACACAAAGCATCACACTACACACTCAACACAAAGCACCACACTACACACTCAACACAAAGCACCACACTACACACTCAACACAAAGCACCACACTACACACTCAACACAAAGCATCACACTACATGCTCAACACAAAGCATCACACTACACACTCAACACAAAGCATCACACTACACACTCAAGACAAAGCATCACACTACACACTCAACACAAAGCACCACACTACACACTCAACACAAAGCATCACACTACACACTCAACACAAAGCACCACACTACACACTCAACACAAAGCACCACACTACACACTCAACACAAAGCATCACAAAGCACCACACTACACACTCAACACAAAGCATCACACTCCACACTCAACACAAAGCCCCACACTACACACTCAACACAAAGCACCACACTACACACTCAACACAAAGCATCACACTACACACTCAACACAAAGCATCACACTACACACTCAACACAAAGCACACACTACACACTCAACACAAAGCATCACACTACACACTCAACACAAAGCATCACACTACACACTCAACACAAAGCACCACACTACACACTCAACACAAAGCATCACACTCCACACTCAGCACAAAGCAGCAGCAGCAGGTACTGGACCTGTGACCAGTACCTGCTGCTGGTCCTACTGTTAAATGATGACACAATATTAACTCAAATGTTGGTGTACACTGTCTGCAATATATACTAATCACTTCTGATCACTAAAATATTAGAGATGACTCTTAGTACTTTACTCATGCATATGCAAAATGTACATTGTTCTCTGATTTCATGGGGTATTTATAAAGGGCAACACTCTACAGGTCATTAAAAAGGCACTGCTCATAAAACAGGATTGAGATACAAGTGCTTGCATGTTGAAATGACTGAATATTGAGTGGCCCTGCCCCTGCTGGGGCAAAAGACCTGCTGCCCCCCGTACTCGGTGCACATGCTTACTACACTACAAAAAAATGTGAATGTCCTTTTTTGCTCTTTGTTTTGGACCTAGTCATCATTTATAAATCTAAATCTCACCTCTCCACTTTCTATCTCTGTCCTCTCTCTGTCTGTGACCGGTACCTGTTGCTGGTCCTGCTGTTAAATTACAAAATATCAAACTCAGGTGTTGGTATGTACACATTGGTGTTCATTGGTGGGTTAGCAAACTGCAATTATTCGTATATTGGTAGTAATATTGAATAATATAAATAATGATTTATTTAGGTGGGCTAGCCCATGCGTCTGCTGCATAGTAAAGATCTACACTAGATTCAGCTACATAAATTCACTTACACAGTGCTGCTGGACATAAGCCCTTTTCCTCTTGGACATGGCTCGGAATCTAATATCTGTAAAGCCAAAGAAATGTCTTTAAAAGGAGTTTTACATTTCTCTTGTAAATAAGGATTTTATATCAATAAAATGTGCTGAAAGTGCTCAAACGAAATACTGTTAAATATACACGATTGTACAGGGGTTACACTCATATAGGTGGGATTCTATCGCTCTTTTCAGTGTGGTGGGGGGGGGGGGGGCATGTCCCTGTTGTCCCCGGTGTAGTCTACGCCCCTGCAAAGCATCACACTACACACCCAGCACAAGGCATCACACTACACACCCAACACAAGGCATCACACTACACACTCAATACAAAGGTGATACAGCAGGGTAGGGTTCCAGTATACAGTACATGCATCTAACTGAACCAGAAATCCTGGCAAATTGGTAGCACCCTTTCAGGGGTGATTAAATGAGCTAAATTGGGACTAATTCCATAAAGTTATGAATCAAAAGTTTACTCTAAAGAACATTAAAAGGGATCCAGTGATAGCATGTCACTGCCTATGTGCAGTTTTACATGAATGCCATGTGACATAGAAGCCAGGCCCAGAGATCCTAAAACAGGATCAATATGCAAGGAGAAAGGTCAACACTGTAGAAAAAGGGCAATACATGCATGATTACACCACAAGACAGTGAAGAGCGTTAGAATAGCACTCTCGGTCTCTGTCCTTAGAATATCTCTGTCTCTCCCAACATTCGGAGGCACAGCTGATTCTCGCCCTCGCTCTTTGTAACGTGAACAGTGCTATATGACAGTGTGGTGAGGAAGGGGAGGGGTGGGGGTGCTGAAATCACTCAGCAGGGGTCCTTTGAACTTTAATGACATAATGGATATTTAGAAAGATTACAAACCTTTCAAAAGCAAATCCCCCCTTGTTCTGTTAGAATTGAGGTCATTAATTCTGACAAGAATTTCAAGGGTGTCAAATTTATTGATTTCAGCAGTTTTCTCCTGCCTTGTTCAGAGGGAAATCAGAGAAACCCAGAGCAGTGTATGAAATGACCAGTGGCTCTTGGGGGTCCCCCAGATTTTCAGTAATGTGTATGCACATGTACAGGCACATATGTGCACGCGCGCACCTGTTTGTTTGTTTATCTCACAACTTTATGACTACATTGAAACAAATAATCTTTTTTTCTTGAAATTTAACAAGTTTATTAGTAATTTATATAAAATTGAAAATAGGCTCTTTTTTTGAGAGGGGGGGGCTAGTATATCCCACACAGGCAGCTTGTTGTTCAGGCCAGGGTTGACATCGTAGCTAGTTCACATGGCTATCAATAGCATAGCAGCCTGCCAGGTCACTTGGTTTTAAAAATAGTTATTCACACTTTTAAAATAGCAAATTAAATAATGTTTGAGACCCAAACTATTAGTTGGTGGACAAAAATGATTCAGAAATACTTCAAGACCATTTCCACTGGTTGGTTCTATATAGTTATAAGGTCCTGTTTGACTTGCATTTGTTAAAATATGTTAATATGGGTAGCATCCAGCTAGTCCAGCGCTCTGACCACTATCCTCAGGTCCAGCACTCTGACTACCACTCCATTCTGCTACCCTCAATGTCCAAGTAGCCCACGGGAATATCAAATATGCTCCTAGTGAATTTAGTATCTCAGCAAAATGAAGGGTTCACATATTAATTGATTTATTAATTTATGTTTAGCCAATTTGCTGACAGAATGACACGGTGTGCACATGCAGACAGGTTCGCCTCTGCGCTGTGGGAACAGTGCGGCATTGACTCAGTTGCTCGCGCTTCACTGTGGATCGCGAGCGAAAGAGAGAGAGAGAGAGAGAGGGAGAGAGAGAGAGAGGGAGAGAGAGAGAGAGACGATCAGAAAAAGAGAAGAGCTCGAGGGTCGGTCTTCTCTCGTCGACAGCTGTTTCAACTCACTGCAAAACACAGGAAGCTGTCCCTCCGCCGAGCCCACCGAAAATGATTCTCACGCGCGTCTATTTCCTCGGATTGCTCGTGTGCAGCAACCAAGGTAAGATTAAATGTTAATTTGCGTGACAACGAGGAATAAGTTAGGGGGTTTCTTTCGCCCACACTGGTCATATCTCCGCCTTGCTTCCAAGTGATTTGGGTTTTAAGCGGAGATGAGGCAGAACGCGCCGAGCCAGAGGGGCGGTTCACTCGGGATGCGGTGTTTTGTAGTTAGAACACGTCATTTTCTGAAGAAATCCAATGTTGAAAGATAGAAAAAGAATGAAAGAAAAGAGAATTGTCTGCCAGTTGTGCGCCTTAAGACTGAACCGTTGTATGAAATATACGTTTCCTCGGAACGTTCCATCCAGGTGTTCCCAGGAGTGTCACGATATTCGCATCTGTTCTAATATCTTAAAAGTTGTTCATTGTGTCACGGTCTGGACCGTGAGCGATATACGGGCTTTGCAGCGGAGAGCGGAGCAGTCCAGCCGTTTACTGTAACCATGTCACTCGAACAGAGAGGACCTGTTTTTTCGGTGACGTTGAATTGAACGGCAGATATCCTTGTCCGTAATTACAGACATTAAACAGTGTATGACAACCCAAATCCACGAGTGTATAGCGGGTGTTTTATAGGCTACTGACAGATTTCAGAATAGTCAGCTATATGAATTCATTGCACCTCCTACACCGAAATAGTAAAAGACAAATATATTAGACTCAATTTGTTTGTCACTAAATCAACATAAAACATTCAACTATCAAATGAACTGTCCCATATTTTCAGTAAGAGGATAAATATGTTTAAAGAACGGAAAGTTGAGGGGAGTACACAAGTGTGTGTGTGTGTAAGAGGGGGGGAGGGGGCTGCATCTAGCATATCTTTGTCGAAAGACGATTTTACGCAGATTTTCACGCAACTGGCACACGCAAAATTGAAGTGGACAAAGAAAGTAAGAGTGGAATATGATTAAAAGTCCAATTCCTTTATGCTACCACGGGAGGCGCGCGGCACGGGCCGCAGGAAATCGCTGTTTACAGCGTCACGCTCTGCCGTCAGCGTCCTGTGATGGTTTTCAACTTTGCAGAGCTTTGGGCGCGCGCCTGCGAGACCCGGGGGAGCGGCGAGAGCAGCTTGTTTGTCCGGGCGTGTATTGGCTCGTGGCGCAGGACGGCAGGTGGAGATAGAGCGCCGCGAACAGATCTAACTGTGAGTCTGGAGGATTTCCTCCTCCTGCTCGCGCACAGAGAGTGTGCGGTCACGTCAGGCACAGTGGGGCTCGCGCGTATCTGTTACCTCTTGCGCCCCCAACGCCCCTGCTGCTGAGCGCGTGTCTGGAGTTTTAACACAAATTGTATTCCTTTATTTAACTATTCTCACAAGCAGAAAAGGTGACATTATTCATTATATATGAGTCAAAACAAGTGTAAAATATCAAAGGCACACTGCTAACGTTATTTGTGTTGCTGGCTTTGCAGCTTTCTCAGTGAGTGAGGTGCACATTGGGGTTGGTGATGCTGATTTTGTTGTTTGGAGGAGTGGATTAAATTAAATTACATTAAATTAATCTTTATTGTCCCCTAGGAGCAATTGTTTGCAGCAAGGTTAAAAAACAAACACAACACAAATGTTTTTATACAAATGGTATAAAACAGAACAATAAATACGGGGAGGAATTACAAGAAATAGAAACTGGGCCACCTATGTAGCAATCCTATCAATAAAACAAAGCATAAATAACGAATATACGGTACACAGTAAGTACGTAAGTACATCATCACAGCAGCAACAAAAACAACAACAAGGTGTATCCACATATCATCTTAGGTTTGCATTAATAGCAGCGATTGCTTTGGGGGTGAAAGTGCTTTGTGATCGTACGCTTTTAAACCTAGGCGTTCGATACCTGCCCCCAGAGGGGAGCAGCTGGAACTCAGCGTACAGAGGATGGCACTGGTCATCCAATATATACTGGTGGCTTAACGCAGCATATGCTTATCGTATAAAGCGAAGAGACGAGTAGTAGTTTTAGAACACAATTGAATAATTCTCTGTAGTTGAGATTTGTACTTAACATTGAGGTTTCCATAGCAGCAAATCATTGAGAAAATTAAAATGGATTCAATAAAGGATTGAATTCTGAATCAGAGCCACCCTGTGGGAGGTTACAGGGCACAGAATGTCTCAGACAGCCAGTTTTTATGGATTTATACATTTATCTGCACACTGTATAGGTGTTAGAGCTTTAAAATGTTAAAATCCCATATTCCCCAAATGAGGACATTTCTGGCCCCATGTGCGGTCTGGTATCACTCAAGAACCAACAAGATCATTGGGTGGAGTTAATTATGTCATACTTCAGGATTGGTTCAATGTAATCATGTAACAGTTGTCATTTGGCCTCATAACCAGACTAGTTGGTTAACTCCAGTAAAATATTCTGTCAATACTCTGGTAACTATGGAGATGGAGGTCAATCCGCATTGGACCGCCAACAACATTGAGGATTTGATGGCCGTGTACTCTATATAGATGTGTGAGCTGGATTCCTCAACCAGGAATGAAAAAGTTTTCTAAAAAAAATAACACAGAGGCTGGGGGAATTGGAGGTTCAATGATAGGTGAAGCAATGCTGACAAGAATACAAATGACACAAGAATACAAAAGAATGAAAGATCGCATTAACAAGAGGGAATCTGATCTGGAAACCTGCCCATGGTTTGTTGCCATGGACTCAGTCCTTGACTATAGACATTAGACCTCAGGTGGAGGGACTGTTGATTCTGTCACCGCATTGGCATCAACAACCAGCAGTGAGCACGGTAAGTGTTGTTTGCTAGGTATGGATACTTTTAACAAGTGATACTGTTCAAGTACCAGACCTAGCTATTCCAAGAGCTGACTTGGTAACTAACTAGCTAGGCAGGCAATTGGCGAGGTTAGTAGTTTGTTTCCCAGCTTTCTAACATCGCTTGCTAGTTAAATAGCAAATGTTAGCTAAACATAATAACAAACTTAGGGGTTCCCAAACTTGGTTGCTGGCTTTGTTATAAGGATGAAGGATTAAGGATTTTGAAAATGCGTTGCATAATTTTGCACTTAAACAGATTTTTTACACAGTGCAGGTTGTCTTTTATATGCTTTATTTTCCGCAAATGGTTTAGTTTCAATGACTTGGGCCTCCTCCACATCCCCGAGCATAGCTGGCCATTCCATGTTTGAATTAAATGGGGTTATAGACAGATTTAATGAAAAATGCCATTGCTAAATTAATACATGAATTAATAAGTAGTGGTATCTGATGAGAATTACTTGCCCAGTGCAATATATGTGCTCATCAATATCATCAACCTTTTTTTCTTTTTCTTTTTTTTAACTTTAAATGTTGCCACTACTATCACCAGTCTCAAGTTCTCCTTCTGACTGCATAGGAATGGAAAAAGTTATGGAACCAATGTGGCTGGTGCTCCTTCCTGTTCCTTCTGGTTCCATCAGTGGAATTGAGACATAACATACCTTAATACCATAAAGTATGTTAAAAAGAGATACATGTAATGACAGCAGATCACTGAATTGTTTTGTGCAACAATCAGCTGTAAAGCACCACAGACAGCACAGCTGTCCGCAGCCACGCTGCTGCCATTTCTGCCACTTAAACAGCACGGATCGTACTGTTTTGACCTCTGTATAACAGATGTCAGGATTCTCCACTATAGATACAAAGAGTTGGTCATGTAGGAAAGGGTTTGAGTGTTCTGCAGAGAAATTGATTGTATTGAGAGATAAAATCAGTGAAAGGACCAAGCACACACATGAGCTGCCCAAGCTGGGGTGAAAATATAATTAATCTCCAGAACGTATGCATGGGAAGACAGACTTATAGAATAGAGGCAGCCAGTGGATTCTGGGTGACATAAGGTCAATGTAAATGTTGCGCGATGACATTCAAACCAAAAGTCTTCTCTGTGATATTCTTTCTCTTATTTTAGATCTATTAAATCTAGCCCCTTCTGGCAGATCTCTACACAATTAATTAGATTACACATACTGTAAACTCAGCCATATACTGTATGTGCACATATGCATGCAGATAAACATGTGCAATTACTGATTTAAAGTGAAGCATATACTTAGAACATACTGGGCAGTTCATGAATCAGTATTTCAGTTTAGAATTTCAAATATTTCAGCAGATAAATGCATAACATTTATACAGATGAATACATATTTATACAGAATAATATTTGCAGCGATGTATTATATATAACATGTACCGATATGAATTTGTAATGATGCAGAGACCAGCAGAGAGGAACTCTTGGGGCTGCGTACACAGAGTCAGTTTCTCATCCAGCAGAAATCTGGAACCTTTCATCCCGTAAATATTGAGTTATGAATTCCCTCCAAGCAAGCATGTGTGATTCACGGACACGTGTGTGTGTGTGTGTATGTATGTGTGTGACAGATCTATAACACACTACCTGCTCTGGATCAACTGTGTTGTGCTGGAAGCTGGTAAGTTCCATGTGTTTAGCAGCTAATGTATTCTGACAGTGTAAACTCCCTACTGGGTAATTAGGCCTTTGTCTCCGTGGCGATGCCAGTGAGCCCAGAGAGAAAGCCTGCAGCTGCTGCATGCGTCTGTGTGCTGTACCAATCTCTACAAATCACAAACCATGTTCGCTGCAGAGGATGAACAAGACCTAGGACAGAACGCTGCAGAGAGAGACCTTTACAACACCACAGTGTGACCTTGTCCTGTCCTCTGACCCTGCCTTGACCTCTGATTAGCTGTAACTGTGTTTCATGGTGTGAAAATGTGATAACAATTTTGATAGAAGTTCACTGTGAAAATAGGTAAACACATTCAATAAACAGGTATGGGGCAACAGCATTCAAATACGCACACACACTCTCACGTACACACACAGACATGCTCTCTGTGGTCAGGCAGTGCAGATTGTCGTTCTGCAGTAGAGTTTTCTCCCTGGTGTATTAGTCCGTAATGTCAGTACATTCTCTTTTAAAATCTCCTAATCACTCTGCCCTCCGTGGAGGCCTCTGTGTGTTAATTAAAGACTCAGTAAGAATTAATTATCATCTAAATGAGATTTTTAAACTGCTTTTTAAAGTCTTAAAAAAGCCATTCCCTGCTGCTTGGGTGAAGAGGAGGAGAGAGAGAGAGAGAGAGAGAGAGAGAGAGAGAGAGAGAGAGAGAGAGAGAGAGAGAGAGAGAGAGAGAGAGAGAGAGAGAGAGAGAGAGAGAGAGAGAGAGATCGCATTATGTCAAACCATCTGTCTGATCACAGCCAAATTACTATGTTTCTGGAAGAGACAGAAGCTAACATCCAGCTGGGATGTTGAGCAGTTAAGCTGTTCAACATCCCAAGATCACACAGATGAGCCCACATATGACATATTTAAATCATTGTGTAGTGGCGATTTAAAAACAAAACAAAATCTGAATGCCACGTAGGCTACCTGCGAAACACAGGCCAAATTCAACGCACACAATCGATCCAAAGACGAGAGGAATCCGTGATATTTTTTAGTGTTGTTTATTTTCAGTTTCATATCATGCTAAGATATATTCCCCACGTTCGTAAGTACGCGCACGCGTGTGTGTGTGTGTGTGTGTGTGTGTGTGTGTGTGTGTGTGTGTGTGTGTGTGTGTGTGTGCGTGCGTAAGTGTGTGGTTGGATGTTCAACATCTCTATTATAATTCATGATTGACGTCATTTAATTTTGTTTCTTTGTTAACGCCCCAAGTTTTCCTCGGCGGGTACCAATCAACTTCATTCCCTTTTATTTGCCATTCCACTTGCAAGAAATCACAGTCCTGAACATATCACAAAATCACAAAACACTTTGTCAGTTACGCTGATACATTGTCATGGTTTCCGTTTCAAAACTTTCAACTTTATTTGCATTATATTATGCAGACGTACTTTACATATTATGCAGATGCACTTTAGAGCAACAGATAAACCCATTTTTCATTTATCATGATGGATGTTCCTGAAGTTGCGAGAAAAACAATTCAAACATTTATTTATTGCAGCGATCGCTTTTGATACTGTGCACAGTCATTCGTTGTGCTTTACTAACGTCACGTTGAGTTCATTCACCTGCTGAGCTTTCATTCATATATCGCGCTCCTCGTCCAAACAATAAATATAATTTTCCACGCGCGCATATTTCCAGCTTGATGTAGTCGCGATTTAGAAAAAGGTAGAAGCTTAATGGCACTTACCCGCGAAACTCAGGCCAAATTCAAGGCACACAATCAATCAAAAGACGAGAGGAGTCCGTGATCATCTTTAGGGTTGTTTATTTTCCGTTTCTTAACAATATAATATTAAAATATAATAATATAATATACTGTATATTCCCCAAATTCGTAAGTACATATGTGTGTTTATAATTGGAAATGTTAGCGCACCTGAGCTCACTAGTCCCCTCCCACATAGAGCAGACCATTTAATACACATACTCAAGGGGACAGGACAGGTCAATTTGAGGTCACAGATAAACATACAAATCCAAGAATAACCAAACAAAATATGATAAATGAAATAAATGGCGTCCTACACATTATGCACAGGCAACAAGCGGTGCATCAAAATTAGCAACAAAATAACAGATTTTTGTATGTACAAAGATTGTATCCTGGATCAGCACTCCTACTCTTAGAATCTTTGTCCATATGGGCCCAGATCTCTTCACCCAGGGCCGAGGAGTAAGACAGGGCTGCAGCTTGGGCTCAACACTATTCAACATTTACATGAATGGAGTGGTCATTATGTTGGAGAAATCTTCAGTCCCTGGTTTTATTCTACAGGATAAATAAATCAAATTCCTGCTCTACGCAGATGGCCTGGTTCTGCTGTCACCCATAGTAACGGGGTTACAGCTGAGTCTGGAACTTCTGTAAAAATACTTTCAGACCTGGGCCCTGACGGTAAAAATGAAAAAGACAAAGATAATGAATTTCCAAAAAAGGGAAATAAACATAACTTCACACAAGGGACAAATCACAAATTACAATATAATTATTTAGGTCTGAAATTAAGTAGCTCTGGAAATTTCAACCTGGCAGTAAACAAACTGAAACAGAAAACACACAGGGCATTCTATGCCACAAAAAGAAAAATCAACCTTGAAATTCCAACAAAATTTGGCAAAAATTATTTAATTAAACCAATTGCCCTATATAGCAGCGAAGTGTGGCATCCACTTATGAAGAAAGTTTTAGTTAAATGGGATAAACACCCAATTGAAACCATGCGTGCTGAGTTTTATAAGAACATCGTTCAATGATAAACTGCAAACAATGCATGCAGAGCAGAATTAGGCAGATATCCATTATCAATCAAAATGACACCAAGGGTAATTACATTTTTGGAACATCTGAAGGACAGCGACCCCCACTCATACCATTACAAAGCCCTGCAATGCCAAGAGCCGATCCTGGAAACGAGCCCTGGACAAAGAGAGGGAGAAAGGGCCAACATACAAACATTTCCCATCCTATTAGGAGAGGAGGCAAAAACAACGAATCTGGCAGCTAAATATGTATCATTCTACCATACCAAAATAATGGAAACACCGAATGAAAAAGGACTCAGATTTTGGAGTCAGCACTATAATAATAGTTTGTGCCTGAATTGCAGGTGCATCAGTCACAGAAATGGCAAAATTATTCAATGTGTCAAGGGGAGCAGTGTCAAAAATCATGCCGGAAAAACTGCAACAGGAAAAAGGAACAACTGTCAAGTCGAAGCTCACCGACAGGGATAGATGGACACTTAATAGGAAGGATAGTTGCTAAAAAAAAGAAGCAAAACAACAGCCTCAAAAATTACCACAGAACTGAATCTACACTTCCTTGACCCAGTCTCAACAAAAATGTTGCGAGCTTCACAAAGCTGATATTTATGATTTGAAAATCACTTGTAACTGATGCCAATGTGCAACAGCGCATAACCTGGTGTAATGAGCACAGTATTTGCACTTCTGAGCAGTGGAAGAATGTAATATGGTCTGATGAGTAGTCTTTTATTTTTTCCTACATCTGGGTGGGTTTGTATATGGAGAAAGCCAAAGGAAGCCTTCAACCCTTATGTCTTGTTCCCAACTGTAAAACATGGGGACTGAATGGTTATGAGCAGTCGGTTATCTTGTGGCAGTCATTGAGTCTGAGTATTACTCTGTATGGCACAATTACAGCCAAGGGATACAAAGCCATTTTAGGTGACCAGGTGCACCCTATGGCAGTGTTTCAAATAGTGGGCGCGGTTTGTGACCAGAGGCGTAGCGTGGGGGTGCAAGATGGGCCCAAATTCCGACGATGACAAATACATAAACTGGTCTCAGCTTATTTTTGCGTACACACTGCTAAATGGATTCAAGAAAATAATTGAGAAGCACTGCCCTATGGTGCAAATTTTTTTCCTCAAGATGGGCCCAAATTCCACGATGACAACACCCCATTACACACTGCTAAATGGATTCAAGAGTAGTTTCATGAACAACAGGATGAAGTTAAACACCTTCCATGGCACCCCCAATCACCAGATCTAACCCATCATTGAACCTTCATGGGAAGTTCTGGAAGGTAGAGTGCAGAGTACATTTCCACAGCCTTCATCTTTCAAAGATCTTCTTTAAAAATATATATAATATAATATTTAAAAAAATCAGATTTCCTTTTTTTTTTCTGCCAATTATCCCTCTCGTATGAGAACTCGCTGCTGTAGTCCAGCCAGTAGCGAGCGCTGCACTGCCTTGTTCAAGTCAGTGCCCACCTAGGCCAAGCCTGTCACCGATGCACGACCACTTATATATGCAGAGAGTCTTTTCTTCTGCTTTTTATCCCTCCCCCCAGGGACAGCCCCAGTGACCCAGTGACACTCCCGGCCAGATCCGAAACTGGCGTGACCGGTGGAATCAAACCCCGGTCGCCGTGGCTAGCGTTGAACGCTCTTACCGCTAGATCACGCGGAATGCCCCAGAGGCTTATCTTCTTGAAAATTGTCCAATATCCCACTGGAAACAATTAAAAACTTGTAAAACAGCATCCCAAGAAGGATTCCAGCTGTTCTGAAGGCAAAGGGCAGCCCAACTCCAAATATTCATATAGTTAGGTTTTTCCATTATTTTGTCTACCCTCGTATATACAGTATACTGTATATATATATATATATATATATATATATATATATATAGAGAGAGAGAGAGAGAGAGAGAGAGAACAGCTACAACTTTCTAATGGAATCACAATGCCTCCACAATGCCTCCACATATCTCTCTCAAATTCCCTCTTTTCTATCCTCATTGGTTTCACTCAAGCGTTTTATATATAATACCAAGCTGAGAAGTTGGGTCTAACCATATCACCATAAAATTTGAAATGAGGCAGTGCTAAACCTCCTGACAATATGATGTGGTAAGTTGCAAAATCACTTCTTTATTGATTGTTGTTCCATTTTTTTTTTACGAATCATATTTATGTGAAGGTGAGAAGGGAATCATATAAAATAGAACATAGCCACAGGAAAGGGTATTGATTTCAATTGCAGAAATCCTGCCATGTCAAGTCAGAGTCATAGGCGACCACTTAAATAAACCACAAAATCAT
This sequence comes from Aldrovandia affinis, assembly GCA_029706075.1. Taxonomy (NCBI): domain Eukaryota; kingdom Metazoa; phylum Chordata; class Actinopteri; order Notacanthiformes; family Halosauridae; genus Aldrovandia; species Aldrovandia affinis. The sequence goes on along the minus strand of JAINUG010000045.1, from coordinate 542,204 downwards.
TCTTGATATTGCCAGCAGTAGATGAGAAAGTTGATATGAGATGATATAAAAGTTGCATGCTTGTTAATAGCAGGATGGGATCTGTGCTGTGATTTTCCCCCGTGTCCCAGCTCTGTCCCAGCCCACACTCTCTGTCACTGTTCCAACACCTACAACTTAAAAAAATAAAATAATCCAACGTGATGGCATCAAAGACATTTATGTTTCCATGGCAATGTGGTGGCCTTTGATAAAACTGTGTGTCCAAAGCAATGTGGTGGGGTTAAAGAAGGCTGCGTTGCCATGGCAACTTAGTTGCAGTTACTCAGGGTCACCTGTACTTGTACACATCACCTGAGGACACATTAACCATCCTTGCTTACTTTACCAGAACATACATACTTTTATGTGTCCTACAGCGATGGGGGAAAGACAAAACGGGAGGTGCATGATGACACTGGCAGCTGCAGCCTTGTAGTATTGGTGGTATTGGTTGTTTGGTTATTGATAGAGGCAACAACATAATCTGGCAGCACCCTGAGCGACCAATCAGCCCTATTCAGGGACAGTACTGCTTGCTCCTGATGGAGAAAGGACTAGAAAGGTGCTCTAAACAAAGCTTGTCTCAACAGTCCCTTGTCTCTACTGCAGCCATAATGTGCTTGTGTGTCTAAATGTGTGCCATAATATTTTATATATGTGTGAGAGTGTGTGTTAGAATATGTGTGTGTGTGTGTGTGTGTGTGTGTGCATGTGTTTGTTGGCACGTGTGTGTGTGTCCTTGTGTGTGCAGACATGTGTGTGTGTGTACATGGGTGTGTGCATGTGTTTCCAGGCACATGTGTGTTTGTGTTTGTACACTACCGGTCAAAAGTTTTAGAACACCCCCATTTTCCAGTTTTTACTGAAATTTAAGCAGTTCAAGTCCAGTGAATAACCTGTAAGGTAAGTGGTAAACTGCCAGAGGTTAAAAAATAAAGATTAGGTTACCAAAAACTGAAATCCTTTCGCCTACTCGATGACTTACAAAAACCTTGGTCCTCGGTCCTTCTTCCAGTCTTCAGTAGTCCACTGGCGGTGCTTCATGGCCCAGGCAAGCCTCTTTTTCTTATTTTGCCATCTTAGCAATGGCCTTCTTACTGCCACTCGACCTGTCAAACCTGCAACTCGAAGCCTTCTCTTCACAGTTGAAACTGAGACTTCCTTACTTCGACCAGTGTTAAGCTGTGCTTGAAGCTGTTGTCCTGTGAGCCGCCTATCATGCAAACTGTTGACTCTCAGAAACTTGTCTTCTGATTTTGTTGTGGCCTTGGGTCTGCCAGACCTCTTCCTGTCAGAGTTTCCTTCAGTTTCCAAGTGCCTTTTGATGGTGTAGGAGACTAATCACAGCCAAAACATTTACATTATTTTTCAGTTTTTGGTAACCTAAACTTTTTTTTTGGACCTCTGGCAGTTTACCGCTTACCTTTGTACCATTTCAGGTTATTCATTGGACTTGAACTGCTTAAATTTCAGTAAAAACTGGAAAATGGGAATGTTCTAAAACTTTTGACCGGTAGTGTATATGTGTCTGTGCATGTGTGTATGCATGTGTGTTTGTGTGTGTGTGTGTGTGTGTGTGTGTGTGTGTGTGTGCACTAACTTGTTCCATTCCTGCACATGCACAAAGCTTACTCTATATTCCTTTGAACGTTCATACATTTCCTGTGATTGTTACTCCTGACGCCCCCTAAGGGCAATGCTAGTATCAACCTACCCGTATAATCTGCTGCCCTGCTGCCGAAAACATAATGTGTGTATATATATATACAGTATGTCATTATGTCATTTAGCAGATGCTTTTATCCAAAGTGACTTACAGTACTCAATGCATAGAATTTTTTAGTACATGTGGTCCCAATGGGAATTGAACCCACAACCTGAGAGTTATCAACTCCATGCTCTACCTATTGAGCCACACAGAACCACATCGTGTAAAACATGGTGTTGCATGTAGGGGGGGGATTTTAACAACTGGCCTGTTTCTTGACTCGGTTGAAAAACCACCTGCCCTTTAAAAAATAATAATAATAATAATAATTTTTAAAAATGGTTTCTTATACCAACTTCTAAAACAAATTTTAATCATGTATTATATGTGTTGATGAAGGCTTTCCCCCTCTCCCACAAACCTCTGTGTAACTTTCCATCCACCTGTAATAAAATTACATTACAGGCATTCAGCAGATGCTCTTATCCAGAGTGAGCTGCATAGTTTACATTTCTTTATATACAATCCATTTATACAGCTGGATATTTTACTGAAGCGATTCAGGTTAAGTACCTTGCTCAGTTGTACAACGACAGTGCCTCAGCTGGGAATTGAACCTACAGCCTTTGTGTTACAAGCCAAGTTCCCGGACTGTTGTACAACACAGCTGCCCTATTCTGCCACTTGACCACCACACAAATTGGAATGTTCTCTGGAATGGCACACTCTTGCTCAGCTTGATTTGGTCTTGTGGTAAAATCGGTCGCCATGACTGGTGACTGGCGAGGTGACGCGGTGTGCTCCCTCTCAGAGGCGGCACGGTGGTGCAGTGGATAGCACTGTCGCCTCACAGTAAGAAGGTCTCGGGTTCGAATCCAGGCCGGGGGCTTCTGTGCGGAGTTTGCATGTTCTCCCGTGTCCGCGTGGGTTTCCTCCTCCGGGTACTCTGGTTTCCTCCCACAGTCCAAAGACATGCACGTTAGGCTAATTGGAGAGTCTAAATTGCCCGTAGGTATGAGTGTGTGAGTGAATGGTGTGTGTGCCCTGTGATGGATTGGCGACCTGTCCAGGGTGTATTCCTGCCTCTCGCCCGGAACGCATGCTGGGATAGGCTCCAGCACCCCCCCGGCGACCCTGACCAGGAATAAGCGGCTTAGACAATGGATGGATGGATGGATGTTACTCCTGAATACTGTGTTATTCAGCTTGTGACCTTTGTGTCATAATTTTGAAGACCTTCATTTATTCACTTATGATCCTGAACTGTTTTTGATTTTGGGCACAAATAACCAAATTTCCAATCACATCCATGTGTGTGATCCTCACAACTGGTTAATTATGAAAAACAATTGAAAACAGGCTGAGGAGCTCGATCCACTGACGGACGGGTGTCTGTGGCATTCGTTTGTGGCCTGTAGCGACGAGGTCCAAAGCAGACCCAGAGATCCTGCTCCCCCAGCTCTGATCTATGGAGGCTGGACTGGAGAAAAACAATCAGTGAGAAGCCAATCAGAGAAGAGGAATGTGCATTCAGGCTACAGGACCCCACCCACTTCAGTAGAACATGGCTGAACCACACAGGCCACACAACTAGTCTATCTCAGCCCTGCTGTGAGGTGTTAATTATGAATCAATTTTAGGTGAGAAGTGGAGTTAATTACTTTTTGCTCTCTACATGTATAGCTGCATAGCATGTCATTAGAAGTAGTGATCAAATAACAATCAGTGGAAAGCCCTTCAGTGTTTTGAGAGATAATACCATTTTTATTAGAGGGGTGTTTAAATTTACTGTTTAAATGTTGACAAACGTTTAAATGTCAGACAAATGTAATTTTCCCTTTTTTTACTCCCTAATTTGGAATAGCTAATTTTGCCTTTTTGAGTCACCGCTGTGCCACCTGTACACCAGGAGCACTGCAGCTGTGAGGGCAAGTGCAGTACTACATGAGGGCAAGTGACTGTTTTACACCCTACAGGCCACACACAGTACTACAGGAGAGCCAGTGACCGTTTTACACCCTACAGGCCACACAGTACTACAGGAGAGCCACCCTACAGACCACACACAGTACTAGAGCAGTGAGTTTTACACCCTACAGACCACACACAGTACTACAGGAGAGCCAGTGACTATTTTACACCCTACAGGTCACACACAGTACTACATGACAGCTAGTGACTATTTTACACCCTATAGGCCACACACAGTACTACATGAGACCCAGTGATTATTTGACACCCTACAGACCACACACAGTACTACAGGAGAGCCAGTGACTATTGTATGCCCTACAGTCCACACACAGTACTACAGGAGTAGTACCAGCCTACAACCCTACCAGCCCAGTGTTGAGGTAGCAGGAGCAGCTGCAGCTGCCACTACCACACTTGAGAGCGTGGCCAGTGCTGTTCATGGTCCTGCAGCCTTATAAATATAATCAAAACAGCTGAACAATCCAACAACATTATTGCACTAAAGTGGCTAATGTATGGTGTTAAATGTATGGCTCTAGATCAGATCATTATCATCTGCCCGTTCGTAGCCAGACTCAGACAGTCTTGTATTGATGGCTGCTTATGTAATGGATCTGTTTGGCTTCCAAGTCCACCCAGGCACCCCTCTCTCAAATCAATTTAATGCAATGAGCTTTATTGGCATGACAAATCAGCGTTCAGACTGCCAGAAAATGTAACTATTACAGAAAATGTCTTTCTCCGTCTCTGGTTTAATTGTTTAAAAAATGAAGCATCTGTTTGGTAATGTTTATCCCTCTTCTGAACACAGTGCAGAACATCCCGGGATTCAGAGGTAATTACCTGAGAATGAAGCTGAAGTCCCTGATTCTATTTCCCCTGTGGTTCTGTCAGCAGTAGCAATAATGAGATCTTGTGCTAGTTAAATATTCTATTTTACACTTCGGGATAAACAGCTTGCAAAGTAATTTGGGACCTCATTTCTGCAGGAATGAATGAAGGTTGTATTAAATATGTCTTGGTCACGGTCAGGTCAAGGTCGAATTGAGCAACTCTGCACAGGTAGAATTACAAGCCGGTCACCGCGGCTGGATAGACAGTACCGTCGCAGCACGGTCAGGCAGATAACTCCCATTTACATAAGTGCCAGCTCAGTGACCACACTTTTACCAAGCAATTCCCTCATGTTTACCTTGTATTTTTCTTCATGTTTTAGTCCTGTGGAATAATCAAGATTTGCAGCAGGCTAACGGCTCTGCATAGCGAATGAAGTGCTGATAGCGAACAGCCACAGATAACAGCTCCTCTGTAGAAAATGAAGCCCTGATAGCTAAAAGATACAGATAATGTCTCAGTAAGGAACGAAGCACAGATATTGGTGACTGCTTTTGGTGTCTCACTAACCAGGTCCTGATCTTTTAAAGGGAAAAAGTGTTTGGAAAAAGTCCCATTGCTGTTGTGTGAAGACCCCAGAGTCCTTCCCAGGAATCTTAAGAGACAGCGCTGCATGCTGATTGGGTACATAGACAGTCCTGCATACCGATTGGGTACAGAGACAGTGCTGAATGCTAATTGGGTACAGAGGCTTCAATCAGCTTTGTTCCTCTGGGGGAGTGGAGGGGTATATCGGTCAATATTTGTGGGTTGTTCTGTGAAAGATTGTGTATTTCTGGAATAGAAACAGGCAGTGATTTCTGTGAAAGATTGTTTGTTTTCTGGCAGAGCCTTTCACTCCTTTCTCTTTTTACTTTTCTACTGCCCTCTGAAATGACAGAATGTAGATCCACCTTGAATTTTGCTCCAGATTGGCTACCCAGCCAAGCTTGAAAAGGAGCAATTACTGAATTACTGGACTTGAATTTGGAGAACTGAAGGGGGTGCTATTAGTAGCACATTGTACTGACGTTAAATATTTGCTGTGTTGAGCTTCTTAGTTGGAAGTCTGCCTCTTGGTGCAGATCGCTGGTTGCCTTTGGGGTTGGAGTGCTTCACCTGGGTCAATGTACCATTCTATAGGGTGGAATGGCTCTGGTGTTCTCATGTTATTATAAGAAGGAGCCCTAAAAAAATTATATATACATTTGTTTCTGATTTTTTCCCGTTTTTCTCCCAATTTAGTGGCCAATTATACCCTCTATTTATTTTGATTTGCCCTCCCCACACAAACTCACCACCCATCTCTACAAGGCAAGTTAATTCTCAGAAGGCAGTGAGCTCCGCTTCCTTTGAAATGGAATTTCACACATTCTGGAGACAAACCCACATTCTGGAGACACCCTTACGCGATTCTCAGCGAGTTCATGCCGGCTCCCCTTCCCCCTGGGGCGGACATCCAAATGCCGCCCCCGATCGGGACTCCCCACCATGGCCGGTCTCGTACAGTCGGGTTTCGAACTGCGACCGTGATAGGCAGCTCACACTCGTAAAGGACCAGCCAATACGGGTGCGTTAGACCGCTGCGCTATCAGAGGCCCCCACCAAAATCTTATTTTAATAAAAATGATGCATTTGAGTTCAGAAGAATTGCACATCAAACTTCAAGGTGTTCCCACTACATCTCAATACTGTCAGGAGTGCCTGCGGGAATCTTTGCACACATCTGGAGATACACAGCTGAAAGCACGAAACCTTCAACTCCTACCTTTCAAAACATCATACAGAACACAGAAATACCTTTAGTGTGGCAGTAGCTTTCAGTTGCTAAAGTTTGTGTGCCAGTGATTTTATCACCTGGGGGTTGAAAAACATTTAACTTTAAGAAATGTGATAAAGAGTTGTTCCGCCATTGGTTTCACCCTTCAAACGATCCCTTAAAGGAACTGATCACGTTTGTGTGTGCTGCATTTATGTCTCGTATGGTTTGACACGTTGATTGCCATGCCGTGTCTGTATACATGTCGGTAAGGAATGGACTGTTTCTGTGAGAGGTAATGCATGAATAAATACCTCTGAAATGCGGGCATGGCTTCGTAGCTTGCTTTTAAAGGTTATTTAATAAAAACGCTGTGACGATGTCCCAGAGGAGCAGTCTCAGCCCTTAATGCTCTGCTCTAGAGGGAATCAGTGCCTCAGGATATAGTTTTGCATGCCACACGTGTAAAGTCATCAAATATACATCAAGCATTGAAAAGTTTACGTTTAATTTCTACAAAAGTAATAATTGTGAAATCATTAGATGCAAAAAGACCTTAAGGGCTTCTGAGGGGTAGAAAATCGGAACACTCAGGTGGGGAATCAAGCTTAAAAAAGCCTTTAATTGGATGGGCTTAGCACAATTTTAACTGCCAATGGCTGATGCGTTGGGGCGACAAAAAGCATTCATCTGATTTTACGCATCCCCGCTTCGCATCGAACACTTAGCAGGGCGCGGTCTTCTAAAGGCGTTTTCATATGCAGCCTCCAGAGCGAGATACTAGTTCACTTTGAAGTGAGCCGTGGAGTGGCGATGAGAAGCTAAATAGAGTGGTGAGGAGATACCGGAGTCCTTATTGGATTCTCATCGTCTGAGCTCTCAGGTCTTTTGTGTTCTCACAGAGAGCAAGCCGCAGTCAATCAGAGTAAGAGCGCTTAAATAAATGTGAATGTCATTCTTCTGAATTGGGACAAAAAACTCACAATTTTAACTTACATCTGGAGAACGCTGTGCCAAACATTCCGTCAATGTGACCCGTTAATACTTTTGTGAAATGTTTAACTTTATTCGTCAACACAGGAAGCAATTTAGTAGAGGAGAGAGGCGTTTATTTCAGAGGAAAGCAGAGGCAAGACAACGGGGCTCAGCTGTGCTCCACTCTTGAGTGACTCACCTAATCGCTGTGCAGGTGCGGAGGAGAAATTACTTCATTAGAGCAATTAGGCAGAATGCTGCTACTCATCGGAGCGGGAGAATGTGTTTTTGGCCTGTTCAGCGTCAGCACACACAGTGTGTGTTTTTGGCCTGTTTAGTGTGAACACACACAGAGTGTGTTTTTGGCCTGTTTAGTGTAAGCACACACAGAGTGTGTTTTTCGCATGTTTAGTGTGAACACACACAGAGTGTGTTTTTGGCCTGTTTAGTTTGAGCGCACACAGAGTGTGTTTTTGGCTTGTTTGTTGTAAGCACACGCACAGTGTGTTTTTGCCCTGTTTAGCGTGAGCACACACACACACAAAGTGTATTTTGCTCGCCCGAACATGCCAGCTTTATGGAGAAAATAGATAATAAAACATTAAAAAGGGGTAATCCTACACTCAGCCTTCACTCAGCCTTTATTTGCATTAGTTTCAAGCAGCCATCAACGCGCTGTTATTCCAAAGAGAATATTCGCATATTCACCTGCTTCTCACTTTTGCTATTTTAGGTTATTAATAGATTTTAATTTAGAACTGTTAAGTTGTTGTTGAAGGGTGTTTGTGGAGGATGTCGGTCTCGGCCACGTGGGAGTGGCATGGTTGTCTATGTTTTACATGTTGTGGAGGCCTTTGGAGCAGTGAGACTTTCCGAGGGCAGGTTTGGCACTCTCACAGGGTGTGAGAGTGAACTGTCGCCCGGAAGGGAGCTCCAAAGGCCATAATTGGTTTAATTATTATTTAATTATTTAATTGGTGTCAATCAGTCAATTGATATGGAAGTCAATTGGCTGATTGGGTGTCTGGGTGAGAATTTGAGTTGTGATTGTGATTGGGTGATTGCCTCACGAGTCCCACCTGAGCCAGGCAAAAACTAAGCCTATTTAAGAGCAGGTGGGGCAAGTGGGGAATCAGTTAGTCTTGTCGTGATGTGTGTGTGTGAGTGCGCGTGCATGTTTGTCGTTTGTCGTTTGTCGTTTGTCGTTTGTCGTTTGTCGAAGGTGACTGAGTAGAGTGCTTCCTGTGTGAGTGGGGAAGAGGGAGAGGGGGTGCACTAAGAGTGTCCGCCAATCTCCCTCGGTGTGATTATGGAGGAGCGAGAGGATGCCCTGGAAGAGGGTCCGCCGCTCACCCTCGGTTTTAATAAAAGGGAGCTCGCACTCGACAGTAGAGAGTGTTTCTGAGCAACAGCCCAAGAACTCACTGAAAGAGTGGAGTGTCTTGGGGCTGGTTGCCAGAACTCTCACTGTGGGGAGTGGCGAGTGTCTCTGGATGAATGGGTAAGAGAACTCGAACTGAAAAGTTCGAGTGTCTCAGTATGAATTGGTGGGAAGCACTTGAAAGGTCACTGGATATGTGTGTGCCTGGGGAGGTTCCAAGGGAACTCCAGGGGAAGAGGCGCGGTGTCCCGTAAATTTGGTTATTTTAACTTGTTATTTTAGTTTGTTGTTTTTACCCGAAAGCTTTGCGGCGAGTAGGGTGACGATTTTGTCTGTTTGTGTTGGTCTTTGTTATATGTTAACCTGCTACTCCCACTGTCTCTCTCCCATGTCTGGGGGGAGAGACAGAAAAATGAATAAATAAAATCCGGTCCGTAGACCGACAAACTCCACTCCGTGTCTCCTGGCTGCTCTGTTCCCATCCAGGGTTTGTCACGTGGCGTGTGACAGTGTTGAAACAGTGGGCTAAAACTTGCACACAGTAAAACCTGGAGTGTAGTCAGTGTTTTAAAGACAGAGTAAAACCTGGAGGGCAGTTCAGGATAGAGCCATGATGTAAAGGACTGAATCTCAAAGTCTCCTGGATTTTCTGCCCTTTGATCAGACCAGAGCCCGTCAACCTTTGCATGCAGGAACACACAGAACAATTCAAACACTGCATCAAAGCATTCCGGCACTTTCCACACTATTCTGTGTTCTCACACCCCTCCGTTCACTCTCTCAGCCTTCGGGCACGATGTCATTCAGCTCACAGTGCCAACAGCACCACTCAGTTTCACACTGAGCTTTCATACCTATAACTGTTTAGCACCGTTGAGTCCCTGGAGGCTCTCTCTGAATGGCACAGGAGGGAGAGGGAGGATGGAGGGGGAGGTGTGAGGTAGAGGTGGAGGTGGAGGTGGAGGGGGAGGTGGGAGGTGAGAGGTGGAGGTGACAGGTGAAGGAGGAGGTGGAAGGTGAGACGAGGAGGCGAGAGGTGGAAGATGAGGTGGGAGGTGGGAGGTGGGAGGTGAGACGAGGAGGCGAGAGGTGGAAGATGAGGTGGGAGGTGAGAGGTGAAGGAAGAGGTGGAGTTGAGAGGTGGGTGTGGAGGTGAGAGGTTGGGGAAGCTGGTGGAGGTGAGAGAAGCAGGTGGGAGGTGGAGGTGGAGGTGAGAGGTGAAGGAAGAGGTGGATGTAAGAGGTGGAGATGGGAGGTGGAGGCAAGAGGTGGACATGAGAGGTGAATGTGGAGGTGAGAGGTTGGGGAAGATGCCAGAGGTGGAGGTGAGAGGAGGAGATGGAGGTGAGAGGTGGAGGAGGTGGAGGACGAGGAGGAGGCGAGAGGTGCAGGTGAGAGGAGGCACACCGTGCCTCTGCCCGACACTGTAATTTATAACGATCCTTTGGAGCGGGAGATGAGCTGAGAACAGTGCGCCGCAGCTCGCCCAGAATCAGCCCCTCATCTGCTGCGATTTGCATAGCGGCCGATACAGAGTGAGCGCTTGGCTGCCTGCCCTGTGTGCTGACATATCCATGCTTAATGCAGCCTCATTCTCATTCACTCATTTATTCCAAATATCTACCCCAGCATGGGGCCTGGGGAGATGTGCGTGGGGATTTCTAATGTTTCATTCTGATCCGCCAACGATCCAACGCCAATGCTGTCTGTATTAGAGCAGGCTCTGGGTCCCCTGGCTCCAGTCTCTGTACTGAAACATTCTCCGGGTAAACAATAAACACCTTTTTAATCCACAATCCTTGCAAGGTACTAAAAAGAAAATAAATTGCTTTTTAATTGATATATTATTGTACATTCACCTTTAATGTTTGATTTGTAAAATACTCTGTGTTCCTAGTAAACACAAATCTTTGTGCTGATCACAATCTGTGATCAGTACCTGGACTTGTGTAATTGGATTCAACAGGATGTTTGGTGTTAAATTGCAGGAATATAATTGAATATAATTGACAAAATAATATGTGTCACTTACTTTGATTTCTGTTTGGATGGGATTTGGGCTATTTTTCAGTTGTGAAAGCATGAGGAATCTCGATGTTTCGCCAGGCAGGATCCAGTTCAGATGAGAACATTGATTTATTGGGGTTTTTTCCAATGCATTGCTAGTTTTGGGTATTCAACATTTCTGTTGCGGAAGATTGTGGAAGATTTTTTTGTTTCTTTAAAGCACTTTGATTGACAGGACAGAGAGAGATTCAGGGGAACACTGCTACTTTCCTTTCCTTCTAAGTCTGCTGTTGCCATGGAGATTCATATTTCAGTCATACTTGCTATTGTTGTTGTAGACCATAATGAACCTCCTGAAGGTAAGTTTGCTGAAAGCGCAGACGTTACTTCAGACAATCGTTAACATTATCCCGTAGCATAAACCTTACTTCCATTAGCGGTGTAACAGCTGTTTTGGGGAGTCATTCTCCCTCATTCTGCAGAGTTTTACAGTAAGAGTGCCTGGGACACCTGGACGTTGTTCATTATTTAATAGCTTCTACAGTTATTTACAGAGCGCATTTATTATAAACAGTGACATACAGAGGGTATACAAAATAATTAAAACACTAACAAACAATATATTACTATTTATTAACTAATAAGGAGTTGGGCCACCCTTTACCCAGAACAGCATAAATCCTTCTTGGAATGCTGTTATACAAGTTTTGAACAGTTTCTAGTGGGATATTGGACCATTCTTCAAGTAGGAAAGCCTCTAGTTCTTTGAGAGATGAAGGCAATGGAAATCTTATCCGCACTCCAGAACTTTCCATAAAAGTTCAATGATGTCTAGGTCTTGTGATTTGAGAGGCTATGGAATTTGACTTCACCCTGGCGTTCAAGAAACCACTCTTGGATCCATTTGGCAGTGTTTGTGGGGGCTTTATCGTCTTGGAAAATGGGAACATCTTGAAGAAACAATATATGCACCATAGGATACGCTGGTCGCCTAAAATGGCTTTGGTCATAATTCTAGCATGCAGAGTAATAATCAGACCCAGGGAGTTCCATGGCTGGCCATACCATAACAGATCGATCACCATGTTTAAGAGTTGGGAACAGGCAATGTGGGTTGAAGGCTTCCTTTGGCTTTCTCCAAACAAAAACCCATCCAGATGTAGGGAAAAAAGTACAAGATGACTCATCAGACAATATTGCTTTCTTCCACTGCTCAAAGGTCCAGGTTTTGTGCTCAGGTTGTACCAGGTTAATGGTTGTGCATTATTGCACATTGGCCTTGTTTACTGAATGGCAGCCCTACCATAAATAACAGCTTTGTGAAGCTCTCAACATAGGTTTTGTTGAGACTGGATCACCGAGGTTTAGATTCAGTTCGGTTGTCATTTTGGAGGCCATGGTTTTCTGTTTTTTAGCAACTATCTTATTACAGTTTTTTACGATCACTATAAAGCGTTTTTCAATACTTTTAACACTTATCCCAAACTCTTAACGCACCAACACACCTACCACACACAATTGGCAAATGGTTAATTTCATGCTCAAAATCACACATTGTAAACTAAACACCAACACTAATTTTCAAAATACAAGAATACACTAACACAATACACTAAGTCTACCAAAACACTGCAAACATGTCTCAAAATCAAATAATTCTTCCAAAACACTAACATATGTTCTCTTCCAACAGGAACATTTAATCAAGCATAGCACAATGTCATAAAAAACACTAACAGCAGATGGAATTACAGAAACTGCATTACTTTACATGTGTCAGATCTACCCTTAAACAATAGACAATATATTGTATTGAACATAAATTGTCTTTTGCACTGCAGTTTCTTTTGAAACCTCTCTACATTTTTATTTTGTTGGGTTTAGTAAATGCATACATTTTGTATATTTTTTTGCAAACATTCAATACCAAAAGTGAATGACCCATCTCAGAGAGAGAGCTTTATAGAATGTACAGTTTATGAAAAAAATAAGACAGTAGGTGACAGAATTGCTGCATTAAAGACTTTATTTGCAACGGGAAATTACTGCAAGAGAACAAAAATATGCAATATAGCTGCTGGTCACCATTGTGTGAAAATACAAAATATACAAACAGAAAAAGGCACAGAAGAAATAAAAGAAGAAAAATACAAAGTCCTCTTCTAATCTGCCCGGTCTTCTGCATTTGGCCACATGTTCTCATCCAGATCACACCTTATATCTTCTTTGGCAAGGCACCTTGGGAAGAATCTTTTGGCATGCCTTATCCACCCCTGGCCCGGCACGGCAACTGTGGCCCTTTTGCCAATTTTGTTTCTTTCCCGCCAATGTCTTTTCGCCAAGTTGAAGCCAGCCACCTCAATGTAGATCATGTCATGTGGGGCTTGATTGGCCTCCAACTCCATGACTCTCTGAAAGTAATCAAACACAGTGTGTGTAAATGCTTTCCTGTATACCTACTGTATGTCCTACTGTACCCCAGGTTTATACCTGAACATATTGGTGACGGAGTACTTTGATGCACTCACTGTTCCTTTTCAAAAGGGACTTTATACAGTTGTTTCATTCGGACTCTGTGTTTAGCCAGAGAAATGGATGTTATGCTGATCCCTTCAATATTCCCAAAGACAAGGTTGTACTCTACAACTCTGGCCTGAATTTCCTTCAGTTTTATCTCATTGTCAGCAATCACCATGTTGACAATGGCAAGCTCCTGTTGTTCATTTAGGAGCTGTCCTCTGCCCCCTGAGGGAGGTAGACGTTGAATCCTTAGAGGAACAAAATACAGTTACATATTAGGGACTGGAGGCATACAGTTACTGTAATACATGGTAAAATTATTTACACTGTGCAGTAGGAGAAGCCCTTATACAATATCCTACCTGTTGGTTTCTCAAAAAATCCAGACAATGGATGCTACTGTGTCCCGGCTGAGATTTGGCTGTACTCATTCACCAGCCTCTCTGAATGATAGCCCATGGTTAATGACATGGTCTATGATGGTAGCTCTTATCTCATCTGTTACCCTAGCTCTGGCCTTTCTTTGAGCGCCACCACGCATTCTAACTCCTCTCCCTCTACCTTGTCCTCGTCCAGCCATTCCTCTCCCTTGTCCTTGTCCAACTCCTCTCCCTTGTCCTGGTACTTGTCTTCCTCTCCCTCGTCCAGCCATTCTTCTTTCTCTCTTTCTGTTGCTCTATATTGTTCTTTGTCCACACAAGATCAGCCCAAAGAGGTCCCCTTTTTATACTATATGGTAATGCGATTGAAAGAGCCTCAACACTTGAGTATGTTTCCGAGACAGGAATCAGCTGTCATTGATCTATTTGCATATCTTCAATCAGCTGTTTCTCAATAGCAATGAAAAAAATACAGGACATATATTTGTGTTTCAATCTACAATGTGAACTGCTGTTCACTTCAACTTTAGCCTATAAGTTAGGTTTAGAACACGAGGTTATCTGTTCTGACATACAGCGTGAAAGCATTTGTAAATTTGGCAAAAATCCATTGTTTTGGTCTTGGTTGAGCTTGTGTGTAAAAGAAGTTCAATCATTTTTAAAATGTGTTAACTGTATGCATTTTGTGTCAAAGGAACAAGACGTGTTAATTGTATAGCTCACACAGACTGAAGTTGTGCTAACTGTGTTAAGAGTTTTGGAAATGTGACTACAGAACTGAAAAAAGGTTGATAGCAATTGTGAAAAACTGTAAGTGTCAGTGAACTTTAACTTGCGACCACTGTTCCTCTTTTTTGATCCGATTTTCCTTGTTTGGCATGTGCTCTCATGATTTTTGACACTGTTCCTTTTAACAGATTAAATAATTTGACCATTGTGACTGATGCACCCACAATTCAGGCACTATTTGACTTCTTTTAAAATCTGTTTTTAAAATGTTGCTTTAGAAATACTAAAGTGTTGGTTTTAAAATGTCTTATAGCAGAAACATATTGGTACTTCGTATTAACATTAATATATGTGGAGTCCTTTTAAATGGCGATTTCATTTAATTTACTTCAAAATACGAGTCATTTTTCACTTGGTGTTTAAATGATTTTGTCTACCCCATATATTGTTTATACCTTACTTATACATTTTAATTTTCATTCATACAGTCAAATATGTGTACTGGAGTCCAACACAGGTGTATAGCTGTGTGTATATATTATGAGACTAGCATGTGTTTATATTTGTATGACTTTGTGTGAGTGCTTATGTGTATGCATGAGTATGTGAGTGTCTTTTTGTGCACGTGCGTGTGAGTTTGTGCATGTTTTTGGGTGGTTTATGTGTGTGAGAGAGTGCATGTGTGCATTCTTGTGTGTGTGTTTGTGAGTTTATGTATGTACGTGTGTGTGCATGTGAGAGTGCATGTGTGCTTTCCTGTGCATGAGTGTGTGATGTGCATGTGTGTGTTCATGTGTGCATTGCATGTTTGTGTGAGCTTGTGGGTGTACTGTATGTGTGTGCGTTCGTGTGTGTGTGAATGTATATGTGTGCATACATTTGTCTGTGTGTGTCCTCTCAAAAACGATACCACAGTGAGTTAGTGTTGGTTGAAAAATTGATTCTCTCATATTTGATTGTGTTTCCCTGGGCGTAATATGCTCTGACATCTTTCAACTGTTCCACCAAGAAACGGAAAACATAAAATGGATTTGTGTCAAAAACAGGAGGCAATTGAAAACGTAATGCTACACCCCAAGAAATAGCCCCATGCTTCTCTCTTTATTAATTTGTTTGTGAAATTACATCTGGGGCCGTATGCACAAATATTCTAAGAGTAGGAGTGCTGATCTAGGATCAGGTTTCCCCTGTCCATATTCTAACCATATCTATTATGAGCTAAACGGCTAAACTGATCCTAGATCAGCACTCCTACTCTTAGAATCCTTGTGCATACGGCCTCTGCTTCCCTACTTGCTGCTGATTCCTGCTCAGCATGCCAGCAGTGTGCCAGTAGCATGCCAGAGATGTACAGGGGTTTAATCTTCAGGGGCTACACACTCCACACTAATTCCAGCTTTAAAGAACCCACACAATCAGACAGCGCACGATTACACGACAGTTACACAATCACACAGAAAACAATCAAACACATAATGTGTGATCACACAGTACACGCGCACATTCACACAGTATACAATCACAAAATTGCACAGCCCACAATGACAATCACACAGCCCCTAACCACTCAGTCATACAGCACACATTTACACAGTACGTAATCCTACAGCACACAATCACACAGCTCACAATCACAGTCACACAGCACACAGGGCCAGCTCACAGGCCATGACAAAGGATGGGAGAGGACACATTGAAATTAAAGGAGCAACAAGAAATGTATTCAGCATAAAGGAAATACTTGCCAAAATCCAAGTCCGGTGGGACAGTCAGTGTCATCAGTAGTGTGTGGATGTGTGAGCAGTCAGAGTGTGGGGTGTTGATTGTAAAAATATAAAAAATAAACACTGGTTGAGAGACACCACATCTGCAATCCAAACACGGAGACAAAAAATGGAACTAGTATTGAGGGAAAGGCAGGCTTTTATGCTCATGGGGTGCCCTTGCCCAGGTGCACCCCATGAGCGCTGACAACCCTCACAACCCCACCCCCCACCGGTCTCCTAAAAGGGAAGGAGGAAAACACAAAGGACATTTGATTTAAAAACTGCGGCAAAGTGTACCTGAGAGCATTTGTGGGTCTGCAAAAAGACTGGTCAGAGGTACGTATAGCCCAGGCTATGAGACTAGGTAGACAGTTCAAATGGTGGTTAAAAGATAACTCCAAGTGACTGCTACTTACATACAGTAACATACAGCTGTAACTCTAGAAAGCAGGGGTATAATACATTATACCTTTTGGTCTTATAGTTTGTCATAGCAATCATTTATATATTATTATAATGGCTATTATAATTACCTATGAGTTGTTAGGAGTACTGTTACGTCCCCAAATCCGGCCTGCGCTACAATAGCCGGGGGAAGGAACACTGGACACAACACAACTAAATAAATCCAGGCAAAAGAGTGACAGTCACAAGTTTTACTTACAAAATATAGATGAAGGACATACTTACATATAACAGAACAGAAGCAAAACAAAGGTCCCTATGCTGTGCCTATTCTAAACAAAGGAAAACCTTCCCTCACTCCTGGTGTCAAAAGAAAGGAGAGTGTTCCACAATCTGCTAACCTTTGCCCAACTAAAAAGGTGGACCAAAACAAAGGTAAGCTGCTTTAAAGCCACACAGCAAGCAGACATCCAAAAGCACAAAGCAATACATAAAGGACACAATGGTTAAAGAAAACAAAAAGGTTTCACAAACAAAAGAACACTTCCAAAAGAACAGAGCAACACATTTTGCAAAGCTCCCGGAAGCACATAAGCTGAAAATCAGCTGCATAAAATCAAGGCCCGATCAAAAGCTGCGGTGCAGCCCGCCTTTATTCCCATGGGCTGGGCGTGGCCAGCAGTTCACAGCAGGGTGCAATCGGTGGTAATTGAGGCAGTTGGACAGGCATGCCTGGTATGCCCTCCTGGGCGTGGCCTCCAACGAGGCAATCAGGCAGCAATCAAGAGGGCAAACAGCACCTGTGCTTATAGCAGTGTTTATAATGCATCGTAAGTGCATCATAAGGCACTATAAATACAGCTATAAGGCATCATATGTGTTTGCTTTATAGAAAGTGTTACCCAATTTTTTAAAACAACTTCTTATATTCTTATATTTCTTGGCTGAGATGTGCTCTCAGAACTGAACAGAAACAGTAAAGCTTATGCAACCTGTTTTGGGTGACCTGGGGGACTATGTTAAGACTCAATTTCACAATATTCCTCTCTTTCTCACTCTTGCTCTCACTCTCTCTCTCAACAGGCAGTCACATTTCCACAGAGTCAGACTTGGAAAGAACTTAATTGAGAGAACAGTCCTGAACTTTACTGTAATAAGGAGTAAATTACATCATAAGAGCTGATATTTGTATGAATGTGTGTGAGTGCATATGTGTGTGCATGAGTGTGTGTTTTTTGTGTGTGTGTGTGTGTGTTTTGGGGTGTTTTAAGTGTATGTTCATGTGTATGTGTGTGAGTTTGTGTGTGTATGCGTGTGTTTGTATGTGTTTGTGTGTGAGTGCATGTGTGCATTCTTGTGTGTGTGTGTGTGTGTGTGTGTGTGTGAATAATGTGTGTGTGTGTTTGTGAATAATGTGTGTGTATGTTTATATGAGTGTGTGTGAGTGTATTTGTGCATGTGTGTCCATGGTTGTGTGTGTCTGTGTGTGCGAGTGCACGAGTGTGTGAGTGTTTGTGTGTGCGTACATGTGAGTGTGTTTGTAAATGCGTGTGTTTGGGTTTTTAAGTGTGCGTGCATGTGTATGTGTGCGTGAGTGCGTGTGAGTGAACGTACAGTGTGTGTGTGCGTCCATGTGTGCATACCTTTGTTTGCGTGTGTGCTCTCAAAAACAAAATACCACAGTGAGTGATTGTGTTGGTTGAAAAATAGATTTTTCATCATATTTGATTGTGCTTCCCTGGGCATAATATGCGCTGACACCTTTCAGCTATTCCACCATGAAACGGAAAACATCAAATGGATTTATGTCAAAAACAGGTGTCGATTGAAAACTTAATGCTACACCCCGGAAAATAGCCCCACTCTTCTCTCTTCTATTTATCTGTGTGTGAAATAATGACACCTGCTCCCCTACCTGCTGCTCAGCCTGCCAGCAGTGTGCCAATAGCATGCCAGAGATGTGCAGGGCTGTAATCTCCGGGGGCCCACCTCTGGTCTCGTTGGGAGCTCCACAGCCCTAGCACACGGATCACTGTGATCACACTCTAATTCAAGCTTTAAAGAACCCACACAGCACCCGATGAAAAAAATCACACGGCCCACAATCACAATCACACAATCAAAGAATCACACAGCACACAATAATACAGCACACACCAATCAAATAATCACACAATCACGGGGCACGCAATCACGCAGCCCCAAATCACTCAGTCATACAGCACACAATCAGACAGCACACAATCACACAATCCAAAAATGTCACATTCACACAGTCCATAATCACACAATCACACAGCACAATCACAAAATCACACAATCTCATATTCACACAGTATACAATAACACAGTAAATAATCATACAATCAAACAGCCCACAATCACACAATCACACAACACAGAATCATACAGCATACAATTAAGCAATCACACATCTCACAATCGCACAATCACACAATCACAGAACACACAATCACACAAACACACAGCACATGCTCACACAATCACATAATCACACAATCACACAGCTCATAATCACAAAATCACACAGCACATGATCACAGAGCTCATAACCACACAATCATACAGCACACAATAACACAATCACATACTCATAGCACACATTCATACAATGCTTATTCAACACACAGTGCCATGATCATACAACCTCACAATCACACAGCATGCAATATCACAACCATATAATTACACAATCACACAGCTCATAATCACACAATCACACTATCACACAGCATATAATATAGTACAGTAATACAGACGTAGAGACAGACAAAGATGCACATTGATAGAGGGATAAAGGTTGACAGCCACAGACAGGTAGATAGATAGGAAGATGGATAGATCCATTTGGGGTGCAGAGGGGAGGGAATCACTAATACATTAAGCAGAAGCCTCCTGCCTGACACCTCCCTGAGCTGAAGCTTTGACAGAATTGTCCCTCCGTGACCTCAGGGAAATGCTGCTTTTAATCCCCAGAGATCACACATTACCAGGGTAAGTGCTGTTTTACTGTACGGAGCAGAGTGCGCTGTAAGGACAGTAGTGCATTCAGGAGTGTGCAATGGGTTGTTTTTCAGTTGTTTTTCAGTTTTTAAATTCTCCAGTGTACGGAGTACCGGCAAAACATTCATTCATACATTCATATTCAACAACTGCAATTTCCTTTGAACAACTTCTTATATTCTTCTATTCCCTGTCTGAGATGTGCAATCAGAACTGAACAGAAACAGCAAAGCTTATGCAACCTGTCTTTGGTGATTTGGACCTGGGGGGACTATGTTAAGACTCAATCTCACAATATCCCTCTCTTTCTCACTCTTGCTCTCACTCTCTCTCTCAACAGGCAGTCACATTTCCACAGAGTCAGACTTGGAAAGAACTTAGTTGTGAGAACAGTGCTCAACTTAATTAATAAGGAATATATAATGTCGTAAGAGCAGTTCTGAGATGCGTTTCCCCTTCAGTGCTTCAGTGTTTATGAGATTAATTTACAGGATAATTTATCACCCTCGGGTCATATCTTCCTAATGATTTCATAATGCAGTATTAACATTCATATGGTACATACGCTATTAACATTAATATTGTACACACACTATTACATCCAGTAGTTTAAGTACAGTATTAACATTCTTTGTACTATTATATAGTTGCATATTTAATATAATAATAATAATAATAATATACGCCATTTAGCAGACGCTTTTATCCAAAGCGACTTACAGCAGTTAATGTATACATTTTCAGTATATGTGGCCCCAGTGGGGATTGAACCCACAACCTAAGCGTTGCCAACGCTGTGCTCTACCAACTGAGCCACAGAGAACCAATATTTAATTCAATTCAATTCAGTTTTATTTGCATAGTGCTTTTTACAGAGAACTGTCACAAAGGTGCTTAACAGAGAACAGAAAATACCAGGCCTGAATGCCCAAAAAGCAGAAAGTGAGGCAAAAACTCTCCAGTGGGAAGAGAAGAAACACTCCAACAATGGCACAAAAAACTCTCAGGAGGAACCCATCTTAGTGGGGGAGTCCATCCTCCGCTGGCCAGCCCAAGTGTCAGTAGTGGTAACTAAATGTGATTTAGATTTTAGATTTTAAGAGAGTAAATCGCTCTGGAGAGTAAGGGATGAGTGGAGCAAGACCATTTAGCCTTGCATGCTAGGAGAAGAACCTCATAGTCAATTCTGAATTTAATGGGCAACCAATGAAGCACATGAGTAATATGTTCATATTTCTTAGTTCTAGTAAGTACCCTAGAAGCTGAATTCTGTACCAATGGCAGACTTCTAAAGGAAGAGTTGGTGCAGCCGGATATTAAAGCATTACAGTAATCTAGTCTTGAGGTTATAAAAGCATGAAACAATTTTTTCAGCATCATGCTGGGATAATATCTTCTTTATTTTTTATATATTCCTGAGGTGAAAGAAGGCCACTCTTGTGATATTATTAATGTGAGTCCGAAATAAAAGATCTGAGTCAATAGTCACACCATTTTTAACAGTCGCATTGGATGTGAAAGTGAACCCATCCACATTTAAGAAAGAATTTGAGAATTTATTTCTCAGATATTTAGAGTCTACTACCAATATCTCTGTCTTATCTGAATTAAATAGTAGCACATTCAAGGTAATCCAGGCCTTTATATCCTTGAGACTGGCCTCTAGTTTAATGAATTGGACCTCTTAACCAGTTTTAATGGAGATGCAAAGTTCAGTATCAGCTTATAATATCCCCAAAGCATATATATCGACATCCATTTATACAGCTGCATATTTACAGATCCATTTATACAGCTGCATATTTACACATCCATTTATACAGCTACATATTTGCACATCCATGTATACAGAACCTTGTACATTGGGTACAGCGTGTGTATGTGTGTGTGTGTGTGTGTGTGAGATTGTGTTTTGAGTGTGTGAGCATGAGTGTGTTTTAAATATGTGTGTGTGAGTGTGTTATGTTTGTGTGTGTGTGTGTTTTAAGTGTATGTTTGTGTGTGTGTGTGTGTGTATGTGTTTAAGTGTGTTATTTTTGTGTGTGTGAGTTTCTTTTGTGTGTTTTGAGTGTGCAGTGCAGCTGGAAATGTATTCTTTTGTTTGTGGAGTTTGTCGTCAGATAAAAGTAATGAAGTTTCTTTGGGGGCCTCCCGGGTGGTGTAGCGTTAAAAACGTCTGACTGGGACGCAAGTTGCCCACTTTTTGTGTCCGACCCTGGCTGGGAGTTTCTTTTGCCTGCCCCAGAGGGAACAGGGAGGGAGAGCTTGCACGGCTCAATGAGGAGCGGTAAGTCACAAAGTGCTTCACAAAGTGCAGATAAAACTGCTAAAAGTATACACACACAACAAACTGCAGCAGGAAGGCATAAAAACAAACTAAAAACAGGCAGTACCGTGACAAAAATGTACAATAAATACATGAATAAAATAAAATAAATAAAATCACAATTAGTAACACCTGTCATTTGAACGCCTGTCTGAACAAATGGGTCTTTAGACGGCGCTTAAACATGTCCACAGTTTTGGCAGATCTAATATCAGATGGAAGGCTGTTCCATAGCCTGGGAGCCACAGTGGCAAAAGCCCCTGGCCCAAAGACCTAAGAGACCTACCGGTTAAATATGGGGACAGCAGTTCACCTATATATGCAGGAGCCTGACTATGAAGTGCCTTATATGTAGTCGGCAAGATTTTAAAATCAATCCTGAATTGAATTGGTAGCCAATGAAGTGTGGCCAATATGGGTGTAATATGAGCCCTGTGGCAGGATCTAGTCCACAGCCCCGCAGCGGCATTCTGGACCAACTGGAGTCGATCCAATGCTGACTTGCCGAGGCAGGTAAAAACGGCATTGCAATAGTCCAGGCGGGACGAAATAATAAATAATTATTTCCAGCTGAGAAGTAGATGCCGCAGTTCTTAATTTTGCAATATTCCTCAGCTGGAAAAAACATCACCTGGTCAGCGTCCTGACTGTCGTTCGAAATTCATGTGTTGGTTGAAGATGACACCTAGCTTTGTTGAAATATAGGGTATAATTGGCCACTAAATTGGGGGAAAAACGGAAACAGTAAATAAATGAAGTCCCTTTCGGTCACCGCAAAACTTGGGTGAGTAAAAATGGAATCTCTCTACTTTGCCGGAATATATGAATGGTGCTTTTAAATTTGAGGATAATAGAATAAAAATGACATGAGATGACAAGATGACACATTTTGCATCAATCGGGTACTAAGATATCTATTTTGTTTACACTAATGTATAGTACAGTGTAGAAATCAATATTGCATTGTTTTACAACTAGTATGTGGGAAATGTTTGGCTCATATGCACCATTTTAAAAGAGTCTGGCCCCAGGTAATCCCCCTGACCCCAGAGCCGCATCCTTTACAGCTTTCCGCCTCTAGCCCTGAGCAGCACTGAAATACTTTTCTCAGCACATTCAATCTCGCACGCACACACACACACACTCACTCGGCCACTCACTCTCGCACACACACACCCTTGCACACACACTCACACACACACACACACACACACACACTCACTCAGCCACTCACTCTCACACACACACACACACACACACACACACACACACACACACAGCCACTCACTCTCACACACACACACACACACTCACACACACACACACTCACTCAGCCACTCACACACACACACACACACACACACACACACACTCTTGCACACACACACACACACACACTCACGCATCCACTCATGCCCATACACACAGGCTCACACAACTGCACGGTAATGAAGGTATATATAAGCCTGCATACACAACGTTAAAATGGTAATCAAACCTTAAAGCTGCCAACATGAGAATAAGATCAAACCATAAAAAGGAGAACAAAATTAAATGGTCTGATAGAGAATGTAGTTAAGCTATAAAGCAGCCGAGGCAGCTGTCAAACCCTAAACACAGAGAGTCCAGTAATAGCTAAGAATGGCTCACACAGCCTACAGCATAACCCCTTAGATGCTGAAACGCACCAGACAGCATCAACACAGGGATGCTGAGACATACCGTACAGCATCAACACAGAGGCCAAACCCAATGTCTCCACACCTGTACTTTACCTGTTTCATTGGAACTCAGGTTAGGTTCTCTTCATTTGGAGTGATGACACAGGTGATGACACTCCGTGATGTAATCACAACAGTATGGAATTTAAAGCAACCGACAGCGAAGCCCCTATAGACTGAGAGAAACAACTACATACTGAGAGAATGCACTCCAGACTGAGGGAGACCATTACAGACTGAGAGAAACCACCGCAGATGAAAAGAAACCGCCACAGACCGAGAGAAACCACTGCAGACTGAAAGAGACCGCTACAAATTGGGAGAAACCCCCCGCAGACTGCGAAAAAGCACTACAGATTGTTCGGAACTGAACTCGGAATTGAAGTACGAGCGCAATGCGGATGCAATGCGGATGCGATGCGGTTAGAAAGCAAACACGCTTGGTAACAAGCTGCAGAGAAAGAGCACCAGACTGTGAGGTGACATATCTGCCTCTGCTTCAGATGCCATCTCCTCTGCAGATATCACTCCTGAATCACTTCCTAAAGGTCGCTGTGCTCCACAGATACGCAATTCTGTCCTTATGTTGCATTTCTATTGCAGTTCATTTTCTCCTAAAGCAGCAGATTCCACATGGGAAAAGCATGTGCACAGAGTGTGTGTGTGTGTGTGTGTGTAAGAGCACATATTTCAGAGTGTGTGTGTGCAAGAGCGCAGATTTCAAAGTGTGTGTGTGTGTGTGTGTGTGCAAGAGCACAGATTTCAGAGTGTGCGCGACAAGAGCGTCCGTTAAATGCCAAATGTGTGTAAGAGCACAGATTTCAGAGTGTGTGTGTGTGTGTGTGTGTGTGTGTGTGTGTGTGTGTGTGTGTGTGTGTGTGTGTGTGTGTGTAAGAACCGCTCACCTGTGTTGGGGGGACTGTAGGGCCTTTAGCATTAGTTATGAGCAGCTCACTGCGTGGGGTTTAAGTGCATGAAATGTGCATGAGATAAGCACTTGAAAAAATTAAAATGGAAGCGTGCGGCTACGCATGTAGAATAGTAATCCAGGGCCCAACGGACAAACAAGCTTAAGAAAAGAGTTGTAATACACAGCTTTCCAACAAAAACCCATCCCAAGTGCTCATCTCTCGCTCCAAAATGTAGAATATGATCAGAGTGATCCTGCTGGGCTGGATCTGACATGACATGGTAACTCAAACACATGGACAAACGGACTAAGAACAAAGCAATATCCCGTTGGATAGTGTGTAGCCTTCTTATAACATTTTTCTTGCGCTGTCATAATGCTGTTGCCATAATGCTGCAGCACAGTAAGAGTTATGGGCCAGAGAAGGAGGCAGGCCGCAGCTACACCAATGTATCCCAGCCAGGGTGTGTCGGCTCTGGACTAATGGTTTGGGCTGGGGGCTTGTGTTCCCCCAATGCCCATTGCAGGCCTCAGCTGCACTCTTTCCTCCAATGATGGCCTTCCAGGTACATCCCTTCTCTGTTGGGCCACGGAGAAGTCTTCCTATACGGGCTGTGGAAGAAAAAGATGAATCGTTAATGTCACTTTGGTTTTCACACACTGACTGCTTCCTTCAGTGATAGATCTATAAGCGGCAATTCTGTGCTTATTTGCATTCCAGAGCCCAGGACACCTTCAGCTGTAATTACTTCTAAAGAGAGCTGTCACACACTGTCACTGTCAAACGGAAGCTCATTTGAAAAAGTGTGTCAGCTCTCTTTGCCTTTGCTACCCCCCTTCTCCCTCTCTCCCTCATCTCCATCTCTCATCCTTTCTCTCTCTCTCTCTTTCTCTCCTCCTTCTCTCCCTTTGCACTCTTTCTCTCTGTCTCTCTTTCTCTCTCCCTCTTCCCTTCTCGCCCTCTCTCTCCCTTCCCCCTTTCTCTTTCTCTCTCCTTCTCCCCCTCCCCCGCCCCCCGCCTCTCTCACTAAAATTATATTGCAGAACAATGCATATCATGCATTCATTCTTTCACAACAAGGTGATAAAATCTTCAGAAAATTCAAATAAAGTGCAGTTCAATGCAATAAAATAAAATAAAATGAAATGCACTTCGGTGCAATAAAACATGTTTCTCAGTTGTTTTCTCATTTCCCATCTCAGTTTGCTGGTGTAGGCACACAGTTTGAGGAGCCTCTCCTGGTTGTCATGGGGAGGGATCGTAGCCCGTGTCCTGATGGTAAACTGGTTACCGGTATGACATACTGGCTGTTGAAAGGGTGGGTAGGATCTGACATCGTGTATGAGCCTTTCTCACGTGTGCTTACGTATCACCTCTTCAGGGTGCACCTCTCCCCGTAGTCCGGTTTTTGTTAACTTAGGGACATAGTTGCTTAGTTTACACGTCTACTTGTTTGTATTGTATTAGGCTTAGGCATTATTTCCTGCATTGAGTGCTTTACTGCTACCTCTGAATTGTGGCTACAGATTTACCTACAGGGTCCTAGTTTAACTATGTGGTTGCTCCTAGCACCCAGGAATTGTACTTCCCACTAGGGTGGCTTTCAGCTAAACTGTTCTTGACTACGGTTAACACTTTGTTGTACGTCGCTCTGGATAAGAGCGTCTGCCAAATGCCTGTAATGTAATGTATGAGATTGCGCTGCTTGCTCCCCAATATTTTACTGCTCATCTTCACCATCCTCTCTAAGCTGCTCTTATTTGTGCTGATGAAAGAGCTGAACCAGGATGTTAGACTGAATGTCAGGACAGACTCTACAAAACACAAGCAGAATGCTTGCAGGACAGACTAATGTATGTTATGTCTGTGCAGTTTGCGTAGAAAGAGCAGTCGTGACTGTCATTTTGATGAAACCAATTCAGTTTGACCTTAAGCTCATTTTACTGTCTACAGTGGCAAGATATTTATAGTCATTGACTTGCCCTATGACTTGGTTACCAACAGACAGTTCATTGAGAATCTGTGTCTGTATTAGGATGTAAAGCCAGAAGTGGATGTGGTTTAAACCATAAGCTGTATAAAACGAAAGGAACTATATTGAAAGCTGAGATTTTAGTTGCCCCAGGGAGAAGTTGCTCCTAACCACTGTCACAGGACCAGTTAAGTACCCAAATCCTAACCTTAACCATTAGGAAGATATACGCAAAACTGACTTCAGACCAGCGCTTATGGGCAACTTCCACCTCCACCATTTTAGATAGTATAGAGATGGTCCACTCCAGCCTACTTCGGGTTTTGATCATGTTGCATCATGGGTATCATAGAGAGTGCTCCAAGCTGAACTCTCTCTATTGACTTGAATGTAGAATTATTATTAATTATATATTTAGACTGCTCTTGTTGGCTATAACTTAATACTTTTACAAAAAATATTATTGATCACAACGGACACAATCCTACTGGAATAAGATGTGTTCTTTGTTTTTACATGATCAATGGTTAGTATAAGTGTATCAATGTATAAGTTTATCAATGTATAAGTGTCAATGTATAAGTCTTATTAGGCGTTTATATGAAGATTTAAATCCGAAAAGCACAATATTCCTCAATTTACATAAAGGGGCGTGGTTAACACAGCAGGTTAATTCCATTGACGGTCACTGAATAGGAACGCTAATCAATACCAAACTCATAAGTTCAGGTGGCATTATTTTGTGAGCTCCACTTCAGATAGTTGCTATAGTCAGCTGGCCACAGTGATTAAGAGCAGGGCATTGTCAGGTGAGCCAGATTCATATTAGATAGCTTGCTAGATAACTAGTTGGATAGCGAACTTAGCTAGACAGCCAGCTAGCAAGCACGTTTGAAAGCATCAAAATAATCAGACTATCCAACCCAGTAAAAAAAAAAAAAAAAAAAGCACAGGCACAAGGCAAGCAGACTGTGTGCAGTGGAAATAATCCTGTCCCAAATTTCTCACTCTCTGCAGCTCTGTCGCCTGTCATTGTCTGTGTGTCTCAGCAGCAGACCCCGGCCACTCTCATCAGTGAAAGACAGGAAAGTGAATCATAACTTATTTTCTACAGGCCTAATGGTACCTCCACAATGTACCATGGGGAGGGGAAAAAATCTACTGAATATCATTGATCAAGTTTGGGTAGGAAACGTATCTGTATTCAAGGCATTATCTGTGCATTTCCAAATAGGGTATTTGGATTTGCTTACCCCCTTAATATAATGGTTGGGTTTTGTTCAGTTTACAGCAGTCAAAGTCAACAAAGATTAGCCTGGGGACTTTGATTCAATATGCTGGTCACAAGCTGTGATGGCTTCTGCAGCTTGTGCGGTGTTCGCTGACGGAGGGACATAAATGAATAAAATAAATAATTGGTCAGTGATAATTGGTTAATGGTCATTGCATGTATCATTGTGTTTCCACAATGAGCAGTTATATGAATAAGCAATCAAACTAACAAGTGTTGGTTTTGGACTATGGCAGAGAAAAGATAATTAGCTGTGATAATTGTGATCCACAGGGTATTGAACACGGTTGTGTGCTGTTGGTATATAATTGGAACATTCACAGCAGTAATTGTGAGATAAAGGGTCTGTATTGAATTTCACACGCCATGATGTTTAATTGCCTTTAATGCTTCCTCTGAAGGAGAACACAACTTTACTAATAACTTTTAAATTGTGAAGCACACTGTCTAAAGAAAGCTAATTTTAGAGTTTTCATTTTATATCCTAGGGGTGTGAGAGATACAGGCAGAAGGTCAACAGCTGAATACTGTAATATTCCAGGCATTAGCATCAGGAGAGCGCTAGCCTGGGTGTTTAGCACTTTCACTGTTACAATCCAGCCATTAGCATCAGGAGAGTGCTAGCCTGGGTGTTCCACACTTTCACTGTTATAATCCAGGCATTAGCATCAGGAGAGTGCTAGCCTGGGTGTTTAGCACTTTCACTGTTATAATCCAGGCATTAGCATCAGGAGAGTGCTAGCCTGGGTGTTTAGCACTTTCACTGTTATAATCCAGGCATTAGCATCAGGAGAGTGCTAGTCTGGGTGTTTAGCACTTTCACTGTTATAATCCAGGCATTAGCATCAGGAGAGTGCTAGCCTGGGCATTTCACACTTTCACTGTTATAATCCAGGCATTAGCATCAGGAGAGTGCTATCCTGGGTGTTTAGCACTTTCACTGTTATAATCCAGCCATTAGCATCAGGAGAGCGCTAGTCTGGGTATTTAACACTGCTCAGTGACTGGTGTTGCTCAGCGATGCGGTGTTGTGATGAGAGTGATGTATTATCCTCGGACAGCATGGTGTTATCAAGCCGCTAACAGGCCAACAGGGCTGTCATTCGCGCGTTTCCACTGACACAGCGGATTAAAGAGATCCAGAGATGATGCAGGAGTGCAGGCTTCAGGCCTGCCAGCAGGTTATTTACAAAGATACTCCTGGCTGTGACTGCACCTGCTGACCTGTGGTGTTGTAATTATACAGGTAAGGTGGTGTATTTTAATGAGATGTAGCGATAACGTCAATAGTCATCCTCGCTCATGACTGATGGGACCTTGTTAACAGAAAGCGCTCATTAAGGATCTAAGGCTAGGTTGGCTGTAAATACCCTTTCACATCCATTATTGAGGAAAACGATTATAACATTATACTCATACATTTGCTTAGTCATCTGTATTACTGCTACACATGTTTCCTGCTGTTGAAACGAGTGATGTGTCACATCACTGGCAGCTCATTGGAAAAAGAGCCTTTATCGTGGACAGGCATGGCTGGGCCCCAGAGCGGCCCGTCTTCGCCTGGTTCTGTCCCTTGCAAAAGGCCGTTAGAGGATTGATCGATTTGAGTTACAGTGAGAGGATGGGAGCATTACCTGGGGAGAGAAAGCAAATGCCGAAACAGGTATGTGCTGTGATTCCTCCTGACAGCAAACAGCTGAAGGACAGTCTGTTTGTCCTATAACTTATAAGGTGTTGCATGGACTTGCAGGGATTTTCATCCGTAACCCCAACTGACTGTGGCTGTATTGTGAGAGCTTTCTCCTAGGTTGTGTCTACCCATCTCTGTGTCTCAATTTTCAAGTCTAGGTTAAAAACGTTTTTAGTCTCTCTTATAGTCATTAGGTGCAGATGTGGAGGGGGCGTAGCAATAGAGCCTTCTGGTGCAATGGGTCATGTGTTTATGCTGATGATGTGGTGGGATGGTTTCTGTGTTTACGCTCCCTGTGCCACTGTTATGCTGCCCTGTTACTTCTGCTGGTGCAAAAGTGTTAATGATGGTGTGATATTTATCATAGTCATAATTGCACCTTTCCTCTTTTCTCCCTGGCTTCGACCTGATACCTTGTCAACCCCCACCCCTGCCTTTGCTTTGGCTTTTCCATCCCCCCCCTGTGGTATCTGGAGGGATCCACCCCACTCCTACACTTAGAATGCCCTTCCAGTGGTCTGTTAAGCCACATTTATTTGTGTTGTTTTTCTCTGTAATTTTCCATTTCTCGAGTTTTTTCCAGTTTCCTACATTGGCTCAATGGTTTTCTGATTCCCTCTGGAAAATGCCAGCAACCTGTTTGTAAATGCTTTGATTGATTGATTGATTGATTGATTGATGTGTGTGGGTATGTGTTTACGCACTTAAAGAACAACCATCCCAGTTTAGTTGTCATTTTGTTACAATGTTAAAGAACAACCATTAGATGCATTGCATGAAGTGTTTATAACCAAAGGCTAATTTCCAACACCTGTCTCCCAATAAACTACAGAAAATGCCATGTATCAAAAAATAAAAACAAAATACATGCACAAAAAGTACATACACACAGTAAAAGTTCAAATAATAAAACTAAAGAAAACTGTAAATAACACAATGAGGGCAACCATAGATACTTATAAAAACTATAAAAATATTTATGAAAAGTACAAGTTCTTAACCATTTCAAAAACATTTTGTCTGAAAGCTCTGTTGAATGTATTAATACAGTAAATCATGTCCGTCTATAATTCAAACCTGGGATGTAGCTTATATAATATTATTGAAATACTTGCATATTTATGTTTAGTAGTTACAATTATAGTGCAATGGTGATATTGAGTAGGTTTTTGATCTAAAACTTTGAGTTAAAGTATGTTTATAAAGAGATTTCTGTGGCTTTATTGCAGTTCCTCCAGCTTGAAACCAACTTATGCAGAATGTGAGAAAAACATGCATAGCATGCATATAAATCTTGGCTACCTCAGTTGAAAGGCAGTGTCTTAAAAATCTGAAGTTTGACAACTTAAACTTTTGGGCATACAATACATATGTATTTTAAAAGTTAGATTTGAGTCCAAGATAATACCAAGATATTAGATTTTCTTTTTTGTCTGGAGCGGTGCCCGAGACAGCGCTTTCCACCACCATCAAAAAAACACCAAATGATGGAATTTCTTGTGGAAGGATGGTGTTGCATGCCTACAATATTATTCCAGACACTTTTGCAATCTATGCCAAGGCACATTGAAGCTGTTCTGGTGGCCCAATGCCCTATTAAGATACTTTATGTTGGTGTTTCCTTCATTTTGGCAGTTACCTGTAGACTAAATATAGCATCATGGACAGTTCCCTGTATAACTGCATATAGACTGAGTTCAGCACCATGGACAGATCCCTGGGTAACTGTGCAGAGGCCTGCGGTGCCTCTGGTTATGATTTTATTTCCAGCAGGAAATGGAACCCTGTCCAAGAGGGTCCCAAGTCCCTCTTGCCTGGGGGGATATTCTCATCACTTACAGGACAGTGTTAAGACAGTGAAAGATCCAGCATTGCACAAAACCTAAATTCAATAGTAAGAAATTCTCAACATACAGCATACATGCATTTAAAGTAGAATGTTTTATTAAGGCATGTGGAATGTTGCTTCATAGGAAGGTTGCATTTAGGTTGCACACACACACATGCACATACTCTCTCTCACACACACGCACACAAGCATGCATACGCTCACACGTACGCACAGCCCCAGTTGGGGCGTTCAGCTCTTGTTGGAAGCTTCAGCAGTGCTATGAAATGCAATCACAGTGACCTCCCAGTAAGACCTTCAACAGTGCACCCTGCAGCCATCAGCAGACATAATAGAAACATAATGGCTCTCCTCCAGCTCTTTATTTGAGGCTTTTCTAAAGGAGCCCCATTCTGTGCAGCCCAGCTTGTTGTTGATATGAAGTGAGGAATGAGGTAGATTATTATTATTGTTATTGTTATTGATTTATAATGGTGAGCCGTTGCCGTGAGAGAATGCGCTGTCATGGAGCTCTTTATTCTGCCTGAAACTTCCAGGACAGGGAGCATCATGCAGAGTGTTAATTTTAATGAGCCCTTTAAATCCGCTCACTTGTAGTCTGAGGAGATTAAGGACATCCTTTATTTGTGTTGTCATTTCGTCTGATGGAGCCTCTTCCGCTGGTGTCACCTGTCTGTCTCTCGTTCCCCCGCCTTCGCCCGGAGAACGGAGGGGAGACAGGCAGTGTAATTACCTTTGGAGCCGAGAGGGCGAGAGCGTGTTCTACATGTACGATCCTCCCATAGCTGGCACGTAGGCCTTGCTGTTCAGCTCATTACTTTCTGATGTGGTTGGTGCCCCTATAAATGTACAGCATTAATGAGACAGGGATTTCTGACCAGTGGTGATCAGTGATAATTTAATAAGGAGACTCACCCTCTTATTCTAGCAGGACTCTTATTCTAGCGGAGTCTCTTCAGACACACACACACACACACGGATGCACTCACATATATATACACACATGCATGCACATGCACAAACACACACACAGATGCACACGTACATACACACACACACACACACACACACGCACACACACACACAGCGACGGGTTGGTGGGAGTGGCCACCATGCCAGCTGGTGAGTGGATGGAAGAAGATGATAAAAATGTGCTCCCAGCTGTCATTTTATTTCCCCTTCTTGGGGTAGTAAAAAAACAAATAAAATACAGACAGAAAAAAAAGTACAATTAAACAGAAGATGAGACAGGGGAAACGAAACCAAAACGTGCACCACTCTTTCTATATCTAAATGGTTTCC
Source organism: Aldrovandia affinis (assembly GCA_029706075.1). Taxonomy (NCBI): domain Eukaryota; kingdom Metazoa; phylum Chordata; class Actinopteri; order Notacanthiformes; family Halosauridae; genus Aldrovandia; species Aldrovandia affinis. Next base: position 509,620 of record JAINUG010000045.1, on the reverse strand, counting down.
CTCTCAGGCACGTCAGCTGTGCTTTCACAGAAGGCCTAATGAAGGCATAGGCAACACCTGAGCTGACCACTAAAGCCTCAGGTGAGCATTCCTGCGTGTGATGGTGCTGCTGCTCAATGTCCTGCAGGCTCCCTGGCTGTGGCAGGGGGAACAGCAACAGCTGACAGCAGCCAAAGAGGAGGAGCAGCCCTCTCTACTTCTCCTTCCACCCCTCCCGGTGTCGCACACACACACACACACACACACACACATACATACATGCATATATACATACAGTACCAGTCAAAAGTTTGAGTAGACCTTCCATCTGGATTACGGCTAATCGGGCACTCCTTCATTCTTCAGCAAGATAACAACTCGAAACACACCTTGAAGTTGTGCCAGAACTATCTGGTGAAGGAGGAATGGGAAGGACAACTCAAACTAATGACCTGGCCTGTCCAGTGTCCAGAACTCAATCCCATAGAACTTGTATGGGAATAACTGGACAGAAGAGTCAACGCAAAGCAACACACAAGTGTCTCTGGGAATTGCTGCAGGACAGCTGGGAAGACATGTCGGGTGATTTCCTGCTGAAATGTAATAACCAAATGACCTGTGTTTGTGAGGCTGTTATCACGGCAAAGGGTGGCTATTTTGAGGAATCCAAGGTTACATTTTCAATTAAAACATTTTGAACTTTGTTTTGATGTTCTTTTTTTTATTGGTGCATGTATTTTTTGGCAATTTTTGTGTATTTACAGAAACTTATACGGTGTAAAACATTGTCAATTATGAGATAAACCTAGTTTCCAGCAGGTGTACTCAAACTTTTGACTGGTACTGTATATGCGCACACACACACACACACACACACACACACACACACACATATGGACATGCACGCACATGTATGCACACAGACACTCACTCACCACACACACCCATGTACACATGCATGCACACTCACACACACACACATGGCTGAATGTGGTGATGGAGTCGTTGTTACGGTTAAAAGAGAGGTACAATTTGAAGGAGATGGATGGTGGTGAGTCACAACCAGAAGCTCCCCTGCAGCTCCATCAGGGTGTTTGTTGTGAATCTTCCATCCAGATGTTGTTTGCACCTGTCTGGCCCATGGCAATTCAGCAAGCAGGTCCAACCCATCTCTCTCTCTTTCTCTCGTGTTAAATAAACACCCCCTCAGTGTCACACCCAGCTAAATGAATATCCACTTCACATCCTGCTATATAAATACCTGCTCTGCATCACACCTGTATTAATAAATACCAGGCCATATTCTCCTCCTGAATAAATGTCAATTTTCTTCATCTTCTCTGCCAAATAAATAACCATCTACTGCTCTTCCCCGCTAAATAAACACTCAAATTAAATGTATCCTTTGGATATTTAAAACCCCTGCATCATTCTAACGTTAAATTAATTCCCCTTCCTTCTCTCACTGTGGATAAATAAATACCCCCTCATTATCTTTGTTGTTATTAGGGAGTTCATAGCAGTTTAAAATGAATAACATTAATGTTTTGCTCATGTAAAATGAATGAAGCCACAAACAGTGGGGGAGAAAACTCATTTCAGTATTAATTTCAGCTGTTTTAATTTCACCGTGCCTAAAGACTGTCATTTTTCCAGGACTGTGGGGAGACACAGGGGGTCTTCTCTGGGTGGAAAGCAGGCTGTTTCACACACAGTTAAACAGCCCAGGGAAATCACAGCTGTTAGACCTGGGAGCTATAGTTGCATATTGAGTGAATCAATATAAGTACATACAGAAAACAATAAAAATATAAATAAAGATTCGCTGTGTGTGTGTGTGTGAGAGAGAGAGAGAGAGAGAGAGAGAGAGAAAAAAATGAGTGTGTGTGTGTGTGTGTGCAAGTGTGTTTGTTTTGTGTGTCTGTTGGTATTTGTTTGTGTGTCTGTACACACACACACACACACCACAAACGTTGGCAGTATATTATCTCCTGTTACCTGGTGGTGTAGAAGCTCCATATTGATGGCAGTGGACAGTCCCCTCTGTATTGCCCTGGTCCTGTTTGGTGAGTCTTTACTGAACTGGTGGCTGTTTGTGTGAGGTGTTTATTGAGCTAGTGGCTGTTTGGTGAGTGCTTAACGAGCTGGTGGCTGTTTGTGTGAGTGGGTTTATATAAAGCTGTGGTACCGCCAACATCCCCATTAGATGGGCTCTCAGGCCAGAGATCAGCCCAGCAGGAGGAGTATTGTGACAGGATTTAATGTAGATTTACTGTGAGTAACAAACACACTATATTTAATTTAATTTCTACGAAACTCAAGAATTTCATAAATGCCTGAGCCTCACACTGTACTCCCCTGAATAACAGGATTTATTCAAGAGCGTTGGCTTTGTAGGCGGGGTGAATAGAGCTGGCAGGGTCAGGCAGGGTGAATAGTGCTGGATTTGCAGGCAGGGTGGATAGTGTTAGGTGTGCAGCCAGGGTAAATAGTGTTAGGTGTGCAGGCAGGGTAAATAGTGTGAGGTGTGCAGGCAGGGTAAATAGTGTGAGGTGTGCAGGCAGGGTAAATAGTGTTAGGTGTGCAGGCAGGGTAAATAGTGTTAGGTGTGCAGGTATACAGGCAGGGTAAATAGTGTTAGGTGTGCAGGCAGGGTAAATAGTGTGAGGTGTGCAGGCAGGGTAAATAGTGTTAGGTGTGCAGGCAGGGTAAATAGTGTTAGGTGTGCAGGCAGGGTAAATAGTGTTAGGTGTGCAGGCAGGGTAAATAGTGTGAGGTGTGCAGGCAGGGTAAATAGTGTGAGGTGTGCAGGCAGGGTAAATAGTGTGAGGTGTGCAGGCAGGGTAAATAGTGTTAGGTGTGCAGGCAGGGTAAATAGTGTTAGGTGTGCAGGCAGGGTAAATAGTGTTAGGTGTGCAGGTATACAGGCAGGGTAAATAGTGTTAGGTGTGCAGGCAGGGTAAATAGTGTTAGGTGTGCAGGCAGGGTAAATAGTGTTAGGTGTGCAGGCAGGGTAAATAGTGTTAGGTGTGCAGGCAGGGTAAATAGTGTTAGGTGTGCAGGCAGGGTAAATAGTGTTAGGTGTGCAGGCAGGGTAAATAGTGTTAGGTGTGCAGGTATACAGGCAGGGTAAATAGTGTTAGGTGTGCAGGTATACAGGCAGGGTAAATAGTGTTAGGTGTGAAGGCAGGGTAAATAGTGTTAGGTGTGCAGGCAGGGTAAATAGTGTTAGGTGTGCAGGCAGGGTAAATAGTGTTAGGTGTGCAGGCAGGGTAAATAGTGTTAGGTGTGCAGGCAGGGTAAATAGTGTTAGGTGTGCAGGCAGGGTAAATAGTGTTAGGTGTGCAGCAGGGTAAATAGTGTTAGGTGTAAGTAAAGTAAGTAAGTAAGTAAAGCTTTATTTGTATAGCGCCCTTCATAGCACGAATGCCCTTCATAGTGCTTCACAGCAGTAAAAAATACAATAATAAAAAAAAAAAAACAGCAGTACTCAGATAAAAAGTGCACACTTAATGATACAGTACAGACAACAAACGTAACAACGTTACAAGCAGCAGCAAACTAGGCTAAATATGGTCAAATGCCTGTCTGAACAGGTGGGTTCTTAACAGGCGTGTGCAGGCAGGTGGATAGTGTTAGGTGTGCAGGTATACAGGCAGGGTAAATAGTGTTAGGTGTGCAGACAGGGTGAATAATGCTGGGGATGCAAGCAGCATGAATGTGTTTGTATGATCACACATAGAGCTGCGAACATTTTTATTGCTGCCCGTGAGACAGAAACCTGGTAAATGTGGTAAACTGCAAAAATACAAATACAGCACTGCATATCTGTTGAGGTCCCCCTTTGAGGCTAATACATAATGTACTTAAAATGTTTCTGTAAGGATAGAGGAACATGAATATTTTCCTGCAATGCTGCAGCAATGTTTAGACAACATTGTGCATATGTTTGGAGCTGGCAAGCCTTGCTTCAGTCTTGCCTGATGTTTGAAGATTCTTCAGCCTTTAATCCCGTTATGAGATTACAAACCCCCAAACCCCCACGCACCCCTTCCCCCCACACTGCAGGAACACACTGAGGATTACCATAATATTACACTGGATTCATATTGAATGATTCATGAATGGCTGTCAATAGTTTATTTTTAATGTGTTGTTTAGAATTTGTTGTTTCGTGGATTTGAGTCAATGTGGAAAAAAAGAATTGATTTATTTGACTTGTGTGTGCTGCGATGGATTGGCGACCTGTCCAGGGTGTATTCCTGCCTCTCGCCCGGAACGCATGCTGGGATAGGCTCCAGCCCCCCCCCGCGACCCTGACCAGGAATAAGCGGCTTAGATAATGGATGGATGGATGGATGGATGGACTTGTGTGTGTGTGTATAGAGTGTGTGCTTGTGTTAGCATGGTTGTGTGTGTGTGTGTGTATGTTAGCATGGTTGGGTGTGTGTGTGTGTGTTAATTTGTGTGTGTGTGTGTGTGTGTGTGTGTGTGTGTGTGTGTGTGTGTGTGTGTGTGGAATTATGCAGTAGAGTGAATAGAGTGAATTGCAGTATTGAGTTCCTGCCCATCTTCAGGCATGGGCTGAAAACCTCCTTAATGTTTTCTCTGCCTCCTGGAACTCCTTTTCCTTTTCTGTTCTTCACATTCCTCTCTTTCCCATTCCCTCACTCACTTTTCTCTCTCTCTCTCTGCTCCGCATGCTGTCGGGCTCCTGTCCTCCATGACACATCAGAGCAGGAATATACAGGGATATTCAGAGATACTCATTGATATACGGGGATGCTCCGGAATATTCAGGGCTATTCAGGGAGCTCCTGACGGCTCTGGACAATTCTAGACATAGAGACAGAAAATGTATATATTGTTGTCTGCCATTAGCTGTTTAATACACCTTCAGCTTTTAAACAAGGTTGTGGCACTCCAACTGCCACTTTCAATGGCCTTTCTGTCTAATGTCCGTACTTAACATTCTCAATGGCATGTGCTTCTGTGAGGGATATATCAGCATTATGTGAGAATAATCTGGCAGAGAGGAAATCAGAGTCTTCCTCATAATGATCGTAGCGAGAGGTATTCTTCTACCTGCCTCAATAACTCTGACCCTCAACACTGACATTATACACCCCTCAGTAACTCTGACCTTCAACACTGACATTTTACACCCCACTCTAACCCTGATCCTTGACACTGAGGGCCAGATTTACTAAGATAGTCGCAGCGCAAACATGGTCCCTATTTTTTTGCAGTCGCATATAGCAACATATTACGTAATTACAAATTTGCTATGGCTGAACATCTACTAAGTATGAACAGATTGAACTATTCCTAAAGGAATGTCACAAAGTGATGCCTGCAAATTACAACCTAATATTATTTTGAATCATTGCGACCATTTAGTAAATCCAACGTAAATATTGTGACATTGTAGCAACTGCATTTGTGTTGGAAAAGCAGTTGCAATCTTTTAGTAAATCTGGCCTTAAAAGCTAAGTATCAAACTGACTTCTACTACCTGCTGGGAGGATTCAGATAGATAGATAGATAGATAGATAGATAGAGAGAGAGAGAGAGAGAGAGAGAGAGAGAGAGAGAGAGAGAGAGAGAGAGAGAGAGAGAGAGAGAGAGAGAGAGAGAGAGAGAGAGAGAGAGAGAGAGAGAGAGAGAGAGAGAGAGAGAGAGAGAGAGAGAGAGAGAGAGAGAGAGAGAGAGAGAGAGAGATCGCATTATGTCAAACCATCTGTCTGATCACAGCCAAATTACTATGTTTCTGGAAGAGACAGAAGCTAACATCACCACACGCACAGTCCAGCTGGGATGTTGAGCAGTTAAGCTGTTCTCACAGCCTAGCTGGTAAACGCAGGTAGTGGACGCAGGTAGTTTCAGGTAGACACAGGTAGTAGACGCAGGAAGACTAGACACAGGCAAATTCATGTAGATGCAGGTCTCTGCCCTGACTCGTTAGCAGAGTGAAGCGCAGGTGTTGGGATTACAGCATACTGCAGTGAGGACAGAACAGCAGACCTGGCTCATATCAACACACAAGCACTAAACCGTCAACCGCACAATCAGAAGAACAAAAGCACCACCACCACCACAACCACTACCACAACCACAAATACAACCTACAAACTACAACCACATTTACAACTAGAACAACAGCTACAACCACATTTACAACCAGAATGCTAACCACAAACACAGCTCAAACACAAACACATTTACAACCAGAATGCCAACCACAAACACAGCTACAAACACATGTACAACTGAAATAGCAAACACAAACACAAACACATTTGCAACCAGAACAACAACCACAACCACAATGTACAACAATGACAACAACAATGACAACTTGAAAGAGAAAAATGTCAATCACAACCACAAAAACAACAGGCCCAGCAGCAACACTCTGAGAACACAGCTCTAACACCACCATCAACCAAAAGCAACTACATCCAAAGCAACCACAAAACACAATGACTAAAAGTTTTAACCAATGTGTGAGTGAGTGTGTGTGTGTGTGTGTGTGTGTGTGTGTGTGTGTGTGAATTACAGTGTTTGTACTGTAATCATTTTGAAAGGAATAATTTAATCTTATGTGGATTTGTGCCCCTTTGTTTTGTCTGAAGGTGCACATGCATTGATATGTTGACTCTGCCAAATTACACTCATTGAGGGTGGCAATACACAAACGTCTCACTCCACATAGTCTTCGATGTTCATATGCAGTTGTGTAAAATGAACATAAAGAACATGCATGAGAAAGCCCTTACGAGCTAGCATCGGTCATTAGCCAGTTAAGGCAGCCGCAGCAGACTCATTAGCAGCTGCTTCACAGGAATTACTTTAAAACTTCAAATAAAAAAGAGAGCACTTCCCTTTAATTACATTTACCCAGAGATCAATCTCTATTGGGCACATTATAATCCGCGCTGACTGGAAAAGTTTGGCGTACTTGCTTCTGTTGCTAACGCACGTAGGGAGCAGAACCCAGGTTGCCTGGATACACTCTCTCTCTCTCTCTCTCCCTCTCTGTCTCTCTCTTACCCTCTCTCTGTCTCTGTGTCTCTCCCCCTTTTTCTCTTTCTCTCTTTCTTCAACCACTTTGTAAAAACGGCTGTAATATCTCAATCTATTCTCAAAAGCTCACAATTCATAGTTGGCTATGATCATGACATTGATTTGACTGCATGGTGGCAATATACCCATTGTTATATTGTTATATAAGTCTGAACCTTACTAACAAAGATAAAATAAAACATGGAAGCACAAAACGTGCATGTCTCCTCCTGAATATACTAGGTGTCTCCTCACACTGAAACATTTTGTAATTGACGTTTATTAGGTTGGCCATATTTAATATATGGCATTTAGCAGACGCTATCTCACGAAAGTACATATTGAAATAGTGATAATATCGCCCCTGTCTTTGTCCTCCACAAACCTTATTATGCACAAATGTTGATATGTACCATTATATTATATTATATTCTGAATTTGTATGCATTTTCTTTTAATGCCTCCTGTATTAGCATAAATACAGTTCATAGGCATATTTATCTGCTCCTCTTGTATGCAGTTAGCATTGTGAAGAGGAACTGGTGGTTTTGTGACTGAGGGTTGTCTGGATTGAGCAGACTAATTAAATGTCTAATGAATATGACCTCAGAATCTCCACAGGCAGAGTGCGCTTTCCTTTCAGAACTTTACCCCGTGAGCTAGACCCCCCATGCCCCATGCCCCATGCCCCCCCATGCATTGGAAAGCATTTACATTTTAGGCATTTAGCAGACGCTCTTATCCAGAGTGACTTACACAGTTTACACTTCTTTACATACAATCCATTTATACAGCTGGATATTTTACTGAAGCAATTCAGGTTAAGTGCCTTGCTCAAGGGTACAACGGCAGTGCCCCCACCTGGGAATTGAACCAGCGACAGTTACAAGTTACAAGTCCAAGCTTCTGCTAGAGATCTCACTTACCTTTACCAATATGTTTCATATTTTCTATACTTATGGCACTATTTACCAGCTTATGGTACTGTCCAATTTTATTAGTTATTAGTGTGGAAGTGTCTGCAATGCTGGTGAGTTCTGTTCTGTTCTTTCTCCTGTAGTAGTCTGTAAACAACAACAATAATAATAATAATAAACTTTATTTGTATTGCACCTTTCATACAAAATGCAGCTCAAAGTGCTTTTACATTTCAGCCCAATATTCAAATATTAATATGAATAATATTATTATACAAGCTCACAGCATTGCTGATGGCTTTTTATTACAACCAATTTTGAGCCAAATGGGGCATTCGCGTGTGTTCGTGCGAGTGAGTGCGCATGCGTCTGGGGGAAAGTGTGAATGTGTATGTGTGCGTGCATGTGCGTGTGTGTGATCAAACACCCAGAGACACAAGGGAAAGAGAAAAAAAGTGAGAGAAAGAAAGAAGGAGAGGGGGGACAGCTATAGACGAGGGGGGGAGTAAGAAATCCGTGTTGATGATATCAAATAAAAGACAGCTCCCGACTGGCTATTCCGGGAATTTGCTGAACTAGGAAGTTCAGCTCCTCTTTAACAAAGCTGGGTTGAGCGTGCTGGCCCTTCAGCAACTCTGAATGTGTAGAGCTGAGTGTTTGGACACAGGAGAGCCCAGTGTGTTTGGACACAGGAGAGCCCAGTGTGTTTGGACACAGGAGAGCCGAGTGTTTGGACACAGGAGAGCCGAGTGTGTTTGGACACAGGAGAGCTGAGTGTGTTTGGACACAGGAGAGCCCAGTGTGTTTGGACACAGGACAGCCGAGGGTGTTTGGACACAGGAGAGCTGAGTGTGTTTGGACACAGGAGAGCCGAGTGTGTTTGGACACAGGAGAGCCGAGTGTTTGGATACCCCTCTCCACACGTTGCTCACGCAAGCAGTTCTGCTTTAAGTCGATTCTGTGGGTGTTACATTTATCATGCGGTGAAAAGGGATTTCATGCAAATAAGATGTGTCAGAAAAAAACAGAAAGCCAGGGTCACGCTAACCCCGCTACTCTCCCCATCTCTCTGTCAGCACTGCAGAGGGCCCATTATTCACACGCTGATGAGATGCATTTTGGGAAATTACAGATGAGAGAAATGACTGGAAACGAATATTAAAAAGAGTGCGTTTTGGAATTAACGCACCACATTGTGCTTAAGTTTGCAATAACTTTTTCTTCTGCTAGATTTAGCTAATGTGTTAGCCAACTATCCGAAAACTGTGCTTTGAACATAAATTACGAAAGTTTTTTCATGTCAGGTCCATCCATCCATCACATTTTTATTTAATAGGCTATCCGTGCCTAAAAATTAAAACAACAATTTGCAGCTTTGCATATTGAACGCAATTTAGACCTTGATGGAAAATAGAAGGCAGCAACTTGAGCTAACGCACCGAGTGGCATGAATACATTACATTTACATTTACATCAGAATCAGAATCAGAAACAGAAATACTTTATTGGTCACTGAGGGGAAATTGGTTACGCTGCAGTTGCTCACATATAGACCAAGTGGGGAAATAAATAAGAATAGAGAAATACTAAATACTAAATATAACTAAATAATAAAGACAATAAAATAAGGATAAATATGTAAATCAAAATGTCAAGTCAAGTATGTGCAATACAAATAGATAACTAAATATGTCCTATACAAATATATACAACAATGTGAATAAATTATTGCAATAGTAATTGCAATTAAGCATTTAGCATGAATGCCGAAACGCATTTGTACCTAGGCTCTCTTTGTTAAATGTTAATTCGTCTTTATATGCAATAGTCAGATTAATTGAAATATTTTTTTACTGTTGAGTGCAGACTTGTTTGACTCTGATGCCATATGTGCTGGAGCAAGAGCACGCACGCCTCTAACAAGATGCCGTTTATGAAGCTCGATTGAATTTGTCTATTTGTTGGCAATGCCACTGCTTGTTAACTGACCTGTCTATTTCTGTATTTCTGAGCCCAACAGCTCACTTGTAATTAGTCACAAGAATTTACGCCTAACAAATCACCATGTGTTATTTAACATGCATATAATACAGAAGAAATTAAGGACGCCTGATTGGATGGGCCCGAGTTCCCAGTGGGTGGGGCCAGGGCCACCTGTTGCTATGCCCGGTTCCTGGCAGGAACACCATGCTGTGTCTTAGCTGGACTGTGTTTCGTGTTTTGTCTGTAAGGAGTTCGTATTCAGTGTGCTGCTTCTAGTGCAGGCATATCAGTGAACAAAGCACTGATCCCAGTACAGATTAATTTACCATGAGCATAATGCTGGTCCCACTACAGACCTATTTACTATTAACACAGGGGAAGCAGCATTGCTGATGTGGGGCAGTGCTGGTTTAGGGGGCGTTTGGCACAGGGATGGGTTGTATTGTTTAGTGGTGGGGGGGGGGGGTAATGCCCTGTTGGTGGAGCAGTGAAGATACTGGGGGGGTGTGGAGGGGGGGCGGTGCAGATCCTGGGGGATGTCAGGTTGAGTTTGTAGGCTTTTCTGAGTTTTCTTTTTTTATTTTGTGCCTCCTGGGACTCTGCAGCCTCAGCTGTTTGCCTGCAGCTCATTTCTGCATCCTTACTCTATCAGGTAACTCTGCTGTCACCTGTAACTTGCAGAGATCTCAGATCAGTGAGAGACACACAATACTGATATAGCTGATCTCAGATCAGTGAGAGACACACAACACTGATACAGCTGATCTCAGATCAGTGAGAGACACACATCAATGATTCAGCTGATCTCAGATCAGTGAGACACACACAACACTGATTCAGCTGATCTCTGATCAGTGAGAGACACACATCATCGATTCAGCTGATCTCGGATCAGCGAGAGACACACATCATTGATTCAGCTGATCTCAGATCAGCGAGAGACACACATAAATGATTCAGCTGATCTCAGATCAGTGAGAGACACACATCAATGATTCAGCTGATCTCAGAACAGTGAAATCTAAAATGTTTTTGTAATGTCTAAAACAAAGTCTTGTTTTACACATTCTTAGAAGGACATTATCTGAATGTAAAATAAAGACCTGCTCCTGAAATCTCTTGTGCTTAATCAGCTTCCCTTCCTTACCTCTTCTCCTCCAAACCATTCCTGTCCTTGTGTATGGTGCTAATTCACAGCACTAATTCCATTGCCCCTGCCAGCCTATTAAAGTCTCATCTCCTGGTGCTAATTCCACCTGCAACTCTCATCCCAATAAATCTGTTCCCTTTCTGCCAACTTTTGCATCCAGAAGTCTTTAATCCTGATCTCCAGACCTGTCTGATTAATAGTGGACTGATCATTGCTTTTCGTTGCATCGTAGTGTTTTTTTAAATTTATTGATCTGATGTTACCATCTCATCCCAACAGTACAGAACGTTGTGATCTCGGTGTGATCTCGGTGATCTCTGTGCTCATTGAGTTCATGAGGTGTGTTGATGAGGTGTGACCTCTGCGCTCATTGAATTGATGGGATGCCATCTCCGTGCTGATTGGGTTGATGAGGTGTGATCTCCGTGCTGATTGGATTGATGAGGTGTGACCTCTATGCTGATTGAGTCGACGATGAAAGGGAGATGCTTTTTATATTGTATTTATTGTCAGTTCCAGTTTCGGCGGTTATTGCTGCTGGCTAAATACAGAAACCGCGGCGGCTAGCTCGCTTTCAGTTCACATTTTCAAGGCTACTGAAATAGTCACAGTAGTGATTGACTGCAGCGGTCGTCGAAGGAGCAATACTGTAATAACAATAGGGGGTTTTTTCAGACGATTTTCAGTTCCTCCTGCTTTTGAAGTTTTCGCATAAGGCTTTTTCAGAAGCAATCAAGTGCGATAAGAGTGAAGCTCTCCCCAAAATGTGAGATAATATTTTTCACAATTAGTGTAAGCCTTGTTCACCGCGCAGTGTCAGTAATGAGCACATTTGCTTTATCTCTTAATGAAGGGTACAATAATCAGCTCATTAGCTGTGCTTAATAATCATTTAAACAAGAAGGGATTGGCCTGTTTTCCAGGCAGTGCTTATCGGCTGGGATGGCGGCAGGCAGGAAACTTTCCTTCAGCGATAAACATCCTGAACCTGATTTCCACCTTTCATCATTAACAAGCTTCGGCAAAGATCACCCATCGCAGCCTCTCTCCTTCACTCTGTTTGACATTCTAGCATCGGTGTGGAGTCTGGGTTTCATGAAAGGTTTGTTTTTCTTATATAATTCGTATGATAATAAAGAGGAGTGGAGAATAGCTTTTAAACCAGTAGTTTATTTCTAAAGTACCTTTAATACATGGATTGCAGCTCAAAGTGCTTTATAGCACTAAATAAAAAGACATACATATACATAAAAAATATACATAATGCAAGACATTTGAGTGAAATAAAGGCAGGAAAACACAGGAAATAAAAGCAGGGATAAACAGGTCTGAAGCCAATAAAAATGCAAAGAACATAAAGTTGTATAAAATTGTATAACACAGATGGAATCAAGTGAAAAGGTTTTTACCACTGCTGCGCAATCCTAGAGACAGAACTTGGAGTCTGGAGACATGAAGCTGAGTATCTGGTTTGTCTAGGGAATCTGTGTGATTCTGCAGTAGATTCAGGAGGACTCCAGTCAAGAGCACTGGGAACACTCCCCCTCTTCCGCCACCACATACAGTTACACACATACACACACACTGAAATTGACACAGCGCACATTTTCCCTTAAATTGGAAGGGGCTGGGGCGGTCGGTAGCGTAGCGTATCGGTCTACCGCACCGTATTTTGACTGGTTCGATATGGGCCTGTCAGGCACACGTTTGAAACCTGTCTCTACCAGACTGGCCCTGGTCGTCAGCCCTGATCGGGGGCGGCATTTGGCTGTCCGCCCCAGGGAGAAGGGGGAGGGTGAGCCAGCTCGGGATTACCGTGAAGCACGTAAGGGAGTCTCTAGAACGTGGGTGGATGAATTCCATCTCAAAGGAAGCGGAGTTCGCTGCCCTCTGAGAATTAGCTTGCCTCTTAGACACGAGCAGCAGACTCGTGTGGGGAGGGTAAATCTAAATAAATGGAGGATGTAATTGGCTACCAAATTGGGAGAAAAATAGGAAAAAAATTATTATTTTTTTAATTGGAATGGGGGATAGAGCTGTATATAGGTGAGAGATGATGGAGCTGAATACAGGTAAGAGAAGGTGGAGCTGTTATCAGGTACAGATAAGAGCTCCATACAGATATGAAAGACACTCTTTCCAGAGACACAATTCACCTGCAGCTACTGTGGGGTCCAGAGTCCACTACCAAGATCTGTTTGTTTTCAACATGAATCGAAAGCTAACACAAAACCTTTACTCATGTGGTATTTGTGATTCAATAATGTTATAAAACACTGATACAAAGAGAAAAATGTTTGTTTGAGAAAGGATTACCATATGAAACTGAAATATCTGTAAATATTTTGTTTGCACACAATTGCCTGTCATTTCCTCAAAATGTTGTGGCGCCTAATTTTTCATTTAAGTTTTAATACATGGACACTCAAAATACACAGTTGTATGTGGTTTTGGTCTTTTAACAATTAAAACCAGATATTGACGTAATTAATATGGTCCTTTATGTGTTCTCGTTGCTACTGCAGGTGCTTTAATCTTGAAAAAGGGCACTTCCTTTGCAAAAGTTTTTGCAGCTGTTTGTAATTATGTCAGCAGAGCTCAGTGAAGTAGTTAGAGGTCACATTGTTCTCCTGAGTAAACATTTTGTGTTCGTTTTTGATGAATGATGCAAACAAACAAATCCTGGTAGTGGACTCAGATTTTTGAGCCCCACCGTACTCCTTTGGACCCACAAAATCTGCACTTTGAGCCCGACTGAGTGTCAGGGGGATCATCCAATATCTGCTCACAACTCAATATTTTCTGCTCAGCTCTGCACACGGCTCCCAGGAGCTGATTCGCCACTGTAAAAGTGCTAGCATTAACCTGATGTGTCAACAATATAACACTGTTATATTATGTGTAAGGAATATAACATTACAGTAAAACCCTTTTTTTATGAAACGGTTGTTAAAAGTGCTGTTCCCGCAGCGCTGTGATTAACTCAGGCCTCTCTAAAAAGCTTCGCTCAGACTAAACAAGTTTATCAACTTTCGCTTGAATAATTCAACGAAAAATCTTGGCTTGGCTATACGTTTTATTTAATTTGATTATATGAAAACTTTTAAAATGCTGCTGATAATCTCTGCTTGTTTCTAAGGTGATACTTGCAAATTATATAATGATATAATAAAGGCCCGGAGCCAGGGGTTTATTTTTTATTTTATAATTTTTGTTTCTGATTTTTATCCCAATTTGGTAGCCAATTAGACCCGCTCTTTCTATGTCAATCCCCCTAGTAATGTGATTTCGCTGCTGTAGTCCTGCGACTGGTAGTGACGAAGGCGACCTGACGCCTCTTCCGAGTGTCGACCGTAACCCGGTACTACAGGGCCACTCTTATGCGCAGCGAACGTCATGCTTCCCTCCCCCCTCCCTGGGGCGGACAGCCAATCACCGCCTCTGGTGGTGCTCCCGGCCAGAGCCGACTCTGGCAAAACTGGGAATTGAACCCCGGTCTCCGTGCCCAGCGTTGAACATTGTAACCACTGGGCCACGCGGGAGGCCTAGCCAGGGGTTTACTATAAAGTCCTATAGACTGGGGTTTACTATGAAGGCGCAGATTGGTTAAAGGCATCGCATTAGGTATGTAAGATTTCCGGCACTATTTTCTGTCACTGTTCCCACCATGTTGGACCCGGTACTGTATAAATAATATAAAAGGCTGTTTTACACCAGTAAAGATACACATAGGCTGTTTGTTTTCATGAGAGCAGAGTTTGCTGCTAATGTTGTAGCCTGAAGCAGCAGTGAGGTGAGGCGCACACTCAGCGCAGCGCTCCCCATAACAACCTGCAGCACTCAGTGCCATGGCCACCAGGGCACGGAGCTGCAAACACACGATGGAGAAACGGCACAAAGACATGGCCAGGTGCACGAGCCAAGCCCTCGACTGTAACTCACAGAGCCACTCCTATATGCAGCAAGATCATATCGGCTTCCCTTCCCCCTCCCTGGGGCGGACAGCCAGTTTCTGCCCCCTCCACTGCTTTAACTTTGATCTTTATCTTCATTTCTGAGTGTGCGTGAGGATGAACATCGACACGATAGCACCTGGGTGTTATTTCCTAACTACGGTATCTCATTTGTTTCTTTACAAAGAGCATAAAGAGAAATTTTGGACTTCATCTGCACTATCATAACATGGTCTGCCAGGTTATGCATTATCATAGAAAAGAGAAAACCATCTTTAATGGACGACATTGGATAATGTAATTAGTGATTTACACCGTGTGAATTTATTGGCTTTAATAATTATTCGATCCCTGTGAAGTGATTGGCTGCTGTATTTACAGAACAGCTGTAGATCAGGGTTGCCATGCTTGGCTCCAGCCAGAAGAGGTTTCATGCTGACTTCTGCAATTTAAAAGTCAGCTGGCATTTAGGATTATCTTTCAAAAAATTGCACCAATTTAATAATAAAAAACAATATGGGCTCATTCCTGAGCAGGAATAGTCAAATTTGTATTTTCATAGTGACTACAGTAGTTTGCCTGTATAATGTTTGCTTTCTTTTCCCAAAAGGAGTGTTTGGTATTTATTCTGTGCATGTGACGTGGTGGTTTTCATTCTTTGGCAGACAGTCCTGTTGGCATGGGCTGTGGTGAGTGTGTGTGTGTGTGTGTGCATGTGTATGATTGATTTGTGTGTGTGTGTGTGTGTGTGTGTGTGTGTGTGTGTGTGTGTGTGTGTGTGTGTGTGTGTGTGTGTGTGATGTGTGTGTGTGTGTGTGTGTGTGTGTGTGTGTGTGTGTGTGTGTGTGTGTGTGTGTGATGGTTTTGTATGTGTGTGTGTGTGTGTGAGATGGTTTTGTGTGTGTGCATATGTGAGCGTGCGTATGATTGATGTTTGTGTGTGTGTGTGTGTGTGTGTGTGTGTGTGTGTGTGTGTGTGTGTGTGATGGTTTTGTATGTGTGTGTGTGTGTGTCTGTGTGTGATGAGCTGTATTTATGGTTTCAGGTGTGCTTTACCTGCCCTTATGTCCTCATGAGGCTTCAGCACAGTCAGTGGGGCTCTAACTGATGAAGGAAAAGCCAAATTAATGCAATAAATAATTCAGGCTATTTAGAAAGTGAAAACAAGCCCTAAGTCATTCTTAATGAGATACGAGGGCTATGATTATAAGCAGGACAAAATGGCTATAAATACACACTGTTCTCCCTGCACACACACACACACACACACACACACACACACACACACACACACACACACACACACACACACACACACACACACACACACACAACACACACACAGCAAGGTACTTAACCTGAATTGCTTCAGTAAATATCCAGCTGTATAAATGGATTATATGTAAAGAAATGCTAACTGTGTAAATTGCTCTGGATAAGTGTCTGCTAAATGCCTGTAATGTAATGTAAATGATTATTGCTGAATGAGGAATCCGCACAAACCCAGAGGATCATGGGTAATTATGGGAGTGTGTATGACACATCTACCACACACAGGAGTGAGCGGAGAGAAGACAGGACACTCAGTTCATTTTTCATCCCTCCAAAAATACCTGCTGCTATTTTTACAAATGTACACCTTTAAGAGTAGGAGCAGAAGAGAGATAAATCTCTCTTTGTCCCTCTTCTTTTTCTTTCTCTGACCCCCTCTGCCTTTCTCTCTCTCCCTCTATCTGTGATGAAGGATAGTGAGTGATGAGATGTGCTGAGAAATGTCAGAATGACACAACAGCAGTTTGTGGGTGTGTGCGGTTTAAAAGCTCCATCCACGAAAAAGGCCCAGAGCTGGGGGTTTACTTTAAAGGCCCAAAGGGTGTTTATTATAAATGCCCAGAGCTGGGGATTTATTATAAAAGCCCAGAGCTGGGGGTTACTAAAAAGGCCAAGAGCTGGGGAGTTATTATAAAGGCCCAGAGCCGGGGGTTCATTATACCTAAATGCCCAGAGTCGGGGGTTTATTATAAATGCCCAGAGCTGGGGGTTTACTATAAAGGCCCAGAGCTGGGGAGTTATTATAAAGGCCCAGAGCTGGGGCTGGCTGTATTGTGTCTGTATTTCCACCTCCTGTGCAATCTTCTCACAACATTGATGCACCATTGTGGCTGTGGAATTAATGACATCAGATCTGAGGGAGAATGGTGCCTCTGCTTGTTTGTGTCTCTGCCCACATCTTGCAACTGCATCTCAAAATGCCTCCATATTTGGACATGGTGTCATGTGGTCTCCGCAGTGCAGCAGTGAGCTCAGGTGTGACATGCAGGTAGACTCGCTCCCACACACCTACCCACAGCCACACAGTACATCTGGCATGCTTCCCTCATGTGCTTCTGGAGCTGAAGGCTGTTGGTACATTGCAATGATGTTTGTATCTCACCACCAATAGCGATTCTGATGAAGAGAGCATTGTGGCAGGGTTATACAATTACATCACTGTAACAAATAAGGTGTAAAGGACTCAGATACATCCTGATCTCCTTATCCTCTCTGACCCAGAAGCAATGCTGCCAGTGTTGAGCAGGTGGAGATATCAGTGTAAATGGACCATGCGGTTCTAAAGGCATAGTAACTGCAGCCAATAAAGGGGAACATTGGGGAAAGGTTGAATTGGTCACAGAATATCCTTAGAGAGCAGTATGAATCACCACTACAGAATGGTTATATTTAGTCACATATTGCAGTAAAGGGAAGGGAACTGGTGAACTGGTGTCACATTTACAGGCAGGAATTAGCAGGAACGTCTCCGTTAGATTTCTATTCGTGGAAGTGATAGATATCCCACATCCCCTGATCTTATTCAGCACTGGGAACATTTAGGCACAGTTCTGTATTACAGCTCAACAAATCCTGCCAGACAACTGTGCATAACGGAATCAAAGACACAGACACAGACACACACACACACACACACACACACACACACACACACACACATTTGCGTGAGCACACACACAAACAAACTCTCACACAGACAATCACAGACACAAACACACACATGCACATGCACAAGCACAAGCACATGCACACGCATACGCATACACACACGCACACACACACACAAATAGAACTATAGAGAAAGACTTTGGCATTAGAGCTCAGAGAAAACTTTTGACCGTGACAGGGCTCTGCAGATGGGTTTAATTACATTTCTGAAAGGGAGATTAAACGGAGTATTCTAATCTCCTGGCTAGGGACCTGCACAAGAGCAGAGATACTTCTTAATGTGTACTGCACTGTGAGTGGAGAGAAATGGACACACATCCTGGGAAATCACCTGGACACCATTATTTAAACTCTGCCATTAAGGTACTTGCATTTCGTTTTTTTTACTTGGCAAATCTTTAAAGTTTGTATGTGATTTCTGTGTATATGACTTAAGGGGAGGAACCTGATGTCTCTCTAAGTAAAGTTTTAGGCTGTGATTGACAAGGCTAGATTATATGAATAGGCAGAGTCTAAGGTGTACAACGGCAGAGGTGAAAGAAGGCGGGGCTTAACACAGTAAGTGACAGGAGTGGAGGGTTTGAGTGAGGGCTGTGTAGGCGGGCAATGAGGGGCTGTCATGTCATTGTGGGACTCTGTGTGTGTGTGTGTGTGTGAGTCCTCAGGGATCCAGCATTAATTCCACAGAGGTGACAATGTAATCATTGCCTGCCCTTCCCAAGGATTTACTTCACTGAAGGAGCAAGAAGAACATCTACATTATACTGTGTGTACCTCCACTTGCCCTACACATACACACACTCTCTCTCACACTCGCACACTCTCTCTCACACTTGCACACACTCTCTCTCACACTCACACACAAACACACACACACACACACATGCTGGCAGGGTAATTACTGGGTGTGTAGAGATTGTGACAAGGTTATTACTGTGTGTGTTACTCTGCAGACTGTGTGTGTTACTCTGCAGACTGTGTGTGTCACTGCGCAGACTGTGTGTGTTACTGCGCAGATCTCTGTCACAGGGATTGCATTTATTTTCTGTTTTCACATCCTAGAAGAGTCGATCTGTGTGGCAATGTGATTTTGCACCATTTGTGTACACTTTGTGTATATGTATATTACTAAAATGTATAAATGTATATTACTCAGCAAATGATTTGAGCAAATTGAATCTATCTGTTCTGAAAAATTTGACAAGTTGTGCTTTAAAAGAAACATAGATTTTTATCAGTTTCTTCATCATACACGTTTGGCTGAGGAGAAAACAAATGTCTCTATGAATGCTAGGTAATTAATTAGCTTTTCAAGGTTTTATTCCTTTCATAGATTCCAGAAGATGTTCTGAATGATTAGAACAGAAATCAAACATTTTGTGAGCTGCAGGATCTCATATGGTGATAGGAGACGAGTGCCAATAAGCCAGGGGATATTCTATTCTATTCTATTCTATTCTTTTGCAAGAGGTTTTACAGTTCTTTAGTCATTTTGGCACTAATTTCAATCGTATGTGCAAAACCTTCAAAACTCTATACACAGACTTCAAAATTGATCATTGAAAGGGCACATAGTTCAAATACCTAGGCACATTATTCAACTGGTTAAATGCGACACACAAATTCACAAAATCATGTGTTCCTCAAATCAAATGACTTGTCCTTTTCAAAATGCATGCTCAAATGAAAGTGTTCGGTGTCACAATGGCATACCTGCTCATATCAAAGTGTTTGTTTTTCACAATGCACTATTTACATTTGTGTTCTCATACTTTAAAATACATTGTACAGTTATTTAATGAAAGTGTACTTTATTGACAATCGCATTTACACATTTACTAGGCATACAGAGTTTATACAGCTGAGATGAATGGATATGATTTTTGAGACAACTCCATCAATCATTTTACCTCGATACTGCAGTTGAGAGTACAGTGATCTGCTGTGATAAATGAATCAATTTGATTTGAAAAAAATTAGCTTGTTGCGAACTACAGTGCAATCAATCTCTCAGAATGAGTAGTTTCATTCCCTTTCTCTCTTTCTCTCTTTATTTTTTCCCTTTACTGTAAAGAACATTTTTCCTTTCTCTTTTCTCTTTTCTCTTGCGGCTGGCTCAGCAAGTCGCATATGTAAACACAAATGGGTGGTACGTGACAAAATCAGTCGCATTGCCAAAATGCAGTCCTAAGCAGGTGATACGTAACAAAACCAGTCGCATTTTCAAATGCACATGCAGTAGTTTTGGCACTAGCCACCACCCATAATTCAAGAGGTAGACATGGGCGCAGATAAAAGGCCTTCAAACAGGTGCACACGGACAAAGGCCCCCTCAAACAGGTGCACAAGGACAAATGCCCGTTCAAACAGGTGCACCAGGACAAAGGGCTTCCTCCTAGAAGAGGTTGTGTTCAACATGGTCAAGGACAAGGCAGAGAGCAAGGCCACACTATTGTGTCAAATGAAGTTGGGGCCATTATAGTTGACCAGGTCATCAACAGGGGGCTTACAATGAGGGAAGCTGCAATGGTAGTTCAACAAAACCTGAAAAGGTCAACAGTTGTCTCCATCATTCAAACATTTAGCAAAGAGAACCAGTAAGTCTGCACATACCTTTGGGTTGTCCTATTTGTATGCAAGACACATACAGTAGCATTGTAGGTGTTGCGCTGCATGCATTGTGTATGCCTGTGACAGGATGACACATACTCTGTTCCTCCTGCAGAATTGAGAAGAAATCTGCTGTTGGAGGTGCAACTGCTGACAACAGGAAATAGCTGTGGTAGAGATGGTTTGGGCCACTGATGGATTGAGGCTATGATGATTGGAAAGATTATGGCACCTTTGGGGGTGTGCAGACAATAAGTGTGCAAGCAATTGCCTGCATTTTGAAAAGGTAGCAAGTCTCCATGAAAGCGATCTACCTGATGCCTTTTGAAATAAACGGCAATCGAGTAAAACTACTCCATGAGCAATATGTTCAGGTACAGTACTTTGCAGCACATATTGGTACTGTGTACAAAGAAAACATTTAGAGTAATTATTCATCATACTGTACCTCAAAAAGCTGGATGCCAATGGTAGCCATCACACATTCATATTTGGCAATGAGGAAGGGTTTAATCTTGCTACAACGCAGGGGACGGAGCCTGATTGGTCAATGCGCGACCTATTTAAAGGACTAAATCATGTCACGCATTGGAAGGAGTAGGGAAGTGTTTGGAACTGAGAGAGAGAGAGAGAGAGAGAGAGAGAGAGAGAGAGAGAGAGAGAGAGAGAGAGAGAGAGAGAGAGAGAGAGAGAGAGAGAGAGAGAGAGAGAGAGAGAGAGAGAGAGAGAGAGAGAGAGAGAGAGAGAGACTGTCTCACAGCCTAGCTGGTAAACGCAGGTAGTAGACGCAGGTAGTTTCAGGTAGACACAGGTAGTAGATGCAGGAAGACTAGACACAGGCAAAGCCTGTGAAGTCTATTGACCAGCCGGGATTTGGAGAGAGAGTTCTGGATAGTTTGACTTGGATTGTGTGAGGACCCCCTTTGTGTACCAACTACTGGACTGGATTGCGGAACTGACCTGGACTTTGACATTGGATAATGGATAAAGACGACTAGCAGGATTTTGGACTTTATGTGTGTTGGATTCCCCGAATACCCCGCCCTTTGTTTTGTGTGTTTGTCAAGATTTGAGTTAATAAATTATTGTTTTGTTTATAATACTGCCTCCCTCCGGGTTATTTAACCTTCCTACACCCTCTGCAAGGTCCGTGCGTGTCGCCCAACCCCTAGGGACACCAGAATAGATTTACTGATTCGGGTTCATGATTTTTAACAGTTGTATTCCAACAATAAATTATTTTGGATAAATTATTTTGATGTGAAAGTGATCACATGCTTACATATAAATGATGAAAATGAAAATCATTAGCATGTGCGCTTGTGATTAAATCGATGTTTGTATGGTACTTCAAAATAAATGTATATTTTGGATGAATGACAGTTACGTGAAAGATGTCGTAAAAGAAAATGAATGCACATGACAGGTTTTTTTCTTTTGTTTCTGATTTTATCCCAAATTCTCCCAATTTGGTAACCAATTACACCTGCTATTTTCAAGTCAATCATTTTACATTTACATTTACATTTACAATCCCCCCCTTGTAATGTGAGTTTGCTGCTGTAGCCCTGTGACTGGTAGTGATGAAGGCAAAGTATCATCTCCTCTGAGATGGCACTCGCGGCACATCCTGTCGGCTTCCCTCCCCCCTCCCTGGGGCGGACAGCCATTCACCGCCCCCGGTGGCACTCCCGGCCAGAGCCACCTCTGGTGTGACGGGGAATCGAACCCCGGTCACCGTGGTCAGCGTCGAACGTTGTAACCTCTGGACCACGCGGGAAGCCCCCACATGACAGGTTTTGAATGTAGAATAGGCTGTGTTACATGTGTAATCAGTTTTGACATTTGCGGTTTGAGGTTTGAGCACATTCAAGTGAATTAAGTGCCAAAGTGGCTGAACAAAACAGTGTTGTGTATATGTGTGGCGTGGACAGAGAGGGTGTATGTGTGTGCCTGTGTGTATGTGAGTGTGTGTAATAGAGTATGTGTGTGTGCATGCCTGTGTGTGTATTTGTGTGTGTATGTGTGTGTGTGTGTGTGTGTGTGTATGTGTATGTGTGTGTGTGTGTGTGTGTGTATATATACGTGTGTGTGTGTGTGTTTGTGTGTGTGTATGTGTGTGTGTGTGTGTGTGTGTGTGTGTAAATTTCAAGAATTAAGTTTTAAGTGAAAACCTTTCTGTATCTTGTTTGGTACTGAAGATGAATAATGAGTAATATAATGAGAAAGAAAAGCCAGCACTCACGAGTAGCAAAGCAATGCTTTGTTTTATTCCTCTAAAGTCCCTGCAATATGTACATAATAACAGTTCACAAAATGTGTTTGTACCCAACTTAAATAAAGAATGAAAAACATTATGCAAATTCTGATATCGCCACACAAATTGATACAAATGATCAATTGATATTTAACATGAAATGCAGCTTTTTGAATTCTTTACACAACCCAAAGCTGCCTCGCATTCTCTTTGTGATAATATACGGTACATCAAATAAAAAATACGTAGCTGATTTATTTTTTGCTTTCAGGTCACAATATCATATCAAAGAATAAATGCAAATGAAAAAGAAAGAGAAAAGAAAAACAAATAAAATAACAGGCCTGAGATGTGAAGGAATATATCCACCGGGTCCCTCATTGTCATAGTGATCTCAGCCCCCGCCCCTATGAGGAATATTCACATGATGTTTGATGTTTTGTTTCAGAGCCGACAATCTGGCTATTCTTGATTCATATGCAAATCTTGGATGGGATATTTTAATTCATGAACACACATTTTTACTCATCCCAATGTCTGTCTGTTTGTCTCTCAGCTGTCCTGCAGGTGTCCATCTCTCTGAACAAAGTGGAACTGAGTGTGGGGGAATCCAAGTTTTTCACCTGCACAGGTAAGACAGAGGCTTACGGACAGATCAACACTTTGGAGAGGCATGCTTTTTGACCTGTATGTCAGACACTCCTAGCATCCCTTAGGCCCCTAGCTCTAAGGACAGCAGGCACAGAGCAGAGACAGTGACCCTGGCTCCTAGCTCTGCAAAATATCATTTTAAACAGATGCTGTCATTTAATGTTTTTTCGCAAACTGACTGGCACACCTGCCATCAGCAGACTAGAACAGACAACGCATTTTCTCTTGGTTTAGCAAGTGAGTTCCAGTCACATTCTAAGTAGCTGATAGTTAACGAGTTCCAGTGGTAAAGAGTAGGTGGGAGTGTGTGTATACTTGTGCAGTGTGAATGTATATGTGTGTGTGTGTGTGTGCGTGCGTGTGTGTGCGTGCGAGTGTGTTTGTGTGCGTGTCTGCTGCTTGCGTGAGTGTGTGTGTCTGTTTGTGTGTGTGTGTGTGTGTTCATGTGTGTGAGTGTGTGTCTGTGTGTGTGTGTGAGAGAGAGAGAGAGAGAGAGAGTGTGCCTGCTTGCATGCTGTGCATCTTCCTTTTTTGTCTGTTTCTGATTTCTCGGCCAATTGTGCCCTCTTGATCCAACTATCCCCCTTCAACAAGCCCCTAAACAGGACTCAACTGTGTAATCAACACAGCGCAACTGGGTAATCGAACCCTGGCCGCAGTGGGCAACCTGCACTCCGGGAAAGTGCCTTTACCAGTTGCGCCACCCTGGGGGCCCTGAATCTTCCTATTCTAATAGCTCCTGTGTGTGTGTGCTCCAGCTGTGGGAGAGCCGGTGAGTGTGGACTGGTACAGCCCTCAGGGAGAGCGTATGGTGTCATCTCAGCATGTGGTCTTACACAAAGAGGGGATCCGGTCCCGCCTCATCATCTATAATGCCAACATAGAGGATGCCGGCATCTACCGCTGCCAAGCAACTGATGCCAAGGGCCAGAGCCAGGAGGCAACTGTGGTGTTGGAGATTTACGGTGAGTGTACTGCACACACACACACACACACACACAGACTCTCACACAAACCTACAAACACACTCACACACACACTCTCGCTCTCTATTACACACACACACATTTGTTGATAGGACCACCTTTGGTGGTGTCATAGTTACTCATAATTACAACACTATTTAACTGCGTGTGGCTCTGTAGGTTGATCATTACTGTCAGTTGTTAAAACCTGGAGCAGGTCCCAGGTCATCTCATAGAGGTGTGTCACAGGTTTGACACAGTGTTGGATACTCTCTCTAAACAGTAAGAAAGAAAGCAGAAACTGATGTGCTTTCTGTCGCTACCATGCCAGGTGAAAGGCATGCTGGGAAGCCGGAGTGCAGTTAGCTGTTCCACCCTGACATTACACAGGCAGAATGAGAATCACAAAGCAAGTCACTGCGGAACCAAGCAGCTGGTTCAGAGAGCAGACCATTACACAACCAAGCAGCTGGATCAGAGAGCACATCACTGTGACTGTAGACCCAAGCAGCTGAATACCCAATCAGGCACTAGTGTAGTGTGGTGATTAAGGTCCTGGGTTTAGAGCAGGAGGTTACAGGTTTAATTCTGTTACCTGTGTCCATGTGTGCGTGTGCCAATAAAGCATGAATTTGAATTTATGTATCAGCCGTATGGATAAGGTGTGGGGTACAATTTAAGGGTGCAAATGACAAAAATGATGTCTAAAAGAACAAGCTTGCCACAGAAATTTCATTTTCAAAAAGAAACACCTTTTCAGCCACACCTTTATTCTGTCTTTGCCAGTCTGTCTCGTGTGAAAGTCCTCATAGGGGAAACAGCTCTTCGGTATTTCTGGCTTCATAGATGAAATGAGACAGCAGTTGGTGGGAGGAGTGAAGCGAGGACGTGAATGCTTGTTCTAAAGACGTTAACGTAACCATGCATCCCTCCCGCAATGAGACAGAACAAAGGAGAAAACAGTGATATCAAAGAGAAGCAAAATTATCAGTGCAAGAATTTGAATTTGAGAGAAATGTTCTATTGTATCATTTCATAATTGCTGTTATTTTTTTAAATCATTAGTTAATCTGTTATTCTCTGTTTTAACCTTTTCTCCTGTCAAGCTAATAAAGCAATTTGAGTTTCATTTTGAGAGAGAGATGGTCATGGTTACCTAAATAAGTGTGGTGGTCTGGAGTAAATATGTGGTCACTGTAAGACAGGAGAAGTAGAGACAGATAAGAGTGAATATGTGGTTACTGTAAGACAGGAGAGATCGAGACAGAGATGCCCTTCCTCCTACATTGTGAGAAATATTCTGAAATCAGAAAGGTATATTTCATATAAACATGCATAGAAACATTGACATTACATTTACATTTTTAGGCATTTTGCAGACGCTCTTATCCAGAGCGACTTACACAGTTTACATTTCTTTACATACAATCCATTTATACAGCTGGATATTTTACTGAAGCAATTCAGGTTAAGTACCTTGCTCAAGGGTACAACAGCAGTGCCCTACCTGGGAATTGAACCTGCAACCTCTGAGTTACAAGCCCAGCTCCCGAACCATTACACTACACTGCCAGAAACAAATTCCCTCCCTGACTAAGGGAGGAAAAGATGTGAGTCTTTTTAGGGGAAGGGTCTGCCACAACCTTAGAGACAATGAGTAACCAACTATTTCTGAACTATGGAGATATAATATGTTACAAATTTAATAATCATCTCTATAAGTTTTATCATTTAAAAATATTGCATGTTTTTATCTAATTTTACTTATCTATAATGTTATTATGATTACAATGCATATGTCTCATGTTCATTTTTTTCCAAACTAAATGTATGCAATGCTTTACACTTTACTTGCTGTATTTCATGCAAATTGCATGCAATAAAGCATAGTGAATTGAATTGAGAAAGAAAAGGATAGAGAAAGATAGAGACAAAGGGAGAGAGATAGAGAGACAAAGAGAAAGAGAGAGAGGGTGAGTGTGAGAGAGCAGTGGGGAGTGAGGCATTTGACGCCACTCTCTCTTTCTCCGTGTCTCAGAGAAGCTGACGTTTCGGAAGGTGCAATCGCCACAGGAGTTCCGGCAGGGGGAGGTGGCCCAGGTGGTGTGTGATGTCATCAGCTCACCTGTGCCCATCGTGTCCTGGTTCCACAAGAACCTGGAGATCACACCTGAGTACTCAGGTAAGCAACCTATCAAAACCTCCATTAATCTGACAACTAATCAAAGATGAGTGATGAGCACTCCAAGAAATCTGTGTTTCCTGCACTTTATCAATCAATATTTCAATCAATCATTCGCATTTGCATTGCTCCCTTGAGCAACTTTCTCACAGTATTGAATTTTGCTTCCACAAAAATGATTAACAGATTAAATTGTGGACCCCACTGTCATTTGTCATTTGTCTTCTTTTTAAAAAATTTATAGAGTTGTTTCAGATTTTTTCCCATTTTTCTCCCAATTTAGTGGCCAATTATACCCTCTATTTAGTTCAATTTGCCTTTCTCATACAAACTTGCTGCCCATCTCTATGAAGCAAGCTCATTTTCAGAGGGCAGTGAACTCCGCTTCCTTTCAGACAGAATTTGCCCACCCACACCCTTACGCACTTCTCAGCGAGTTAATGCCGGCTCACTCTCCCCCCTCCCACTGGGACAGACAGCTAAATGCCGCCCCCGATCGGGACTCCCCACCAGGGCCAGTCTAGTACAATCGGGCTTCGAACCACGACCATGATAGGAAGCTCACACTCATAAAGGACCAGCCGATACGCATGCATTAGACCACTACACTATCAGAGGCCCCATAATTTGTCTTTCTAACTGGAGACCCAGTTTGTATGACTCCACCGGCACATTTAACATTGACATTTTGACATTTGACATTTTTAGGCATTTAGCAGCATCCAGAGGCTAAACAGTTTCATTTCTTTACATGCAATCATTTATGCCCCTGGATATTTCATGTCTTCAGGTTAGACAAGAAGACAACAGCAGTGCCCCACCTGGGAATTGAACCTGCAACCTCTGGTGAGCTCCTAACCATTACACCGCACTGGCCCATCAAACCCTGGGACAGCATGGGCTAGGGATTTCATATGAGACATATGCCCCAGAGATATGTCTCGGAGACAAGAAGACACGCAGACCCTACCGCCATCTGGTGAGCTCCGAACATGCAGGATCAAACCCTGGGACAATCTGGGATACAGCAGCAGGATGGAGACAGCAATAGATCCAGTGGAAGCTGCATCGAGGATAGGCTTGGAGCTGTGGAAAGGTCCATTGCCTAACTCATCTCTACTCTTCGACAATTCAGGGCTTCACCCTGGATAGCAACCCCTCTGAGCTGCCAGCAATGGCCACAAGAACAGACTTGACCCCAACTCTGCCAGTCCAGTGCTCGCCAGCCCTGGCCCAGCAGTCTAGCCCCCAGGACACAGTCTTTACACCCAGCTCAGATCTCTACACCAACATAGACATCATCAAGACCCCCCCACTACTAGGGCACTACCACAGTGAACCTCAGAGGATACTGCTAAATCAGTCACATGGTCTGGCATGCTATGTAACTCATCACTCCTTGCCATTGTCTCCCCTTTGCTCTCTGGACTAAAGAGAAGCAGTATGGTCCCACAAACAGAAAAGATCCCCCTACCTGTCCCCTAAGAGAAGAAGAATGTCTCCTTACCAGCCTCCCCATCAATCCTCTGACTATCGGACATTCTGATCAGTGCAACATCAGCACCATGACGAGAGTTCAGCCCAGTACTGTTCCCGATGGCTTAGTCCAAGCATTATATCATGCCTTCATCATATTAGCGATACAACTCGGCAAGACGTATGTCTCCAGATTGGTACCAACCTTGTCCCACCTGCACCTGGAAGATCAGAGGCTTTTCATAGTGTAGCTAGGCTGATTTCAGCAATGACAGCATTGAATTTGCCCTGTTGAAGATGGCCCTGGAAAATCTGCCGCCACCTGATGCAGATGAGAAGGTGAAATATCACCACCTCCTGGATCATCTTAAACTATCAGATGGCAGACTGTACGCTATGGCTTACATTGACCAAGCAGCACCTTACTCCACAGTGAAGAAAGCACACCAAAAGATATGGGGACAGCCACATAATCTAGCATTGGGTGAAATCTGGGTATGCAGTCAATGTCAAGCCTGATACAGAGGTAGCCTGGTGTATCCCTCATCACATGGTGTACCACAACAGCAAGGTGAATGTCATCTTAACTTGTTCTTTCTAATACAAAGGAGAGAATCTCAATGACCTGGGTCTGACTCTTCTGGGAGTGCTGATACGCCTTCACCAGTGGAGACACCAGTGAAGACATCAAAGTTCTGTTCCACCAGCTTTGCCTTCTGCCAAGGGACAAGCCCCTACTTCGGTTATTGTGGAGAGACATCAGCAGGGATGACCCCCCTGCTATATATGAGTGGCAGGTCCTACTATTTAGGACTACATGCCGCCCTTGCTGTGTGACCTTTGCACTCCAAAAGCACATACAACATCACAGGGGTGACCATGTTGAGGTACTTCAGTCGGTCACACAGGCTTATATGGATAATTGGCTGCAGAGCTTCCCCACCATAGAAGGACATGGACATCATGCAGCCCTTAACCTCAGTCATCCAGTCTGTAAAACTACTCATCCAAAGCTTTGATGTGAAGCTCCAGAACCCAGGGCTAGAGAGAACTACGGAGAGTGTACTAGATCCTGTGCAGTCACCAACTTATACAATGAAATCAGTACTCCTGTTCAGAATGCCAGAAATGGCATACTAAGCCAGTGGTCCTGAAGATGGCAGACATGCTACCATCCAGACTGCTTCTTTACAAACACATGTTTTCCCTGGAGCAGACCGACGTATCCGCAGAGCCAAAATCCAAGAACAGAATCATACTTATGTCAGCCACCTCTGATTGAACTCCCAAATTTCATGGATGATGATGATCACTCACAGTCCCCCAGTAAGGACAGTTAGGGGTTTCCTTGTAGCAAATTTTGCCAGTAAATTTGTGGACGGCTGTGCAAAATCCCCACTCTGCTGAAGTATTTGGGGCTCTTCTGGCCAATATGGCTCTACAATCTGTGAGGAGTAAAACTGCCATTGTTCTCAGGCACCTTAATATTCCACACCTTCTGACCCTCCCCCACCTTGAGATTCATCACTACACAGCCATTATTCAGGCTTACCTGCCCTTCACTTATGTAACTTAACCCCTAGCCAACCCTCAGGTGGCAGCTGAGGTGGCATAATTGCAAACACTGCCTACTGCTGGCCAGTTCTCCCCAAAGACACAGCTGCAAAGACACAGCTGCCCCTGTAGATTCTTTGGACTTCTCTGAACTGGACTGTTGTGCACTTACCAAAGCTTATGTGTGTCAATGCCAACTGGAAGTGAACTTGTATTGTATTGTATTTATTAAATTGCATGGTTTTGTTACTGTGTACTGTATATTTATAATACTTAAACTGTTGCTTGGTAACTGCTCTGCTCATTGTTTAGTTGCCCTGAGGTTCTTATGTGCCTATGTTGATAGTTTGCTTTAGTTACCTGTATCTGGGTTGTATTGTATAACTCTGGCATTGTTGTTAACATTGTTGTTATTTGGGTGTATACTCTTTAAATCTAAATGGGGTTAATGCCTTCCATGTAATGGTCAGAATAGTTAACAAACAGTGGTGTTCCCCTGAACCATCTTACACTGATGCTACTGATCAGTGTGACAGCGATCAATAGCATTAGTGTTAGATAGATCAGTAGTATCTGTGTTAGAAAGATCAATAGCATTAGTGTTAGATAGATCAGTAGTATCCATGTTAGTTAGATTAGTGTCATCATTGTGAAAGGGATCAGTAGTATCAGTGTTAGAGAGATCAGTATAATCCCTGTTGGAGAGATCAGTGTCATTAGTGTGAGAGGGATCAGTAGTATCAGTGTTAGAGAGATCAGTAGCATCAGTGTTCGAGATCAGTGTCAGCAGTGTTTCAAATATCAGTGTTGTCAGTGATGGAGAGATTTGTGTCAGCAGCATTAGATATATCAATGTCAGCAGTACTAGAGAGATCAGTGTCAACAGCATTAGAGAGATTAGTGTCATTGGTATACGAGAGATTAGTGTCAGCAGTGTAAGAGAAATCAGTGTCAGTAGTGTTAGAGTGATGAGTAGATTGTATTTTTGTTCTAGGGATGGAGATAGGTTGATAAATTACAGCATATCAAATATAGAGAAACAGGATTTAGTTTTGTATCAGTAATATATTATAAGCACATGTTTCTCTCTCTCTCTGCCGCCCTTTTCTTCTCTCTTCCCCTTCTATTCTCTCTTTCCCTCCCTCTCTCTCTGTCTCTCCTGCAGACAGGCTCCAGGTCCTGCCCAATAATAACCTGCAGATTGTGCGGGTGGGGAAGGCAGATGAGGGAGTGTATCGCTGTGAGGCGCGAGTAGAGGCCCGCGGGGAGATCGACTTCAGAGACATCACTGTCATCATCAATGGTGAGCAGACAGGCCCAAGGCCCCCTGCTTAAACACACACATAGCTTCGGAAAGTATTTAGACCCCTTCACTTATTCCACATTTGTTGTGTTATAGACTTAATTTAAAATTTATTAAATAAATTGTTTTTGCTATTAATCTACACACAGTACCCCATAATGACAAAGCGAAAACACATTTTTAGAAATGTGTTTTCAAAATAAAAAACTGAAATATGTCATTTATATAAGTATTCAGGCCCTTTGCTATGACACTCCAAATTTAGCTCAGATGCATCCTATTTCCTTTGATCATCCTTAAGATATCTCTAGAACTTGACTGTAGTACAGCTGTGGCAAATTCAATTGATTGGACATGATTTATAAAGGCACACTCTTGTCTATATACGGTCCCACAGTTTACAGTGCATGTCAGAGCAAAAACCAAGCCATGAAGTCCAAGGAACTCTCCATAGACCTCAGAGATAGAATTGTGTCGAGGCATAGATCTAGGGAGGGTATAAAATCATTGTTAAAGCATTGAAAGTTCACAGGAGCAGAGTGGGCTCCATCATTGTGAAATGGAAAAAATTTGGAACCACCATGGCTCTTCTTAGGGCTGGCTGTCCAGCCAAACTCAGTAACTGGGAGGTTGACCAAGAACCAAATGGCCACTCTAAGAGAGCTTCAGAGTTCCTCTGCAGCAATGGGAGAACCTGACAGAAGGACAACCATCTCTGCAGCACTCCATCAATCAGGCCTTTATGGTAGCGCTTGGCATTCAGGCCAAAGAGTTGAATTTTGGTCTCATCAGACCAGAGAATCTTTTTCCTCATCCTCTCAGAATCCTTTAAGTGCCATTAGGCAAACTCCAGGCGGGCTGTCATATGCTTTTTACTCAGGAGTGGCTTCTGTCTAGCCACTACTATAATGGCCTGATTGATGGAGACATATTTCAGTTATTTATTTTTAATAAATTTGCAACAATATCTAAAAACGCGTTTTCGCTTTGTCATTATTATTATTGTCATGCGTATTATGTATAGATTGATGGCAAAAAAAAATCAATTTAATCCATTTAAAATTAAGTACCACAAGTGTGGAAAAAGTGAAGGGGCCTGAATACTTTCTGAAACCACTGTACATGCACATGCACTCAATAAAATACACACACACTTAAACACACACATGCACACACACATACATGTACACACATTCACTAAAATACACATACTCAAACATACAGTACAGTGAGCACCATAATTCATTGGACAGTGACACATTTTTTGTTATTTTAGTTCTGTATTCTAGCACAAAGGATACAATGGGGTTGAAGTGCGGACTGTCAGCTTTAATTTGAAAGTATTTTCATCCATATCGGATGAACCGTTTAGAAATAACAGCACCTTTTGTACATGGTCCCCCCATTTTAAGGTACTACAAGTATTTGTTGAATTGACTTCACAGATGTGTTTCGTTAGGCAGGTGTATTCATTTGTGTCATTAGTGAATGCAGAAGAGAGCTGTTGATGTCTAGTCTTGATTCTAGACTTTGCAATTGCCTTTGGAGATTGTTGTTGGGGTGTGACAACATGAGGAAGACAGCAGTGTCGATGCTTATGCCAAAGAACCAGGCAGCAGACAATTTCACTGAACCGGTCAAACCCAGCCTTTAATCACTGTCTGCTGTCTTTTCCTCTCAATGTCAGCATTATACCACCATGGACTGATCAGCCTTTAAATCAGGCATATGATTATTTATATTTGTCCATCATAAATCAGTGTTCATCTGCTGCTTTCTTACACTGGCATGCATAATGAAATAGTCTTATAAACACAGGCGTGTCACTCAACACACAGTTTTATTAAATGAGTCTCTGTCTCTCTGTCAGAGAAATCGATCACATGCACACACTTATGTACACACTCATTCAATCATGTAAGGTCTGTGGCGGTTCACTTTTCCCTGTCAGCAGTGAAGTGTGTATGTGTGTATGTGCATGTGTATGTGAGTGTGTGAGAGAGTGTGTGTTTGAGTGTGTGTATATGTATGGGGTGTGTGTATATATTGTGGTATTAAGAGTTAACTGCAGAGGGGAGGCTTAATAACAGGTCATTCAGATACAGCTGTTTACGCATCTCACTCCTCAGCGCTGGCAACCTGATCACTCATCACGTTACAGCACACAGGTTGCAGGTCTTTAATAGAGTAATGCTGTGTCTCTCTCTCTCAGTTCCTCCAGTGATCTCTGTGCCTCAGCAGTTCTTCAATGCTACTGCTGATTATCAGGAATCTGTCACACTCACCTGCAGAGCCTATGGCTCACCTGACCCCAATATCACCTGGCACAGGTAAGATATACACACACACACACACACTCTCAAACACACCACACACACATACTGTGCTGTGGGGCGTGCTGAAGGCCAGGGGAAGTACACTGAGGTGTGTGTGTGTGTGTGTGTGTTTGTGTATGTGCAGGAAAGGGAGGCAGATAGAGCAGTCGGATCAATACGTGCTGAAGGCCGGGGGAAGCTCTCTGACAGTGAGGAGCATCACTCAGGACGATGGCGGTTCCTACTCCTGCAAAGCCAGCAACAAGGCCGGCCACGCCCAACAGGAACTCTTCCTCAACGTTTTTGGTAAGACCCAGTGGTTCTGTGTGGCTCAGTAGATAGAGCATGGCGTTGACAACGCATAGGTTGTGGCTTCGATTCCCATTGGGACCACATATACTGAAAAATGTAAAAAGCGTCTGCTAAATGGCATATATATAATATGTACATACCTCCCATCATGCATCACTGCCTTTGCATGTGCAGAGAGAGAGACAGAGAGAGAAAGAGTGAAAGAAAGAAGAAAGAGAGCTCAGCTTTCATCAGGCAGAGTGGGAGACCCTAATCACCCAATGAGGTGTTTCCTGGCAGTTCCCTGCCTACCTGCTCTCCTCTGGGCAGAGCTGTAGATCTGTGCTCTCATTTTGGCAGGGCTGCAGGTCTGTGCTGGAGGCAGTGGGAGACTAGGGAGTTGTATTTCTCCCATCTTCATTTACATTTTATCCTGTTTATCCTGACATTTTGAAATATAATTCTGTGTGTGCTGGAAATTGTATTTTTCCCCCAATGTACTGTCTCACAGACTTCCTGATTGTTCTATGCTGTATGTGTGAAATATTGCTACAGTAGCAGAGTTCCAATGATCAAATGGTCTATGAGCACCAGAGGTACACGGAATAATCTCAGCTGCTCTGAAAGCAGTGGCTGCTTGTAAAAACAGACGGATCATTTAGCAGCTCTATTAGAACAGCTCTATAATTGGCCAGTACTCTGTACCTCAGTTTAGTATGGCTGTGCTAATAATGCATTCACGTACACTTATGCAGGACTGCACTGTGATCCAGCAGTCAGCACATAACAGTCCAGTCCAGTCCTGCCACCCTCTGAACACCTCCAGTACTCCTGCTGTACCATTGGTTAAACCCCATTCATGATCGTTCCTGGGGGAGAAACTCAACCCAACACACTTCCTAGGGCACTGCCGAAGTGCCCTTGAGCAAGGCACTCAACCCCGAGCTGCTCCAGGGGCACCGTACTCTGGCTGACCCTGCGCTCTGGCCTCATGCAAAAAGACACATTCCAATTACCTTGTGTGTAACTTGTGTAGCATGGCAATAAAGAATATTCTAGTCTATCTATTCTATTCCCACGAGAAGGGAGGTGTTCGTTTGAGGTGCTAGTTTGAGCTGTGTTGCATCTATGGGTCTATAAACGCACTAAATAACTTGCAAACGCCAGACACATTCCTCACAGAGAGGAATTTCACATTACATTTCTCCAAATATGGCTTCTCTCCGATAACTCATCGAGTGCAGGGCCTTTTCAAGGAAATGTGTGGAGATTTACTCCAGCCTTTGAGCTCTCAGTGCACATTTAGATGAATAAGTTGCTGCACAGAAAACATCATAGTGAGGGAAACGTACAGGAAACTGCAAAAATAAAGGAAACACTTGAGTGAATGTGGGACACAAAGGTGAAGACAAACGACTGAAGGAGGGGGAGGAGGCTGGAGGAGTGAGAGGTGTACAGCTGTAGGTTGAAGTCGCCGAGGAGTAGGACAGGGATGCCATCTTCAGGGAAGGAGCGGAGCAGAGCATCCAATACATCTAGAAAGCTCCCCAGTGGACGTGGTGGATGATACGGAACAATAATGTGCAGTTTACATGGGGCGGTGATAGTGACAGCATGAAATCCAGAGGAGGGTGAGGCATAAGGGAGAGGAATCTCCACAAGGGGGAAATGAATATACCTGTGTCTCCACCTCTACCTGTGGATCTAGCAGTGTGGGCGAAGATGTAGACAGCAGAGAGAGCAGCAGGGGTGGCTGCGTTCTGAGGTGTGATCCACCAAGAACTCACTGAGACCATTCGGGACCACTTTAGCTCCCAGTGGGATCACATATACTAAACAATGTATGCATCCGCTACTGTAAGTCGCTTTGAATAAAAGCGTCTGATAAATGGCACATGTTATGTTATAAACAGTAGGGAGAGCAAGGAGACCTGGACTGAGAGGAAGTCTGCCTTCCGGACTGTGGACTGGCAGTACCTACACACACAGACACAGACATACATACACACACATGAACACACTGATACACAGAAACACAGACCCACACACACACACACGCACAGAGAAACCACAGGGCTGGCAGAGTTGAGGCATGGTGATTCATTGTGTTTAATTGCATTCGTGGTTTCCCCGCAGGGTATGTGTGTGTAATATATATTTATCAGGTTAATCGCTGTGCTGCAGATTGCTTACTAAACCTCTCGCCTGCGGGGGGAAGCCATTGTACTCCAATTAGAGTACTGACGAGCAGGAAAGAAATGCACAGGTTATGTCATTGATTTTTTTATTAATCATAATCATGCAGTACCTGTGCCTCATTGCAGCTTGCAGCCTGCAAGATGTCTATGCCCCCCTCACTCCCTCAAAAATGCGAAAAAAATATCCCTCAATGCCTTCATTCATGCGCTTGTTTTGTCAACAGCGACTTCTGCTGGCAAAAACGGGTATAGTCGATAATAACGGTTCTGTTTTGCCTAAAGCCACGCAGAATTGCATGCAGTGACGTTTCTTGCAGTCGTGAAAGTAACGAAGTAGAAATATTTTGTCACTGTACTTAAGTACTTCTTTTCTGGGACTTGTACGTTACTCGAGTACTTTTATTTGCATCTACATTTACTCATACTCCACTACATTTTTACTCAGATAACTTTATATTGTCTGTGATATTCCCTGGTACACGTTACATTGCATTATACATTTTGGCATGCCTTGTACAATAACAAGACATTTGTGCGCAATTGCAGGTCCCATAAAACATAATGACATTCAATTTCGGTAGCTAACGTTGGCCAATAACAGGTTAAATAATAGTGCGCCAAAGAACTGAATGAACACCAAATGAGTTCCTCACTTACACAAAAGATGGCAGGAGAATCTGGCCGCTATTCTGACGCGACTGCAGTTCAGTGCTCCGTCAGCGGCCGATCACCCATGGCCATATCTTACATATTCCAATTTCTTGGAGCCAAAGGAGATTCGTACATAATGAAGTGTCCCCTTTGCCTGCTGCGGGTGCACGACAGGAAAGCCTTCAAAATCTCACTTTTTTTATCATATCCACAGAGCTGCCAACTCTCACGCATTGAACGTGAGACACACGCAAATTACCCTGCTCACACTAAACCTCCTATTTCTCACGATGTGCAAATCCCAGTTTTTGGTTTTATCCCGTTAAATATCGAATAATCATATGTCACACACCGCTGGATTTCGAGCGCACATGTATAGTAGTCAACCCTGCGAGCGCGATTCGTGCGTGCCGCGGGGTTGCCATGGTGACTTCAATTTAGTTGTTTGAGAAGCGCTCAGTCGACGTAACGTTACGTGCACTCGATCAACGGATCTGGGTGTTGATCTGGGTGCTGACTCCCCCCCCCCCGAACAAAATCTGACTCCAAACTATATTGAAAGTTGGCAGCCCTGTATCCATCTGTGTGTACTGGCTTTGCTAGCTACTGTATGTAGTTACAGACTAGCCCCCACACGTAAGCTTGTTCAATTTCAAGAAAAGACCGTTATAACTTAATAGAGCCTTTATGTTTGGCGACAGTCTGTATGTGACGCGCTTTGTTCACGTTGATTGCATTACTATAGTTACCTAGCAGCCATTCTTGCTACTCGCTTTAACAACGTGATATCTTGCTGGTTAGCCAACGTTGCTACAAATATCAGCCACCTAGCTAGTCAGCTGGATAATTCAGCTGTAACATTAACTAGGTAGTGCTGGCTAGCAGTTTCTCTGGATGCGATAGGCTAATATTTATCCCCAGAAGAGTTATAGCTGAATTGTAAAAATCCGGTTGTGCTGAAGTTGAACAGAAGGTTTTATAATTGTGAAGAGTAAAAGCAGTGCTTAAAATGTACTTGGCAGAACTGCAACCAATTATTTTGTTGTGCTTTATCTCTTCACTATCGTGACTTCTGATTGAACATTTTTTTTAGTCTTTCGACTTTTTTGTTAAGATGTAACTGCTTACTTAAAAAAACTATTTCTACCACAATCAATAGCCATTGTTGCAACAGAAATTCATAAACCACCATGATAATATTTTCTTGGCACTGTATATGTATACACATTCTCAATCAATTCAATAAATCATTTTTATTTTTATATACAGTAGTGTACTTCATCCCAAGGTGTCCTAAGGCACTGAATAGTTATAAATAAGGTACGAATCCAAAGGCAAATCACAATTCTGTCAGTTGCATACAGTTTGTGTTGATGTAACTGGCAGTAGGCTGTCTCCAGTGCTGTCTGGCTGGTTTGGGTGTATTTACCTGTATATCTCCAGTGCTGTATGGTGGGTGTGGGTGTATTGAGCGGTGTGCGTGATCAGGTGTGTTTGTTTGGGTTGTATTGAGCTGTGTGGGGGGTAGTTTCAGGTTGGTTGTGTGAAGTTTGTGATAGCAGATGCCAGTAGGTTTGTACTGAGTTCAGTCCCGATGCCAATGTCCCAGCAGGCTGTAGATTACACACCAGGGCATCACACACTTCAGCAGAGTGCCATGCACACCTCCAGCTCTCCCATCTTAGATTTATTGAATCATATTTTAACTCTGACTACCATTCTGTCCTGGGCTCTGTTTTGTTCAAGGTTCTTATTTACACAGTCTGTGCCAGCGTTGTTGCTGATTGGTTTGTCATGGTGAGTTGACTGTGTGCACTGGGCTTATCTGCCTGAGTTAGGGCCCAGCTGCACAGTATGGTTTGCAGGGACCTGTCTGCAGGTCATCCTAAACACACCCTCACACACACACACACAAACTTACACACTGACTCACACTCATACTCATTCACACTCCCGCTCACACACACACACAGACACTTACTCAAACACATACATGCACACACTCACTCTCAAACACGCTCACTCACACTCATTCACACTTACATACACATACACACATGCACTCACGCACAGTGCACTCACACTTACACACTCACTCATACACTCTCCCACACACACTCATTCACACTCACACAAACCCTCACATACACCCACACCTACTCAAACACTTTCGCACTCATTCACACACACACACACACACACACTCTTCTACTCACTCTCTCTCATACTCACACACACACACACTCACTCTCTCTCCCTCTCCCTCTTTGTACAGTACAGCCTAGAATATTAGCTGTGTTGAATGTGACGGCGGTGGAGGGCAGTGCTGCCATCTTATCCTGCAGTGCTAAGGGGGACCCGCTCCCTGACATCACCTGGAGGAGGGTGAGAGACGGCCGCAAATTTGGAGACGGAGGCACGGTACGCTGTACGCACATAAAATGCAATATACACCTCATATAATACAATACGCACTCACTCACAATACAATGTGCATCTCACAAAGCTACTAATTCACAGTATAAACCTCACACTGCTATATACACCTAGCACAACTATACCTCTGTACTGAGTTAACCCATAGAGAGCTTGGAGAGAGTTTGATTTGAGAGCTTGATCAAAGACTTGATTTGTTCAAGCTTATCAATCAGTCAAAGTAAGAGACTGATGCCACATACAGTAGCTCCACCCATTTTTAAGTCCCTGATGCTTCTCTCTCCCATATCTGCAGGAAGACACTGACACATAGATTTTCTTTATTTTTAAAGATGTTTTTAAACAGACATTAAATATTTCTGACACATTTGCATTTTACTGCCATTCATCATGAGTTAGGGGATTCCCTGGTGTCCTGGAAAATGTCCAAACCTGACATCAAATCATCCCCCAGTTTAATTAGCTCAGTAATTCCCTCCCTCTCCACCTCAGCTGATGTGTGGTGAGCATTCTGGCACAAAATGGCTGCTGTGCATCACCCAGGTGGGTGCCACACATTGGTGGTGATTGAGGTGTTTCCCCCCTTCACTGTAAAGCAGATTGGGATCATAAAAATCTGTAAAAAAGGTAATCCAAGTTAATGTAGTGTAAGAAAATGTAGGCTGAGAAACATAGCTCAGAGATCAGTTAAAAGCGTAAATCAGAGCTGTGAATTAGCATGTGAACATCTGCTACAGAGACTGATACCACCCCTGGAGAAGCAGTAAGGGTATGATTAGGTCCCTTGGCTGGGGACCCTGGTCTTTAGCTCGGCAGGCTCAGCATGTCTCTTGTTGTGCGCTGACGCAATCTGTATCCCAAGCACATCACATTCCCTTCTCTTTGCAGTGAGCCGGGCTGAATCAGTTACCCTGTGTTGCGGATTCAACCCTTCTCCTTCATACTGCTGTATGGGAAATGTTGAATGTCAGGGGG
This sequence comes from Aldrovandia affinis, assembly GCA_029706075.1. Lineage (NCBI taxonomy): Eukaryota > Metazoa > Chordata > Actinopteri > Notacanthiformes > Halosauridae > Aldrovandia > Aldrovandia affinis. The sequence goes on along the minus strand of JAINUG010000045.1, from coordinate 469,709 downwards.
AGCTGTGTGTGCTCTCTGCCTAGGCTGCTGAGTGTCTGGTCAGTATGTGGCCAGTATGCAGGCAGTATGTGGTTTATCCCTCTTTGCGCTGTAGAGTATGGGTCAGTATGTGGTCAGTATGTGGTCAGTACATGGTCAGTATGTGCTCAGTATGTGGTTGATCTCTCTCTGGGATGCAGAGTGCAGACAGGCGTGTGGAGGTTCGCAGTCGGCGGGGAGAGTCCACTCTGACTATCAGTGCGGTCAGCCTGCAGGACCAAGGACACTTCGACTGCGAGGCTCTCAGCAGGATAGGAGGCCATCAGAAGAGAATGTACCTCCATATCCAGTGTGAGAAACATACACTCACATGACCAATCACTGTTTCTCCTGGATAAGACAAGCCCATGTTTATGACCAATCACAATTTCTCTTGATTTAGACACACCCACGTTTATGATCAATTACTGTTTCTCCTGGCTTAGACACACGCCATGCTTCTGACCAATAACTGTTTCTCCTGGTTTAGACAAACCTGTGTTTCTTAGCAACCACACCATGTACTACTCGTGGGAAGGGAACCCGGTGAACCTCAGTTGTGAGGTGCAAGCGCAGCCTCCAGCCATGCTGCAGTGGAGGAGAGACCACCTTACGATCGCCCCGGCAATGCAGGGCCCTGGGAATGCCCGCATCTACAACACAGAGGGCCGCTCCCTGCTGGAGGTACCCTGTCACACCGAGGGATCATGGGGAATGTGAGGGAGGAGTGCTATTATACAGTATTTTTATGAAATTAGACAGTTTTTAAAGCAATAAATTAGGTTGACAACATAAACAGCAGTACAGTTGATTAGCAGTACAGACAGCAGTACTCTAGATTAGCAGTACAGATAGCAGTACATTAGATTAGCAGTACAGACAGCAGTACATTAGATCATCAGTGCATACAGCAGCAGGGTAGAATTGGTTAGAATGAGCTCCTCTTTGTAAAAACGTGCTAACTGTCGGCTTTCTCTAGGTGACCCCGATGTCAGACAGTGATTTTGGGCGGTATAACTGCACAGCCAGAAACAGCATCGGGATGCGGGTCCAGGAGTTTATGCTGGCTCAGGCAGGTGAGTGAGCAGGCACTGACAGTTCTCTACAGCACAGAACAGGTACAATACAGACTAGTTAGTTCACTACATCACAGACCAGTTACAGCACAGGCCAGCTCACAACAGCACTGACCAGTTAATTATAGCACTGGCCAGTTACAGCACAGACCAGATCACTACAGCACTGACCAGTTACAGCACAGACATTTCATTACAGCACAGACCAGTTCACTACAGCACTGAAGAGTTACAGCACAGACCAATTCACTACAGCATAGAAAAGTTACAGCACAGACATTTCACTACAGCTCTGATCAGTTACAGCACAGATATTTCACTACAGTACAGACCAATTCGGCACAGTATGGCTGTTTAAATCATGCTGTGTGAAATTCATAGAAGGACAAAGTGACTTTCTGTAAATGTCTGGTTCAGTGTCTGTTGCCAAGACAACCTTCTGCTGAACAGGAAGTTAAGTTAATGTGAGCGCTGGTTTTATATGCAGGGAGAAATAATGGGATTTCCTATCCTTTGTCAGGTTGTTCTTGCCTCTTTTTGTAAGGTACTACCAGACGGATCCTAAAGAACCTGATATACACAGTCCTGACCTCCCTTTAGGAGACAGACAGAGGTTCACATCTCATCGTGTATTTTAATATGAATCATTTACTGAGTGAATATAGCCATTTTCCTACCAATGGGTTCAGAGAAACATTGTAGCAACCAGCCTGGAACAGCCTCATCTGCAGGTCAGGTACGCCTGAGGTACTTTACTGACCTCCCTTAACTCAGCTTAGGTCAGAGTTCTCCGGAGTACATGGTGGTGTGGATTTTGGACAGTAGTGCCCCCTGAGGCTAGGGGTCTAACTGCAGCAATTTCAGCCAATGCGGTGCAGGAAGCAGTGTTGGGTTGGCATGTGTATCTCTAAAAATAGCTAGGTGGTTCACCCAGTAAAGGCAGTAAGTTCAGGTTGCCCACTGCAGCCTGGGTTCTAACCTAGGCTGTACCGGTCCAGCTCTGGCCATAAGTCTCATTCAGGGGTGGCGATTTGAGGGGAGGGGGGATGGAAGCCAGCATGAGTTTGCCGTGTGCAAGCAACTCTGTGTGTGTCTGAGTTGTGGTCGACAGCTTTGGGAGTTCCATCTCGTAGGAGGTGTTTTGGCGTCTTTGTCACTGCCATATATAGAGGTGGCTCTTGAAGAACCATTGGAACAGTCAGCTCGTAACTTGATATGAATTCCTTTAGAGGTGGGGGAGTCAATTTGTGAACAATTTTAAACATGAGACATCAGAATAAAACCTAGTTATCTAAAGTTATCCAAACTCAATAAGTTAAATTTAGTTAGTATCTTGCAATGGTGGTATTGTGTAGATTTTGATCTAAAAATGTTAAAGCACGTTTATAAAGAGATTGCAGTGGCTTTATTGAAGTTTCTCCAGCTTCAAACCAAATTACTTTGACAAGTTAAACTTGATTTTATGTGTCACTTTCTTTACTATTTCTTTCTTTACTTCTTTTCTATGTTTTTTAAAAGTTAGATTTGAGTCCCAAAGAATGGCAAGATATTTGAATTCTGATACAATGCTGACTTTTTCCCCTTAACATAGATGCCAGGGTAGATCATTTTTGGTTTAATAGAGAAGTAAATTCCCACAGTTTTCCCCACATTTATACTAATACATGAAAGATCAAGATTTGATGAATGACATTTTTGTCATAGCTGTTCATTTGGATTCTGTTTGTTCTGCAGTTTTAGCTTGTACATACGCAACTGTATCAACTGCAAACATTTCGATGTAAACTCCATGCCATATTTGTGGGAGATAATTTATATAGGCTAATAGGAGTGGGCCCACAACAGTTCCTCGGGATACTGTCGATATGCATTTGCAAGATGAGAGATTGTTATTGATTCTGACACACTATAAGCTAAATGCGACCTCATCCACTTCCTGGCATTGAAGGAAAAGCTACATTGAGATCATTTTGAAAGAAGAACATTGTGATTGACACTGTCAAGTGATTTTCACAGATCTAAGAAAATGGCACCCCTTAATTGTCAAGTTAAGATTTAATCTTCTCCATAACAACTTGCTGTCTCAGTGGAGTGGTTTGCTCTGAAGTCCAATTTTGTGGCGTGCAAAGGAACAAGGCTAGTATTTAAATGGGAAGTTAGTTGCTCAACAACTACCTTTTCTGAAACTTTTGAAATGACTGGCAATATGCTAATTGGTCTGTAGTTACTGACTAGAGACTGATTTCCAGACTTGAATATCGGGGTACCAATTGCCAACTTCCATGCATTCAGATATGTATCCTTTTTTATAGATAAATTAATTAGATGAGTTATAGGTAATGTAAGAATGTCTGTGTTTTTTGTTAAATGTTTTTTTTGTTCCCAAATTTTTTGTTCCCAATTTAGTAGCCAATTACACCCTCTTTATTACACCGATACTGGCGCGGCCGGTGGAATTGAACCCCAGTGCAGTGGCCAGTGTCAAATGTTGTAACTGCTAGACCACCTGGGAGGCCCAAAAATGTGGTTTTAACACATCTTTAGCTTTAGAATTTTTTTAGAAGAGGTCAATATATTATACACCTTATCCTCTGTACACTAGCAGGAGTTGTCTTGTTTAGGAGAGTTCTGAGATTCAAGTGCCCACCAAAAATTCCTTTGGGTTTAAATCTGGGGTCTCACAGGATCTTACCATGTTTAACCTTTCGAAAGTTTTTAAAGGCTCTCGGTTTCATACCTGTGGGTTGCAACAGTCATTTGTTATATTGTCTGATTAAACATTTGGGATTTAAGTCATTCTTAGGGTTTTTTTTCTTATCAAGCTTCATTTATCTACTGTTAAAATCCATAGAATAAGTGAAAGATTCTTATTTTTTTGTATAAATAAAGAAATGGTGTCAATTCATTAATTTACTACAAATTATATTCAGTAGATTCCTTATCTTGTTCAGTTCAGATTCTCTCTAAAGCTTTGGCAACAACTTGTAGCATTGCAGGGGCTACATTTCCTCTCAATGCTTTTCATTTGTTACCGTATTAATTGCTATATACTTGGCCTCACGTAGACTAACATCTGAACTCCAGGGCACTTGACATGCCAGGGCATATCAATCTCTCTCTGAGAAATTTACCATTGGAGTCACACTTAATGACTGTGTCAATTTCAGTTTTATGTGGCACTGATATTTTATGTTGAAGGCGGGTGCTTCCACACAGGTATTGTTCCTGAGTTGATTTAGCAATTAACATCTCAGCATGCTCAGGGTCAGATACAAAAATGCAGGGAGGGTCTGGCTGCCTATTATTATAATGGCCATAAGATGAGGCCTCAATGGTTTTTGGGGCACGTTTAGCAGGAGCTTCAGTTGACGAAGACTGCTCAACTTACTGATGTTTGACAAGGAACAATGTCTAAGGTGATGTCGGCATGGAACTCTGAGGGAAAGACATCATCAACAAAGGGCAACTGTGGTTGGAAGCACATAATCCTGGATCTTGATGTCCATGCATTAGTTTGAGGTACAAGGCTAAACAGGTGAGCAAGTCTAAGTCATTTGACTGCAAATTTAAATTTAGGGCGTGAGCAGTCAGTTTCATCAAGCTTCAACTTGCAACCACTATTCCTCTTTATTAATTAGATGAGTTATAGGTAATGTAAGAATGTCTGTGTTTTTATTTATTTATGTATTTTATTTTATTTTATTTTTTTAAAGATTTTGGTTCAGATTTTTTCTTCCCAAATGTTTTTCCCTCTTTCAAAATCTGTTGTTCTCTCATGTTGCTATAGAAACTCACATATTAAAGTGTTGGTTTTAAATGGTCTTTTATAGCAGAAACACATTGGTAATTCATATTTGACATTGACATTATGACCCCTTTTTAATAGATTTTAATCCAATTTAATTGTGTACTTCAAAATCTAAAGAACTAAAGTCTATTTTAATTTGATCTTTCCATTATTTTGTCTACCCCCGTATACATATATATATATATATATATATATATATACACACACACACGCTACTCTTGTATTACAGATGTGCCCTCGAACCCATCCTATGTGCGCCTTAGCTCTGTGTCCCAGCGTATCGCCATGGTTACCTTCATGGCGCCCGACTCTCACGGTGGCGTGCCGATTGGTCATTACCTGGTCAGGTACCGAGACACCAGCTCTCAGCACTGGAGAGACGTCCAATCACACGGAGTCGAGAGTGAGTACCCTCTCTGAAACATCATCATCATCATCATCATCATCATTGTGGTACAGTGTAGATGAAAGGCCAGTGCACGAGGCAGAAGAAAGAAAATACAAACCTATGAAAAAGAGAAACAAGAGAAAGGGGGGGGAAAGAAGAAAGGGGAAGGGAAGAAGAAAATAAAATGTCAATCATTTTCTAATGTAAATCGTATAAATGTGTATGTGTAAAACACACACACACACACATTTTGTTTCTCCCAGAATTCACAGCCACATTCTGCCACGATCCCCGTAGTGCTTTGAAGCATATTTTCCCTCTACTGTAAAATAGTTATAATAAGCATGAAATGACTTGAAGTATCAGGGACATTTTACTTTCATACAGAGTTTTTGTTAAGAGAATTGAAAAGTGCTATTAAAGTGAGATTTAAATGCGTCGTTTCACATTAACTTTATGCGTTTAAACAGAAGTGTTTTTCTAGGAATCGTCCGGGCTTCCTGCTTAATGGGACTCTGAGCCGCTCAAATGAAGGATTGGCTTATTTACTGTTTATTCTGAAACTGCTGATTACTGCTAAATTGTCTCTGATGAATATTTATGAACTCCTGATGGCTTTTATGTTGGATAAAATATCGTAGTGTTAGCTGGCAGAGAGAAAATGCATGCATTAGAGTTTCTCCATTTTCTCCACAGAGGAAAAAGTGCTGATAAAAGATCTGGCTTTATACAAGACTTCGATACATTCCCTGAATCTCTCCCTCCCTACAGAGCTCTAATTACTAACTAATTACTAACTAACCTCTCCATCACAATCGCAGTCTGTGATCTCTACTGTTCCACTATTAGGTGGGCTGTTTACCGCCAAACTCAGCAAACATGTTGCTCTCACAATTTCATATTAGCCAAGGCCGAACATATGAATGTTTTTTTTTAGCAAAGACAGTGCATGTGTATTTATGGGATCAGTTTAACAGCCCACTCTGATTACACAGTGTGCTGCTAATAATCTGTATTTGTTTGTGTCTACATGCGTTTGGCATTTATCTGAGCTGTTACACTTTGGGAATAATAATTGAAGCATATGGAGGTGGTGATGTATTACCATTATTATGTTCCTCACAGCTGATTGGCCGCAGCTTTTCACTGAGGAAGATTAACGGTGGAAAGAAATGCTTATATCAATATTCGTAATCCGTGTCCATATGTTTACTCACGAACATCACATGACTGATCTAACAACCAATCACTGACTCACAAATATCACATGAGTGCCCTAGCAACAATGCAAGGCCCACTTTGTCTGTCCCATCATTGCAAGGTTTCCATAGTCTTTATGACTAACGTTTCGCTCATAATGTTACGTTTTGTTTTGAGAATAAATTGCAAGGCCTCCTGCTGTAAGACTTCAGGTATAGAAATGACACATGAGGCTCCTGTATGAAGCAAATTATTGAAATTGATTGGGAACCAAATGACCCTCACTCCCCTAAATGAATCAGGTAACAGCAAAGATAGTTCACAGAGAAATGGAACACAGATATCATCATAACATTTCACACCCCCAAATTAACACCTGGGCTTCCCAGCATTGATCCTGCGGGAAAAAAATCCTCTGTGGCGCTCTTAAGATCACACAGATAACACAAAATGTCAGATTTTTACTGTATATAGGCTCCAGTATAGTTCAAGTCCAGAGATAGAGATTTTTCATTAGCCACTTGGGAGATTCCAGCAAGTCTGCTTAAAATAACAACATTAAAGGAGAATGTAGATACCACAGCTGGTAGACTCCTTTAATGTCATTGTTGAATGTGAGTCTGTGCGTCAGTGTTTGTGTGTGTGTGTGTCTGAATGTGTGTGGGTGTGTGCTGATGGGCTTTGTCTCTGCAGCGATGGTGTGCGTGTGTGTGTGTGTGTGTGCTGATGCGCTGTGCGTGTGTGTCTCTGCAGTTAGGTGTGTGTGTGTGAGCATGTGAGTGAGTGTGTGTGTAAGTGTGAGTGCATGTGTGTGTGTGTGTGTGTGTGTGCTGATGGGCTGTGGTTCTCTGCAGCGATAGTGTGTGTATATATGTGCTGATGCCCTGTGTGTACAGTATGTGTGTGTGTCTCTGCAGTGAGGTGTGTGTGTGTGTGTGTGTGTGTGTGTGTATGTGTATGTGTGTCCCTGCAGTGAGGTGTGTGTGTGTGTGTGTGTGTGTGTGTGTGTGTGTGTATGTGTATGTGTGTCCCTGCAGTGAGGTGTGTGTGTGTGTGTGTGTGTGTGTGTGTGTGTGTGTGTGTGTGTGTGTGTGTGTATGTGTGTCCCTGCAGTGAGGTGTGTGTGTGTGTGTGTGTGTGAGTGTATGTGTGTGTGTCCCTGCAGTGAGGTGTGTGTGTGTGTGTGTGTGTGTGTGTGTGTGTGTGTGTGTGTGTGTGTATGTGTGTCCCTGCAGTGAGGTGTGTGTGTGTGTGTGTGTGTGTGTGTGTGTGTATGTGTATGTGTGTCCCTGCAGTGTGTGTGTGTGTGTGTGTATGTGTGTGTGTGTCCCTGCAGTGAGGTGTGTGTGTGTGTGAGTGTGCTGATGTGCTGTGTCTCTCTGCAGCGATGGTGCAGCTCTCCGGACTGGAACCCAACAGCACTTACGAGGTGCGTGTAGCGGCAGTCAATGGGAAAGGTCAGGGAGAGTTCAGCCGCGTGGAGAGTTTCCAGACTCCGCCCATCCGTGAGTCTCCTCTTCCTCACCCATCAGCACACACTCCTGACCTGTGTGACAGGGACTGTGCTGTGTAAACTGTGCTTCAATGATTATTTGACTGATCTGCTTCAGCAAAGTGTTACACACAATGCTGTGATAGAAAACGGTGGTGTGTAAGACTGCATTGCACTATAATGTCTATAATGTGATTCTGTGATATAAGACCATGAGTATGAGTACATGTGTTTGCGTGTGGGCTATTGATGGTGCCCCCCCCCTTTCCCTCCAGGAGAGCCCAGCCCCCCAGCGGTGCAGGGGCAGAGGGGCGTGGGGAAGGCCTACAGACTGGGCCTGACCAAGCAAGATGATGGCGGGATGCCCATCCTGGAGTACATTGTCAAGTACAAGATGGTGAGCAGTGTGCGTGTGTGTGTGTATTGGGTGAGAGTGTGTGTGTATAGGGTGTGTAACCCTGTGTGTGTGTGTGTGTGTGTGTGTGTTTTCTGCAGGAGAAAGAGGAGCAGTGGATGACTAAGTTGGTGCCGGGGATGAACGACTTTGTGCTGCTGCAGCCGCTGCAGTGGAACGGCCGGTACGAGGTGGAGATCACGGCCCGAAACGTCAAGGGCCTCTCTGAGCCCACGCACTACCACTTCAACATGCCACAGAGGCCTGACATCACCGGTACGAGCACCTCCATGCCGAGCCACAACACACCTAATCTGACCTGCGCCAGTCTCTCTACACACCTGTCCTTACCTGCTCCTCTCTTGCAACATACCCGTCCTTACCTGCCACAAGCCCTCTCTCTCTTCATGCCTGTCCTTACCTTCTCCTCTTTCTCCTTCTCTTCAGTGGTGCAGAATGGTCGCGAGTGTGCCGGTTTTGGTTCTGTTGATCATCGTGACCCAGTTCACACGGTCGCGGTTCTCGCAAACACACAAACACAAGCGGCAGCTAAACGAGTAAACCAAACGCAAAAACATAGCCTGCAGAACAGCCCAGTGAACACATTAATTGTGTGTCAACTCTGGCAGTCCGCCAGCACTAATGAGCAAGGGAAGCTAGAGTAGGTGCTAATGAGCACAGAGGCCAGAGGAGGTGCTAATGAGCAAGAAGGCGCGAGGACCCCCTGCTGACTAGAACCCTCCTCCCTCACCACTGGGGTACTGTCAGGATTGGACACCAGATTGTGGGGCCCAGTCGCCTCCTCGCTCAGGTGTCCAATCCCTGCAGGGCCCGTCCAGCATGCCATGCCAAGGATAAACTGTGATTAAATCTACATACAGTAGGGTACAAAAGTCTGAGTCCACTACCAAGATCTTGTTTGTTTTCATCATTCATCAAAAATGAACAAAGAGTTTTTACTCAGGAGAACAATGTGACCTCTAACTACATAATTACCAACATAATTACAAACAGCTGCAAAAGCCTTTGCAAAGGAAATGTCCTTTTTCAAGATTAAAGCACCTACAGTAGCAACAAGAGCACTAACATTACTGTCCGTGTGTGTGCATGTGTGTTTTTGTGTGTGTGCACATGTGTGTGTGTGTGTGTGTGTGTGTCACACACATACACACTCACACACACTATATATGACTTTCAAGGTCTAAACGTAACATGGTATTTCCATGAATATATTCATTGGATGTTAAAACATGCAAAGTGAGATAAGATCAAAGGCTGCACTGTCGCCATGACTGCACTGTTGCCATGTGTTCCCTCTGAGTCATGACTCCAGTCACGTTTGTGTACAAGTCCATTAAACCAGCGGCTCTGTGTAACAAGTGTCTCGATGAACACCGCTACTAGAATGCTAGTGCTCAATTAGTGGATGGACCAGACAAGCAGAAGATAACAGATTTGTCAAGAGAGAGATGGTCAAGCACTACAAGAATGAAATCACATGGAGACATAAGCTATGGTTTAGAGGTAAGAGAATGGTTTGTGTATTTTTTTTTTTTTTTTATGTTTTGTTTCTCTTTTATCCTTTAATTTATTTATATTTTAGAAAAGTAGAAAATCTGTGCATATAACAATAACAGACATGTAGGATTGTAAAATAATTCAATGAGAAGCTTACTGATTTCCAAATGACAATAATTGATACCCTTTTCTTTGTTTACAAGGCAATCCAAGACTTCACTTCAATTACTAGGTAATTACAGTTCAACAGTTGCATTACTCAACTCTGGATATGAAAACAAATAAAATACCAATTAAAATATGAATATCAAAAGCAACTGTCATATCATTACCAATACATCAATACTTTACAATACAAAATTCCAATTCCTCATCCAATTCGCTCAGCTCAGTCCGTAATTGTTGAACCACTTTCGTTGGTTCCGCCAGTGTGTAGGGATGGAAAAATAAAACAACTGTCCTACCAATTTGTAGAAAGCACAATCCAACTGCTCTCTCTCTTTCAGTTCAAAGGTGGTTCACTTGGGTGGCTCGCCAGTCTACACTCAGCCACGGCCCCTTCAGCGGAGACGAGCAGGACGATATCCAGGATCCAGTGAACTCAACAAAACTACAAAATATGCTCCAACAAAAATCCGGCCTTGCATAAACAAAGCCAAAAGACGAATTAACATCCCATTTCAAATAACTGCATTATTTACATATATGTATGACATTCTTAATTGTGGTGGTCATTTAAGTTGCACTATGCATTTAAAATATACAATGCACCACGCTTGTTGTAACCTTCTTGATTTGTTCAATAAAAGATGTTGAAATCCATGTCAATGACCATGTCTCTTTCCATACTTTTACGGTTTGTATACACTGTTTAAATCAACTTGAGTCAAATGCTTATCTTAGCTAAACCGGAGATATCATTAGCTTGAGTCAGCAAATTTAGCAGCATATTAACAAGGGATGGTCTACATCATTAGCTGGAGCTAGTTCATTTAGCTTCACATTGCTGTCATCATGCTAGCTACTGGCTAACGTGATCATCGTTGAGACAGTATGGCAAGGGAACTGCAACCCGCAGCTATTGTCATCACTCCAATCTGCTACGATATCAGGCTAATGTTAGGCTAATCAGTTTTAGGAAGACGTGTCTCATCTCAATTACCAACGACATACACCATTCAATTACCTATTATTAAATTGAAAGTACTAACTCACCAAGGGAAGTTTTCGAATGTACAGCAGTTCGAAGATAAATGTTGGAAGGGGGACTCGGTCGCTGAGAAAACTTGCAGTTTTTTCCCCAGGAGCAAACAGGAACGTTGCCAATACGTTGATAGCTCTTTTAACAAATATTCTTCAGTTCAATTCTGTGTATAGCCGTCACTACTCGTTTTACATTCGAATAGTAATATGAAAATTCTCACTCTATATATTTATGTCAAATTCCCGAGAAAACTAATTCGATATCTTTCTGTTAAACTCCAGAGAAAACTCACATCTGAACTTGAACTTGGCTTCAAAATGGACGATATGTCTTCTCTCTCACTTAACTCAAGGCGACGTAAGGATGGTCCTACTTTCTAATTGGACAACTCTCAACGAGATTGTATTTTTCATTGTCTTATTACTGTCTGATAAAATCCACGAATCACCTCTTCCAAGTTTCTGACATGCAATACCATTTTGTTATACATGTTACATTTAAGTCAACATTCATGTCCTGGTTTCTCTTTATTAATTTAAATTAATTATTTAAATTATTGCAGTTTTTTTCTCTTCAGTGTCTAACATTTAGTACTTATTCATTTATTTTTAGGATCATTCTATTTATTTAACTCATTTTATAACACTGGAATTGCATTATTAATAGGCTCTATTTGTCTGGGTTACATCTGTTTATTACACAGCACATAAGACTGGGTATATATTGAAACTCTGTTTCAGGCTTTTTTCTCCTCGTGTACTGAAAGGAAGCATCAGAGATTTATTTTGTAGGAGGGACCATTGACTTTGCCGGAAGATTAGCATTTGTCTCATTCTGAACAGGCTAATGTGTTGTAATGTGCGCAGCCCAAAGATTGGACTCATTTTTGTATTCAAATGAACTGAGAAAGATAAACCAATAAAGACAAGCCTTTGGCTGAGAGGAATATCAATCAAACTCCATGTGGCTGACATCTCTATTCCCGGAATACAGAATTAAAACGCAGATTGCGCATTCATTTTTAAACTGAAATATGTTGCCGCTGGGTATTCTGTCTTACAATATGCTCCTTTTAGTTTTATTTAGAAGTATTAAACTGTTTTTATGACCCTGTTCTCTGTCCTGTCTCAACAGACTCCCTGTTGAGCTCGCGGGGTATGGCAGGCCAGGCTTAGCAAGGCATGACCCTGCTCTCTGTCCTACCTCAGCTGACTCCCTGTTGCATGGGCAGGGTGTGCCAGGGCATGGCTTAGCGTGGCTGGGCATGGCCAGGTTTGACCCGGCTCTCTGTCCTGTCTCAGCAGACTCCCTGTTGGGTGGGATGGGCGTGGGGATGGTGCTGGCGCTGGGCGTGGCAGGACTCGTGCTGGTGCTGGTGGGAGTGGATGTGGGCTGCTTCTTCCTGCGGCGCTGCGGACTGCTCATGTGCATCACCAGGAAGCTCCGTGGCAAGAAGAGCACCCCCTGCAGCAAGAGCAAAGACCTGGAGGAGGGCAAGGCCACATACCTGTGAGTTTCAACAACACAGCCTCCTCCACCTGCATCCCCCTACCTCCACCTCTCTCTCTACCTTCGCCCACTCCCCCTTCCACCCGCATCTCCCTACCTCTACCTCTCTCTACCTTCACCCACTCCCCTTCCACCTGCATCTCCCTACCTCTACCTCTCTCTACCTTCACCCACTCCCCCTTCCACCTTCACTCCCCTACCTCCACCTCTCTCTACCTTCACCCACTCCCTCCTCCACCTGCATCCCCTTAAATAATAATGTTGTTCCTCATTTGTGTGTGTATGCATTTGTTTGAGTGTGTCTGTAGGCATGTGTGTGCGTGTGCACGCGTGCATGTGTGTGTGTCGTGTATTTACTCTGCTTTTTTCCATTAAATCTCATCCAGCATACAGCTGAAGGACAGACCACTCCATCAATTCTGTGTGCTGGATCAGTAATGTGGGTGGGGATTGAGAGAGCTGTACTCTGTAATCTGTAATCAGTGGGTGGAGATTGATAGCTCTACTCTATAATAAGAAATGTGGGTGGAGATTGAGAGATCTGTACTCTGCAATATGTAATCAGTGGGTGGAGATTGAGAGAGCTCTACTCTGTAATCATTAATGTGGGTGAGGCCCCATGCTGTGTTATTGGGTAAGCTCTAATTGAGGTTAAGCTTCAGCACAGATTTGATATCTTCCTGTCTGTTCCCCTCAATGCTGCTTCAGTCATTATTCGAGTACTTTTAGTTCCCGGGGAAACTGTGATCTGCTTCAACACAGTCACTGAGCTGCCTTCAGTCTCTGAAGCCTGCACTGAGGTTGTCTGTGTTGAGCATCTTTAACTGTTTTGAGTGCCTTTAACTGTGCTGAGGGTGTCTAATGCTCTAAATGTTCTGAGCACTGTGGGTCTGTAACGCCTGCACTGTGTGGCTTTGTGAGCAGGAACGCTGGGTCCAAGAAGCCCATTGTTGAAATGCCAAGGGAAGAGGAGAGGATAGCTAACCCCAACGATGGGAGCCCAATGACCGAACCCAATGAGACCACACCCCTCACAGTAAGCCCCGCCCTGCAGTAATGGGGAGAAGGGGGAGGGGCTAAGCCTGCACATCTCCATGTGCTTGGAGATTTCAGCAGTCAGTGAAACATAAATAAATGGGACATATATATATGGGGTTATAGGGAAGGAGAGTGTTGTGGTCTCAGTCTAGTGTTGGACCAATGAGGTATTATTAGATCTCCTAAGGGAACCAGAGCTAAGAAATGAAATTGTACAACTCACCAGAAATGACCTCGCAAACCCTGGAATCCAGCAGAAGAGCATGTGTTATATTGGAAAAGGAACCAGGAAAGATGATTCATTTCACTTAGACTTTTCACACGTCATTTCATTACAGTGTCAGCAGCTGAACACGCTGTCCTGTCCAATAAATGTCAACATAAATCAGTGGTCCTGTCCATGCACTGCCTCCACACCAATCACAAGTCTGCAGAGAAGTGCGCTCACCCCTCGTGAAGCCGTGAAGATGGATCAGTGAGGGTTAAACTGCCTCCTGAGACGAGTGGCTTTTTATTTCCGCAGGAAGTTGCCGCTGAAGGAGGAGAACGGGAGGGAGGTGCTGTCGACGGGGGCGATGGAGATCAGAGTCCAGAGCGTCTGTGGCGAGCAGCTGGAGGACGGTCGCGCATAGCAACGGCGGCCAGCCTCACGCACGGACACTCAGAGCAGAGAGGGGCCTGACACCCGCCGGACTAACCCCCCGGAGCCAGTGTACATACAGTATGGCTGCAGATACAGCAGTGTAGATGTACGCCACCTGCTCACAGCCCTGTCTCAGTGATTTTTGTGCATTTTTGTTTTTTAAGCTGTTGCCATTTCTGTTCTGTATGCCACTCAGTGTCCGCAGCATAGGGTCTGGCACTGGGGAAACTGTGTCCACGGCACAGTCTGGTGTGAGAAAACTCGACTTTCACATCCACCACCCAGCGGAGAGATCTATCTTAGCCCTCGCTCTGAGCCAGGAAACACTTGGTTCTGTAGACCGCCCTTTTTGTCCTGTAATATCAGACGTAGGATGAATGGGAGCTGCTGCAGTGTATTATGCACTGTGCTCCATTTGTACTACTGAGTCTGTGTGTGCTCTATGTCATGTCATGATAGGTGTGTGCATGCTACAGTGATGTCATGACATGTACGTGTGTGTGCTGTAATGATGTCATGATAGGTCTGTGCATGCTACAGTGATGTCATGACATGTAAGAGTGTATGCTGTAGCCATGTCATGATATGGGAGTGTGTGTGTGTGTGTATGTGTGTGTGTGCTATAAATGACATGGTGTGTGATTGTGCTGTAATGGTGTCATGACATGCAAGTATATATGCTACAGTGATGTAACATGTGAGTGTCTACTCTGTAGTTATGTCATGTTTATGTCACGACACATGCGCTACAGTGACATCATGGTGATTGAGTGTATGTTCTATCATTATGTCATGATGTGCGAGCGTGTTGTTGTGGCATCATGACATCATGCCAGTATGTATGTTATAGTAACATCACAACATGCCAGTGTTTATGCTGTAGTCATGCCATGACATGCAAGTGAGCAGGCTGTAGTGATATCACGACATACCGGTTTGTATGCTGTAGTGATATCACAACATTCCAGTTTGTAAACTGTAGTGGTTAATCTGACATTTTGACCTATCTCTGCACATGATGATGCACTAAATTATACAAGAGGTTACAAGCATCTTTTTAGTCTGATATCCTTTCACTGCATATCATATTTTGTCAATTTGATCAGAAATCATTCGATTTTGTGACTTCAGTTTACGTTGTGTGTTCATATATGTAAATATTTTTTTTAATTGAAGAATTAAGGAAGTAGGAAACACGAAGGAGTTTAAGGAAATGAGAGTTAGCTTTCACAGGTCAACCTATAGCAGCAGCTTTTCTTCCTCCTGATAAAATGTAAAAAATGTAAAAAAAAATGTACAGTATTTCGATATATTAAACTGGCTCACAGAAGCTTGGTAAAGACAGTGAGAGTATGAGTCACCAAAAGCGTATTTTGAAAGGCTTCTGTAAAGTCAGTGAGTAGGATAAAAACAGGCAGTAATGTGATCTAATCTATAACAGATTAGATCATATCACTGTCCTATTATGACTCATCACAGTCATTCTCATCCTCATCTTCATCACATGGATAGAGGAAATTGTATGGGACAGAATTTCAGTCTACTGTACTACTGTACAGTAAAAATATTATACTGCAAATTATTAATGTACATCCAGGCAGAACCCTAAGTGGAACAGTATTCCATAGTGTTAAATTCTGTCTGGTGATGATGTCATGCTTTAATGATGTAACAATGTGATGGTTTGACGGGGATGCTGGGAAATGGAGTCTCACAGCAGCACCACTTGGGGAGCTTGGAGATCTACTCAGATGAAGACAGTCACTCCTCTCTGCTCTTGCCTGAATCAGCACAGGCATTTTCTCAGTGGCCTGTGAGTCACGTACACCATACAACCATTTTCCACCAGTTTGGGGCATGGTGTGGATTAACATTGTGCTGAGCAGACTGTTGATTGATTATGAATGTTTACTTTATCCACAACCCACGGGCGGTGAGTTATAGAGGGAACACACACTCTGTGTGTACCTCTTGTTTCCCTGGACTCCAAAAACAAAGAGAAAAAAAGCGGATGAGGACTGCATAATTCCCCAGAATCTTGTTTTGCGGTGGAGCGACCACTGCTTTAGACTGTAAATCAGACTGCAGTTTGACAGCTGTGATGTTTGTACTTTATTGTGTGTTCATGAGCTCATTCCTCACCCCAGGCTGGGTTTGGTGTTTTATAGTCTGGGTGTTCGGCTCGGCCTGGGAATGGGGAAGTTGTTCTCTGTCATTTTCTCCTGTAAATAAAAGTGTGAAGATATAAACATGGTTGTAATGGCTCCTGGACATGTCTTTATCTCACTGCTCAATTTTGGGAGGTTTTTATTAGAGGTAGCCCTCGTGGAAATGTACACAAACTTAATGTATTCGAAACATATTCATTACCATAGAATTTATCACAATATGATTCCTTTACCTTATTTCTGGGTCTGCACTATTACAGTGGTAATACAATTTCAAGTATTACAATTGCATGTGAAACACGTAATCATTAAACTCCATGTACTATTAAAACATTAAACTTAATCGTAAATGATGAAGCCCTTGAAATGCAATTGAAATGCAATACATTTGGAAACCACATTTTGATGCCTTCCAAATGCATTTTGTGGAAGCACGTTTCAGCTATGGTAAGTACTAAAATTGTCACATTGTCAAACAGAATCACTCTACATGTGCACAATGGTCTAAAACACATAATTAAATAATGTTACTGGAAATGTTCCCAAGAGAATTACATTTTAATAATATTGGAGTTGATTGAATAAATGTATGAATTTTAAAATGAGTTGCTAGTGAATTTCATTTACAGCTGTAACCCAGGTTTATGGAGACAAAATACACTACAGTAAATGTTATCACATTGTATCACAAACAATAATCGCCAACAAGTATAGGTTTGGAAAGTCATAAATTTATTCAACATTGTGAATCGGAACTGGCAATAGCCAATGAGCTCAGAGCATAACAACAATTAAGAGGAAAGCCAGCCAGCACACTGCAGGTTGTTTTGACAGAGAAAAAATGGGAGAGGCTGGTTGAATTGTGATTTGGCTAATAAAAGATCTATGCTAGCTTTCGCCTCCAACTCTCTGCAGAGCAGCCCAATCTTGCCCGAGCATTACCCCCATCCAAGCTCTAGCATATCTGTCCTGACCCTCTTCTTTGGCTTTTCCATGTAGACCAGCTCACACAGAACAAATGCTGCCGGTTGTCGCTGACTGTCCAGCTCCATATGTGTTTTGTGCTGTCATTTTCTGACAACTTACAAATATGCAATTAATTTCTGAAGCAGGTAGTTACGTTTTGCATAGTTTTGCTAGTTTAGTGTAGTCGCCCCCTTTTCTTTACAGCCAGTTTTCTAAAAACGTGATGTTTAAAAGTGTATTATTGTTTGGGCATGTAGCAGTGTGTTTCCCTGTTCAAATAAAACTTTCAATCAATCAATCCATTTTGATTGGGAAATAAGAAGCAGCATAAACACTGCAATAAGAGGCAAATACATCTGTCTCCAATAAAAGGCAAAATACTTCTTACCTCCCTGACCCTGGATCAGTTTTTCAGCTATACGCATATATGTAACAAATATATGAGTGTGTTTAAGTAGTGTGTGTGTGTGTGTGTGTGTGTTTGTGTGCGTGCATGCGTTTTTGATTTTGAATATAATATTATTTTTTTCCCTCTCAGTGTGATGCTCAAAAACATGTTACTAAAATCAAACTGTAGTTCAGTAGTTGTACTATATGTCTCATTTATAAAATACTGTAAATGCAGTGTAACAAAATGATACAGAACATGAAAACAGAAGGACGTTTTGAAACCCCAAATTTAGGGGGCTTATGTATCAAGCATGTCCGAGTAGAACTGCTGATCTAGAATCTTATCATTACTTATAATGAAAGGTAAAACAGGTCCCAGGTTCTTTCTCAAAGAAACCACTGATCTAATGTGACTGGATTGGTCTAAACAACTGAACACTGACTGACTGCATTACTTACAATGACTGACTTGCATTACTACATCAAATCTGTGGTTTCTTCATGGAATAATATGTTTCAGTAGAATTTAAACAGTCCCATGTTATGAACATAGTGTGTGATTATGGATGGCGGCGTTGTGGCAACATCAGGGTGGGAATAGTGCATGTCGGTTGGGTGAGTGCCCTTTTTTTTTTGCTTGAGCCCCTGCCCCCCAAAATGTCTGTGCCTTGACTACGATGATGGCAAGACACAATACTACAGGAAAGATGATAGAGAAATGTGGGGATTTTGAAAGTCGTCTAGCTAGTATAAAGTCGTGCATTGTCTAGCTAGTATAAATCGGGGCTGAAATTGTGTAATTCGCCATGAAGGAGCAGCACTCACACGTATCCAAAAATAAGTGAGCATTGATTGGTGAAATTGAAATCGTCGCCATGGGCTAGTACTTAAAATCCAAGACATTACTGATGCTAAAAGACAATGACATAACAACAGAGTTGTTAGAATTTGGGGCCTTTAGTCGCTCTCTACAACATTTGGCAGAGCACGTATGAACTTTAACTATCAGTAAAACACATTTCCTGCTAATCTTACGGTGAAACTGCAGTCTCTTGATTAATATCCTTCACTTCACATAACAATGGGAATCCAAGTGAAAAGCAATTCCATCTAGAATCTGTTTACAATCTGTAAGGGCCTTGTGATTGCCACAAAATCTTCCCTGTCTGGAAAGGACACATTTACCAAGACAGTAATTAATGAAAATCGTTTTTTAAAACAAATTGTGTAATTCGCTCTCCTAGTCTGTCTTGTTTGAGTAATTGATTCCTTTAAAAAGAGAAATTGATTTTGTTTTGGTATATTCTTGGACAAAAGAATAAAAAAAACACTGACTGTAAATTGTGAACTCATTGTGTATATATTTTGTGAATGAATGCCGGCTGTATTTTGTTTACCTTAAGAAAGTGTCGTAAATCCTCCTATGCAAACCTAGGTAGTGTGCAGTATTTTTTCTTGATGCTGAGCCCAATAGAGATGGTTCCAATTTAGAGTTTATAATTCTGCACACAAGAGTGAAGGAGTGTTACATGAACATGACCAATTATGCAATTAAGTGCCAATCTGAGTGTTGGTGCAAGGGTGCAAGTCTACAAATTTACATTGTTTCAGAGAAGGGAGTTTCCTCTTGTGGACAAGTTTTGTACACCTCTATGACAAGTCATGAAAGAGGAAACAAACTATCTGACAATGATTGACATATTCGAAAATATTTGCTTTTGCACATCGTTGGGACCATGACACAAACCTGGCATGACCATGACACAAAACACAATGATTCCAAGATTCAAAAGAAAAACGAGACCAAGCCCACAATTTTGGACTGCCTGAGGTCGGTGCAACAACAGATGGACATTGAACAAGTTGCACACCTTAACATACAGAGACTGGATTAGCTCTACAAAATAATATACAGTACCAGTCAAAGGTTTGAGTACACCTTCCATCTGGATTACGTCTAATCGGGCACTCCTTCATTCTTTAGCAAGATAACAACTCGAAACACACCTTGAAGTTGTGCAAGAACTACACTTTATGGCCAAAAGTCAGTGGACACCTGACCATCGCACCTATATGAGCTTGTTGGACATCCCATTCTAAAACCATGGGCATTAATATGGAGTTGGACCCCCCTTTGCGGCTATGACAGCTGCCACTGTTCTGGGAAGGCTTTCCACAAGATTTTGGAGTGTGTCTGTGGGAATTTGTGCCCATTCAGCCAAAAGAGCATCTGTGAGGTCAGGCACTGATGTTGGACGAGAAGGCCTGGCTCGCAATCGGCATTCTAATTCCTCCCAAAGGTGTTCAATGGGGTTGAGGTCAGGGCTCTGTGCAGGGGCACATCTAGTAGGGCAGAAATTTCACGAACTGACTTGTGGCAATGGTTGCATCCTATGACAGTGCCGTGTTTAAAGTCACTGAGCTCTTTACGAACCATTCTGAATTCTAAATGTTTGTCTGCGGCTATGTGCTGGATTTTATGCACCTGTTGGCAATGGGTGTGGCTGAAACACCTGAACTCAATAATTAGTAGGGTGTCCACTGACTTTTGGCCATATAGTGTAGGTGTGATGGTCAGGTGTCCACTGACTTTTGGCCATATAGTGTATCTGGTGAAGGAGGAACATGAAGGACAACTAATGACCTGGCCTGCCCAGTGTCCAGAACTCAATCCCATAGAATTTGTATGGGAATAACTGGACAGAAGAGTCAAAGCAAAGCAACACACAAGTGTCTCTGGGAATTGCTGCAGGAGAGCTGGGAAGACATGTCGGGTGATTTCCTGCTGAAACGTAATAACCAAATGGCCTGTGTTTGTGAGGCTGTTATCACGGCAGAGGGTGGCTATTTTGAGGAATCCTAGATTCAATTTTCAATTAAAATTTCTTGAACTTTGTTTTTATGTTCCTTTTTCTTATTGTTGCATGTATTTTTGGTCATTTTCATGTATTTACAGAAACATATATGGTGTAAAACATTGTCAATTATGAGATAAACCTAGTTTCCAGCAGGTGTACTCAAACTTTTGACTGGTACTGTACATTTTGCTGCACTGTATCCAACTGCACAGATGAACTCTCTCTTTGGAGTCGTGCATAGATTGTTATGTCCATTGGTCAACTACCAGTGGCCAATGGACATAATATTTCAACTCGCATCAAGGTGCCTCTGTCTGATACATTTTCCTCTTGTTTTCGAGGGGTCCTGTAAGAAAAAAAGAAAAGAAAAGAAAATAATAATAATAATAATAATAAAGAAGAAGTATCAGTAATGCACTGATATGCATACGTTTAGGGTTGGCCCGAATGCCTTTTACAGGCTTCTAATGGTCGTTGGTGTTTATGAATGATTACCCGAATATTCATTTTCAAAAATCACCAGTTTTTTCTTTGTACGTTGCTCTGAAAGAGTCTCCAAAGAGTCGGGGGATACCAATAATGGAACCAGACTTTTTGATTAATTTATTCAGCCTGTTCCTATCTTCTGAGGTAATGCTGCCACCCCAGCAAGCCGCTGCATAAAATAAAACACTAGCTAAAATGCTCTGATAAAAGACACTGAGGAGTTTGCTGCTGGCATTAAAAGATCTGAGTTTCCGCAGGAAGAAAAGTCTAGACTGGGCTTTTTTTTTAATGGCATTGGTGTTCTCCTTCCAGTCTAGTTTTGCATCAATGTGGGTACCCAGGTATTTGTAGGAGGTGACTATTTCGACTGGGTGGCCTTTGACTGAGACGGGGGCAACCTCAACCCTTTTTTTCTTTCTAAAATTGATGACCAACTCCTTTGTTTTCCTAATATTTAGGTCAAGGAAATTGTCATCACACCAGTTAACAAACTAGTTGACTTCATGCCTGTAGCTTTTGTCTGTGTTCTCATTTAACATATGGCCCACTATGGCTGAATCATCAGAAAACTTTTGGAAGTGACATCTTGCCAGATCCTCTATTTCTAAAGCACTGGTTAAAAATACATCTTGCTGGCAGGCCGTCCGGCCTGTGCCATCAAGCCACTGCAACTAGTCCAGAACGCTGCTGCTCGCCTGGTGTTCAACCAGCCGAAGTTCACCCACGTCACCCCTCTACTCTCCTCTCTGCATTGGCTCCCCATCGCAGCACGCATCAGATTCAAGTCACTGGTGCTTGCTTTTCAAGCGGCCAGAGGTACTGCTCCCCATACCTCCAGTCACTCATCACGCCCTACACCCCGTCCAGACCCCTCCGCTCCGCCTCCGCTGGCAGACTGACTGCCCCATCCCTCCGGACGCCTGGCAGCCGCTCGTCGCGGTCTCGCCTCTTCTCTGTCCTGGTCCCTCGTTGGTGGAACGACCTCCCGCAATCGGTCAGGACTGCGGAATCACTTCCAATCTTCCGCAAGAGACTCAAAACCCACCTCTTCAGACTCCACTACCACTGAACACTGTCCTTCTAGCCAATCTGTTGTCACCACTGTTTACTTGTGAGAAAAAAGAAAAAGAAAAAAAAACCCACTAACCTTTTCTTTCCCAATGTTACAGGTATGATACGCAGACGCCTGCAATGATGTCTTTTGCCGTTTTACTGCACTGATCTTGTACGCTAACTTTGATTGTTCTTACCTTGTATTAATGCACATCTTGTAAGTCGCTCTGGATAAGAGCGTCTGCTAAATGCTTAAAATGTAAATGTAAAAATGTACTTTTGCATTTGCTAATAATGTAGGCTAGTGGTCATGTGTGACAGACATGGCACCCCAACTGAACAGGAACAGGACATGTGGCACAGATGTGTTGCCTCCCATATTATTGAAGAACAAATCATTATAACGGTGCAATCTGAACAGAAATGCAACAATGTCAGAAAACCAACATACTGAACAACCTGCTAGGCCGATAGGCCTAATACCAACTGTAATAAAAACAATAAATAAAAGGGCTTGATCTGTTCACATACCAGTTCAAATACAGAAAGGCAGAAACTTCAAGACAGAAACCCACACAATCTGAATAATTAGAATATACCTTTTTTTTTGTAGTTAGAAGTTAGAAGTTAGTAGCCTACAGCCTACCTTCTAGCTTTCAAATTGAGAAACTAGACTTTGCCTTATCCTATAGATTCAATTATGATTTATTTTGTTTAAAAATGGGCAAAACAAAAAATAAACAAAAATGTCTGGCATAGTCTTGCTCTTGAGAGGTTGGCGGTTCTTGCCATGTCTGCGATATAACCATAGAACAGTTAGGCTATTAAACGTTTGTCCTTTGGAAAATGTCTGGTGCTAGAAAATATAACCTAATGACACCTGCTATAGCCCACATCCTATAAGGTAGGCTAATGATAGCATGATGATAGCCCAAGCCAGGCTAGCTATAGGATTAATGCAATGAATGATGAATATGGGCTATACGCCTATAATGGCTCAAACTGGTCATGCCCCCATGGTATGTCAAATATTTCAAAATTATCCCAGACAGCTGATTTCTTCACATAAGCATATTTGCCTTCTAGCGCCACATTGAGCGTTTGTAGGCTCTTTTATAGGCGATGATGGTGAGAAACTAAAACGGTGCACATTTAATTGGTTAATTGTAAATGGGCTTCAGACCAACACTAGTCTACATTGCGTCACACTTATTTTATATGCAACTCTTTTAGATCACATTTCCATACTGTGGCAGGGTGACGGGACGGAAAAGGGGCGGATTTGCATCTCCGGTCAGACTGCCTGTAGTGAGCAGAGACAAAAGGGTGATACAGCTAATTGTTCTGACGGGAGCTGGTTAAATGCGGAAACGAGCGGCAGCTGTGTCTCGTTGGACAAACCCTAGCTGAAAGCAATTACCGTGAGCGGACGTACACCCTTTTATTTTCTGAAATATTACTCCTTGTGTCTATGAACTCCATTAAATAGCTAATTTAATTTTCTTAACAATTTAAGAGGCTGGATTTTTTATGTTGTAGTTGTATTTTATCAATAGTCTTAATCTTAACTACTTTTAGTACTTAGTAGGGTAGGCCTACAATGACAGCGAAAAGATGCACATTTGTGAAAATAGCCTACTTATTGCTGTAAATTCCTTTAATATACACAAATAGGCATGTTTTTGATGCTTACTTACAATGTCATGGTAATCTCATGAAGCAATGCATTGAAAGTTTTACTTGTTCTACTTTATTTGTTCCTTGTGGTGAAATGTAACCACATTTCACAAAGAGCTGTAGTCCGCGTGCTTCAATGCATAAGCTGTGGGTTAGGAAACGCAAGGTTGCTAGTTTGAATCCCATACTTAACAGTTCTGGGTTAGTATGATGGTAAGATCAAATAAGATTGTTAAATGGGGCTATGTGATAGAAACAAACTTATTGACTGAAAGTAAGGTTTGTCTTTTGTTATCTGAAAAGCGCAAGCACAATACTTTACAGATTTAAATGCATTTAAATAGGACTCTATGAATATATTACCAATGCATTAATATATATGTTAATTTTGTAATTTTATGTTGACATCATGTTAGATCTTCATCTGAAACACACTGGCAATGTGGAATTAATATCCTGGCACTGCTTAGGAAAGGTTTTCTTAATACTGTTACAATGTTTTGGAAAGGGTTTACTAATACCGTAGCAACATATTGAACATGTTTTAGTAATACCCTGATCATGAATTGAAAGGTGTTAGTGAAACTCTGACAATGCATTTTATAGAGTCAAGTATTACTCTAGTAATGCCCTGGGACTGTTTTAATAATGCAGTAGAAATGTCCTGCCAACATCCTGGCAATGTATAAGAGAGGTGTTGGCAATATCTTGTTAATATGTAAGACAGGTGTTGGCAACTCATTGTTAATACACAAGACAGGTGTTGGCAACACCCTGTCAATGCATTAGATAGGTCTTGCTGTTACCTTGATAATACATACCAACACTTTATAACTGCATCGGAAATATCTTAGCAAAACATTTCAATATGTTGGTTTTATTGTATTAGGAATTACATTTTATTGTGTCAAATTTCTAGTAAGGAGACAGCCTTCTCCTACTTGATGGCTGAAGCTAAGCAGGTGATGACTTGGTTAGTACTGAAGACATATAGCCCTATTAGAGACTGAGTCACAGACATACAGCTTCATTTTAGTAAAAGCTTTAATATGTACTCCTAAAGGCCGATCTGTAAGGCAGAGATGGCCAGAGTCTCAGAGAGAGTCTGTCTCACTTCAGACAGTAGGTTTTCCCAGGCATAGTTTGGGTGTTTTCATGCTGGTGGATTGATTGACAGCTGTCTCAAATGCCTATCATCAGACCAATGACACGTACACATTCTGTATACCTTCTATGCATTTAAATTTAAATGAATTAAAATATTCATGATGAAATCTGAGAAAATATGTGACCTGTCAATATTAATACTGATGCTGTTTCTATGTTCATGTGAGTGGGTCTGGTTCCCTGTAGCCTAAATGCAGCAGTCATGAGTCAAGTTAAGTCTCCTACTTCATTAACCTGGCCATTAGCCGCAGCGGTTAGCCATAGTAGTTAGCCACAATGGTTAGCCATAGTGGTTAGCGGCAGTAGTTAGCAGCAGCCATTAGTCACAGTGGTTAGCAATAGCATTTAAGCACAGGAGTGAAACAGACTCCAGTTAGAGGACTTACTGTAGGGATTGTAAATTATCTGTTCTGTTCATAAGATGTTCATAAGTGTTTCCATTGCATCAAACATGTACACATGCAGGGGTCAGCGAACTTGGTTGTTTGGGAAAGCCTGAACAAACATTTAAACAGTCACTCTCAACGACTGTTACAAAAATGTGATATTTGTGTAAATTGGTCCAAAAATAAAACATTATGCAAATCTTTTGTTTGGGAAGAGTGGTGCACTAATTGGCTGTTGTGTTCCCATGTTCAATGACTTTGATTTCTACTCATTGTTTTACTCCTACGGAAAAATTATCCCATCCAGATTCTGGCTCCCAGGCCTGGTGGGTGGAAAGCCTTTTGTTCCAGTGAGTTATCTCTTTTCCCTGCTTTACATAACTCCACATGGATTCATCTGATTGGGAGGAAACTCAAGAAATCATTGTGCACTGCATGTGGATTAACAGTCGGCCCTCATTTCTATCAACAAAGTCTAGCACTGTTAAACTTCATACAATCTGTGTATTTGTAAACTAGGAAGCTGGCAGGCATCTTAACATTTTAAACATTTTAAGCTTGTAGCAGATATAGGTATTTATCTAGCTAACATGCATTCATTTTCCACCATTTGACTAGTTTATAGGTCACTGATTTTGCTTGTCTCAGGTGAAATAGTTGGTAAGCTCGCTAATTAATGTAATGTTGAAAAGGACTTTAGAGGGTCTCTGTATGCAGGCTTCAGTATTGTGCATGCAGCAGAATTTTCATTTTGAAAACAATTTCTGATATATGTCGAGATGGCAGCTCACTTATAAATAACAGGACGTTATTAATACAATAACTGTCCATTTTTATATATATATGTTCTCCACCTTAGTTGTGTTTGCTGTGAAAATTACTCTTCTGGAAAAACAAACCAATCTTGTGTCACACCCCTTTCAGTTATAGTGTCTGACTGCAAACATGTTTGTATGGTTATTATCACAGATCTTGGTCTGCAACCTACAAAACCTTCTCAGCTCTGGTCAAAGAGTGGTGACACGTGAGCATTACCACCCTGAACCCTCTGGTTTCATGGGCTGTGATTGGCCCCTTTGTGGATTACATCATTAATTCAGGCCTGGCTAAATGGGTAATTTATTCTCATAGTAGGTCTAATCATGATCAGATAAATGTGTATTGACCTGCCAATAACAGACTAAAAGAGCTTCACCGAGACAAATTAAATTATAGCCAGCCTCTCTGTGAGATTGTGGGAAGCTGAATTAGCCTCTCTTTGATAGAGTTTGTCTCAAAAGAAGAACGGGGACAATGAGTGGAAGATTTCTCCTTCTGAAATTACATTCTAAGCATACACTTCTTCCCAAATGTTTAACATTCAACAGGTGAGTTTGGCTGGGAGAAGAACTGTCTCCAGACTCCTAGATGTAACACAGCCAACGCCAGACTGTGTCATGACTCAATGCTCAATTCTCTGATTGGCTGATTGGCTTTGCCCCAGGGCACCTCCAGAATAAATTATATTTTTTGTACATTTGCAATTAGTGCTTCAATGGGACTTGATTACATCAGGTTTATCTTGTAAGAGGAATCTAAAAAATCCTCAAATATCATTAGAGCATAGTATGCATGAAAGAGACAGCTGACATCTCATCCTGTGTGAGGGTGTACTAGAGAGTGGCATCAGTCATCGTGACATCAGTCAGTGGGTTCTGCTCTGACGGCCAGATTGGTTCAGCTGCACCATCTCCCAGCCCCAGAATTGGTTCAGGGTCTCCTAGCTCCAGCTCTGTACAGGGTCATAAAAGCTTATTCCGGAAGAACAGCGCCATCTGACACATCAGCTAGCCGCTCCATTGTGCTCATGATTAATGCTATCTAATATCCATTTTGCCCCGGAGCCATCTTTTAAAGATTGTTTTAAAGCTTCATTCTTGTTCTATAGCATATATTGAGGATTCTGTTCGCAGGCTTTGTAAATGCATTTTCCCCATGAGACTCAGTAGCACATAGGCATTATTCATTCATACAGCTGCATATGTACTGAGCTGGTTTGGGTTCAGGAACTTTCTCAAGAGATGGCCCTTTTATTACGAAACACGATTTCAGCACCACTCCTCCAGTGCCATCCATAGTTCAGTCATTTTTAAACTGCATACAGGCTGCTATTACAAGACCCATTACGGTAATCATAGGTTTAAGATGTGCCTTGCATTGTTTGATAGATACATAGCTAAGTACACCATATGGCCAAAGGTTAGTGGACACCTGACCATCACACCTATATGAGCTTGTTGGACATCCCATTCTAAAACCATGGGCATTCATATGGAGTTGAACCCCCCTTTGCGGCTATGACAGCTGCCACTCTTCTGGGAAGGCTTTCCACAAGATTTTGGAGTGTGTCTGTGGGAATTTGTGCCCATTTAGCCAAAAGAGCATCTGTGGTCAGGCACTGATGTTGGACGAGAAGGCCTGGCTCGCAATCAGCGTTCTAATTCCTCCCAAAGGTGTTCAATGGGGTTGAGGTCAGGGCTCTGCGCAGGCCAATCGAGTTCCTCCACACCAAACTCGTCTAATCATGTCTTTATGGACCTCGCTTTGTGCACAGGGGCACAGTCATGCTGGAACAGCAAAGGGCCTTCCCCAAACTGTTGCCACAAAGTTGGAAGCACCCAATTGGCTAAGATGTCTTCGTATCCTGTAGCATTAAGAATACTCTTCAGCACTCGTCGGCCCCGCTCTGTGAGTTTGCGTGGTCTACCACTTTGTGGCTGAGCTGTTGTTGCTCCTAGGCATTTCCACTTCACAATAATAGCACTTGCACATCTAGTAGGGCAGACATTTTACGAACTGACTTGTGGCAAAGGTGGCATCCTAAGACAGAGCTATTTACGAACCATTCTGAATTCGAAATGTTTGTCTGTGGAGATTGCATGGCTATGTGCTGGATTTTATGCACCTGTTGGCAATGGGTGTGGCTGAAACACCTGAACTCAATAATTAGTAGGGGTGTCCACTGACTTTTGGCCATATAGTGTAGCTATACTGTATCTTCCCTTAACCATATAGCTATCATATCTAATTAGAGCTAAGGATATGCTAAGGATATTAGTGAACTATAAATAAAGAATATATGGTTTCGCTGGCCACTGCGACCGAGGTTCGATTCCACCAGAGTCGGCTCTGGCTGGGAGTGCCACTAGAGGGCAGCAATTGGCTGTCCGCCCCAGGGAGGGGGGAGGGAAGCCGACGTGAGATCGCTGCGTATAGGAGTGGCTCTGGAGTACCGGAGTTACGGTCGACGGCTTGGCGAGTGCCGTCTTGGAGGAGACGATACTTTTGTCACTGCCGGTCACAGGGCTACGGCAGCAAACTCACAATACGAGAGGGGGATTGACATGAAAAATAGAGGGTGTAATTAGCTACTGAATTGGGAGAAAATGGGATAAAATCTGAAACAAATTCCCCCCAAAAAAACACACTATATGGTTTGAATTGCCTCTGGTTGCTGTTGTGTGGGACACTGTGATTAGCTTTGCTGAAGAAGCAAAACCATTTCTTTTTTTTCACTTAAAGAAGTAGATGATGGAGCTTCTATGTTCACAGTTTCACCACTTTCAGAGGAGACAAAAACATGTTGACAAATCTGTTTAAGATTCTGCACAGAAAATAAAACCTGCACCCCAGGAATATCTCTTAACAAGCTGATCACAAAATTCTTTAAACATACGTATATAGAGTACCAGTCAAAAGTTTGAGTACACCTGCTGGAAACTAGGTTTATCTCATAATTGACAATGTTTTACACCATATAAGTTTCTTTAAATACTTGAAAATGACAAAAAACACATGTAACGATAAACAGAAGGAACATCAAAGCAATGTTCAATCAAATGTATTTGAAAATTGAATCTTGGATTCCTCAAAATAGCCACCCTTTGCTGTGAAAACAGCCTCACAAACACGGGCCATTCGGTTAATACGTTTCAGCAGGAAATCACCCGATATGTCTTCCCAGCTCTCCTGCAGCAATTCCCAGAGGCACTTGTGGGTTGCTTTGCTTTGACTATTCTGTCCAGTTCATCCCATACAAGTTCTATGGGATTTAGGTCTGGACACTGGGCAGGCCAGGTCCTTAGTTTGAGTTGTCCTTCACGTTCCCCCTTCACCAGATAGTTCTTGCACAACTTCAAGGTGTGTTTCGGGTCGTTATCTTGCTCAAGAATGAAGGAGTGCCCACTTAGCCATAGTCCAGATGGAAGGTGTACTCAAA
The DNA here is from genome assembly GCA_029706075.1 of Aldrovandia affinis. NCBI lineage: Eukaryota > Metazoa > Chordata > Actinopteri > Notacanthiformes > Halosauridae > Aldrovandia > Aldrovandia affinis. The sequence continues at coordinate 440,012 of JAINUG010000045.1, read as the reverse complement.
CTTTTGACTGGTACTATATATATATATATATATTTATAATATGAGTAATATACAATATGAGTATATTAGTACATACTTTTTTTTTAAAGTGAGTTTTTAATAAATATAGTATTTAAATGAATGATCTAAATCAATATAATGTGATGGTAGGTTTGAATTAAATCCCAGTTTACTTTCTCTCTCAGAGCTCGAATCGTTTGAAAGAGTATTTATTGCATTCTAAAATGCGGCTGTTGAAAACATCACAGGCTGTCCTTCATTTGAATGCGTTTGTTGTTACTCAGCCTTCTTTGATTTGTTTAATGGAAACCCAAAGATAAGTCCGAATAATTGTGCTGTTAATCGTTTGTTTGGAGTCTCAGTAGAGTGCACAAAGGCAGTAAACATTTGATTGCTTTAATCAGTCTCTCTGTGCAGTTAAACACTGCTCCTAAAACGGCATACTCAAAAGGTCAGGAGGATGGATGAATAGAGGTGAAGAATAGAGGGATCTGGGAGAAAGAAGTGGAACCGAGAGATGTTTCATGGCCATTGCGTTATCGCCTCGCTACACCTCACCCTCAGTCTCTCTCTCTCTCTCACGCACACACACACACACATACTGCTGAACTGAGGCTTATCCTGTCTGAGGCACACACACACATGCTGTACTAAGAATGATTTTGTTTAGTTTTTCACCCAAGACTGGGGAATAAATCACTGCTCTTTTTTCTTTCTCTTTCATCCTCTCTCCACCCGGCCCTGTGCTACATCGTTATCCCAAAATATGCCGTGATTCACAGATTTATCAGATCATAGAGTGTATGGAAGACATATCTACACATGTAGAAAGATTTTGGTTAAATAACCTCCCAGAGTCTATCTATTTGTATTTATATCATTTGCATATTCAGTTTAGCTATTAGGTGTTGGACATGCTGTTGGCTCCAGCATGAGGAAGCCAATGTGTTAAATAGGGGAAGGGAGCAGTTCTGAGGAGTGGGACGGTGAAACTTGATAACCCACACAGTGATAACCCACACATTGGCTTGTGAGATTATATATATAATTGCGATGGTATATCTGTTTGTATGCTGGTTTAATTGTTTTTAATTACATTGTTATGCTGCTCAGGTGCTGTGGAGTGAGTCGTTTTAAAATGATACCCTGTGAAATTGCAAATTGTATTCTTATTAGCATTATAAATGTATAATAAAAATAAATAAACACATGCAAACTCTTGCCTCTCCAGTGAAAGAAACCACTACTTGATTGTGTTAAGTGGACTGTTTCAGAATAAAAGATAAAAATAAGTTTGTGTAATTGTGTATTTGTGTAAAAATGAACCAATCAAGAGAGCGAGCAACATACACACACAGACACCCATACACATACACACACATGTACACACACACACATGCCAAAACGGTGGTTCTTATACAGTATGAACATATGAAGTTATTCATTTTAGAGCGTCGATATATATTTAAAATCACGTAGTGTGTTTAAATGCTGGTGGTAGATGGAACGGTGAAACATGTGAGCAGGAAGGGAGAGAAAGCAGAGAGAGAGGGGCTGTGACGTGATGCCCGGGTCGGAAGGGAGCTCGCTTGCATGTTCCTGTTTAAATGTGAATAAAATCAACCAGCTGGGATTCTCTAACAAGGAACCTTGGGCAGACAGAATTCATTAATCATGTGCTGACATTTATGGATTGTAACCCTACGGTGGGTGACGCTGGTAATGAATATGCATGCACTGTGATTAAAATGTGCAATTCTGTGACAGATTCACGCCCTCTGCCTCTCGGAGAATGCTGCTGAAAACAGACATGGGTACCTGGAGGAGAAGCATCAGCACGCATTACACTCCATTCATAATGTTATTCGTATTTACAATTGCAGTGTATTTGCGCTATCCGTGGTTTAGCACGCAAGATTATGTTCTCCGCACCTCGGCTGAACGCATATGGCCGTTAATATAATACACAAAAATCCTTAAATATACAATGTCAATTCAAATTCGTATTCATACATGCATACACCCATACACACGTTTAGTGGTCGCAAATCTTCCTCCAGCTCTCGGCTCATTAACTCCTCTCGCTCAGAGCTGACTGTCTGACTGCCAGGTGAGATCTACGGTTCTGAGTTACCTGTGATCCTCAACCGCCTCCGCAGTTTAAAGGATGATGTCCTGTGTTCGGGATGATGCAATATCGTAAACATCCTGATTACTATTCTTCTTTACATACACCCTCATCCAGGGCGATTCGCATGGATTATGTTTGTGCACTTGATTCGTTCACGCAGTTGTGTTTTTACCGAAGCAGTTAAACTGCCAAGCTTAATGGCTCTAAAGATCGAATGGCTCTGCGCCAGATTCAGATGTAAATCTGCAACCTTCAAGTTGCTAGTCAGCTTATCTACCCACCACAGTCATTGCTGGAATGCTGTTCTTTGTCACTCCACTGACCCCCGTTTCAAATGTCAATTCAGACAATTACGTGCTCTGAGGACATGCTGTAAGAACGCATGAGCGAATATTTGACTGTTTGCTTGCTGACTTGGTTTGCTCAGGCATTTTTGTATGTTTTGCAATATACAAAACGATATTTTGAAAGTGCTTGCACTGAGCTCTACCCCTGTGTGTGCAGGAGGTGAGGAAAGGTTTTGCTGAACAGGCACGTTCCACTGTGACCTCTTCACAAAATAGCCCTGTTTCTGGCCAGTATTAACCTCCAGAATAACATTCTGTTCCACACAACACTCGAAAGCAATTTTGGTTAAAGCAGAGCAATTCATCAGCAGAAGCCGTTGTGAAAAGAGTGGAGCTATTACAGGGGACCCCATTACAAACGTACTGAGGGTCTGAGAAACACTAGCCTGCTTCACTCCTGACTCAGTCATAAGATAAGGCGCACAACAGCTGACACAACTGCTACAGTTAATGCAATTTATACAACCAATGCATAAATAAATAAATTAGAAGTGGTTAGACTTCAGTGCAAACAGTCAACACAAATGTTGCAGTTTAAAATCATTGTCCTTCCATGTTTTTGAAGTGGTCATACATACATCCCTCCACATGTTTAAAGTGGTCATGCTGGCCCCCGGCTGGCGTAACGGTAAAAGGCACTTGCCCAGAGTGCAAGTTTGCCACTGCGACTGGGGTTCGATTGCCCGGCTGCACCAGCCAGCCTCTGACGGGGAGTCACGCTCAGGGGGTGGCGATTGGCTGTCTGCCCCAGGGAGGCTGTCACTGCTGGTCCCTGGGTAGTGGTTGTAGTTGCACGCCCCAAGTTCCCAGTGGGGGGGGAAATGTAATTAATAGAGGGTACAATTGGCCATCAAATTGGGGGAAAAAAGGGGAAAGAAATCTGAAACAAAATGTATTTTTGTTTCAAAAGTGGTCGTGCTTACAGCACAATTTAAGGCATTAATGGGCATTGATGATCAGGCTCATTCATATATATATACATCATTTTTAAAATGGTCATTTTAAATAATAAACTTGCATTACAAGAGTGTGTTTCCTTTTCTAGCCTGAGCCATATAAAACAGCATTGTTGTTGCACAGTTTGGTGTTACAAGAATTGTAAAGAAAATGTAAGAATTAAAAAGAAAGTTTAAACTTTCGTTGTCACATTTGTCTAAATTATGTGAGGAGCTATTAGTTGTATGCATCCAGCCTGTGGCATTTAAAAAAGTACTGTTCTAAAATGATATCCCATGCTAAAATCACCCTGCTGATAAAGGACTATGGATAAACATGAGCATGGATGAAAGAGAGGTTTAATACACCGGTGGAAATGAAAAATAACTCAAGAGGGCTTAACTCAAAACAGCGACTCAACAGGGACCTCTTCTCAACTATTCTCTCTTGAGATATGTCAAATTCAACATATGGCTTCTGGACTTGAGAGAGAATGGAACTATTAAGATATGGAAATCAATAGCTGGCAATCAGAGCATCCTGCCTCACAAATAAACTGATTAACCATGGGTGGAGCAGTGGCGATTATGAACCTCTAATGATACTGTAGTGCTGCACAGGTATAATAATACTGTATTGTACAGGTATAGTAACAATGTGATGTACATCTATAATGATACTATAGTGCTATACAGGTATAATAATAATGTAGTGTACATGTATAATGATAATGTAGTGTACAGGTATAATGATACTTATTTTTTTACTAATGTTTTGAACAAATGTTTCTATTGCCCTACTACTACTACTACTGCTACTACCACTTTTGCTACTCATAAGTACTTACTATACTTACTAGAAGTAGCAATATACTATTTTAAACATATACCACTTGAGATTTTGGCAAGCAAACAGTCTCTTCCGGAACTCTACATCTAGTTAGCAAATCGTTTATGGATACCATTGTAATATAGGTGTTAACTTCAGATACTCAGAAGAGCCTGAAGCATATCTCAATAGCTCTTTCTTTCAAAAGTTCAACGCTTACAAGTGAGGCTATAAATGCCATGAACTAGAAATAAAGGACGAAAGGAAATAAAATGCTTTGCCCTGTGTAGTAATATCGGTAAAATTTCTTCAGATAATTGATTATCTGCCATGGATGTCATGAATGATATATGTCTGCGTATCCACCATTTACTCAGTGTTAGATTAGCTTCTTATTCACTTAATTATGCTACATGGAAATGTGACATTTTAGACAGGTTTCAGATTCCTCCCTCTGGCTGATGCAGGTTTTTCCTCTGTTTCCTCCTGTTATGAGAGGAATCGGACGCCGTTTTTCTCTGCAGATGGCGTGTGATTATCTGCTAATGAAAGCACATTTGTAGCAGTCTCTGTGCAACGCTTCTGCTGGCTGTAATGTTTCACTGGCAGTGCTGATGCTGGATTTAGTGCACGCTCTCTTTCCCCATATGCTGTTGTGTGTGCTGATGCTGTGTAGCACACATGTGTGCTGTGGTCCAATGCAATCAAAGCCTCTCATTCCCATTCACACGAAGCCCTCCTGCTTTTCGTCTGATGTGACATGAATGCAAAAAAATAAAAATAAAATATAGCTGCAAGCAGTGACCCCTGAGGACAAATGTCACATCACCCAACATTAAAAAGAGGAGCTACATGACCTGACACGATACAGAGCAGCTGCATGAACCAACATGATAAAGACAGACAATGAAAAATTGTGTGAACATTGCATGTCTGCATGATAAAATTGGCCAATTGGTATATTCACTTGCAAGGGAATAGTTTCCAACTTGTAGTTGCCAGGTTTTTTCACCTAGAAATGATTCCTTCATTTGATTTATTCCCTAAAGTTGAATGAGTTTTCAGTTTGCGGTCTGGAAAAAGAAAAAGGAAATCAATAAGAATTTGTACAATTAAAATAAGGTGCCCCCATAAGCAATTTTACCACATGGTTCCTGTTGCTGTGGTAACGAGAAGAGCAATGTTCAGGGAGCTGGCCAGCCTGCATGGTTCTGATTGAACTGGCATAAACTACAGTTACACTGACCACTCAAAACTGCCCTTAATAGTAGAGTTACATTGACCACTCAAAACTGCCCTTAATAGTAGAGCTACACTGACCACTCAAAACTGCCCTTAATAGTAGAGCTACACTGACCACTCAAAACTGCCCTTAATAGTAGAACGACACTGACCACTCAAAACTGCCCTTAATAGTAGAGCTACACTGACCACTCAAAACTGCCCTTAATAGTAGAGCTACACTGACCACTCAAAACTGCCCTTAATAGTAGCAACAAATTATTTCCACACCATCAACCTCAAAAGCCAGATAAGGGGGAAAATGTGTGTCCACCCACCGACAGCTGTCCACCAATCTTTTCACTTCCAGAGCAACAGAGAAGAGCTTGATTTGTTGTTGTTGTTGTTGTTGTTGTTACAAATTTAATGTGGTTAGACTTCAAGACATTTATTTCTTGCAATACAATACATTTTACAAACTAATACATAGTAGTTACGTTGTAAACATCTGTAAAAAAGATTTTTTTAAAGTTCTTATTTTTTGTATTTATGTTGGATTATGACAAAAAAATGATGCTTTGTGATGGACTCTCTGGAGCTCATAGTGCTGGAGGTGACTGTGCTGTTTCCTCCACACTTACCCTTAATAGCATCATTGTATTGTTTTGTGCTGATCAACACCTCATAATTAGTCCCTAATTGTATAATTAGTCACATGTCTGTGCTGACTGCCAAATGATTGCTGAACTCGAAGTGCCTACAGGGACACCTGAAGGGTAACTGCTGAAATTCAGATCGATAGCCCAGATGGTCACATGCTCAAGATTTCCCTGGGGCCCTAATTATGACTAAAACATTTTGCCTTTGAGAAGTGGTGGACTCTCTGGAGTTCACTGTGCTGGATGCAGCTTTGCCGTCCAAAGTTAATAGTGCAGTGAAATATCTGGCTCAGTGAAAATAAGGGGAAAAGCCTGCTCATTCCAGCACTCGTAGCTTTCTATCCTGCATTGAAATGTCACTGCTTCTACATGCTCATTCTGAAACAGCGTGCCCAGTGTGATTGAGTGAGTTATAAGTCATCACACAGCAGATGGGAATCTGATTGCTGAAATGGGGGGGAAGGGCACATGATGCATCAGAGGCCTCTGGCTGTGATATAAAGACCTGTTTGTGCATGTGAGCCTGTTGTGAGGGACGAGTGTGGTTATTTGTATTGTAACCAGATGCCCTCCCCCAAGCATTCCAAGATCTAAAGAGTGGGATTATGTGTCTATTCGATTGTGTAAATTGAATAGACGCATAATAATAATTAATTGTGTCATATTATTCGCTGTGTTCCGGGGTTTGATTCCCAGGCTCTTCCATTTCTGTTCCTCTTTCTGTTCCTCTTGCGCAGCCTTTTCTTCACTATGTTTAATCAACTAACGAAGGTGTTTTCCTTTGTCACGTCCTCCACCACACTTATAGCGAAGTTAAGCAGAGACCCCGCAAACACAAGGGAAGAGCCAGGGCTCAAATCCCTGAAGTCAGCTTTGGGAGACTGACAATCATTCTCCTGAACCATATCTGTCTTTGCTCTCATTTAAATCTCATAGTGAGGCGAGACCTCATGAATGCAAGAGAAACGGAAAAATGGAAACCTTAAGAGCCAGGGATCAAACCCCGGACTTCAACTTTGGGAGGCGGCATTTATTTGCCCTCAGGCTACAGACAGAGGTTATTCTCTTGTGAACTTAAACCTTGGGATCAAGGGATTAGAAACGTTGTGACAGACCAACCCAACCTGCATCTGATTCAGATCGCAAAGATTTTTGGCCCAATTTGCTAAACTGTCTGCTTGTAGACACTTGTCAACTGTTGTATGTTTACAACAATACATTCCATAATTTAGATGTTGATTTGTGTATTGATATCCAGGAAGTAGAATAACTTTACATATTGGTCAACACAGCCATGATAGCAATAGGGTACAACAGGGAATAACAGTAAAGAAACAGTAACAGTAAAAAACTCCACACAGAAAGGCCCCGGCCGGGATTCAAACCTGGGACCTTCTTGCTGTGCAGCGACAGTGCTATCCACTGCACCACCGTTCTGCCAACTTTGTTATTTAAATCATTTTAATTTTAATTCCACGTTAATACTTATGTCTCTTCAAACATACTGTATAAGATGCTATACCTGTCCGGTGGTAAAGGCTCTGGCTCTGTGCATCAAGGATCTGTGCACATAGCTGTCAGTAAACCTTAGCTAAAATGAAACGATGCAGAGATTGGACCCAGGCGCAGAGACGAAGCCAGAGGCAGCAATGCAATAAATAGAATATTTATTAACATGACAGAACTAATGAAAATACGAGAGCAAAACTCACAAACGGGAAGAACATAAACACGAGAATAAATAATGAACACTAACACAAAACAAACATGAGTAGTGCAATAAAGGCTCAAAATAGTACCACTGAACCAGTGATTCGCAAACACAGGGAAAAACCATTGAAGACAGAGCACAGAACAGACAAAACGGGCGGCTTAAATAATGGTAGGAAAACAAGGCACAGGTGGAAACACTCAAAACAATAAAACAATTAACTAATGGATGGATTGGGACATGTAGCTGATTTCTATCAGAAGGAAAAGGGTATTAAACCTAACTCTTTTGCATTCCTTGATGTTTCTGCTGACGATGTTCATAAAGCTTTAAACAATCTCTCATCTAATAAAGCCACTGGTATTGATGCTATTCCTGCCAGATTCTTAAAAGATGGTGCTTCTGTTATTGCCCACCCCCTGTCTGAAATAATTAATCAATCTTTAAGAATTGGTATTGTACCCAAAGACTGGAAATTAGCTCGTGTTATTCCTCTACATAAGAAGGAGAGCAAAACATTAGTTAACAACTATAGACCTATTTCTATCCTTACTGCATTTTCCAAGGTTGTTGAAAGACTTATTCATGATCAGATTATGGATTATTTTACCAGCAACTCTTTATTTATGATTTCCAGTCCGGTTTTAGACCATCTTACTCAACCGATTCTTGTCTCATTCATTTAACAGATTACATTAAGCAACAATCAGATAAAGGGAAACTCACTGGCATGGTTGTTTTAGATCTTGAAAAGGCGTTTGACACCGTGGATCATTCTATCCTCATTGGTAAATTGAAAGCTCTGGGGCTTACACAATCGTCCATATCTTGGTTTCAATCTTACTTGAAGGATAGATGGCAAGCCGTTGATGTGGGTGGTACTCTTTCCTCCTGGCGTGAGGTTAAATGTGGTGCCCCAGGGGTCCATACTGGGCCCACTTCTTTTTGTTTCTTATATAAATGATATGGCCACCTCTGTTAATTGTAAATTGCTCCTTTATGCTGATGATTCAGCTCTGGTTGTCTCCGGTAATAGCGTTATCACTATCCAGGCTCAATTGACCAAAGAACTTGAAAATATTTATAACTGGCTTATTGATAACAGACTATCCTTGCATATAGGTAAAACCAATGCTATCCTGTTTGGCTCAAAGCACAAACTCCGGATGCAACCAGAGCTGAAAGTTATGTGCAATAACCAAGTAATAATCAACAAAACATCTGTTAGTTATCTGGGACTTGAATTTGATAGTATACTTAGTTTTGAAGATACAGGCAAATCTGTTATTAGGAAAGTTAACTCTAGAGTCAAATTTTTATACAGGAACAAGAAGTTTCTTAATGCGAGTTCTTTGAAATTACTTGCCTCCAGTCTAATCTTATGTCATTATGACTATGGTTGTAGTGTGTGGTACTCTGGTCTAAAAGCAAATCTTAAACAAAAACTCCAAACTGCTCAGAACAAAACCATCAGATGTGTGCTCAATCTCCACAATAGGTATCATATTGGCGCTACTGAGCTTGATAAACTTGGTTGGTTACCGATTGATTTAAGGGTGAAACAACTTAAATTGTGTCATATGTACCGCATTTTAAATGGCCTCAGCCCAGGTTATCTCAGGGAAGGTGTTGTAAGAACAAGTGAAGTTCACTTTTATAACACCAGATCTGCTCAATATTCAATTCACAAACCAATTGCAGGAAGCCAAACAAAAACCTCATTTCTTAATACTGCTATCAACTCTTGGAATACTTTACCTGCATCAGTACAAGGCATAAACACCCTGAATGTTTTTAAACATTCTCTCAAGACTTACCTGAAAAACGAAATGATGGCTAGAGAGTAATTGCAACACATTCCCTGAGATACCATTTGTATATTTATGTATTATTATAAATATATATTTTTTTCTTTTATAAAGTGTATTAGGATATGTTGAAGTTTTGATATTTAAAGGACCCCAGTGGAAATAAGTAGGCTTTTAGTTTTCAACTTTTAGCTACTTTACTGGGTTATCCTTGGATCATTTTGTTTTGATTTATAAAATGTGTACAATTTAAAATGTTACTATTACTATTTTATATATTATTATTATTGTTACTGTAATGTATTTGTACTTTGATCCGAAATAAACAAAAAAAAAAAAAAAAAAAAAATAACAAAACAATTAGGGAACACAAAACTCCAATACCACTCTGGTGGCGAGCAGGAACCGTTGCATCAAATATACCAAACATTTGCGATGGCATAAAACCATCCCCACAAGTAAAAGCTGTAGGTAACTTTAAATGATTTAAATCTCTCTTGTATTTATTTATTTTTATATTGTGAAGCACTTTGTGCTGTATTTCTGGAAAGCTGTTATACAAATAAATATATAATAATAATAATTCTAATTATTATTATTATTATGGGTTATATTATATTCTTATTATTATCTACTATAGCCTTCATTCAAATGTATTTCTCAGGGTTCCTATGTCAGGCTAATAAAATATTATTAGAACATTACGCAAATAATAGCAAATAATATACTTGATGTAACATGTCAAGATGGATGGTGGTTATATTAATGGTGTTTTTTACTGCCTTGGGGAACGCAAGTTGATCTTTGCTGGCATAATTGTAGATAGAAGAAGATATCGAAAATCCTTGTTAGAGATATCTGGGGTAAGTATCTAAATCGATGGGCTCTGATGTTATGCAGTACTAGACATTCTATGAGAAAAATATCAAGTGGAAATGCAAAGAAATCGCCATTCGTGTCTCAACGTTCCATTTCCTTGCATGTAGCTTCTAGCTTATTCAAGTTTACAGTGGAGCTGCCCTCTCACGGTCCAGATCTTTAGTGTGCTGTCGATTATTCTGAACACAACATGTGAGCTTATAACAGCAATATAAATATTTTTACATTGTGCTCATTTACATAGGCTAACTACATATAGTAAATGGCCTACACTGCTAAATCAACAACATTTTTTCAACAAGCGGTAATGCTCAGCTTAAAGTTAAAATGGTTCTGTCATCATTATAGTTCATTGTGAAGTACTGTAATGAGAATGAATGTTCTCTGGGGAATTTAAACAGGTTTTTAACAGGTAGTCAATGTGTTTCTTGAAATGTGTTTCTCTGGGTTCAGAGTCAACACATAGCCCCAAATACTTTAAACAATCAACCTTGTTAAATAGAGTACATTGTGGCAAACAGCATAATGTAGGACTTTGTTTGATTGGATACTAGCTTATTGATAGCAAACCAGTTTTGTAGAATCGCAAAGTCAGTCTGGAGAGAATTAAAGATTTGTGAATTTTTATCAGTGCTGGCTGATGGTTCACAAAATATTACCTGAACCAGCTTGTAAAATGTGAAATGCCCTCATATTGAACTTCACCATGCCAACAAGAATGAAAAACGTGACAACCAACCCCAAACCCCAAAATCGTTTCCCCCGACCAGACTTTTATGATCAATTTTAATCTCATGCCTACATCTCTTAGCTTAGTGACTCAGATTTTGCATCAAAATACAGCTGCTGCTCCAGCCACTAGGTGGAGCAATGGTAAAGGCACTCACCTGGAGTGCAAGTTTCCTACTGTGGTTGGGGTTAGAGTCCTGGCTGTGCCAGCCTGGCTCTGGCCAGGAGTCCCATTCAGGGCGGCGAGAAAGGACAAAAAATACAGCCACTCCTTGACTCGAATCATCATTCTTTTAACTTTGTAGGTACTCCAATATAACAAAAACATAAACCTTAAAAACAAGAAGCCATTTTTCCCATTTTTGCTATGAAAAATATCAAACAATCCTCACCTCAGTGTGTTTTGACCTTGTTCCTTAACAACAGAATGCATGCTCTCTGGTAGAGTGTAGACATTGTAGTGTTCAAATTGTATTGCAGTTCCCTTTAGATTAAAAGTTATGAGCTCTGTGACAACCAAACCATGTTATAACCAGCCCAGTTCTTGCCTACTGCTTCTAATCCAGAGAATGGGTTTTGCCAAGGTTTTGATTTTACAGATGCAGTACCATTGATATATCCCGTGGACATAGCAAATGTGAGTCAACATGTCATGTAGGTTTTATTTGATCTACAACAATTTTGAGATGGTTTTGCTAGCTAGCCTGTGTAGTTGCTTGTCAGCCAGCTTTGCCTACTCTTTGAGCAGTAAGGAAATAGTTTTAATCATACCTAGTATGCTATTCAAACTGTGGAAGTAAAAATGTTCTATTAAGTTGGAATGCTGGAGGGACATCCACAGGGGACACGCAGACACTAATTAACTCAGTGGGATGCTGCAGTTCGGAGTGGCCAGGCAAACAAAGGCTTTTCTCGCCACAACTTCAAAAGAGCATCTGTTCTTTTGTGACGTTTCCCCCACTGCAGGAAACCTTCTTCCCATTGGTTTAAGGCCTTTGCAGGCCTGTTCTAACACCCTGTTCCATCTTCATGTTGCCCCATAGCTCCTATTACCTGTAAGTTAACGCCCTGTTACCTAACTCTTGTGACTGTTTCCTCCCTTTCCATTGTGTTGGATATAAATATCATTTTGAATTTAAAGGTGGGAGATTCGCTGTCCTGAGTGACACGGGTCTCCATGCAGCTGTTCGTAATTAAAGCTTTAATACTGTTTAAAGACATTCTCTCTGATCCTACTGAGTTTTAATTTCCACGACAAAACTCAGTACCTTTATTGAACTAGGGCAACAATACAAAAATAAAAATAAAAGTCCAGTCATTGAATAAAATGTTTGAAAAAAAGTTGCCAAATAATTTAATTTCTAATTCATATTCTATTAATGCACCAAAAACTGCAGTGGCTACCCCTCCAAAATGTCTCCAAAAGGTGCATTGGTACCACTTTCTTTTTAAATGTATTCACTCAAAATATCCTATGATCTTCTCATCTCACAAAATATAAACTAATCTTTAAAGCATACAAACCACCTCTATCAGGTACCAAGAGTCTCTCTTGAGATGGGCAAAGAGGCTTTTAAATGTAAGGCTCCTACAGAGTGGAATGACTTACTAACTGCTCTGAAATCTATAGATTTACCATTGCATTTAAGAACTCTCTCAAACATACGCAAGTGTGAGGTGTCTCGGGTTGAGGTGTGTGTTTGTGCTTTTTTGTCTCTTTCCGTTTTATGTGTATTTTTTTGGATAATGTTGATGTATCTGTAACAAAGCTGTGAAAAATAGTTTTATGTGTACTGTGCATTTTTCAGGACCCCCTCAAAAATGAGATGGTACATCAAGAGGTTTTATTCTGGGAAATAAAACTGTTTAATAATGATGATATTCAGTTCAGAAATGTGCTTAATTCTGTACTCATATGGCATACATGTTTAAAATTAAGTTGGAGAAAAAACTTTCCAACCAGGTTCAGATTATAGTCTGTTCAGCTCAGTTCTTTTAGTTTTTTTTAGTTTAGTTTAGTTTATTTATTTATCTCGAACAATCAACCATATAAAATTACAATAGAAAGGATAAAACACAAAACATAAACAGTTACATCTAACAGCCTTCATAAAAAAAAGCAAAACAAATGATGAGTTTGAGAAGGAGCAGAAGGAAGCAAATGCTTATCTAGTCCTGCCCCTTCCTCACAATGTCATAACTTATAACATAAAAATCTCTTACAACCTAAAATAAAAATAAAATAATGAAAAAACAAAGCATCAAAAAACTTAAAAAAATTTACAATAAAAACATTATCTATTTACAATTATAGAGCTCCTAATTTTTGTACTTATCAATGAGTATTTTCTTATATCTGTTTTTGAACTGTACAATTTTCTTGCTCCTTTTAGTTTCCTCATCTAAGCCATTCCACAGGGTTACCCCACAAACTGAAACACACAAGCTTTTAAGAGTAGTGCGGACATAAGGTTGTTTTAAATTAAGCTTCCCTCTTAAATCATATCTTACCCCTCTCTATCCATGAACAATTTTTTTATGTTACCTGGCAGTACATTATTCCTTGCTTTAAACATAATTTGTGCAGTTCTAAATTTCACTATATCCATAAATTTCAAAGTCTGTGTCTTTAGAAACAGTTGATTAGTATGCTCACGATACCCAACATGATTGATTATTTTTATTGCTTTTTTTGCAGTGTGCATATCTTCTGCAGGGTGCTCTTATAAGTATTACCCCATACTTCCACACAGTAGATTCAATACGGTAAGATAAGTACGCAATACAGAGTATGCAGTGTTTTCTGATTCAGGATGTATCTTATTTTACCCAATATTCCAATGCTCCTGGCAATCTTAGTGCACAACATTTTTAGTTGGGGTTTCCAGCAGAGCTCATGGTCTATTACAACACCCAGAAACTTGTTTTCATATACTCTTTCTATTACCACATTATCAATTTCCACTTGAACATCTGCATTTATTTTAACATAAATTTAGTTTATGTCAAAAACGGCCCATAAAAAAAAGAATCATATGACAGCCTCTGTGTCAACCAATCAGATTCAGCTCTTCAACCGCCTGTAGGAGTTCTCTGACTTTCACAATAAACTATTTGAATCAATCAAGACAAGACATTTGACTCCATTTATATTCTCAGTGTAATAACTGAGCTCCAGGGCCTTGGCGGTCGTAGATTCACGATAATTACAGTGTTGACTGTAGAAGCCTGACAGCCGCGTGTGTATCCTTCAGCGTCTGAACTTAAGCGGTTTTGAGGTTGAGACCCCAGGCTAAGGGATGCTGATATGATGATATCCCCCCTGGAATTTTGGGTTTTAATCTGTTTAATCTCTGATTACTGATTTAACCATTTAGACAAGTAGTGTTTGTACCTTTGAGGACTGAGTGTGGTCAATTGATAAATTGTTTATCATTCTGAATAGCAGTGTTTTCCACGTGAACACAAGAGTATTTATTCATGAAAATTATGCTTAATGAGGAGAATTGTGCTTAGGGTTTTGCAGGAAGTTCATTTGACCATTCAATTTGTGTGAAAACGAAGTGAAAACCGAAATGTCGTCCTGCGGCCATCCTGCAGGAGGAGGGGAAAGGGGTGCACGGTCACAGAGGGCCAGAGCCACAGAGTCTTCATCACAGGACACACACGTAACAAACAGAACACACACAGATCACACAGAACACACACAGACTGGATGCTGTCAATTACAGTAAAGTGCAGTAGCACAGTACAATATAATTACTTACAAATATTTGTAGTGAAGTTCCTTTACTCTTTCATAGTTTCTTTAAAACAGCACATGGTAGACCTGTTTCATCGGTAGATGGTTTCTCTGTATGGTCCAGTCAATGGTTGACACACTCACCTGCTCAATGTTTTGAAAAATGGTATTGTCTTCAATGATTCGACTTTGGATTTCCACAGTATAATTGCATTGTTTTCCGAAACCACGTTGACTATTGCCATCTCTTGCTCTGCTGTGAATAGACATTGTCTACTGTCACCACAAGCTAGTTGTCTTGCAATTCTGCAAAGAATGTAATTAAACACTGTAAATTGTATTCCATTTTTTAAAAATACTGTAAATTATAGGCCTCCCGCGTGGTCCAGTGGTTACAACGTCCGACACTGGCCACGGAGACCAGGGTTCAATTCCCCGTCTCGCCAAGTGTCGGCTCTGGCCGGGAGTGCCACCAGCGGGCGGCGATTGGCTGTCCGCCCCATGGAGGGGGGAGGGAAGCCGACGTGACGTTCGCTGCGTATAAAAGTGGCCCTGCAGTACCGGGGTTATGGTCGACAGCTCGGCGAGTGACGTCTCGGAAGAGGCATCACTTCGCATTCATCACTACCGGTTGCAGGACTACGGCAGCGAACTCACATTACTAGGGGGGGATTGATGTAAAAATAGCGGGTCAAATTAAAAAAAATAAATAATAAATACTGTAAATTATATACACTATATGGCCAAAAGTCAGTGGACACCTGACCATCACACCTATATGAGCTTGTTGGACATCCCATTCTAAAACCATGGGTATTAATATGGAGTTGGACCCCCCTTTGCGGCTATGACAGCTGCCACTGTTCTGGGAAGGCTTTCCACAAGATTTTGGAGTGTGTCTGTGGGAATGTGTCCCCATTCAGCCAAAAGAGCATCTGTGAGGTCAGGCACTGATGTTGGACGAGAAGGCCTGGCTCGCAATCGGCGTTCTAATTCCTCCCAAATCTGTTCAATGGGGTTGTGGTCAGGGCTCTGTGCAGGCCAATCGAGTTCCTCCACACCAAACTCTTCTAACCATGTCTTTATGGACCTCGCTTTGTGCACAGGGGCACAGTCATGCTGGAACAGCAAAGGGCCTTCCCCAAACTGTTGCCACAAAGTTGGAAGCGCCCAATTGGCTAAGATGTCTTCATATCCTGTAGCATTAAGAATACCCTTCACTGGAACTAAGGGGCCTATCCCAAACCCTGAAAAACAGCCCCAGACCATTATCCCTCCTCCACCAAACTTTACAGCAGGCACTATGCATTCCGGAAGGTAGCGTTCTCCTGGCATCCGCTACATCCAGATTCATCCATCAGACTGCCAGATAGTGAAACGTGATTCATCACTCCAAAGAACACGTTTCCACTGCTCCAGAGTCCAGTTGCGGCGTGCTTTACACCACTCCAGCCGACGCTTGACATTGCACATGGTGATGTGAGGCTTGTGTGCAGCTGCTCGGCCATGGAAACCCATTCCATGAAGCTCCCGACGCACAGTTCTTGTGCTGATGGTGCTTCCAGAGGCAGTTTTGTACTCTGTAGTGAGTGATGCAGCAGATGATAGGCGATTTTTATGCGCTATGCGCTTCAGCACTCGTCGGCCCCGCTCTGTGAGTTTGCATGGTCTACAACCTCGTGGCCGAGCTGTTGTTGCTCCTAGGCGCTTCCACTTCACAATAATAGCACTTACAGTTGACCGGGGCACATCTAGTAGGGCAGAAATTTCACTAACTGACTTGTGGCAAAGGTGGCATCCTATGACAGTGCTGCGTTTAAAGTCACTGAGCTCTATACAAACCATTCTGAATTCTAAATGTTTGTCTGTGGAGATTGCATGGCTATGTGCTGGATTTTATGCACCTGTTGGCAATGGGTGTGGCTGAAACACCTGAACACCTGAATTAGTAGGGGTGTCCACTGACTTTTGGCCATATAGTGTATATATATATGTTCTCTTTTTGACAAAGTAGGAATGCAGTTCCCAATTTCATGCATGATACATCAAACATATTGTGGTGTCCCCAGGGGTTGGGCGACACGCACGGACCTTGCAGAGGGCGTAGGCAAGTTTAACAACACGGAGGAGGCAGTAATATAAGCAAAATGATGCTTTATTATAGGCCTTTGAAATGGCCTTCAGCTGGTCGTTAGTCCCGTTACTTTCATCGGCTCAGGTGTTTCTGTGGTCTGCTGGGAAATGTAGTGTTTCCTGGTGCCCATGTGTTGTAGGCCAGGCAGCCATTTCCTAGTGCAGCCCATTGGGATGCCACACACCCTCCTCCTCAGCTCTGACCTTAGGAGGGCTGAGCGGCCTATGTCCAGCGGCCACCAGGAGGTCCCCCCTCTCCAGGTCCACTCAGGCAGTGCTCCACTGGGATCAAATGTCCAGATTCCATTTTCATTCATTGCCTGAAAAAGCATCTGGCAGACATTACTGAGTGATGCAAGTTGCTCACCTTGACCGCCTCCAAGTGGCCATATGGGTGTACCGGCTCTGGGCTCCATGGATGGAGCGGTCACCACTCCTGCTCTGGTCCTCACCAGCCTTCCATGGCTGCTCCAGCAAACCCTGTGCAGCACTGTACTCCGCAGTCCATTCTTTGGCCTTTTCCTCCACGTCCCTTTTTCTTTCAGGGGGTCAGGTGGGGTAACTGGGAAAAACACACTCTCCACCACGTGGTTAGCGGTATCCTTACATTTCTTTTTCACATTCACATTTATTCTCCATAAACGGTTGACTTTATTTTAATTTTCATTTTTTCTGATTTTGATTTCCAGTGATAGCTTTCTCCATTCCTCTTATTGTCTTCTTAACTTTAGGAAGGAGATGTAATCACCACTGAGATGGTTGGGTGTCCCACCTGACCTCATCCATCGCCAAGAGGCTTTCCTCCATGCCATGGTCCCACCATAGCTCATCCTCTGCAAATTGCTCCTCCAGTTCCCCTCCAAGATCCGGCAGGCTGAGTGGGACTGAGGACCATCTATCCCTTTGGCTGCGAGATCTCCACCTGCGTGCCAAAATCTCTTAACCGGAACACATCTTAAATATTCAAGTTCTTTGCTCACCTCTTCCAGTTGATTTTGTACTGCAAGCAGCGTTTCGGTTTGTATTTTCAATACTTCACGAAATGATTTCTCTGTGGCCCGCTGCTGGGCTTCTTTTTGGTCCAGTCTCTCACTCAAGACCTGTATTTCCTCTTGCAGTATAGGGAGCTCTTCATTTTTATGTCGTTCAGTCAGGAGGGCTGTAGAGGTGGTTCGGTGAAGTTCCTGTAAAGCAAACATCTGGTTTTATTAAGTGAGTTGGAATAAAGATTGCGGTGGAGCAACACATTACTGTTCTTACTGTCATTACCGTTAACAGTGAAACACGAACTTCCCGTCTCTAGCGAAGTGGTTCATTCAAGTGATTTCAAGTTTGAAAAATTAGCTAAGAATTAAGTCAACAAAGTAAACTGATAAGCCACTACATTAAGTACATGAAGGATGTGGACCTTGTGGATGAATGACTAGTTAAGTCGAAGAGCTAACAAAATAAAAGTACTATGAGCCTGCATGAATGAGAATAATGATATAAATCTTGCTCAGTCTGCAAGACACGAAATTTGGAGTGCTGTGTTCTGTGCTAAATGGACTGTAACTGCATAGCTAAACGTAGCTAACAAACAAGTGGCTACATCACCGATAGATGCGTGAAACTGAAACCACATTATATTCTGCCAGGGTTTCCTCTTATCATGGCCTTGGTTATGACTGTTATTGCCTTTACATTGAGAAATAAACAGTTTTTGACAAGATAACACTTTTATTGAAAGCTAGACATGTGCTTTGGTGTTAAAGACTGTTAAGTTATGATGGACAAGAGTTAAAGGCTAGAAAGGAACAGCTTGCCACTGAAACAGCTCTTGCTGTCTCCACAGCAAAGATAAAAGTGTTTGAAGAACATGAGCATTCATAACGCTCTGAAGATGGAATGAACACTTACCTTGAAGCAGACTTATCAAATGTGCAAGTACCGACATTCAGTGAGTACAACAATTCAGGTGCATATGCGCAGCCTAAAGATTCACTCGGTAAGGCAAGACAACAACATACAGCACAACCATGTTGATGTAAAGTCATTTGGGCTTCGTGAAGTAATGTTAAAACAGAATGACATTACAGAAATGTTAGTCAAGCAGCAGAAATTGTTGCATCTTCCCCCAAGAGACATTCCTGTGTTCAAGGGAGATCCTCTCAAATTTAAACCATTCATAAGAGCTTTTGAACATGCAATTCACGACAAAATTGATAATGAAGGTGACAGACTGTAGTACTTACAATAATTTACTAAAGTTGAACCCCAAGATCTAGTAAGAAGTTGCCAACACATGAGTCTGAACACAACACAACAAGGCTACAATGACAAGGCAATGAAATTGCATCTCTATTACTATGGCAACGAGGTAAAACTTGCAACAGCCTATATGGACAAAGCCACAAATAAAGTCAGATTATTATATCACTTTATCAGATAAAGTCAAGTTCCTCTCTGGCTGTGACAATGCTATGCAATATATTGAATATCTAGAGGAAATGGATAATCATACTAACCTCAGAATCTCCAAATTGCCTTATAAAATGAGGGAAAGGTGGAGGTTGTTGCCTTCGACACTCAAGAGAAAAGTGTAAGGAGAGCAAAGTTTTCTCATCTCGTAACATTCATTGACAGGCAAGCCAAAATCGCTTCTGACCCACTCTTTGGTGATATCAAAGATTCAGCTGACAAAAAAGGAAAGCTCCAAACGAACACAAGAGCATCCAGGGGAACTGGATCAAGAGGAAGCACCTTTGCTACCAGTGTGGCTCCAGCTGAAAGTTATAATCCTTCAGGATCTGGTAAGAATAGCTCTCAGCACACAAGTAATGCTTTGTAGAAATTTTGTCCATACTGCGAAAAAATACTGTACTCATATGTCATACATGTTTAAAATTAAGTTGGAGAAAAAACAATTTCGAACCAGGTTCAGATTATAGTCTGTTCAACAGAATGTGGCTTGAATTTTAATTAATATTACTGTTTATTTAAATAAAGGCTACGGTAGTTTATAGATTTTATTTGCTTTGTTTTGCTTGTAAAAGCAACCATTTCTACCATTGTGACAACCAACCCACGTCATCCATACATTGGATGCATGTTACAAAATCAGAAAGCATCCATATAAAGAGAAAGTAGTTCCTTAAAGGAAAAGGGCTTTGTGAGGGCATTTAAATAGAGATTGCAAGAAAAGAGCCTCTTGTGAAATCTGCTCTAAAAAACATCCAAGTATGCTTCACTTTGCAAAAGAAGAGAACATCAAGCCTATTGAGAATAGTAAGAGCAATGCTGATGAAAATTCAGCCTCAGTTGAACCGGTGTCCCTTAAAAGTTAAACTTGTGGAGATATCGGGGCCAGGGACAATGATTTCACTTTGTCTATATGCCTGTGCATATCAAATCAAAGAAGAGCAATAAGCCGTCAGAAACCTATGCGTTTATGGACTCGCAGTTCAGATACTTTCTGCTCTGAAAAGTTGATGAGACAAATTGGTGTTTGAGGCAAGAAAACTTGCTAGAAACTAGAAATGTGTGGTTTAACTAAGAACAGTTGCATTGACTTACCTGATGTTTTTACCCACATGGACATTCCTGTGTCTAAAGAAAGCATTCCTGTACAACAGGATTTGGAGAGGTGGCCTTACCTGCAAGAAGTAGAGTTGCCACACAACGAAGCCAAAGTTGGCCTTTTAATGGGCACCAACACTCATAGAGCCATGGAACCGTGGAAGGTTATCCACAATGAGAAAACCGGACCCTATGCGGTTAAAACAACCCTAGCCTGGGTCATCAATGGTCCTCTTAAAAGGAGCAATAGCACCAGCTCTACCGGAAATGACCAAAGAGTTTCAATCAATCGCATTTCAGTTACTGGTGTAGAGAACATGCTACAACAACAGTTAGGTTCATTGCTCATTCATTATCGGAAAATCCAGTCATACCTCTTAAGCAAGTCACTGTTGCAGTTAAAATGGACAAATTCATGCAAAAGCAGTTGCAAGAATCAGTGTATTGGACTGACAGTATCACGGGGTTGAAGTACATTGACAGTGAGAATATTCACTTTAAAACATTTGTGGCAAACAGAGTGTCAATGATCAAAGAGAACACTAAGCCAGGTCAATGGAGGTATATCAACGCTACTCTAAACCCAGCAGAATATGCATGGAGGGGAATGAAGGCAGACACCTTCATTAAGTGTCAAAGTTGGATTAATGGTCCTGCTTTCCTGGCTGAGTCTGAATCGCACTGGCTTAACTTACCTGATCTGTCAAGGAAAATAGAACAAGACGATGCCAAAGTCAAAAGGACTGTTAATGTGAATTTTGTTGATGCAGCAGCTGGAGACACATATTCAGTCAATAAGCTCATCCATTATTATTCAGAATGGCACTATTTGAAAAAGGCAGTAGCATGGATGATGAAACTTAAACAGTTGCTTCTAAGGCTAAGCAAGCAACGGAAATAATTTTGCTCACAAGTTTATCAGTCTTCAGTAAGCCCTGACAAGAAAACTGAGAGAGTCGCAAAACAAATGCAAGGTTTCAAATCAACAATTAACGGAAATCAGACAACAGCCAAGGACGTTACAGAAGCTGAAATTGAGATTGTTCAGTTCTGTCAAAGACAGACCTTCAGTGAGGAATTTAAAACACATTTGCAGAAAGGTGACAAACTCAAAAGGAATAGTCATATCTTCAAACTAGTGCCAGTTATTCAGGACGGAACTTTGAGAGTTGGTGGTAGGCTGCATCGGTCTGCTCTGCCAGAAGATGCAAAGCATCCATCCATCATGGCCAAAGATCATCATGTTACAACTCTTGTCCTAAGACACATTCACAAAGAAACGGGACACAGAGGAATCACACACTTTCACAACTGAGACAAAGATTTTGGATTCCCAAAGCAAGAACTGCTGTTAGGAAGGTAGTGTCAAAGTGTGTCACATGCAAAATGACTCAAGCCAAAGCAGGTGAGCAAAAGATGTCAAACCTACCTCAGGACTGCGTGCTGCCAGGCAAACCCCCGTTTATTAACATGGGCGTAGATTATTTTGGGCCTTTTGAAGTCAAACGTGGACGTAATTTAGTCAAAAGGTATGGCGTGTTGTTCACATTCCTCACCATTAGAGCAGTCCGTATCCAGACAAATTATGTCTATTGCTGGAAATGGATGAATAACACACACAAAAAACTTGCAAATAGTTTCAAGAGATTTATGTGAAGCGTTAAGTTGAAGCAAGGAAACATTCATTATGAAAGAGTTTGTTTAGTATGAATGGCTCTTTAACAGTTATTTTGTTGTAATTGTTATGTTCTTGCAGAAACAATTAGGGGTCGGAATGTAAGTGCCATTTCCTAATTTTGTGACCGTATTAATATTCATTTGAATATTGATTGTTGATAATTAATTAATTTACTTCCCGAATATTGTTATTTTGAACTTTCTGTAAAAAGGAAAGACAATTGAATTGCGTTGTGATTCGCCTTTATTGGCCCTGCGCGGCCTCCGTAAACAGGAAAAAAATAATTTATTAAGTGAGTTGGAATAGAGATTCCTGCATTGGAGCAAGACATTGTTCTTACTGTCGTTACTGTTAACATTGAAACGTGTAAATTCTCGTCTCTTACAGTCTAACCAGCGAAGTGCTTATTTCAAGTGATTTAAAGTTTAGAAAATTAGCGAAGACTTAAGTAAAGTAAACGGATTAGCCATTATAATGTACTGTGGCAGCCCAAGGGGCTGCACAAGGAAATGGCTGCCTGGCCCTTCAACACATGGGAGCCCAAAACACTACATTTCCCAGCAGGCCACAGTCAAGCACCTGAACGAGCAATTGGGACTCCATTTGGAGGCCTATTTAAAGGGTTGATTCTGATCACACTAGGAAGGAGTAGGGTGGCTGTTGTGGAGAGGTGTGTGATAGAGAGTTTAGAAAAGTATTTTGGATTGTTTTGAGGACCCCCACTTTGTGCAACGACTGTGAGGATCTGACCTGGATTGCGACATTGGATTTTGGACAAAGACAACGAGTAAGGATTGTGGACTTTGTGTTTTGAATTCCCCCAAAGACCCCACCCTTTTTTGTGTTTGTCAATTAGTTTAATAAATTATTAATTATTTTTTGGTTTTGAATACTACCTCCTCTAAGTTACTTAACTGCCTAAGCCCTCTGCAAAGGTCTGAGTTTCGCCCAACCCCTAGGGACACCACAATACATTCTGTTTACTGGTTTACATGATTGATCACATGGTCAACCAAAGTTGCCCGTATATCATCATATATATTTAAATATTTGCTCTCTTTGCTCATCCTCTTCCTATTACTCTCCCTCTCCCTCTCCCTCTCCCTCTACCTCTCTGCAATGTTAGCTTCCATTTTTCTCCAACACAGTTGAACTCACCTGTGACCCTTTTATGCATGCTAAAGCTCTGGGCCCATGTGTATTTATACAAAGTAGGGGTGTGCAAAGAGGGCTGATCCTTTTCGGGATTTCATGCCAACTTTTGTTAGGTCAATCGTTTATCTGATCTGACATTTTTTATGAAGTCATGAGCTACAGGTGCAGAGTGCACATGTATACTTGGTTTGTGTAAAAATGCTTTACTCTGGTCGAATATTGGAGTATACAGCTGTTGATAAAATGAAGCCAGAGTAATTGGTTGGAACAAAAACCGGCATACATACCGGCCCTCCAGGACTGGAATTTTGCACCCCTGGTATAAAGCATCACAGAGTACAAGTGCTGATCTAAGATCAGTTTCCCCTGTCCATATGCTAACCTTATCCATATGAGCTAAAAGGCTAAACTGATCTGGGATCAGCACTCCCACTCCGATGCTTTATACATACTAGTCCTGATCAGCAATTGAACAATTAAACAATTCATGTTTGCGCATGTGAAAAGTGAATGTAGTCAATTGATAACTGAAATTGGTGGTGCTTTCCATGTGCACACAATTGATTTTATTCATGAAGATTGTGCCAAATGTAAGGAATTGTGTGTAGTGTCTTGTAAAAAGTGTAATTTAGAATTACAAAAAATGTGCTTGTATGTTTGCAGAATTAGTATGGGGTTCTGTTACATGACTTTCAAGTTTTGACCATTGGGTCTTGGGTTTCTGAGCCAGCAGGTCCCGCATTTGTATTTGTTCATTGTTTCATTTCATGTTTCAGATGATTACATTTCAAACCACCTGTTGTGTATACACTGTCTTACAGGTGTTTAGTGGTGTGTACAGTATGTAACATTTTGAAGGATTTTACAGATTTGTAAGCTGGTTAGGGGGGATTACAGTTAATTAACTCCCTCTTAAAAGTATAGGTTAGAAAATATGCTTACCATTTCCTTCACACCAAAATGCTTGCTGTGTAGCAAAGACAGAATCATGTGGTTCTGTGTGGCTCAGTAGGTAGAGCAGGTAGAGCATGGCGTTCGCAATGCTTAGGTTGTGGGTTCAATTCCCACTAGAACCACAAATACTGAAAAAGTGTATGCATTCACTACTGTACATCACTTTGGATAAAAGCGTCTGTTAAATGGCATATATTATGTTCTTTCCCGATTTGATCTTTAACATGTTACTACTTCTGGTAGACCTTGCAGCATCATAGGAACTCGGGACCAGATTTACTAAAGGATTGGGACTGCTTTTCTTTTTTTTTCCTTTTTTTCTTTTTTTTTCACCCAATTTGGTTGCCAATTAAACCCTCTATTTGTTTCAATTCCCCACCCCCACGAGTCCATCACCCGTCCTCCGGGAGCGAGACACACATTCCTGGTTGAGTGTTCCCGCCTCTTCCGAGACGGGAAGTCTTCCACGGATGCCTTAACCTTCTCCTCGACGGACTCGTGCCGGCTCTCCCTCCCCCCTCCCCCGGAGGCGGACAGCCAAATGCCGCCTCCGATCAGACTGACGACCAGGCCCGGTCTGGTAGAGACACGGGTTTCAATCCGTGTCCCTGACGGGCAGCGCACACCACTCCGAAGCGTGGTGCGTTAGACCGCTGCGCCATCCGCCAGCCCAGGGACTGCTTTTCTAATGCAAAAGCAGTCTCTACAAGGTCGCAATATCTACGTCGAATTTACTAATCGGTCACAATGGGTCAAATTGCTATTAGGATGGAATTTGCTGGGGTTACATCACTTTGCGACTTTCTTTAGATAAATAGTTCAATCTGTTCATGTGTATGTATACCTGGGGTGAACGCAGTAAAACAGGGTTGTTTAGTTATTTTTGATTGTTATGGCCCCTACCCCTTGTACCCTAGTGGCCGCTTGTGGTGTTGCCTTAATTGTCTTGATTGTCTTCCTAATAGGAAATTGGTGTCACCTGGAGGGGGTCTACTTAGCAGGCCCTCTGGCTGATGCTTTCTCTCTCTCTCTCTCCATTCAGAGGGCAACCTGCAGTCTGGCTACGCTACTTGTTCTTGGTTTCCTATTTATTAGGTTCGTTTAATTAAAAACATTCTTGAATTGAACCAACTTTGTGTGCTCTCTTTTATGTTGCAACTGGCCAGGGGCTGGTCGTAACACTGATTTACTGAAACATGCATTAATTGCGACTCTCCTGTTTGCGTGAATTTTAAGAACAACTGAAGGCAGGTGGTGCTGATATCACCTGTAGGCATTTAATCACAACCCGTGTTTTGTATTGTGCTTTCTGAGGTGTTAGTCACTGTCCCGGCGATGCAAAACACATAATCATAAATGTTGTTGCAAAGTAACCCGGTTCATTTCAGGACAGCTTTATTTTCAGGAATACCTACAGACGTCCGAATTTTAAATATATACCCTATATAGCATACATATTGCTTACTATAACTTGAAATTAAAAGTTTTACTTTCAGACGCTCTGTGGCCTTCTCCCATCACCAGTTTACCTGTGTCTACTCTTTATTATTATTCTAATATTCTTAACTTGGTTGAGCCACCACCTGTGTCTGTTTCCCTTATTATGTTTTAGGAAAGTTTTTCCTATTGGACCCCACCTAATGTTATGCCATCTTTTATTTACATCATCTCCTGTTTGTTTTGTTATGCGTAATGATTCATTTTTTGTGTGATGTCACTTTTTTGTGACAGTACCTTTTTGACAATTACCTCTATTTCCTGATCTGTAAATGTAAGTTTTATTTTTCTGGTGGTTCCCTGGTCTGGTATCCATTTTTGGTGCATTGTGATCTGGATGTGTAAGACTGCCATATTGTTTCTGGCCTTTTTTATGGCTGTCTCCTACAGCAAAATTGTGAATGGGGGCGTTTCATTTCTTTGATTGTGTAATTAGAACCTGTCTTGGCAAATTGGTTGTTAATGTGTCAGTATCTGCGTCCGCTTTATCTGTGACTCTGTGCTTTACAGTGTGTACTCATGTTCACATTAAATACAAGTTTGAGTAGTACAGTAATGTAGTATGAGTCAATGATCACCTCATTCTGTGATATTGATAAATAAATGCATGCCATTTTCAAAAATGTAGGAAGATGTGGTACCAGCACAGCTCAGTGGAGACTCAGGGGCAGGACAGGAGACAGTTTCCACTGGATGATTCGTGTTGGTGTTACGCTGCTCCACTGGGTAATAATTATGCAGTTATGAGTGAGTTGCAAACCCTTATTGAGGCTGTGATGCCACATAAATAGGTGAAAAATATGTATTTACACCTCATAATGCCTTTAATGTATTCAATCTGATGATGTAGCAGGCTATGTTAAGTTATTTGCCTAATCTGAATTGTTAACAATAACCGCTCATAATTTTGAAGTTAGCACTTACAGCAGAGCAGTGCGTGACTCTACAATTGGCAAACTACGTTCTCAAGATTTAAATCATTACAGTTTTTTACAACTGCTTACATACATTTTGTGAAATGATACTCCATTTTCCCCAAACTATAAACACAAAACGAAAAACCCACACTGCTCTGGTCAAATCTTGGAGTTCTAAAACAAAATTAAACACTATTCAAAGCATGTCATCTTCCATTGAAATTAAACATTGCCTTCAGATTGCTCATAAAAGCCATCAAATACATAGACTACTGAATAAGCATTACACACGGGTGAGAAATTAAAAACACCAATTTAAAAGTTGTTAATGAATCAGTGACTATATTATTTTTCTGAATGACCTCTGTACAATTTGCACTTTGCAACAATAAGCTACTGTAATCTACATAAATTATTTAAGTGTTAAAACAATACACAATGTGAAAATCCACAACATTTTGTTTTCTGAATTTCAACTGGCCTTGCCCACAGACACAAAAAGTTGGGGAAACAAGTAAAAATAAAATTCAACTAAAAATCTAAGTACAAATAATTTTAAAGTATTCAACTAAAATAAGGGATATATACACATTGCTACTAAAGAAAGAAAAAGGTCATATTTATTCTGCCTCAGCATCCTGTCTCTGGGCTGGGTCAGGCCAGAGGTTTTTGTCTACATTACATTTTGCCATTTAGCAGACGCTCTTATCCAGAGCGACTTACAAGGTATGGTTGATGCAACATCACAGGCAATGGTTTCCCTAGCCAGGTGGCAGGGGAAATACCCCCTGGTATGCCTTATCCCACCCCCTGGGCAAGCTATATCCCCACATGCCTCTGTAGCCTGGAGAAGATTTTCCTGCTCATGGGGATTTTGGTCTTACACCTTCCACCATCACGCCGAGAAAGACTTCTCCATCTGGTTAATGAATGGGGAGTAGGGTGGAAGGAACAGATAGGACAATCTTGGGTTGTCAATGAACCAGTTGCAAACCTTCTGCTGCTGTTTTTCATTGTCATAAGGCCTTTGGTCATGTTTACAGTTATGATAGATGATGCTCTTGTTGGTTTTTGTGTTACGCAAAATTTCCTTTTCCCAGAGCAGAGACTGGAATAATTATATTTCAGAAGTCCCTCCCATAGATCGTCATCATGTGATTTCATTACTGTCTACCATGTTAAAATGCAGAACACAAACTGTAGTCATTGAACAAGGAAAAACAAGATGATGAAACTGTAGTCGATAAGGTTAATATATCAAACAGATGTATTATATGAGAGAGTGTTATGTCTGAACTCAAAGAGAGCCATAAAGAACCAACATATGAGGAATAATCTGTGGAGCTAGTGTGGGGGGTTACTCTGTGTGGGGGTTACTCTGTAGTGTAGTGGTTACTCTAGTGTGGGGGGTTACTCTGTAGTGTAGTGGTTACTCTAGTGTGGGGGGTTACTCTGTAGTGTAGTGGTTACTCTAGTGTAGTGGTTACTCTAGTGTGGGGGTTACTCTGTAGGGTAGTCTTATATGTAGCCTAGCCACCACGGCTAACTTACATCTCTAGCGCTACGTGCTACATATTGTCCCACAGGCCTTTGGGAAAGCTACAGCTATTATTCATTATTTAGTTATATTAACGTTTTACTATTTGTATAATTGTGGAATGGTGCTTGTATGAAAGTCTCTCCCTCCCCTGTTATGGATGGTTATTGTATGTGACCCTTTGTGTTGGGCACCTTGATAGTAGGTGCATGTGTAGAGAGTGACCCCCGTGCATCGTGTTTTCTGTGTACTTCCTGGCATCTCAATGCTTTGCTTTGATAAGCTCTCCCGAGTTTTGATCCAGCTCGCACTGCTACAGTATAGTATATTTGTATATTACATTACATTACATTACAGGCATTTAGCAGACGCTCTTATCCAGAGCGACTTACATTTCTTTACATCCATTTATACAGCTGGATATTTACTGAAGCAATCCAGGTTAAGTACCTTGCTCAAGAGTACAACGGCAGTGCCCCACCTGGGATCGAACCTGCAACCTTTGCATTACAAGCCCAGTTCCCTAACCATTATGCTAACACTGCCACCCTATATATGTATATATTTGTATAGTATATCCCCACTGGGGCTACATATACTGAAAATGTATGCATTCACTACTGTAAGTCGCTTTGGATAAAAGCGTCTGCTAAATGGCATATATTATATAATATATTATTTCCTTCATTAAGAAGTCTTTCAGAGATTTTCTTGGATTGCAACAGCATATTCGCTTCTCTCCCAACTCTAAATCAACTAGTCTCTTCACTATACCAGAGAGTCTTTTCTTCTATGATACATAACTTGTGTCATAATTGTTTCACACCGCCATCTACTGGTCAAAATATAGTGCATGCGCATGCACCTAGACTTCATAGCTTTATAGCATTCATAGCATTCAGTTGGTTCACCCTCCGCCTATGAGGGTGACTCTGGAGTGAAGGGTTACTCTGTTGGATAGGGGTTACTCTGCAGTGTAAGGGGTTACTCGGTAGTGTAGGGTTACTCTGGTATCCCTCCAGGCCCCATAAAACAAGACAAGACTGAACAAATGTGACACTTGATACATTGAGCTAATTTCAAATGTCCTCTCTCTCTCTCTCATAATATATTTTGATAAATTCCAACTGCACACTTGGAACTGCAGAACTGATGTCTGCTTTATTAGATAAGGCTCACTGGGAAAATATCTGCCCATGAATTCTGCTGCTAACCAGCAAGTGGCAGCATAGCCAGTAAACCATATGAACCGATGTAAGATGGAGCGCATTCTGGCGCTGGAGTGCACAGTCCAGAGCAGAGAGAGCATGTGCGCTTCAGGAGACAAGAACCATGGGATTCAGGTTTATATAAGTAATATGAAGGAGATAAGACACTAATGTGGGAGATTTAAAAAAAGATTCTGAGCTGCTATGCAATCGATATTAGCCTGCATGCGTACATCTTGCCTGCACCAAACTCAGTTAAAATGGGTTTGAATGTGCAGGAGGTGAATTTTCATTTTCAGAAGAACATAGTAATCCCCCTGCAGTCCCCAGGATCCTGTGCAGGTGAGTTAATGAGTATACTGTACCTGTTCCAGTCTCCCCCAGTCTCTTCCCTGCCCCTCAGAAATCTCCCTTTGAAATAGTGTCACACAGTCAGCAATAATCAGCGTTAGCCAACCAGCTGAACGCCTTTGCAGCTGATGGAGGGAAGCTGTTAGTCTCTTAATGTAGAGCAGATATGACACAGCAACACCAACACAACCTGAGAATCTTGGGGACAGGAAGCAGGAGAATGATTAAAATAAAGACATGGGGGTAGAACAAAGCACACACTGCAATCACTGCATAGTACAAACACTGCAGACTGCACAGTACAATCTACACACTGCAATCACTGCATGGCACAATCACTACACACAGCAAACACTACACATTGCACAATTACTGCACACTGCAATCACTTCACACTCCACCTTACAATCACTACACACTGCAACCACTGCACACTGCACAATACAATAAGTGCACGGTACAATCAGTGCAGCCTGCACAGTACAATATACATACTGCAATCACTGCATAGCACATTCACTACACACTGCAATCACTGCAAACTGCACCTTACAATCACTACACACTGCAATCGCTGCACACTGCACAGTGCGATTACTGTAGACTGCACAGTATAATCTACACACTGCAATCACTGAATAGCACAATCACTACACACTGCAAACACTAGACACTGCACAATTACTGCGCAATGAAATCACTGCACAGCACAATCGCTGCACACCGCACAGTAAAATCACTAGACACTGCACACTGCAATCACTGAAGACTGCACAGGACAATCTACACACTGCAATTACTGCACACTGCAATCACTATACACTGCACAATTACTGCACACTGCATGCTACGCTTAAACATCATCGTTAAAATGAATCATGAAGTTCAGGCAGAGAGCGGATGTGCACATGAAACCAACCACAGTTGCATCATTAATGGATGATTTTTTTCTGTGGCCCCCACAGCATATGGTCCAATCTTGGGGCTGTTGTCTGTAGTGTGTTGTGTAGCACTGTGTAGAGACAGGTGGATCCTGTAAACATGATGATGTGCACAGCAGAAACAAACTGTGGGTTTCAGACAGCTTTCATGTGTTTACCTCCCTGTACCTGTGCAGCCTCATGACCTCATCATAATGGTTTAAGCACTGTAGCATGCAAATACCATGATTTTAACAGCAAAATGCGTTTTTGTCTGTTTTCTTTTCAGACAATCTTGGTTTTGGGTGTTCGTAGCTTAACAGTAAAGCTCAGTTAAAAACTTTGAATGTGATTTCAAGAGAATATCATATTACTATTTCAAATAAGTAAGTTAAAGGAAAAGTAGCTTGTCTTTAGCAGCAGGAATTACCTGAAGTGGCTGTAATATAAACAATAACATTTTGTTGTGCTGATATCATATCAATAATTTGCTTGTGAGAGCATGGCAAATTATGAAATTACCTCATAATTTAGTCCACAGGACAATCAAAAACAGCAAATTACTTTATTGGGAAAAAAGTAAACTTCACCTCTTTCTAGTCCTGGATGCAGTGACCCACCTGGCGGTTTGGAATCTAACTGTGCCAGCATGGTCTGTGGCCTGAGACTCACAGGGATCCAACTGTGCCAGTTCAGTCTGTAGCCAGAGACCTGCAAGGCACGGAATACCTAACCACAGAGTTTCAGTCTGCTGGGTTAGTTTGGCTCATCACCATAGATCTGACAGTTGCATTCTGCCTGCGTAAGCTGGCAGGAAGTTAAGTGACCGCACAGCTCAGCAGATGAACAGCTGTACTGGGAAGTCAACCATGAGCCGCAAGTTTCGAGTCCTGCTCTGAGCTCCTCCACATTGATGGAGAATGTTCCTGCAATAAGAAGAGTGTACAACTGGAATCGGCTCTGGCCGGGAGTGCCACCAGGGGCAGCGATTGGCTGTCCGCCCCAGGGAGGGGGGATGGAAGCCGACAGGAAGTTTGCTGTGCACAGGAGTGGCTCTGCAGTATCAGAGTTACGGTCGACAGCCTGGCAAGTGTTGTCTCAGAGGAGACGATGCTTCACCTTTGTCACTGTAGGTCACAGGGCTACAGCAGCGAACTCACAATATGAGGGGGGGATTGACATGAAAAATAGAGGGTGTAATTGGCTACTAAATTGGGAGAAAATTTGATAAAATCTGAAACAAATTATTTAAGAGTGTACAACTGGGCATTTACAACATAGGAGAAGAAATATAAATGATATTGAAAGGATACAACATTTAAAAAAAAGAAAGAAGTAGAATGATAGTAAGAGCTTTACGATGCTATCATACCACAAAGAGATGTTATTAATGGCTCTTATCTGATCTCATCAAACAGGCTGATAGAGGTTCAGACTCTCAGACCTTAAAGGAACAAGAATGATGTTTATGTTTCCTTCTTGATGCCCATCTCACCCTGACATACTGGCTTCTGAGTGCCGCTGTTTCAGAGCTTCCAAAACATTGAGTCTCATTTTGTTTGAGATCAATATCTAATTCTTTAAAAAAGAATAACAAGTCAATTCATGCATTTCAATCATCACAGACTTCCTGGAATTTATTGGCAAATATGTCAAGATGACAAGGTAAGAGGTAAAATAAATACTGGTCAATCCTGTGTGGTTTTTTATGGATAATTTGTTTGTGGATAAAGCATGTTTAGTTTTAGTGAATAAAGCATATTTTTACAGGATAAAACATGTATAGTTTTAGAACAGCCTCCTTTGGTTCCTGCCCAAAACCTCTATTTTCCTGTTTCACTGTTCCCACCACCTGCCCTCTCAATCACATTCCTACCCCCCTCCTCCAGTCCATTGCTATGGACATCCTCCCCTATATCTCCAATGTTATCAACTCCTCTCTTTCCTCTGGCTCTGTCCCCTCTTCCCTCAAAAGCGCCCATGTCGTCCCCCTCCTCAAAAAACCCTCTCTGAATCCTGCTGTCGTTTCCAACTACCGACCTGTCTCTCTCCCCCAATTCCTTTCCAAAACACTGGAGCAGGCTGTCTATAACCAACTGTCTGCTCATCTCCTACAGAACGACCTGCTTGATCCTAATCAATCTGGATTCAAGGCAGGACACTCCACAGAGACTGCTCTGTTTGCAGTCACCGAGGCTCTACAAATGGCCCAATCTCTTAGCTCCATCCTCCTCCTGCTCAACCTGTTGCATTTGATACCGTGGACCAGCAGATCCTGCTCTCATCTCTCATCAAGATGAGAATCTGGATCTGCACTGACTGTTCAAGTCATACCTGGCTGACCGATACTACCAGGTGGCCTGGAGAGGATCCCTCTCCTCTCCCCACACCCTCTCCACCGGAGTCCCACAGGGCTTGGTGCTAGACCCCGTCCTATTCTCCCTGTACACCAAGTCACTTGGTTCTGTCATCTATGCTCATGGCTTTTCTTATCACTGTTATGCTGATGACACTCTTTCTCTCCTTCTCTCCCTCTGAGACCCAGGTCCTGGCGCGGATCTCTGCATGCCTGGCTGACATCTCTGCCTGGATGTCCACCCACCACCTGAAGCTGAACCTAGGGAAGACCGAGCTGCTCTTCCTCCCAGCGAAGGCCTCCCCGATGATTTATGCTTCAATCACCGTGGAAGGCTCCATCGTGTCTCCGTCCCAGTCTGCCAGGAGTTTTGGCGTGACCCTGGACGACCAGCTGTGCTTCTCGTGCCACATCGCAGCAATCACCCGGATCTGCCGATTCTTCCTCCACAACATCCGGAGGATTCGACCATTCCTCACCCAAGAGGCCACACAACTCCTGGTCCAGGCCCTGGTGATCTCACATCTGGACTACTGCAATTCCTTGCTGGCAGGCCTACCGGCCTGTGCCATCAAGCCACTGCAACTAGTCCAGAATGCTGCCGCACGTCTGGTGTTCAATCAACCTGAGTTCACCCATGTCAACCCTCTACTCTGGCTCCCCATCGCAGCACGCATCAGATTCAAATCACTAGTGCTTGCTTTTCAAGCGGCTAGAGGAACTGGTCCCCTTTACCTCCAGACACTCATCACACCCTACACCCCAGCCAGACCCCTCCGCTCCACCTCCTCTGGCAAACCGACTGTCCCATCCCTCCGGGCGCTCGGCAGCCGCTCCTCGCGGTCTCACCTCTTCTCTGTCCTGACCCCTCGGCGGTGGAATGACCTTCCGCAATCGGTCAGGACCACAGAATCACTTGTGATCTTCTGCAAGAGACTCAAAACCCACTTTTTCAGATTCCTCTAGCCAATTGTCATCAGCACTGCCTACTTTTTCAATACTTTTTGTATATGTATCCCTGCTTACTCCTCACTAAAAAAACTATTACTAAGCTTTTCCTTCCCAGTGTTACAGGTATGGTATACAGCTGCCTACAATGATGTCTATCGCTGTATTACTGCACTGATCTCTTGCGCCAACTATGATTGTTCCTACCATGTATTAATGCACATCTTGTAAGTCGCTCTGGATAAGAGCGTCTGCTAAATGCTTAAAATATAAAATGTAATGTAAAAATGACCTGGAGAGCAGCAGGGTGGCTGGTTTTTGTTTTCACCTTATCATAATTGTTGTGGAAATTCACACATGAATAATACATTCGCTAGTTAGTGAGACAATCAGTCAAGCCAATGACTCGAACGCAATATTAACCCTCTGAGGTCCGTGCTAAGCTTTTAGATGTTTTTTGATTTTGGCATGGTCTGATATTTATCTCAATTTCATCAATTTAACACACACTTACTCCAAAGTGTTTGATATTTTTATTTGAAGGACAATCACAGCTACATTTGTATGCCATCAATAGTTTGGTCAGTATCATATGCAGCTTGTAAATAGATCTACAAACATACAAATTAAAAATAGTAAATTTTTCTGCTGTCACAAAAGTTGTGAAAGCACACACTAAACTATAGTGACGAATTGTTTTGCCAATGTGCGTTTGTTCATCAAGGTCTTGGTTATGTAAGGGTGTGAAAACAGTTTAGCACATCTGAGATCTAAATAGCTAAAAACCTGTTTTTATCAGAACTGGTCACATTTATTTCAGGCTGTGGGAGGGCTAAATGCTAAATACCTGAATATTCATTATTCATTGTCCACACCTCTAAGATCTGTCAGATGGGCCATCTCACTGGGCCATCAGTGTTATATTCTGAGTTCCTGTTCTGTTGTTTTTGGTCTTTGTTTATTTTTCATTCAGTCCTTATTCATTATTCTTTATCCAGTATTGCATTTTCCCTGTTCTGTCACGTTCTGCTCCCTGTCTGTCCTTGTTCCGTTTATTTCGAGATCCACGCCTTGTCTTGTCATGCACTTCGGGATTTTCGGGTTTTTTCCGCCTTCGCTTATTATCTCGTTTTCTTCCTTCTTACTTTCTAGATTGCACTTTGTATATATTAGGTAGATGTGTATAGTACTAACCAACTAATCTACTAACGTTAGGGATTTAGATTAAGTTACTAACACGCGGAATATGTTTGGCGTCACAAGACGCGGAATTCATATATTTTCACGAGTATTTGAAAACAAGCGAAATAAATAACATTTTAGGCTGTTTGAAAAGTATTCTTCCATAGATCTTGTGTGCATATTGCAATTTGTTACGTTGCAACACGCGGAATATGTAGTCACAAGACGAGGAATTCATATATTGAATATATATACGAGTATTTGATAACATGGCAAATCAAATATAGTTACTTACTCTTCGTCAGTTATTGTCTTCGTCGCTTTTCATCAATACTCTCAAACACTGCAGCGCAGAAAATCTTTCCATCTTGAATAAAATTGTATGTCTGTATAAAATCTTGCTTCAAATTGTCGGGACAGTTTATGTGTTTACGCCGGCGTTTTCACACATGGCCCCAAGCCCCTCCCCACACACCTCCCCGAAACTCGCACCTAGTTACCATGTCAATAGAAGGGGGACGTTACTACCAGGTAAAAAAGAGAGTAAAAGGCAAGGTTTACTTTTGGTCTAATTAACCTAATTTAAAAAATCCCATTTGATTTGCCAGTGCTCAAATCGGAAAGTCGCGATTCTAAGGTTTCTGTCAATGTTTTTGTCGCGTGTGTATGATAAAATATCGCGAAGTTAGAAATAGTAATATACTTTTATTGCTGCTGGGAGCGGCGCCGCTCCCGTCGACCTCAGGGGGTTAAGATATGAAGGTTTAATACTTGCAAGGAGCGGCCTACTCAGTGTCGGACTGAGCAACGCAGGTCACTCCTGAACAGGGAAACATTACAACCTTTTATACACAGATCATAACAACAGTTGGGCCTGCCCATTCCATGTCTTCGGCAAAAAAACAGTTGGGCCGCCCATTCCATATTGTTGCACACAGCCGTCCACTTCATTGCTCACAACTGTAAACAGCCAAATACGTTGGAGACAGTGACACATACGTTTTCACAAAAGATCTTGTGTCAGGAAGCAAGCAAAAAACACAGTGTCCTAACGTCTAAAAAGCAGAAGTACATACAGTGCCTATAGAAAGTCATCATACCCTTTTGAAATAGTCACTTTTTTTTGTCTTACAGCCTGAAATGAAAGTACATAAAATCCATCTTTTTCCAGCTTTATTTACACATTTTGCCTTACAACATTCAAGTAAAAAAAAGGGCAACATTTCTGATAATTAATAAAAAATGAAAAACTAGAATAACTGGGTTGGAAAAGTGATCAGTCCCCTGATTTATGATGACTTTCTATAGGCACTGTATGTCTAGGCCAAAATGACAGTTTTGTCCTGCAAAGCAGAAGTACGATTATTTAAGTCAAAGTTCACTCTCAATCAGGTTTAAGCTGTTACATGCATTACAAAGAAAAGAAGACCTTGTAAAATGAAAATTTCCTTCACATCAGCAATCAGATTATCCACAAAAAAACAGGTGAGGTGAGTTAGCTGTGTAATCAACCACTTTAGCTGATAAATTAAGTGCTGCAAAACAACATAAGAAATTGTGAAATTGAGAAACACAAATCCTGTGTTCCTCCAGGGCCAGAGTTGGCCACCCTTGCTGTAGCAGGCTCTCTTTTGGATTGAGCGTAACAGAATAGGTTCGTTTACGCATTTCGGGTGAAGTCTGACACGAGGATTAAACAGAAGGACGGGATATGGTGTTGAGTCTGCTCTTGAAGGAAGCGTGGAGTTGTACATGCAGGTTTTTAAAGATGTCCTCTCACTGACGACCTGGGAAGAAACGGGCTCTTTCTCCCCCTGCAATCACCACCATGTCAGCACCGTAACAAACAAAGCTGAATTTGAGAAGAAAACATAATTTTTGTTTGAAAAGCTACATTTACAGCAAGAGGAGAATATACAACGAGAGGAAAGTATAAAGCAGTGTGTGTTTTTGTGTTTGTGTTTTGGGAATTCACACACATACTCTCAGGAGAGAGTGTGAGAGAATCCTAAAACTGTGATGATCTAGAATATCTTCTCCTATGAGACAGC
The DNA here is from genome assembly GCA_029706075.1 of Aldrovandia affinis. Lineage (NCBI taxonomy): Eukaryota > Metazoa > Chordata > Actinopteri > Notacanthiformes > Halosauridae > Aldrovandia > Aldrovandia affinis. Next base: position 402,576 of record JAINUG010000045.1, on the reverse strand, counting down.
CAGCTCAGCGAGGGAACAGGACCAGACATGTTACCATGAGCCTTTGCCGCTGAGTCGCTGTTCTCATTGTGAGGCTTACCGAGTGCTCGTATCTCCTCTGCTCCTACACCTCAGAGATAACAGGAGGCTCAAGGCATATACAGATATAGCACTGTGATGTAATTGGTTATCCAGGTATAGCACTGTGATGTGATTAGTTATGCAGATGTAGCACTGTGGTATGATTGGTTATACAGATATAACACTGCAGTGAGATTGGTTATGCAGATATAGCAGTGTGGTGTGATTAGTTATGCTGATACTGTTATTGCTAAGTGACATTTAAATAACCGTTCTCATCAGACTGTTCTCATGAAGCTGATTCCCTCTGGCCTCTATCTTATCATTATGTAAAGTAAGTAAGTAAGTAAGTAAAGCTTTATTTGTATAGCGCCCTTCATAGCACGAATGCACAGAGTGCTTCACAGCAGTAAAAAATACAATTAAAAACAAAACAGCAGTACTCAGATAAAAAGTGCACACTTAATGATACAGTACAGACAACAAACGTAACAACGTTACAAGCAGCAGCAAACTAGGCTAAATATGGTCAAATGCCTGTCTGAACAGGTGGGTTTTTAACAGTTTTTTGAACATTGGTTCAGAGGGCGCGAGGTTCTCAAGTCCTGGGGAGGGCATTCCAGAGCCTTGGGGCAACCACCCCAAAAGCTCTGTCCCCCTTGGTTTTTAACCTGGTCCGGGGCACCGCCAGGAGCTCCAAGTCGGAGGACCTCAGGGAACGACTGGGCGAGTACTGATGGAGAAGCTCGGAGATGTAGGCAGGGGTGTCACCGTGGAGGGCTCTGTAGGTGAACACCAGAACTTTGAAGCGAATCCTGAAGTGTACTGGGAGCCAGTGCAGAGAGGCTAGGATGGGGGTGATGCGACCAGACTTCCTAGATCTAGTGAGTAGCCTTGCCGCAGCATTTTGGATGAGTTGAAGGCGGTCCACATAACCTTTGTCAAGGCAGGTAAACAGTGAGTTACAATAGTCCAGTCTAGATGAAATGACCAGTTATGATGTCACTGCGGTCATTGAGAACGAAGAGGAGGCATCCTCTGAGAATAGAGCCTCACATTCCTGATCTTGTTTTCTTTTAGAAAAATGCACAGCAAAAAATGTAGAGGCACAACCACGCCCGCTAAATGCTAAACTGCTTTGACAAGAGGATTAGCCAATACACTCATTCCGTTGCACAGTGCTGACACGCTTCTTTTATACAGTAAGTATAGATGTCATCGCATGACATTCGGTTAAGTGCTATTCCGTATTAAAAATGTGTTCTTCCGATTTGATTGGCATCGCAGACCGTTGGATAAACAAGGGCCACTACCGCTGTTGCGTGAGAACATTAGATAAGGTCTTTTTGATCAGCTAACAACCGAAACAGTTTATATTAGAGATAGGTAACTGGAATTTCCCTACTGTGAATTTGGTGGTTTCTTACTTGAGGGTACACACACACACACACACACACACACACTTACGACACACAGACACAGACATACACGTACACACTCACACACACACACACTCAAACAGGCTCACACACACACGCACGTACATCACCCTCTCCTTCAGTTACACCATCCTAGATAAACATAAACAGAGTACACTATACATGAATAATGATGCTCTGTTCCTGGTTCAAATGTCCGTCCATTTCATTTTCATTGGCCACCCAAAGGAAAACAAACTCCAACATCTTCATTTAGCACCAATTTATATTTCCTGCCACTGCCACAGGACAAAACTCGCACCTGCCGCAACACAAAGGTATATGTGAAAGATTAGATGTGTTTATGTACTTCTGGCCCGGAACTCAGAGAAAATGATGTGCCCACTTTTTTTTCTTTTTTTTTGTCTAAAACAAGGGCATCCTTTCTGTTGTGTGTGCGCGGAAGGGAAGCTGGTGTTTACCTGGACTGAGTACCTGTAGCTTAATTCTTAACATGTATCAGCAGCATGTGTGTGTGTGTGTGTGGGGGGGGGGTATTTACTTTGAAAGTTAAGGTGGTGTTTACTTGGACTAATAACATGCCTGTCCTGGTGATGAAAGTAACACTTGTCCTGTCACAGCATGAGTGAAGGTGCTCTGTGTCACCGTTTCGCCCTAACAGTGATTCACACAGTTGCAACTGCCTCTTCACTTCTGACAAGCTCAGACGCATGAGGGAATTGCAGATCTGGAGACTATTCTCTAATGTATCGATCACATGAAGATGTGAGAAGGACTTCTAAACGTGTGAGTGACGTCGGTGCCAGCTTTTTCAACGCATCTGGTTCTCATGTGGTTCTCTGTGGCTCAGTTGGTAGAGCACAGCGTTGGCAACGCTTAGGTTGTGGGTTCAATCCCCACTGGGGCCACATATACTGAAAATGTATGCATTCACTATTCACTGTAAGTCGCTTTGGATAAAAGCGTCTGCTAAATGGCATATATTATTATATTATCTTTTGTAGGTTTCGGGTCTCTCTTACACACAATGTTTACGAAACACTGTTCAGAGCCTTAATGACATTCAAATAAATGTATATTTTTATATATACATTTTTATATACTAACACCATGCCACTAGGGCCAGCAGAGACATACGATCATACAATACAATATCTCCAGGCCACACATCTTCATGGTATGAAAGCGGGTGCTGTTACTGAGGCAGATAACAGCAGCGATGATTGTGTGTCAGAGCCAGGACTGCTGAACGCACTGTGATACACAGCTGAACACTATATCGCACTACTGAATACTATAACAAACTAATGAACACATACAATAAAATATTTGTTTCTGATTTCCCCCCCTGTTCTCCTTCCAATTTTATGGCCCTCTATTGATTCAATTACCCTCCCCAGGAGCCCGCTGCCTGCAACTATGGGACCAGCCACTACCCTGGGACCGGTAGTGACGAGGGCGATCGAACCAGACCTACGAAACGGACTTCGCCAAACTGTCAACTGTGAATCCAGGGAAGCTTTCTGTACTTGTGTGTGAACGTGTGAACATTATAACACACTGTTGAACACTGTGACACACTACTAAACACTGTGGCACACTGTTGAGCACTACAACACACTGATGAAGACTGTGACACACTGGCGATCACTATAACACACTTTCTGTGTAGCTTTACTTTGCTCTGTGTTGTTTTGCTCAGTTCTTTGTAGCTTTAATGTACTCTCTGTAGGTCTACTCTGCTCTGTGTAGCTTTACTCTGCTCTGTGTAGCTTTACTCCGTCCTGTGTAGCTTTACTCTGCCCTGTGTAGCTTTACTATGCTCTGTGTAGCTTCACTCCGCCCTGTGTAGCTTTACTCCGCCCTGTGTAGCTTTACTCCACCCTGTGTAGCTTTACCCTGCCCTGTGTAGCTTTACTCTGCTCTGTGTAGCTTTACTCTGCTCTGTGTAGCTTTACTCTGCTCTGTTTTGCTTCACTCTGCCCTGTGTAGTTTCGCTCTGCTCTGTTTTGCTTCACTCTGCCCTGTGTAGATTTTCTCCACTCTCTATGTCCTCAGGTTGGGGTCGGTGAGGATGAGAATCCCTGGTTTTAGCGTACCCACATCACACTTGTCTCAACCTGCCCCTCTTATTTCACAATATTTAGAGTTCCATGGCCTCCTGTTAACCTTTTGGGTAGGGAGGGATTTTCCAATTTTCACACAGGAGCTCTGACAGGCACCCAGTCTGAAGAGCTACATGCAAATATTGACCATAGACACCCCCCACCCACATGGTTACTGAACCGAATATGGAAAATATACATTTCACATTTTATACATTGGCGTGGAGAGGGTTCAACTACCACACCCTGGAAGGAGTGTGGAGACACTGACTACTAAGAGTTTTGGACAAGTGTCTTTCTGTACTGCTGTGGTAGGCGATTTGTAAATAATTGGTTATTTTACTTAAATCCTGCGTCCTCTCATATCATTTGTATTTCAAGTTTAGTAAATAATATGTATGCTATACAGAATATATATTTAAAATTTGGACTTAGTTGTCTGTAGATAGCCTACAGGTATTCCTCAAAATAAATCCTATTGGAAGGAGAGGCAGGGATGTGGCTGCCCTTTTTCATAAAAAACTAGGGTGCCAAGAGAGTGCAATTACAGCCAACTATATATGTATTTTTCTATTGATAATGATAACCCCTTCAAAGTGGTCCTAATCTACAGATCTACAGTGTCAGAGCTCCTAGCTATCCTTGTCCCCACACATCTGTTTCACAAGTTTCTGGTGTTGGGAGATTTTAACATTCATATGGACAACAATAGGGACAAGCTCACTAAACAATAGGCTAGACTCACGTAATCTGGAACAGCATGTACATGCTCCAACATATATCAAAGTCATACTATGGACCTAGTCATATTATCTCTAGGCCTCACAATAAGTAGCATATCCTTGTCACACCTGATCATTCTATGATCACTTTTGAAATTGATCTCCCTCAGCTCATCTTAATTCCTCAAACAGTGTCGTGCCGTACACTCCATCTCCTTGATCCAGTAAAATTTTCGAACTTGACCACTATTTCCCCTTTAGTGAACAATTGCTTAGGTTCCCCCGATGATGATGTTGCTCTCTATAATGGCACCCTCAGTGAAATCATTCATTCTGAAGCCCCACTCAGAACTCAGAATTCTGTCCAAATCCTTTTTCTCTTTAGTTTAAAGATGCCCTAAAAGCTGTTAAACTGGAAGCACTTAGGCTGGAGCTGAGGTGGAGAAATTCTCAGCTGCATGTTGATGAAGAAATGTGGAACCTCCACCTTGCACACAACCAGTTAAAGTTGAAGGAATCCAAGGCAGCTTACTACTCAACTCTTATAAACAACAGCAAGAATAGGTCAGCAACCCTATTTAATACAGTTGACAGGTTGCTCTCACAGCATTCCCATTTAATTTCATCAATTGAGGTGATGCTACATTTATTAATATTATATATAGTATAATTATAATATATTATTGTATATAATATTATATAATTATATAATATAATATGATATACTGTATATAATAGTACTAAATAGTTCTACTGAAGTAGAAATTCAAGGTAAGCCACACCTCATGAATTTTTTTGTGACCACCTTTGGCAAAATGAGGCACATATTAAAAAAAGCCAAATTAGGTTTTTGGTTTGTTTTTTTTAATGAAAGTACAGAATTTTAACTCTAACATTATGGGTTATTTATTGAAAGGTTTTGACACAATTGTACCACTGAAAGTTGAAAGGCATGACACCATATATTTAGATTAAGAGTAGTCATACCAAGTTGATTAAGATAGTACGACGTCCTTCTACAGTAATTAGATCTTAACCAAATAAAAACTTCTTGTTTCTGACAATTGTAACTTCTTCCGAGTCACTTTTCAGATGAAGAATGGGTTTGCGAACAAGAGCAAAAATGTGAGTACCACCTTTTATTCAACACAACAACAGTATGAACATAAAAAAGGCTTAGAGCGATCCGTATCACCTGAACAGGATGAAGACATTGTGAAATGGAAAAATGTAAACAAGTGATGAAATATTTATGTTCCGTGACATGTTTATCTGTTGTATCCTGTAATGTAGGAGGGATTAAATTGGAAACAAATCAAACTAACAAAATATAATCCTTCCATAAAGCGAATTATAACATCACCTGCAAACATGAATTAAGACTTACTAGCGGACATGATATTGAAAACGTAAAAGCCATGTGGGCTAAAGGGATTGCTGTAATTTCGATAGGTGAGGACAAAGCTGATCGAGTGGGAATACTCTTTAAAAATAAGGCTGAGATTGTTAAGGTTTGAGAAATGTTGCCTGGTCAAATACTTTTGACTGACAGTTTTTACAAAAAAAATTATTTAAGAATTGTGAATGTATACTGTATACTCCATTGGATAGAGCAGGGAAAATGTCTATCATATTGTGTGTTGGTTTCTTAGTAGATTTTTTTAGTAGATTCCGATCATCTAGCTCTAAGGACTATACTTTGTGTCGATCCAAATGAGAAACGAGGATATTGGAAATGAAATGTACAATGTTTAAAGAAAAAATACTTATTGTCTGAGTTGAAAGTTGTCAAATCAAAGAATTAAATGTCCTTACAAATTCGGACATTGGATTATGGAATTTACTGAAGAATAGAATTAGACATTTCTTTAAGTTTAAATACAAAATTCTTAACTAGGAAAAAATGAGTGGTACCTAATGATTGAATACTTTGTTTTGCAATCTAAAATGAGCAAAACGACAAATGAAGAAAATGTGTTACATGACCTAAATTCGGATTTGTCACAATTAAGTGATGGCGTTTTTTTAGAATATAATTACCCTAATTATTTTAGAATTATATTACCCTGCTTCTAGTTATCTGGTATTTCTCCAGTGATTGTGGATTGAATTAAAATATCTGTCAATGGTTTATATATAATTTCCCCAAATTTGTACATGTACATGTTCAATCAGGATATGATGCAAACCTTTTTGGCTCAGTGAATATACAAAGCTCAATATGTCAATATAAGAAGCAGAGGGAGAATAAGAGCATTAAGTGCATCAGAAATGAAAATGGTGATGTAATTTGCGATGCAACAAAAAAGAGGGAGCTACAATGAGAACAATGGGTGAAAAATCATACAAAATGATTTATTCAAATGAAGAAAAGACATTACATTACATTACATTACAGGCATTTGGCAGACGCTCTTATCGAGAGCGACGTACAACAAAGTGTTAACCATAGTCAAGAACAGTTTAGCTGAAAGCCACCCTAGTGGGAAGTACAGTTCCTAGGTGCTAGGAGCAACCACATAGTTAAACTAGGACCCTGTAGGTAAATCTGTAGCCACAATTCAAAGGTAAGACCATTGCCTTCTTGGAAATAATTAAGGTAAGTCCGAGCACAATACATAGGGAAATCACAAAAAAGCTATATGACTGAAGCATTGCACATGTTAACTGATATGGAGAAAACTTGGCACGATTTAAGGCAGATATATGTGGGATAACTTAAGCATATTGAGAGACAGAATTATGTGTTCAGAGGACAGAGATTTTTATATCTTAAATCTAGATCAAAAGAAAGCTTTTGATTACATATCTAGAGGATATGTATGGTGTGTAGTGAGAGCACATGGCTTCCCTGAAGATTATAAACATGGAAAAGTTTTTATATTTTAAATCTACATTTGAAGTGAATGTAAATGATGCTTACTGATTGTTTTGAAATGCAGAGAAGTGTGAAACAAGGTTGTCCATTGAGTGCAGCTTATATGTTTTAGCAATTAGCCCACTCATCAGTAGAACTATCAGAGAATGATTAATTAGTGCATTAGTGAAGGATTACATTAAAATACTGGGGATACAAATTACAAATGTAAATTGCAGGGAGAGAAATTAAGAATGGGAAATGAAGGAACAAGAAACAAGAAATTCAAAAATGGAGTGGTAAGATAACAAATTACAAAACATGTATTAATATAATGAAAACCTTCATAATTTATTTTTCTTTCAGTTATATTTCCCCCCACAGATCAGTTCATCGCTAGACTAAACAAATTATGTGTTCGTCTAATTTGGGGCAACAGTGCAGAAGTGACAAAATGAGAACTTCTATATAAGTTTAGGGAGCATGGTGGATTAGGTGCAGTTGAACTCGGCTGTGAATTAAAAATTGCTTTCTGTAAAAATATTGCCTGTAGCAAGTTGGGCCAAGTGACGTTTCAACCTGGGTCAAAAAGAGGGGTAACGCCAGAGTATCAGTACCATATGTTAAGATAATGTATGTTATTTTCAAAGAACATTTATCAACATCTGCTAAAGAACATCTGCAGTCATCAGTAGTAATGTGGTTGTCAAACAAATAATAATGAATAGACCTTAAAACGGAAAAGAAAACACACCATGGACGCTACAGACTTTTTGAGGTACATTTCTGTTTATTTTAGGAAATTACTCAAGTAAATGTTGATGTGTGATGTACAATGTGTTCATCAAAAAACAATTGTTGTAAAAAAAAGGTAAAGAAAATTGATTCTGAACTGTATTTTATGCTGTAACATGCCTGATAAATCAATAAAGCATCATTTTTAAAAAGCAAGCTGTTCAATGCATTGACAAGTCTCTGTAAAAAAATACTTCCTGATATCAATGTGGAATTTACATGTATTTGTCTATCTCCACAAAAAAAAAATGTATTAAGCAGAATACATTGATATTTTGTGCCATTAAAGATTGAAGGTTTAGCAATGCATTTCTCCATTTCAACCAGATTGTGAAATACTGGCTCCTGGTGGCTGCGGCTGGTATTCCATGCAAAATGCACCTAATTTACCAGAGCGGGTCACATGTGACTGTTCACCAGGTGCACTGCAGGACACTAACGCAGTCCAGATCCCACAGGGACAATATGCTGTACAATGTATTACAAATACATACACTGGCACACAGGCTGGCGCACAGCTTTGCGGCGCTGTTGAGTCTTACAGCACCATGATTCCAAAGAAAGGGTAGGGCTCAGGAGATGGGCAGAGCCTGTGAACCTGCTCCTCGCTGAGGCTTGCCCCTATCGCAGTGATCTCATGCCATCGCCACGGAGACGGCACGTTCGCCTCCAGGATGGCGAGCTGTTCCGCAGCGAGCCCGCAGTCACACGTTCAGCTGCTGTGTCTGCTCGTGGTAGCGTGGGCCGGGAACCTGGTTTGTATAAGACAAACACAGTCAGTGCCTCCATCCTCAACCACCAAACAAACGCAATCGGTTTTACACAGGCCCAGCCTTCATAAAGAGAGCAGTCTTTACTTAGAGAGCAGTATTTACGAAGGGAGCAGCTTTTAATAAGAGAGCAGTCTTTATTAAGCGAGCAGTCTTTAACAATGGAGTAGTCTTTACTAAGAGAGCAGACTTTACTAAGAGCATCATTAACAAGGAAGCGGCCTTTATTAACCTTTCTAATCTTGTTGAAAGGGGAGATCATTACCAATGAGGTGGGACATGGTTTCCAGAACTTGATGAAGACAAAAAGAAATATGGCAGCCAAGACCAGCAGAACTGAGCCAACGGCGACGGAGGTCTTCACTTTCGTACCGACATGCGTCTCATTACTGCGTGGTCCAGCTGCAACACACACACAATGTCTCTATGAACATACCACCACCTACACACACACACATGCACACACACCACCATCACACACACTCAATCACACACTCACTCATTTACTCACATACACACACACACACACCTTCACTCACTCACCCACTTCACTCCTCCACACACACATACTCCCCCACACATCCTCCACATACATACTCACACACACATATGCACACACACCACCATCACACACACTCAATCACACACTCACTCATTTACTCACATACACACACACACACACATTCACTCACTCACCCACTTACTCACTCCCCCACACACACACACACACACACACACACATATGCACACACACCACCATCACACACACTCAATCACACACTCACTCATTTACTCACATACACACACACACACATATTCACTCACTCACCCACTTACTCACTCCCCCACACACACACACACACACCACCATCACACACACTCAATCACACACTCACTCATTTACTCACACACACACACACACACACACACACACACACACACACACACACACACACACAAACACACGCACGCACACACTCACCGTCTGTGCAGAGTGCAGAGAGGGTAGAGGGCAGTCTGGGGTTCACCACCCTGCACTCCAGTGTAGCAGTTTCACCTCTGGTCCTGGTCAGAGTTGAGGTCAGGTTGTAGAGGCTGGTGAGGTGGTCCTGGCTGTGCAGCTCACTCTGGGGACCTTCCAGATTAAGGTCGTTCTGCAGCCAGTAGATCCTCCCCTTGGGGAACCCCCCACTGGCCCGGCACTCGTACCCCTCTCCAGTGCTGTTCTTAGAGCACTGCACTGAGCTGTAGGGCGCTGGAACACAGAAAGAGGAACGAATCCACATGTGTCAGTGAGTGAGTTGGTTGGTGAGTGAGCGAGTCAATGTGTGAGTGACTGACTGACTGACTGAGTGAGTGAGTTGGTTGGTGTATTAGTGAGTGAATGTATGATTGAGTGTGTGAGTCAATGAGAGTGAATTAGTGACTGTGAGAGTGGGGGTGAATGAGGGAGTGAGTGAAAGTGTGTTGAGTGAGTTGGATGGTTAGTGAGTTGGTTGGTGTGTGAGAGTGTGAATATGCGAATTGGTTGGTATATGAGCGAGTGATTGTTTGAGTTGGTTGTTGTAGGAGTGTGTGAGTGAGTGAGAAAGTGAGTGTGTGAGTGAGTCAGTGAGTAAGTGAGTCGATTCGTGAGTGAGTGGGTGTGTGAGAAAGTGAATTTGTGAGTGTGCATGTGAGTTGGTTGGTGTGTGTGTGGGTGAATGTATATGTTGTTGGCTGTGTTAGTGAATGAGTGAGTTGGTTGGTGTATGAATGTGTGAGTGACTGTGTGAGTTGTTTGGTGCATGAGTGTGTGAGTGCCTGTGAGTTGTTTGGTGTATGAGTAAGCGAGTGTGTGAGCTGGTAGGTGCGTGAGTGAGTGAGTATGTGAGTTGGTGTATGCTTGAGTGAGTGTGTGAATTGGTTGGTGTACATGTGAGCGAGTGTGTGAGTTGGTCGGGGTATGCTTGAGTGAGTGTGTGAGTTGGTTGGTGTGTGAGAGTTGCACTTAATTGAAATGAAAGATTCACACTCGTACTTCAGTCCAATATTCACACAGTACACACGTACAGGCATATTAATTACCGAGCGTATGGTAACTGTTGCTAAGGTGCAGTATCAGATGCAACACAGATTGCAGACGAGATTCTCACCGGACACTTCCAGCGACACGGTAACATTGCTGACTCCAGGGTTCCTATAGAGACAGGAATATGTCTTCTCGTCCAGCACACCCACCCGGCGGAGCAGCAGGGAGCAGTTTTCTCGGTCCGCAGGGTAAAAAAGGCGAGTTCGGTTCAGGTACTGCTCGGGTATTTTGACGTTTTCTTGGTTGGGGATGGCGTAATTGACGACGGTGTGCTGACCAATCTGCCAGACCAGAAAATGCTCAGCTGAGTGTTTGAGGGGCCTGGGCGGGCAGGCACAGGGCAAGAGCACATCCTGCCCAACAACAGCGTGCACCGTGACCTGCACACACACTGTGTCAAAACAACACACACAGAGAAAACGCATCAGACACACTGTGCCAAAACAACCACACACAGATAAAACACATTGCACACACTGTCCCAAAAACAACCACACACAGAGAAAACAGGTCCGGTCATAAGTGTCTAACCTCAAAGGAAACTGCCAAGTTGAGTAAATAATGAATAATGAATAATGAATAATAAATAAAAATTATATTGTACTATATAAGTGTGATTCCTTTCCCACACACACCTACACACACACACACACACACACACACACACACACACACACACACACACACACACTCACATTTCTCTTGGTCCACAAAGAGATCTGTCTGGAACCCAAGCCCTCCCTGTTACCCCATGCCAAGGCAGGGAGACACAGCTGAATACCAATTGGAGCAGACAAAAACAAACAAAAGCAGCACATTTCACAAGACCCACCTCATCAGGGCACAACGTGTTATAATACACAAAAATTTGTCTTGAGAACCACATAGTGGACACCCATGGTCTAGAGCAGCGGTCCCCAACCTTTTTTGCACCACGGACCAGTTTCATTTAATTATTACATTTATAATGGAAATGTGACTCAACTCAACTTCTTTTAAATGCAGCTTTCTTTTTTTGGCAGTCTTGGAGTCTTCTGCTGTCTCATCATGGGGTCTTTCCCCCTTTTCAAAGAAGCTCTTCAGCAATGTTTGTTTTTTACTCATTTTTGCTAGGGTTAGCTTGTGGGCTTAATTTATTGGTGCATGGAAAAAAACTGCGACTGAGACAAGTGCGGAAAAGAGGCACAGACGGAAGTGGTCATTTTTCAAAATAAAACACCCTGCAGACTGCGATAGTCAATAAAATGGAAATAAAATAAAAATTAAAACGTTTTTATTCTTTCTGTGCGGCCCGGTACCAAATGATCCACGGACCGGTACTGGTCCGCGGCCCGGTAATTGGGGACCCCTGGTCTAGAGAATATCCAGCACTGCGTCAACCCGGAATTCAGCACCCCATGGGTCTCTGCCCTTACTACTTTACCTGGCAAGCTGTTCCACACATTGACAACTCTCTGTGTAAAGAATAATCCAGAGTGCCAGAGCAAAAATTCCTCCTGTGCTCTGTAGTTTTAAGAATTTCAAGGAAATGCTGTTGTAAAATGCCCGCCCCCCCCCCCCAGACATGCCTCTGAATCGAAGCTTTCTCCATACAAAATAACAAGCCATGCGATTCAGTCTTTGATGTGCTGCAGTTTTGACTCATCCTGCGGGTGTTTGTGAACCGTTTGAAGGTGAGATGTGTTCTATCTGCTGCTCAGCTTCATGCGTCAAGTCAGAACATTTCTTGAGCCCCAAGTCAAAACCACAGTAATTGAACATGTGTGGAACCACTGTGCCAAGTGAAAACAAAAAGAAAATGTTTATCTCAGACAGGTGAAGCGTGTGTGCAGAATCAGGACTCACCAGGAAGCAGAGCAGAAGCCAGAGCAATCCACACCACACACATGCTGCAGCTCGTCCTGTCAGGAGACAGAATTACAGCCAGGAGCTTTAGGAAGGGGAGCCGTGATTTAGCCTGTTTATTAGTGCTGTGCTGATACATTGATTCAGTTGAAACTTGTAATTCTATTTTTCACAATGCCCTGTCGATAGCCTGACCCCAAAGTATTGTTTATATGCCAGCAATAACGTTACAGGGGTTGACATTTTATGTGTGCTGCTCTGTTAAGATTGCATAATTACACACAGCTGTTCGGTCTGTGTATGTTTATTTAAACTGTTGAACTGTTGAAGAATAGAAAGCTAAAGTCAGTTCAAATTGACTCATGCTTTTTTTTATTATCGGGTGTTCATATGTTTTTGATTAATTTTTGTTCTTTTAAGTATACTATTGTAATATTATCGGTGGTATTGAATCGCGATTATGTTGTTATCATGATCCGATTGAGAAATCGTGATGAATCATGACGGTTTTGAATCGTGACACGTGCATTGTGATATAACAAGCGTTTAACTTAATCCACAACGTGAAAACGTTCCACATGTCCATTGCAACTGGTAAGGCAGAGTATAGTAGTTTATTTACTAGAACTAAGAAATGCAAACATATTACTCCTGTACTTGCCTCCCTGCATTGGTTGCCCGTTAAACTCAGAATTGACTACAAGGTTCTTCTCCTAGCATGCAAGGCTAAATGGTCTTGCTCCACTCATCCCTTACTCTCCAGAGCGATTGCTGTGTTCACAAGATGCTGGATATCTGAATATTCCAAGAATAACAAAAAGCACAATGGGAGGCCAAGCCTTCTCCGCCAAAGCTCCCCATTTGTTCAGGCTTCAGACTCTATCATGCTTCATGCTCTGTTCTTAAATCCAGGCTAAAACCCTACCTTTTTAGTCAAGCCTATAGCTAAAGATGAGCAGGGCAACTGGATCGAAACCGTAGAGCTGTTTGGTGAGCTGAGCTGATGGTGATGGTCACCATATCACTGCATGTGAACACCCAGGTTTAGCTGTTCTGTGCTGTGTTATGGTGCTGTCAGTGCTAGTCCACTCTCATGGATCATACACCCCCTTCCTGCTCATCTTTTAGATATGCTGCCGTAGCTTAAGACTGCTGGAGCTGTCCCATGTTGCACTGGCCTCTCTAACATACCTAACATTTTATTATTCTGACTCTAACCTATTCACTTTGTTCTCTTCCCTGGGGCTTCTGCCCCTTCCATCACCCTGAGACCAGACCGCTCCAGCACCGACCCTCTCCTGGTTCCTGTCCAGAACGTGACGTCCAGAAGAGGCCTGAATTAATTAATTGAATCTCAGACCTTCCCTTCTTAGGACATTTAGTTACCATTTAGTTACACCCGGTTGGCCAGCAGAGGATGGGCTCCCCCACTAAGACGGGTTCCTCCTGAGATTTCTTCCCACTGGGGAGTTTTTTGTGTGCCACTGTTGGAGTATTTTTTCTCTTCCTACTGCAGCTTTTTCCTCACTTCCTGCTTTTTAGGGGTTCGGGCCTGGTATTTTCTGTTCTCTGTAAAGTGTCTTTGTGACAGTTCTCTGAAAAATGAAAAAATGTATGCATTCACTACTGTAATGCTAAATGGCATATATTATACATTACATTATTGAATTGAAAATATATAATTTACAATTATTTGTGGGTGTGCTGGAGCCAAAGCTTAAATATCGCAGAACTTCAGGGAGACGAATATCTGAAGACATATCGGCTGTCTGCAGATATTCGTTTTTACTATATCATATCCGGGACCATGGCTTTGAAATTAAATGTATAGTACTGTGGCGGAAAACCTGTATTTGCTCCCCATCTTTACCAGCTCCATACCAGCTCATTTTGGGTTTCAAGCTCTACTGCGTTGTTATACTATTTCTTGAAATCCATTCCTTGATTGTGCCACAAAGAGGCACCAGATCCGGTTGTTTTGTTGTTACAATTTAAAGGAACACTCCGGCCAAAATCCATAAATCACGATGTAACGCTTACTATATGTCTTGTCCATCAATCCACATGGCCACGAGTGTCCAAATGCCAAATATAATGGGAGTCAAATGATAAATAATCCACAAAGACAAACTACAAACCAAAATCAGCCAGACTAACTCTAATTCGTGTTGTTTGACTCAGCTAGCTTTGGGACGTGAAAGGATTCTAGCAGAATATCAGATAAAATATTGCTGGTGCAGGTGCGGACACTGTCTTCTGAAGACCACTAAGAACGGGAAAAAACTAACTAACGCTACAGAACTCATAGAATACTGTAGCTGTAGGAGCCTGGCTAGCTGACGTCAATGTTATGTTAAACTCCAGTTAATTAATGTCTTACCATGCATAGCTAGCTAATTAAAACTCTAAAGTCATGGAGATACAGGTAACTACCCAAATAAAGGAAACACTTTCGTTTTCAGACTGCGGCGTAAGATTGGCAGCGATTCGGCTATTATAACGGTGGAAAATGACAGTGACACACCGTTGGCACAACAAAATATTTACTGTGGTTATGTTCAAAAACGGCAAAAACGCAAAACTGACTTCAGACCAGCGCTCACTGGCAACTTCCACCTACACCGTATTATAAGTCAATTTATAATAATATGCTATGGTATAGTGAAATTAAGTGGTGGTATTGTAAGAGTTTATATTAAGCTGTGGTAGCTACTTGTAATAATGTAGCCTACATTATTTAAGTGGTGGTATTGTAAGAGTTTATATTAAGCTGTGGTACTTGTAATAATGTAGCCTACATTATTTAAGCGGTGGTATTGTAAGAGCACATTAATTGGTGTTATTATAAGAGTGTACATTAAGCGGTTGTATTGTAAGAGGACTTTAAGTGGTGATATTATGAGTGCACATTTAGCGGTGGCATTGTAAGAGTTTTTATTGAGCGGTTTTACTCTAGGAGTGTAGATTAAGCGGTATTGTAATAGCTATAGCCACCGACCGACACCTGTCATCACGGACTGGGGATTCCCCACTTGATTCTTTAAAGATTAAACTAGTTATGCCTTAAAATTTCCCTTAGTTTTGTTTTGCTTTGCCACAATACATTCTGATTAACGCTTGACACAATCACTGCGGTTATAATGCATCCTTTTGTTTATATAGGCTAGTTTGTACGCAAGCTGATCGAAAAGTCGGTATACAGACAATTGCTACCAGCACCCTAACCCAAGAAATGTAAAAAATAAACGAACAAATACACGTTTGTTTTAAACTATGATTATTATGTATTCAATTTGAAGGCTAATCTTTCCACCTAAATCATTTTGATTATCACAGACTATAATGAAATAAATGTATCAAAATGCTGACATACCAGGGATTCTGCACGTTGGGTCGAAGACTTTAGACTAAAGTCTGGGTAAGTCGAGAGGAATGTGGGAAGTGCAGTTCGCGTGGGAGTTATTTCAAGGGACTCATAGCCTACGCCAGCAAAAACTGTGGAACTATCCAACCAACCACACGGCTCCGCCGCAGGCTGTGACCCGTCAGACACATATTTCCTAATAGAGAACAAAAGACGTTTAACTGTTGATGTAGCAAATTTATACAAACGTTCGCCAGACCTCGGTATTATTGAATCGATATGGAGTCAGGAAAACAATCATGATGTTTTTGTACATTTTACATGTATATCACACATTTCAACATGTGCATCACACATTGTCACTTGTGTCTAAGTGTCGCATTAAGGTATTCCCATATGATTACATATGATTTTTAACATTTCACGTGCAATTCATGTGAATTTTCCGCAACGAAAATCATTCGTGTAGGTCTATATAACAAAAAACGCACGGTTAGATCAGAGTCAATGCGAGCCAGATGTTGCGTATCCTGCTGTAATCTTATCGAAACAACCACCTTATCTGCTGTTGTGTAGCTTTGAACTCGGCCCTGTATCCGCAATAGAGACTTTACTACAGAGACTGGATACGGATGTAGCCCACACGATATAAAGTGTGAGCCTTTGTAAGAGTTAATCCTTGTCCTTCCTGTAGGTAATAAATACTTCCTGTAGGTAATAAATACTTCAATAAACAATCTGATATGTGTGTGTGTGGGTGTGTGTGTGTGTGAGTGTGTGCCTGTGTGTGTGTGTGTGTGTGTGTGTGTGTGTGTGTGTGTGTGTGTGTGTGTGTGTGTGTGTGTGTGTGAGAGAGTGTCCCTCTGTCTGTATGTGTGTGTGTGTGTTTGTCCCTGTGTGTGTATGTGTGTGTATGTGTGAGTGTCCCTCTGTGTGTATGTGTGTTTGTGTGAGTGTCTGTACCTGTGTGTGTGTATGTGCATGTGTGTCTGTACCTGTGTGTGTGTGTGTCCCTGTATATGTGTATGTGTGTGTGTGTGTGTGTGTGTCTGTACCTGTGTGTGTGTGTGTGCATGTGTGTCTGTACCTGTGTGTGTGTGTGTGTGTGTCTGTACCTGTGTGTGTGTGTCTGTACCTGTATGTGTGTGTGTGTGTGTGTGTGTGTGTGTGTGTGTGTGTGTGTGTGTGTGTGCATGTATGTCTGTACCTATGTGTGTGTGTGTGTGTGTGTGTGTGTGTGTGTGTGTGTGTGTGTGTGTGTGTGTGTGTGTGTGTGTGTGTGTGTCTGTACCTGTGTGAGTGTGTGTGTCTGTGTGTGTGAGTGTCTGTAACTGTATGTGTGTGTGTCCCTGTGTGTATGTGTTGAGTTGAGTTGAGTTGAGTTGCTTTTATTGTCATTCCGCCACATACAAGTACGTAGAAGAACGAGATTGCGCTTCGATTTACAACTGTGCAACATTACAGTTTTTTTCAGTTGCTAACAAGCATCGGTCAATACTGAAGACACTTTTTCAAAACTCTTCATACAGTCTGCATTACCAACATGCATCTTAGCCAAACAGTTCATCTCACTTCCAAAACTCACTCAAACCACCAAAACACTTCATACATGTCTCAAAATAAGGCAACAATTCTCACTCAGAAAGCATACATTGTCACTCATAACACACTGACCTAAAAAACACTAACAACACGGAGCATTACATAAATTATGAACTTTTATCTTTGAAGTTTGAATGATTTTTCACATAAATCAGTATTTCATTATAGAATAAGAACAACACCTTTTCACTTTATTGACTGTACTAAAGTATATGTAACAACAATGAATCAGAAATGCAGAAATTTGCTTCAATGTCGTTTATTTTTTCTATATCTCTGCATATAGTAATTTACTTGTGAAAAATAAAAAGTTGAAACAAAAAATAGCAATTTCCTGAAATTCCAGGGCTGCAATAATAATCACAAAAAAACAACATGTATAGTATAATCACTCATACTGTACAGTACTGTGAGGGTTCTAGTTCTCTCTCTCTCCTGCATTTGGCCACAAGTTCTCATCAACATCACATCTTATGTCTTCTCTGCGATGCATCTTGGAAAGTATATTTTGGAATGTCTAATCCAACCCTGGCAGTCTTTAGGATAAATGTCTCCACACCCCACATTCATGGCATCCAGTAAGGACATCTGGTCATGTGGACGGTGGTCATACACCTTCCACCTCCACGCAGAGAAAAACTCTTCTATGGGGTTTAGAAAGGGGGAGTATGGAGGCAGGAATAGTACTAACATCCTGGGATGTGCAGCAAACCAGTCTGTGACTGCAGCAGAGTGGTGGAATGCCACATTATCCCACACAACAATGAAGGTAGGGAGTTTCCTGCCCCTCTCTCCTCCGCTGGCACAAGTCGATTATGCAGGTCATCCAGAAAAGAAATGAGCCTCTCTGTATTGTAGGGGCCAATGAGTGGTTTGTGTAACAGCAAACCATCATTGGACAGTGCTGCACACATTGTGACGTAATTCTGTTTTGAATGCGTTTCTAACAGTTTTGAAAACAGTGTGTTAGCATTTGAAAAATGTGCTGCAAATATATAGTGTTTTGCGGGTGGTGGAGTATGAATGAGAAAAGAGTTCATGGATTTTGGAAAATGTGGTCATTGAATGCATTTTGTGTGAAAGCAATGAAAAATGACTAATTGTTTGGTCCACATAGACTTCTGGTTCGCTGACTGTGTGAAGAGTTTTGACAATGTGACTTCAGTTTTGACCAATGCATCTTAGCAGTTGAAAAAAACTGTAAGACAACAATTACACAACAGTTAGGACAGTGCAACATTTACGACACAACATTTAGGTCACATTGAGGTAACATTATAAAGTGCAGTAACATTATAAAGTGCAACAGAAACAGAAATGTGTGTGTGTGTGTGTGTGTGTGTGTGTGTGTGTGTGTGCATGTGAATGTATGTCTCTCTGCGTGTGAGTGTGTGTCCCTATGTATGTGTGTGCATGTGGGTGTTTATCCCTGTGTGTGTGTGTGCATGTGAGTGAGAATGTGTCCCTGTGTGTGTTTGTGTGTATGTGTGTGCATGTGAGTGTGTGTGTCTGTACCTGTATGTGTGTGTGTGTGTCTGTGTGCGGTGCTGTGTCCCTGTGGGTGTATGTGTCTGCGTGTGACTGTGTGCTCCTGTAGATGTGTGTGTGCATGTGAGTGTGTGTCCCTGTGTGTGTGTATGTGTGCGTCTGAGTGTGTGTGTCTGTGTGTACCTGTGTGTGTGAGTGTGTGTACCTGTATGTGTCTGTGTGTGTGTATTTGTGTCCCTGTGTGTGTGTGTGTGTGTGCATGTGAGTGTGTGTGTGTCTGTACCTGTGTGTGTGTGTGCATGTGAGTGTGTGTCTGTGTGTGTGCATGTGTGTCTGTACCTGTACCTGTGTGTGTGTGTGTGTGTGTGTGTGTGCATATGTGTGTCTGTGAGGGTATGTCTCTGTATGTGTGTGTGTGTGTGTGTGTGTGTGCATATGTGTGTCTGTGAGGGTATGTCTCTGTATGTGTGTGTGTGTGCGTGTGTGTGTGTGTGTGTGTGTGTGCATGTCTCTGTGCATGAGAGTGTGCGTGTGTCTCTGTCCGTGTGTGTGTGTGTGTGTGTGTGTGTGTGCATGTCTCTGTGCATGAGAGTGTGCGTGTGTCTCTGTCCCTGTGTGTGTGTGTGTGTGTGTGTGTGTGTGTGTGTGTGTCTCTGTGCATGAGAGTGTGTGTGCGTGTGTGTGAGCAGCTCACTGCAGTCCTACAGTCCTGTTGCATTTCTCACTGCCTCTGGCCTCCACTGACTGTTTCTTTCCTATATAACAAATGAATAAATAGTTGAATATACCCCTCTTGGTGTAACCTCTGTTTGGGGCTGGGAGCTCTATGCTTTTATTGTGAATTTAGATGGGGACATCATTCAGTTCATTCCCTGCTCTTGTGCTGTGATATTTTTAGGCTCTGGGGGGAATATACTGGTATTTTCCCACTGCCATTGAAGGTGTCCTCTGGTTTCTGACACTGTTATCTCGTGACATTCCCACTTCCTTCTTTTATCAATGCTACTTTCCCCAACAGAAAAACACGAGACAGACAACTGACTAAACTTCCTTTATGAAACCTTCCATCTCATTCAGAGAACCACACTTCACACTTCAAAACATACTTAACCCTTTCAAACCAACTTTATACTTTTAAACTAATCCAAAAACATATGAGACCCTTTAAAACACTTAAACCATTAAAACACACTTAACCCTTTAAAACAAACACAGCGGTGTGCGCTGCCCGTCAGAGACGCGGATCGAAACCCGCGTTTCTACCAGACCGGCCCTGGTCGTCAGCCCGATCGGAGGCGGCATTTGGCTGTCCGCCTCCGGGGAGGGGGGAGGAGAGCCGGCACGAGTCCGCCGAGGAGAAGGTTAATGGAGTCCGTGGAAGATCTCCGTCTCGAAAGAAGGCGGGGAAATAGGTCCAGGAATACGAATCTCGTTCCCGGAGGACGGGCGGCGGACTCGTGAGGGTGGGGAATTGAAAATAAAATAGAGGGTATAATTGGCTACTAAATTGGGAGAAAAACGGGGAAAAATCAGAAATAAATTTATTTTAAAAAAAATTATTTTTTAAACACAGACAGGTAACTGTACGTACACGTGCACATGCGCACAATGGACGTATCTTTGCACACATCTAAACACAACCAAGATAAAGTAACTCTCCTGAAGTGAGTTTAATCTGTGCGCTCGTGCACTTTTATTTTAAATATTTTAAGCATAAGCACGTGTAGCGGTCAGGACCACACAGGTAACCACTTGTACATAATAACCACAACAATAAACTGAGCTTGGGAAAGACTATTTTTGACCGGCCATATCTGAAGCCTGAAAACAAATTTGGCAACATCTATGTTCCAAACTGAGGTAAGTATGTAGGTCTACACAGGAGAGCAATCGGCGGCGATTCACCCGCTCAATCAACACGCAATTGCCTACTTTCAGGGTTTGTTTGACTGACTTGACTGATCAGCCAATCTGGCCATCCTACAAGCAATGAAGTCCCACCTTCACCTGTGTCTCGATTGGCTGGGAATGTAAGGGTAAAGCAACAACACTCCTCCTTGTCATTCAGACATGCTTATCTCAGATAACATCAACTGTCACCAGACCTTTTTTCATTTTACCCCTAGTTTCTCTCAATCTGGAATAGCCAGTTGTATTCATAAACTGAGCTCATCACTGCAACCTCCTCTGTCATTTTTCTAGAGTGCAGACCAACATCAGCTGGCGTCAGGCGCCACCTCGGGACACACCGCAGTCCACAAGCGAAGCTTGCACATACTGAGTAGGAGGAAGACACTTTGTGTGCAGCTTCACACAGGCAGACTGTGGGAGCCCGATTGACCAGAGGGGGTCGCCGGTGTGCAACAAAACACGGTAAACCGGCCGACCGACGAGTCCCTCCCTCCCCGGGTGACGCTACGGCCAATTATGGGTCGTCCCGTGGGACTGCTGGATACTGTCACACTGGATTCCACACCAGACTGTGGGACACATCCACACACTAGAACAGTGCTTTAGCAGAATGAGCCACTCATCAGCCCTTATATCAGAAGATTTTAAGCATGGCGTAAAGAGATAGGTTTGAGGTGGTGACAGGATGGTGAGCTTTCATGGATTAGCGCTGATATGACAGGTGGCAGTTCTCCCAGGGGACTTGGGTAGTCCAAGGCCGTGTCCGAAACCACTCCCTATTCCCTATTTAGTACACTATTTTGTGTGGACGCCATTTTGTAGAGTGCGACGAATTCTAAAATGTGAATTTCGTACACTAAATAGGAACGAAAAATACCCACAATTCACCGTGATTTGTAGTGTACATCGACTGTACCCTACTTTACCCTAGAATTGATCCCGTCTACCACAATGCAATGCGGTTGTGTCATACCGAAGGAGAGAAGGGAAAGAATGGCGACAGAAAGAAATACAGCGACGGCGACAGAAATGACTGGAATGTCTACCGCCGCAAATTTTGTGTATAAATGTAAGTAACGTTAAGCTAGCTACCTTTTCTGTATTTAACACGTTAATAGCCTGGCTTTTGTACAAAAGCCAGGCTATTCCTGAGGTAACTTACGTACAAAAGCCAGGCTATTAACGTGTTAAATACAGAAAAGGTAGCTAGCTTAACGTTACTTACATTTATTTACATTTACACAAAATTTTGCCCGTCTTTGAAAATCAAAACTTTAGCACATTTAAACCTGCCGCCATGAGTGCTCGGTTTGTTTATGATACTGAGCACATCCGCTTGCGTCACCTGAATATCCTGCACTTTTTTTGTGTGACGCAAATGACGTTCAGTTGTAGTCTCCGAAAACACTACTTTCGTTCTCTAAATAGTACACTATATAGTATATACTATATAGGGAATAGGGAATAGAGAACGAGTGAGCGGTATATCAATTTATAAAAAAATTACAAAAAATTTGACCAAAAAAAAAATATATAAAAAATATATATAAAAGGAAAAAATATATATATATTAAAAAATTACTAAAAATTTGACAAAAAAATAAAAAATATATATAAAGGAAAAAAATATATATATATAAAAAAATGTACAAAAAAATAGGACCAAAAAAAATATATAAAAATATATATAAAGGAAAAAAATATATATAAAAAAAAATTACCAAAAATTTGACCTAAAAAAAATAATTATATATATAAAGTAAATAAATATATATATAAAAAAATTACTAAAAAATTTGACCAAAAAAAAATATATATAAAATATATATATAAAGGAAATATATATATATATTTTAAAAAAAAAATGTACAAAAAAATGTGACAAAAAAATAATAATAATATATATATAAAGGAAAAATATATATATATTAAAAAAATGTACAAAAAAATGTGACCAAAAAAGAAAATATATATATATATAAAGGAAAAAAATTATATATCTAAAAAAAATTACCAAAAAATGTGACCAAGAAAAAAAAATAATATATATAAAATATATATATAAAGGAATATATATATATATATTTTTTTAAATAAAATATATATATAAAGGAAAAAATATATATATAAAAAAAAATGTACAAAAATATTTGACCAAAAAAAAATATATAAAGGAAATATATATATATATAAAAAAATTTACAAAAAAATGTGACCAAAAAAAAAATATATATAAAATATATATATAAAGGAAAAATTTGACAAAAATAATAATATATATAATATATATATATAAAGGAAATATATATATATATTTTTTTAAATGCAAAAAAATTTGACCCAAAAATATATATATATAAAAAAATTACAAAACAATTTGACCAAAAAAATAATATATATAAATATATATATATAAAGGAAAAATATATATATATATAAAAAATTACTAAAAAATTTGACAAAAAAATCTATAAAATCTATATATAAAGGAAAAAATATATATATAAAAAAATGTACAAAAAAATGTGACAAAAAGTATATATATATTAAAAAATTACTAAAACATTTGACCAAAAAAATATATATATAAAATATATTTATAAAGGAAAAATATATATATAAAAAAATGTACAAGAAAAATGTGACAAAAAATATATATAAAGGAAAGAATATATATATTAAAAAAAAAAAAAAAAATTGACAACCAAAAAATATATAAAATGTATATATAAAGGAAAAATATATATATATATTTTTAAAAACTACAAAAATTTGACCAAAAAAATATATATAAAATATATATTTAAAGGAAAAAAAAATATATATTTTTTTAAATTACAAAAAATGTGACCAAAAAAAATATATATAAAGGAAATATATATATATAAAAAAATGTACAAAAAAATGTGACCAAAAAAAAATATATATAAAATATATATATAAAGGAAAAATTTGACAAAAATAATAATATATATAATATATATATATAAAGAAATATATATATATATATAAAAAAAATTACAAAAAATGTGAAAAAAAAAAAATATATATAAAATATATATATAAAGGAAAAATATATATATATATAAAAAAAAATTACTAAAAAATTTGACAAAAAAAAAAAATCTATATAATATATATATAAAGGAAAAAAATATATATATAAAAAAATGTACAAAAAAAAATTGACAAAAAAGTATATATATTGAAAAAAATTACTAAAACATTTGACCAAAAAAAAAGAAATATATATATAAAAATAAAAAAAATTGACAACAAAAAATATATAAAATGTATATATAAAGGAAAAAAAAATATATTTTTTTTAAACTACAAAAAATTTGACCAAAAAAAAATATATATAAAATATAAATATAAAGGAAAAATATATATATATATTTTTTTAAATTACAAAAAATGTGACCAAAAAAATATATATAAAGGAAATATATATATATAAAAAAATGTTTAAAAAAATGTGACCAAAAAAAATAATATATATAAAATATATATATATAGGAAAAAAAAAAATATATAAAAAAATGTACAAGAAAAATGTGACAAAAAAATATATATAAAGGAAAGAATATATATATAAAAATAAAAAAAATTGACAACAAAGATATATATAAAGTATATATATAAAGGAAAAATATATATTAAAAAAATGTACAAGAAAAATGTGACAAAAAAAAATATAAAAGGAAAGAATATATATATTTAAAAATATATATATATATATAAAATGTATATATAAAGGAAAAAATATATATATATTTTTTTTAAATTACAAAAAATGTGACCAAAAAAAAAACTATAAAATGTATATATAAAGGAAAAAAAATATTTATATAAAAATGTACAAAAAAATTTGACAAAAAAGTATATATACCGGTATTTTTTTTTAATTACTAAAACATTTGACCAAAAAAAATATATAAAATATATATATAAAGGAAAAATATATATATAAAAAAATTTACAAGAAAAATGTGACAAAAAAAAATATATATATAAAGGAAAGAATATATATATATAAAAAAAAAAAAAATTGACAACAAAAATATATAAAATGTATATATAAAGGAAAAATATATATATTTTTTTTTTAAACTACAAAAAAATATGACCAAAAAATATATATATAAAGGAAAAATATATATATTTTTTTAAAAATTACAAAAATGTGACCAAAAAAAAAAAAAATATATAAAAAAATGTACAAAAAAAATGTGACCAAAAAAAAATATATAAAATATATATATAAAGGAAAAAGATATATATAAAAAAATGTACTAAAAAATTTGACAAAAAAAAATATATATAAAATATATATATAAAGGAAAAAAAAAAATATATATTTTTTTAATTACAAAAAATTTGACCAAAAAAAATATATATAAAGGAAATATATATATATAAAAAAATGTACAAAAAAATGTGACCAAAAAAATAATATATATAAAATATATATATAAAGGAAAAAATATATATATAAAGGAAATATATATATATATTTTTTTTGTAAAATACAATAAAAAAAATAATATATATAAAATATATATATATATATATAAAGGAAAAAAATATATATATAAAAAAATTACTAAAAAATTTGACAAAAAAATATATATATATATATAAAGGAAAAAAATATATATATATTAAAAATGTACAAAAAAATAGGACCAAAAAAAAATATAAAAAAATATATAAAGGAAAATATATATATATAAAAAAAAATTACCAAAAATTTGACCTAAAAAAAATAATAATATATATATAGTAAATAAATATATATATATATAAAATTACTAAAAATGTGACCAAAAAAAAATATATAAAAAAAAATGTACAATAAAATTTGACAAAAAGTATATATATAAAAAAATTACTAAAACATTTGACCAAAAAAAAATAATATATAAAATATATATATAAAGGAAATATATAAAGGAAAAAAAGATATATATATATTTTTTAATTACCAAAAATTTGACCAAAAAAATATATAAAATGTATATATAAAGGAAAAAAATATATATATATTTTTTTAAATTACAAAAAATGTGACCAAAAAGAAAATATATAAAATATATATATAAAGGAAAAATATATATATATAAAAAAAATTGACAACAAAAAAATATATAAAATGTATATATAAAGGAAAAAATATATATATTTTTTTAATTAAAAAAATTTGACCAAAAAAAAATATATATTAAAAAATGTACAAAAAAAATGTGACCAAAAAAAAAAATATATATAAAATATATATATAAAGGAAAAATATATATATAAAAAAATGTACTAAAAATGTGACAAAAAAAAATATATAAAAATATATATATAAAGGAAAAATCTATATATATTTTTGAAAAATTACAAAAAAATTTGACCAATAAAAAATATATATAAAGGAAATATATATATATAAAAAAATGTACAAAAAAATGTGACCAAAAAAATATATATATAAAGGAAAAATTTGACAAAAAATTATAATATATATAATATATATATATAAAGGAAATATATATATATATTTTTTTATAAAAAACAATTTGACCCAAGAAATATATATAAAATATATATATAAAGGAAAAATATATATTTATTAAAAAAATGAAAAAAATTTTTGTCAATTTTTTTATATATTTTTTTTTTCCCGTTATATATATATTTTATATATTTTATTTTTTGAAATGAAATTATTATTATTTTTTTTACATATATTTCCTTTATATATATATTTTATATATTTTTTTGGTCAAATTTTTTATCATTTTAAAAAACATATATATATATTTCCTTTATATATATATTTTATATATATTTTTTTTTCTTGGTCAAATTTTTTGATAATTTTTTTTTATATATATAATTTTTTTCCTTTATATATATATATATATTTTTTTGGTCACATTCTTTTGTAAATTTCTTTTTATATATATATTTTTCCTTTATATATATATTTTTTTTTTTTTTTGTCAAATTTTTAGTATTTTATATATATATATATTTTTCCTTTATATATATATTTTATATATATTTTTTTTTTTGGTCAAATTTTTTTGTAATGTTTTTATATATATTTTTTTCCTTTATATATATATTTTATATATATTTTTGGGTCAAATTTTTTTTGTATTTAAAAAAAAATATATATATATATTTCCTTTATATATATATATATTATATATATTATTATTTTTTGTCAAATTTTTCCTTTATATATATATTTTATATATATTATTTTTTTTGGTCACATTTTTAAACTTTTTTTATATATATATATATATTTCCTTTATATATATTTTTTTTTTTGGTCAAATTTTTTTGTAATTCAAAAATATATATATTTTTTTCCTTTATATATATATTTTATATATTTTTTTTTTTGTCAAATTTTTAGTACATTTTTTTATATATATTTTTTCTTTTATATATATATTTTATATATATTTTTTTTTTTTTTTTAGTCACATTTTTTTGTACATTTTTTTATATATATATTTTAAAAAATATATATATATTTTTTCCTTTATATATATATTTTATATATTTTTTTTTGATCAAATTTTTTTGTAGTTTTTGTAAAAATATATATATATTTTTCCTTTATATATACATTTTATATTTTTTTGTTGTCAAATTTTTTTTTTTATATATATATATATTCTTTCCTTTATATATATTTTTTGTTGTCAATTTTTTTTTTTTATATATATTCTTTCCTTTATATATATATTTTATATATTTTTGTACATTTTTATATATATATATATTTTAAAAAATATATATATATTTTTCCTTTATATATACATTTTATATATATTTTTGTTGTCAAAAGCCAGGCTATTCCTGAGGTAACTTACGTACAAAAGCCAGGCTATTAACGTGTTAAATACAGAAAAGGTAGCTAGCTTAACGTTACTTACATTTATTTACATTTACACAAAATTTTGCCCGTCTTTGAAAATCAAAACTTTAGCACATTTAAACCTGCCGCCATGAGTGCTCGGTTTGTTTATGATACTGAGCACATCCGCTTGCGTCACCTGAATATCCTGCACTTTTTTTTGTGTGACGCAAATGACGTTCAGTTGTAGTCTCCGAAAACACTACTTTCGTTCTCTAAATAGTACACTATATAGTATATACTCTATAGGGAATAGGGAATAGAGAACGAGTGAGCGGTTTCGGACACGGCCCAAGTTTCATCCGATTGCTTTGTGCTGTTTGTCCACCAGGTGGGGATGTTGTCTCGTTCAAGCACTTAAGCACTCAAAATAAATCCACATAGCAAACTCCTACATATACGAGCACACGCCTCCCCCCCCGCCCCTCCTTACTTTGGTCCAGCCATTCTCAACCACTGTTGAGAGGACCGCAGAGCCGCGGAGGTACTGCCCAAATAGTGAGCCAGAACGGAACGTGAGCCAGAACGTCAAGTAGCCTATACAGTGATTGTACAACAATTTACAACTTAAATTAAACATTAAACACAATGACTAATTCCACATTACTTATGCGGCTTCACTGATTTGTGTTAACTAAAATGAAAAACTACTTGGTTAAAAAAACAAATAATTGGCGCGAACGTTCGATTAGACACAAAGTGTTTAACGCTGTTGGTTGCTTGGTTACGGATTTTGAAGGGTAAGGGAGCGCAAGTAATCGGTGTGCTATTCTGGTTAATACAAAACGATCAATCAGTTTTTAATGAGAAAAGGTGATGGAGGCGAGACATCTGCTGCAGCTAATGAGGTACCAAAGCTTGTGGTCAGAAAATCCAACCCTGAATTAATTAGGTTTGGATTCACAGTGGCAAGTGGTGATGCAGAGGCAAAAGCCCATTACATTACATTTACATTTGGCATTTAGGAGACACTCTTATCCAGAGCGACTTACAAGATGTGCATATATACATGGTAAGATCAATCATTGTTCGCACAAGAGATCAGTGCAGTAATAGACATAGCGATGGACATCATAGTTGGCATCTGCATACCGTACCTGTAACATAGTGAAAGAATAAGGTTAGTAGAATTTTACATGGTCCTGACCGACTGCTGAAGATCATTCCACCACGAGGGGTCAGGACAGAGAAGAGGCGAGACCGAGAGGAGCGGCTGCCTGGGGCCCTGAGGGATGGGACAGTCAGTTTGCCAGAGGAGGCAGAGCGAAGGGGTCTGGCTGGGGTGTAGGGTGTGATGAGTGTCTGGAGGTAGGAGGGAGTAGTTCCTCTAGCGGCCTGATAAACCAGCACCAGTGATTTAAATTTGATGCGTGCTGCGATAGGGAGCTAGTGCAGGGAGGTGAGTATAGGGGTAACATGCGTGAACTTGGATTGATTGAAGACTAGACATGGGACGGCATTCTGCACCAGTTGCAGTGGCTTGATAGCACAGGCCGGTAAGCCTGCCAGCAGGGAGTTGCAGTAGTCAAGACATGAGATCACCATGGTCTGGACCAGGAGTTGTGTGGCCTCTTGGGTAAGGAACGGGCAAATTTTCCGGATGTTGTGGAGGGAGAATCGACAGGTCCAGGTGATCACTGCGATGTGGGATCTGTACAATGTGTCTAATGTGGTGAAGTCCTCTCAAAGTTATCATTAAAACCATCAAAGCTGCAGAGAGACTTAAACACAAAACACTCTGGGTGCATTGGAAAACCAAAGTAATATTTCCAAAGGAAGTGAGACAGGCTTCAAACACAACAGAAAGCCACAAGCACGCTCACAGCACAATCAAAAGCCACTCTGTTAAATTGTGTTAAATTGTGGCTGCCCATGTAGCTTGTAGAAGATATTATTTATAATCAGGGGTCCACACTAACAGTAGTCCGGTATCCCAGGGCAACCAATCCAAATCCAAATTTGCTTGTTTGGAACATTTCTCTTATAGCCCATTTTATTCTTGGTCGTGACAAACATGAAGAAGCAACATTCATTTATTTTTAAATTAAATCTTTTTCAAGTTTTTCCCCCACTTTTCTCCCAATTTGGTCGCCAATTATAACCTCTACTTCTTCTTTTTATTTGCCCTCCCCTTACAAACTCCCCATCCGCCTCCACAGGACAAGCTAATGAGATAGAACTCACCCAGCTATGTTTTACAAGGTCACCCTACTGCTCCTCGGCTCTCCCTCCCCCTGAGGCGGACAGCCAATCGGGCTGCCGGCCAGTGCCAGACTGGCGCAGCTGAACCGCGATTCGAACCAGTCTGCAGTGGGCACAGCAACATTCATCTCTGTTTTTAATGTGCAGTCTTAAATGAAACAAAAAAACCTTAACATTAGTTTCATTTTCATTTTTAGATTGTGCGTGCTTTTGCTGTTGTTAATGCACTGGATCAATTGTTTGATTAAACAATGTTCTTTAATCAAATGCCTGTGGTCTCAGAGAGGAATATGCACATCCAAAATATTTCACAGGTCCCGGGTAATAAAAAGTGAATTAAGAAAAACAGTAAATACCCGCACACGACTACCCACAAGCTCCCAAGTGTGATTGATTATTTTACATTTTCTTTCTCACGCTGTGAGAAAGTGACAACGCATTTCAACCATTGTCTGGCCAGGTAAAGTGATCACATGAGTGCACCTGTTTTGTTAAGTTCAGTATTGTCACTTGCTCACAGCATTAAAAAGAAAATGTAAAAAATAAATCACACTTCAGAACACAAGGTCAAAACATAATTTTAACACAATTTGTCCACTGAGTTCTGTGGCTACCATTTTGTCCATTTGGGAAACCAAAAAACGGACTACTGGTAGCTTGAATTGGCAACCACATCTTGATAATAATGATTTTTATGGTTATTTCTTTATGTGGGCCCTGACCTTTTTGACACATACCCAAGTGGGCCTTGACCTGCAAAAGGTTATCTGTGTGTGTATGTATGCAAGTATGATAGTGTGTTTATTTGTGCATATGTATGTGTGTGTGTGTGTGTGTGTGTGTGTGTGTGTGTGTGTATGTGTGTGGACTAAAACAATTTGTTACATAATAAATAAGTAGACAGATAAAGGACAAGAAGGCATTTGAGTCTATCTTTTTAACCACAAGCATGACTTTCAATTGTTATAGAATGTTTTATTTATTTGTGAGCTGAATTGGTTTCATTGCATTATTCACAAAAGTTGGTTGATTTGTGGCCTTTGGCCTTAATTATGGTGATTAGTTTTAGAAAAATCCGGTTAAGATGAAATATTTAAGGTGCAGGTTTTTGAAATGGGAATGTATGTATTTCCGTGGAGCAGGCTTGTGGGGTTTCATGCGAGTCTGGAAGCAGACCGAGGGCAGAGCCTGTAATGTTTATGTATAATTGCATGGATCTGGAGTTTATGAGCGGTTTGTCTCTCGCAGGACTTGTTTCGAGCGGAAAACTGCTGCAGCTACCAACACGATCACAGGCCAGTAAAAGTGCGGTAATTACGGTAATTATGTGCACGGTCCGTTGGCGATTAAGCGCCAGCATCCAGCATGTCAGTGCTCTGACGGTTTTATACGTCCCTGAATATGGTGTTCTTCCTGTTGGGTGGAAAGTCTGCTCTTTTGAAAGTGTTCGTCTCTCCTTGCATTCCCACTCGCCACCGTTTCCCGTTATCGACGGCGCCACAGGTCGGAGTGGAAACGGCGATGTTCCCGATTGGTGTGGACGGAGGCAGCGTGCCATTTCCATGCTGGCTGGGCGGCCTGCCTGGAGTTGAGCTCGGACAGTTCTAGTGAACGCACTGAGCACATGCTCTCTCAGGGCCATGACGCCACGTGTGTGTCCCTGTTCTCTAGGCTTGGAAACACTTTGCTTTTTGTCCAACAAATCATGTCCCAGATAAGGCACGACAATCACATCAAGGTCTGATTAACACTGTGACAATGTTGACAAACAACGTTAATGTCATCACAAGTAACTCATCACAGGTAATGTGTGGTAATAGCAAGTAATGGCAAGACTGTATGGTCTGTCTCTGATACAGTTTGTGTGGATTAGAATGTGACTGAATGCCAGATTGTGTGCATTAGAATGTGATTGAACACCAGTTTGTGTCAGGAACGGTGTCGGAAAACCAGGTGCGGACCCAGAAATGCAATAATGTATTTTATTGCATAAACAGGCAATGGTCACACAGGAGCAATCAGGGCAATACAGGGATCCAAAGAGTGGTCGGGGACAGGCAAAGTTCGTTCCAGGCTTCAGTTGTGTCAGAGGCAGGCAAGGCGTAGTCAATGGGCAGGCGGAAGTTGATAACGGGAAATCAGTCCAGGGAACACAGAGAGGAGCGGGACTGGAACCACAAGGAGCACGAACAGGTGGGTCGGGAACGAGACTGGGACACAGACGAATACGGGAGCATGAACAAAAACACGATGAACAAAAACACGGGTAAACAGAGAAACCGCTGGAGAGTTGTGTAGGCATAAGCAAAGCACAAGACAATCTGGCAACGAACATGGGAAAACGCACAGCTTATATACATTTAGACATAACGAGAAACAATCAGGAATTAACACGAATGCAGCTGCCACCAGAGACTGCAATCAGACACACGAGGAACAGGTGAAAACGATAATATAATGACGAGACAACAGTGGTGGGCCGTCAGGGCATGCAAGGCCTTCTCTGCTGGCCTAAAAAATATCTGAATCACAGACTGATGTTAATTATATTTTGTCCATGAATACTTATTAAATCATTCCAAATGGTCTGTCCGCTTCCTTTCATAGCTTTTCCCCTGGTTGCGCTGCGTCAGACGTGTGTTTTCATATTAAAGCATTTAACCAATCACATTTCAGCCATCATTTGTTGCCACGGTCAAAGAAATCTTCCTGGAGGCCTTCACAATCAATTCTGAAGGCCCTGTAGCATAAAAATAAGTGTTGATCAAACTGTTGCTTCAACCAATCAAATTTTTGAGTTGGAGACACCAAGGCCTTCTAGAAGGCCTAGGTAACGCCAGCGTATTCACATCCTTTGATTGGATAGTCAGAGAGTGTCTGACTATGATGCAATGTGATTGGTTAAATGCTTTAATATGAAAATACACGTCTGGAAGGAGCGCAGCCAGGGAAAAGCTATGAAAGGAAGCGGACAGACCATTTGGAATTATTTAATAAGTATTCATGGACAAAATATAATTAACATCAGTCTGTGATTCAGACATTTGAGCGGACATTTTCAGCCCCAAAGCGAATTAAAACTTATGCCAGAAATACATCAGGGCAGGCTCGACTTTCAGCATTAGCTTCGATGGCAATAGAAAATGACTTCTTGATGGAACTGAAACACACGGATAATCTGTACGACAGAGTAATTTAACTCGTTGCTATTTTCCTAAATAATATTGCAATTTTATGAGGTTATTATTGATGTTTCATGTTACGATCTTGTTTAGCTAGCTATCTAACCAGCTATGTTTATGTAATAAACATGATCTGTGACTCGAATAAAAATAGCGATCATAAAACAGGTCAGCTAGCGCTTTTTCTTATTATGATCAGTGTGTTTGTATGATTTAATGAAGTGGCTAACTTATTATAGCTAACCACCTTAGTCTTTAACATTAACTTTGTATCATTCAATTTTTAATAACAAGCTAGCCAGCATGCAAGGCAGATAATAACATGGCACGGCAGGCTGCATTACAAAATGTTATAGATAGCATAACTATCCCACACTGAACACAGGCTGGTTCTGGTTCTGCCGATCCGGTCTCGCGGTGAGAAGAGGACCGTGTCTCTCAGTGAGTTGTCTTTCTGTAAGCACAGATTCTCACCCGCTGTGATGAGGCAGGCCTGGGTCTGTGAGAGGGGACAGTGACCCCCCACCCCGTCTTCCTCTGTTATGTCCTGTCCCTACACCGTCCCCATAGCCCCATGTTTATACTGCATTTCTGCATAATAAGAATAAGATGGTTTTTATAGCCATAAAATAGTTATTGAAGGGTGGATCGATTCAGACGGAGCCATAGGCATAGCGTGGGGGGTGCAAGCTAAATACATCAGACATAACAAGAAACAATCAGGAATTAACACGAATGCAGCTAACTGCAATCAGACACATGAGGAACAGGTGAAAACAATAATACAATGACTGGAAACAGGTAAGTGAAAGTGAAAACACGGACCGGACAACCAGGAAAACACGGAATAAACTACAAACACCTAATTACGGGGAACATGAACACGAGACATGACAAGTTTGTGTGGATTCGAATGGGACTGGATGGCAGTTTGTGTGCATTAGAATGTGACGAATGCCAGTTTGTGTGCATCACAATATGATTGGATGCCAGTTTGTGCGCATTAGACTGTGATTGGATGCCAGTTTGTGCGCATTAGAATGTGAGTGAGTGAAAAGCTGAGAGTTGTTTCTGTTTTGATGTGTGGGGTTTTCTGGGTCTGTCTGTCTGTGTTTGGCTCTGCTTATTTTAGCTGACTCCTCTGTATCTCAGCAGTGGGATTGCCCAGTGAGGGCTGGGTGGGGCTTCACCCTGTTCCTGTATTTTCCACCTACAGGCCCAACTGAGACCTACTGCATTCATCTTATTATTCAATAGTACTGTCACACAGACACAGAATCCATTAACAGTCCCAAGTAAGGCACGACAATCACATCAAGGTCTGATTAACATTGTGACAATGTTAACAAACAACGTTAATGCCATCACAACTCATCACAAGAAATGTGTGTGCTCATACCCAGCAGCTAGTCAGGCAATGCCAAAACTGTACAGTCTGTTTCTGAATGATACCGTTTGTGTGGATTAGAATGGGACTGAATGCTAGATTGTGTGCATTAGAATGGGATTGAATGGCAGTGTGTGCGCATTACAATATGATTGAAGGCCAGTTTGTGTGCATTAGAATGTGATTGGATGCCAGTTTGTGCACATTAGAATGTGAGCCAGCACAGAATGTGAGTGAGTGGTTCTCTGGGTCTGTCTGTGTTTGGCTCTGTTTATTTTAGCTGACTCCTCTGTATCTCAGCAGTGGGTTGCTCAGTGAGGTCTGGGTGGGGCTTGGCCCTGTTCCCGTGTTTTGAGTATTTTCCACCTACAGGCCCAACTGAGGCCTACTGCATTCTTCTTCTTATTATTCAGTAGTACTGTCACACAGACACAGAATCCATTAACAGTTAGATTCTCACACAGTTAACTGGCTTGCTCACATGATTGGCCTGCGGTCTTTTCACACACACACACACACACACCTGAACCCACAGAGGCTATGGGAGGCTGCTCTATAAATCCCATAAGGGTTTTCATGTCAATCAGAAACGGTGGTCGCTGGTGTCTGCACCTCACAAATACAAAACTGTACCCATGTGTTCACCTCAGATCAGGCTGCGGAGATGTGCTGCTCTCTTGCTCGCTACATGGTGCACAACTAAAATGATTGGCTTCTTGCTGGACTGTACTGTTTTTTGTTTTTTGTTTTTTAAAAAGAGAAAACTACATAAATTTGAAAACAAACTGAAGAACAATTGCTCTTCTGTCCAAGAAATATAATGCATTATATTACACATTTTGCCTTGTGTTCTTGAGGTTATTTTCATTTTCATAAAACATTCATCACACACACACAAACACACAAAACACACTTACCTAGAAAGCAAATGTATGGTCTCTTGACTCTGAGTAATGACTGCAGAAGGCAGGGGTGTCTCTCCCTTGGTCTCAAATCTGGCAACCACATTCTGCTTCTCTGTTCTGGGACTTTTCTGTGGAAATAACCTGCGGTTTCAGACAGAGACATAAACATTTATTTTGAAGAGCAGTAGGAATGTTGAACATGAACAGAATGGAAGCTTGTTTCAATTATCTCCACATTTCGTAGACCAATACTGGGGTTATTTGTAGGAGTGGGCATCCTGTTAATTGTTTGAGTGCCATTGTTGACTTTTATTTGTGTCACGCTAATGTTTGGCGCCCAACTAAAACACGTCTTGGGACAAACGGCGCAGACGACAAAATGACATCACAAACGTTGACCCTGCGCATCAATAACAGATCCCTAAACCGCATTCCATTGCTAATGGAGACATGTCACTCTCTACAGCAAGCATAGGCTTTACACAGGGCTGAGTGTCATGTGACTCTCCAGGTCATGTGACCCTTCTGTGTGATCATATCCCTTACAAGTCCTGTATTGCCCAAATGCTTTAATTCAATCATAAATAACTCTCTGCCCTGTTCAGGAAAATTACACTGTTAAAGCAGTGTAAAACCAGTCTCTCAGGTTCAGGATGAAGTCTGTGCAGGACAGGACACATTTTGTTCAAACAGACACAAACACAAAAACATGCACACACACAAAAACACAGAAACACTAACTCACTGAGTTAATGAGGGTCAGACTGCTGTTTAGAGTGAATTCTGAGTGTTCCTGATAAAATATTTATGTTTGGGAAACTTAAAACATCCTGTTTATAAACTGTGATTATAATGCGTATATTGGTGCATATATTTGGAAATGTGTGGTTCAAAGAAACAGAAATATTTGTCAGTGCTGAGTGGTAAGCTAGTCTTTGTGAGTGTTTATGGAAAACATGAAAATGTGGGAAGGACAGTTTATGGAAAACACTTGAGTTCGAGTGGCCCATAACATTCCCAGAACATTCCCGCAACATTTTGGGATTGTAAACTTGCCATTTATAGACTACTCCATGTTTGCTGTACCGCACAATAATCTTTCAACAAATGGAGGCTTTGTGTCTTAATCTGGAAATACGTATTACAATCACTTTATGTTCATACATTTATGGAAAACAATTTCTCATGATCATTATATAAATGTACAATGGGATTACATTCAGACACACAACTTATACGTTTGCCTACTGTAACAGCTGTGCACAGCTCCATAAAAGAGCCAAGTGTAACAACCTACTGTAACACAGTCTGTAAAACTCAGCTCTGTAACACAATCTATTGGAACAGAGCGTGCTGTACCAGAACCAAATATAATTATAAAACCTGCAGATTAGAGCATTTCCACCTCAATCTTGGGTCCAAAAATATTGTCACTGTGAGGCTGCATACACACACACACACACACACACACACACACAGACTCTATACTTACCTGCGCTAACTATGATTGTTCTTACTATGTATTAATGCACACCTTGTAAGTCTGGCTAAGAGCGTCTGCCAAATGCTTAAAATGTAAAATGTTACCCCATCACACACACACACACACACACACAGACTCTACACTTACTCAATCACATACACACACAAACATACAAACACTCAACACAGACACACACTCACATGCACATACTCAGTACAGACACACACATCTCCTCTCATACAGCACAGCAGTTATGAGGGAATCCAGATGTCTAATTGGGAAGATGAAAATAGAGCAATAATGTATAATTGACAGCCACAAGGCAGACCACAGTCAGCATGGAAATGCGTGTCTGTGTGTGAGAGAGAGAGAGAGATGCGTGCATGTGTGTGTGTAAGCGTGAGTGTGCATGTGTTTGCGTGTGTGTGCGTGTGAGTGATAATGTTGCTGGTGAATGGAAGGAGCAGGTTGATGAGATTTTTACTGAATATTCCACAAGACTCAACCTAATGGATTCATCATCTCTGCCAATGGCAAGGAAATTGGAGGCAGTAAGATAGGTAGCGCTGGCTAGAGTACAAAATTTACCTATGTTCATATTCCACTGAAATTCTTAATTGAATTGAATAACAAAACTTTCCAAAAGTGCGGAATTGACTGTGTTTAAGCATGCATATAACTCACAACATTATATAGTAAACTAGAATTTGTAATGAATATAGACCGCCACCAGAATATCCAGTTTATTGAGCATGCTCAATAATGACAACCAGGGAGTGGGAGAACTGTCTAGAGCTTCACTTTTTCTCAATTTTACATTGGCGAAAGTTCCCACTGACACCTTCCTCGGCTTTAAAAAAAGAATGGCAAGCTTGGCACCAACACTGCTGTGTTCGGTGTCTGGTCGTATCTGTCACACCTCAGTGATTTGTGCAACCGGACTGGAGCGCAGCTGGAATGGACACAATGACCTGGTAAGCGTCTCAGAGGCAGTGATCACGGATCCAAGTGTCTCTGTTGAGGCAACGATCAATCTTGAAAAACTGTCATGTGAATTAGCTACCATTGAAAAGTTTGAGAGCAATTATCCTGGATTTAAATTAGGGCTTTATAAAACAGGTAGTTACGGTCCTGGGTGCTTATTGTGTGCTTATTTTGTGTATATTCACGGTATACCACAGCTAAGTGCACAGGGGAATATCACTATGCGTCAGTACAACAACAACTCAACATAACATGGGCAACATTATCAAAAATACAGTAAAGCAATTGCCGTCTCTGACAGTATGGATAGTTTTACCAGTTTTTAACATTTAAATACAAAACGCATTTAACTTGACACAGCTACCCAACTGGCAAGCACTGCAGCGGTCCTCTAATTTACCGGAGAGTTGGGGTGAGGCAGTCGTGCTAGTGGACCATTTAGTGCCGACTTGCAAAACGCTGCGTACGGCAGTCTGATAGGTGCTTGCTTGCTGGGTAGCCTTCGTCCCGTACGACAGAATTGAAACTCACTTTAGAAACTGTACAGTTAGCTAATGGTAACTTTAATTTAACATATGAATGTGTACGAAAGTGTATCTATCTGACGTTAGTTTGCCTGTTAGCTGCTATAGTCTTTTAGCACTTTCTGCAATAAAGATCGAATAGATAGCCAAACAACTTGGTTTTAATCTAGCCACATAGGATGTATGGATATATTAACATAGCAAGCTCTATTTAAATTGAATAAATAGTTCCAGTATCTCTACTGGAAACCAAGTTTGGAGGAAAGGAATCGATGGCGTGTTCTCGCCGATAACACTCCTCCAGCTAAAATACTGTAGGTTAATGATGTCTAATAATACCTCAGAGGCAAGCAACATAGGACAGTTAGCTATTTTGGAAATTTGCAATTGAATGTCAATAAACGTAATCTATGTTTTAGCTAGGTATTACCTACTACTGGCCAAGCACTGGCTGGTGCTAACCAGCTCCACGCTCAACTGTCAGTGTGGCGATTTCCTTTGTTGCATAGCAACCATTTCTTTGCTCTGTACTCTCCAGTGTCGTTTTCATAGCGGAAAAGGCTATGAAAAATGTCTTTGTTGTTCATCAGCTTGATCTTACACTCAAAATAGGAGAGAAATCTAACCTTTAATTGAAGTAAAATTATTCAAAGAAAAAAAAAGTTCCTTATTAAAAAATAAACATTTTTCTCATAAACCTTTAGCTGCGACTATATTGACACTATAGCATGTTTTCCTGGTCCTTATTGCTTTAGTAGCCTATATTGCTAGTTGTACAATTTTGATCGTCTGGTATGATTTATATGTACCCGCTCAATTCTTACTTACTTCAAAAAGAAAAGTGACAGGAAACAATAACAAACTCTTTCTAAATGTATGGTGTTGCGTTTTTCTATAATTTACATACACGTATCTTACACTTACCTTCAATTCAAAGAAGAGTAGCCTACACAGCCTCAGCAATATAACACCCATTATTAATTTAAAATTCCAACCTAATTTAAGGGTTACACTAGGAACGGCTTAGTTGCTAAATAAAGTGCATATACCTTTGACTTGTTAACAGTAATTTACAAACGTTCATGTGTTCAGTCCATGGTTTAAACGCTGCAATAACATCAATGCATTTAAATGTAATAATGTAGGCCTAATGTATGTCATTTAGCAGGCGCTTTTCTCCAAAGCGACTTACAGCAGTGAATGCATACATTTTTCAGTGAATGCGGTCCCAGCGGGAATTGAACCCACAACCTAACGCGTTGCCAACGCTATGCTCTACCTACTGAGCCACATAGAACCATTTTCGAACATCATTGCTGCTAATACACTTGATGTTGTTGCTGTTGATGAAAAGCGCGGGGAAGTGTTTGTAATGGAGGCGGGCCGTTTGTTTGGTTTATCTTTGGAAGAAGTACATCTTTTACCTTTGAAATATCAAACTTTGGCTAACCAAACAGGCCATAGCCTATAGGCTACAAGTGACAGCTATTCATTTCTATTTTTGGGATACTGGGGCTTGTACATAGACTAACTGCAGGCCTCTCCAAAAATAGAGCAAAACAACTATTTAGGTACTGCTGTGTTTCAGCTGTCATGGGAAGCCCTCAGTTCCAGAAAGGTGCTGCTGTTTGCATCCCTGAATAACTGCTACCAGGTGCTTGTGTAAATAGACACAAGATTCATCCATTTTGCAATCTGTGTGAAAACTATGGTGTGGATGGTGAGGTTGAGGTCAAATTATGGCGAGGTTGATGTCAATCGTCATTTAATGGTACTGAGTGATCATCTTCAACCCCATGTTGAAGCCTTTATTTCCTGCAGAGAGGGGTGTCTGTCAAGATGGCAATGGCCCCATCTACAGAGCACCAGTAGTTGCCCAAGTAAAATACAAACAAAAAATTATGGATCTAACAAAAGGGATAAAAATAATATAAAGTGTAAATAAAAAAGATCAAAGTAAAATAATATAAAGTAAAATAATAAAAAGTATAATATAAGGGGAAATACATCAATACAAGTAAAAAAGGAGATAAAACAAATAAGAACAATAAAATAAGTTAAGTAAAAGACAAAGTAAAAAATTAAGCCTTAAATTGAGATTTAAAACTACTAACAGATGAAGATTCCCTCATGTACGTTGGCAACGAGTCCCATAACATCGGTGCATATAAACAGTAAACTGTGACTGTTTGACAAACAGACATGTAATTTAATGCAACCGGGTGCTAAACCACCCATTACTTTAAAAACCAATAAGAACATAAAAACCATAAAAACAATTCTAAAAGATACAGGTATGCAGAGTAGCAAAGAACAGGGGTGATGTAATCCATATGCCATGTTCTTCTCAGTCACCAGACCTGAACGCAATCAAGCATTAATGGGATTTTCTGGAACAACGCCTGAGACAACCTTTTCCAGTTTCATCAACTAAGTGTGAGTTGATTGAATTTCTTTTGGAAGAGTGGTGTTGTATTCACCTCACTTCCACACTTCCCACTCCTTCCCACTGGGACAAGATATACTGAAAAATGTATGCATCCACTACTGTAAGTTGCTTTGGATAAAAGCGTCTTCTAAATGGCATATGTTATTATATTATATTATATCCTCCTCCAGTATTCCAGACGTTGGTAGACTCTATCCCACAGCGCAGTCCGTGCTGGCCACACGTGGTGGCCCAACACCCAGGTGACTTTATATTGGTGTTTCCTTTTTTTGTCCATTGTTCATGTGTATTCTAGTAATTGCACTCAAATGTCAATAGTTACACTGATACCCAATGAGATATAAGCAGGGGTATTTTTCATTTTGAGAAGATTTAATTGAATTTGATCTTTTGTCTGGTATTATTTAGAGATGTCTAAACTGATTTGTAATTTCCTCTCCAGCTGTAGGAAAGGCTGTGTGTGTGCATGTGTGTCATTGCAAATCAACAGACTAATTTCTCCCCTCAATCTTTCCCCTGTAGGAAAGGGAGTGTGTGTGTGTGTGTGTGTGTGTGTGTGTGTGTGTGTGTCCCCTGTAGGAAATTGAGTGTGTTTGTGTGTGTGTGTGTGTGTGTGTGTGTGTGTGTGTGTGTGTGTGTCTGTTGTGAAAGTGTGTGTGAGAGTGTGTGTGTGCGTCTCCTCTCCCCTGTAGGAAAGGGAGTGTGTGTGTGTGTGTGTTGTGAGTGTGTGTGAGAGAGTGTGTGTGTCTCCTCTCCCCTGTAGGAAAGGGTGTGTGTGTGTGTGTGTGTGTGTGTGTGTGTGTTGTGAGAGTGTGTGTGAGTGTGTGTGTGTCTCCTCTCCCCTGTAGGAAAGGGAGTGGGTGCAATTATAGTGTGACCAAATACAAATGACCAAGGACTACCCTGAACAGTCTGTAATTACAGATGAAATATTTTGGCTCTGCTGGAACATGTCCTGGAGGGGGAAGGGAGGTTAAGTGATGCACTTTGCAGGTTTGGGGGGGAGGTGATGTTGGGTCATGTGCTCCCTCTCAGTTCTGTCTGCGTCCTGATGTCTAAGCTCAGGAGTAATAGGTCCCCTTGACCTATTACTCTGTGAGGGAGGCGGGAGGCGGGAGGTGGGAGGCGGGAGGCAGGAGGCAGGAGGGGGTCTGCTTGAGTGCCCCCGATGCACAGACATGTCATTAAAGACGCTTTTGTTTACTGCAGTTATGACATAGCAGTGAAACATGCCAGTCTGACTGTGTCTGTGGCTTGTGTCTCTAACCATGCTAATGCTAAAGCTGCTAATGCTACACAACTCAAAGGAACTAAAATATAAATGTATCATCCCACACACACACAGCCACACATTTCCTCCAGCACTGAACACCAGCAGTGTTCAATTTAAACCCATTGCTTTCTGGACGACTTTGGTCTCCACAGCAAAATGTGTTTGATCACTGCTATTCATCTCCTTGAAACCTCAGAGCATCAGTCATTTGAATCTTATAGTGTTGTTTTGTGTTTTGATCTCTTAATTACAGGCTTGCTTTCCCAAATGGCAGTGAACACAAAGGCTGGGAGAGACTGAGCCTCCCAGCATCTCTCTGTGTCTCTGGGCTGGAGCTAGGCTGACTCAGACCCAAACCTTGCCTTTCTGCAAACCCAGACCTCCACTTCCTGCAGACGCAAACCTTCACCTCAAACTTCCTGCTTTTTAATAAGAGGATAAATGCACAGTCTGGCACAGCAATACTGTGATGCTGTAGCAACTTGAGGGCATAGTGATGGGCACAATGTGCTAGGATAGGGAGACCCAGGTTATAGGTGCTGTTCAAACTTGCTCTCACACACACTATACACACACAAACATACACTATACACACACACATACTCACACACCCACACACATTCTCTCACACACTCATACTCTCAAACACACACACACACACACACACACACACACACACACACACACACACACACACACACACAAAACTTGAAGAAACTCCCCAAAAGCACAAAATAAAGAAACCCTTTTTTTTCCACACACACAAAATTAAATGGCACTATTGTGTGAAAGCCAGAGTAAAACAGAAAGAGGAAGAGATGGATATTCATCCTCTGACATGTATGATTAATTAGCATGCG
Source organism: Aldrovandia affinis (assembly GCA_029706075.1). Classification (NCBI taxonomy): domain Eukaryota; kingdom Metazoa; phylum Chordata; class Actinopteri; order Notacanthiformes; family Halosauridae; genus Aldrovandia; species Aldrovandia affinis. Next base: position 359,373 of record JAINUG010000045.1, on the reverse strand, counting down.
CTCCACATACACGTCGCTGTGAGCTGTTTGAGCATGATGTCATGCCTGAGGCCCCCAAATGCAGAGGCTAGAGCTCCAGGCTGTTTCTACACAGCCACAGACCCGCCCACACCCCAACAGCTCCTCCCACATTTCCACCCCCAGCCCCGTCAACGGTCCCACCCACAGCCCAACAGTCTGCTCCTCTGCCTATGGCCTCTTCTCTTCTCTACCAAATCAATACTCACAGACACGTCCCATCACCAGGGCCGGATTAAATGGATAGACTACACTAGGCAAACTATTTTCTTTTAAATGGAGAGTGTACTCACATTTACAGATGCTTTCTCCTCACTTTGGATAAGGTGAAGTCCTCAATATTGTCATCATAATCCAGGGAAGTGGTAAATTTGTTCTCAATCACTAACAACGGAAACGCGTTCAGTTTCTTTTCCTTCACTGTTGATCTCAGGTACGTTTTAACGTGTTTCAATAAAGAAAACGATCTTTCTCCAGAGCAATTTGCAATCGGTAATGCCAGATATATATGATGGCATACTTTCACTTTGGGGAATGCATCGCCCCGGCCTAGCTCTCTGAGCTTCTTATACATTCCCATCGCTGATTGTCCACCCTTTACCATTGAGCTGAACTGGCAAAACTTCTCTGTAAAGTCATTCTCAAGATCATGTGGGTATATTTCTTTCAGATGTTCTGTGGCTGCACGCACTTCTTGGATGCCCAATGAATGAACTTTTGTAAGGAAACCGAATTGAGGCTGGCTATCTGTTGATTTTGATGCCGGGCCAGGGCCCGAGAGGAACTTTTTCAAAGCTACTCTCTGTCATTTTCTTTCTTCTTCTTCATTTCATTTTCTTTTGCGTTTTGCTGCACCCGAAAGCATTGCTGAAAGGACACTGCTAACATAGCAAGCATGATCTGCACTGAACCAGAAAGACTTTTCACGCACATTGCAAGGTGCTTACATTGTGTATGTATCACCCTTTCTTTTTCCTCCATGTTTATAAGGAAGGGGTTTCCATGGTACAGAAGGGGCATTGTCTCCAGAATGCGGAGCCCATCGTGGACAGAAGGAACTCCAAATATTCCGATATGAGCTGATCAGTGATACTGTTGCCCCGGTGAGCGCTTTTGTGCGGTGGAGATTGCATCAGGTGAATTCAGAGCTCTGTCCCACTAACCATAACCACAGTGTGGAATAAACCCACTAATTCTTGTATTTTATAATAATAGAGATTCCTAGCTGGAGGCTGAAGAATCAGTCAAATGTGTCTTTACATGTTAGAAATACTCTGTTGAGGATCAAGTTCAGATTCCTAATTGACAGTGACAGTGTTTCTTTAGAACAGTAAACATGTTTCAGCTGCGTTCAACGTTTACCCAGCTGAGAGCTTGTGCAGGGAAGAGGCTTCAAATGCATGTAAAATGACATCTGATGGCCAAAGAATAGAGAATTAGAGAACACTGCAATAATGGAGAGTGAAGTTATGGAAGAATGACTCAAACTTGAGTTGAAAAAGCAATCAGGGCCAGAAGGGAAAAACTGAGAGCTTAAATAACTCATTTTGCTTTCTAGTTCCCTGTGACCATGTGTTCCTAAGGGAACGGCACACAGATTGGACAGGTGTCCAGCACACAGACTTTTCACAGCCTTCCATGTTGAGTCAACACTCACAGGAATGTGGATAGATTTTTTTCAATTCACAGTTCTTTCAATTCTCGAGATGGAGAAACATTTGGGGAAGGTATTTAAAGCCCAGGTAAAGTTCTTCAAATTGAGCCCTTTAGATTGCGACCGGTGAGGAGTGTGCACATGCAGGAAATAACGCCTCGTGAATGTTTTGTCCCCCATGTCGCCCTTCGCCAGCACGGTCCTGCTCTGCCAGCATGGTCCTGCTCTGACACGCTCTGTGTCGCCCTGTGCTCTGACCCCCTGTGTTGCCCTATGGTCCTGCTCTGACACGCCCTGTGTCGCCCTATGGTCCTGCTCTGGTCCCGCCCTGCTCCTGCTCTGACACGCCCTGTGTTGCCCTATGGTCCTGCTCTGACACGCTCTGTGTCGCCCTATGGTCCTGCTCTGACACGCTCTGTGTCGCCCTATGGTCCTGCTCTGATGCGGCTCCACAGGGCCCAGAGTTAACGAGGCAGCGTCTTGATTGGCCTCTATCCTCATTAGAACAGAGCTCCCTGTGGGTGGCTCATCGGCGTGAGCTGTTAGCGTCTTGGGGGGGGGGGGTTAGGGATTGGGATCACCTCCCCAGACAGGGCCAGAGTCTGGGCACAACACCTCAGGCACGCCCCCTGCTCCACGGTGGGAGACACAGCCCACTGTTGGCGCGCAGTGCCAGGAGCCATAAAGAGCAGGGTTATTAGTGCTGGAGCAGCAGTTAGGAGCGCATTAACAAGCTTTCCTACGTGGCCGCACTGGGAGAGCTGCCGGGAACCGTGCTGAGGGCAGCAGATTGCTGCTCCCTCTCTCCAGCAGCTCTGGCCGTGCAGCGCCAGGGTAGAGGACGGGTGGCGGGCGGGGGCGCAGGCATTCTGGTGGTTTGTTTTAGGAGGAATTCTAAATGCCGCCGACCACAACTGAGGCAGGAAACGGGGTGTGCGACGCTGGTCGGCTCCACCCCAGTAAAAATGCGGCTGATGTTATCTGGCCGTCTGGTACGTATGGGAGCCCTGCAGCCTGCCTCAGCTATCTCACAATTACAGCTCACCACAGCCTACTCCACCCAAAGCACCTTGTATCATTCATTTTTAACAGATGTAGCATGGACAAGTTCATGATTCTCAAATATTTGTGTGTGTGTGTGTTTGTGTGTGTTTGTGAGAGAATGTGTGTGTGTGAGTGTGCATGTGTGAGTATGTATGTCTCTGTGTGTGTGTGAGTATGTATGTCTGTCTCTGTGTGTGTGTGTGTGTGTGTGTGTGTGTGAGTTTGTATGGGTGTCTTTGTGTGTCAGTGTGTGTGTGTGTGTGTGTGTGTGTAGCGGATGAGCTCTGGTACGTGAGCGTCCACTACAGAATGTGACGTCGATAAGAGTGTGATTAGTTCCCAGAGTTAGGGACTTGAGTCTTTAGCTCAGCGGGCTAAATCACTCTCTTGTCGCGTTGAGATCCTCGGTTTGAAACTCGCTGCAGGCAGATCCAACTCTGTTATGTGTGTGTGTGTGTGTGTGTGTGTGTGTCAGTGTGGTACAGATGGGAGAGTGTCATGTACAGAATGTGCTCATGGTGTTGGGAATCACCCAATGTGTATGCTGTTTCACCTTCCAGCCAATCTCTCTAACAATGAAAAAACATAGACACATAAGAGACAAGATGTCCATGCTTTCAGCACTTACCTCACTGATTTCACCTGTCAGTCTAGAATTTAAAAATGTAACCTCTGACTGAGAACTCTTCTGAAATGCATTCTTCATGGCACAATGTGGCCTTAAGAGGAAAAATCATCTGAAGTGTCTAATTAACATCAATTCATTACGATTTAGGAGCTGCTGTTATGGTTGGAGTGAAAACCAGCATGCACAGGGTGCCCCCCAGGACCAAGTTTGCACACTCCTGCTGTAAACACAGACGTCTAGAGGCCATGTTGACCTTTGGAGGTACAGACACATTGGGGAGGATTCTCCTGTCTGGACGTCTCCCAGGAGACCAGAGAGATGCCACTGCAGCCGTGTGCTGGAAGGAGAGAGAGAGAGAGAGAAAGGGAGAGAGAGAGAGAGAGAGAGAGAGAGAAAGGGAGAGAGAGAGAGAGAAAGAGAGAGAGAGAGAGAGAGAGAGAGAGAGAAAGAGAGAGAGAGAGAGAGAGAAAGAGAGGGAGAAAGAGAGAGAAAGAGAGGGAGAGAGAGAGCCGTAGAACTGCCCCTCATCAGCAACACAAATGGGGGTGGGAGTGCAGAAGTGCACTGTGGGACAATAACAGTAATGGGTGGAAGCTGCTCCGGGGCCGTTTTTACTGGAACTGCACTCATGCTGAGTGGCGTGGGAGCATGTCCCAGCGCAACAATGGCCTGCCTGTGTGGGGACAGGATAAGCTCTCCAATGGGCGGGACGAGCTGTCTAATGGCCGCTGTGCGGGGACGTGCGCGTGTGTGTGTCTGAGTGAGTGTGTGTGTGGGAACGTGTGTGTATTTGTGTGAGTCCATGTGTGTGGCCCGGGTTTGGGGCTGCCTATGAAGGATCCAATTGTTGCAGTGCACTGTCAGATTTCTTGACAAACTCTGAGTATTTTACTCATTCTTTGCTGCTTCTTGCTAACGAAGAGAGTAGAGGGGGAGAGTAGAGCCTGACCAATGCTAGATTTGTGTATTTTCTTGTGGGGCAACATTACGGGTCTTTACTGGCTAGCTAGCCTGGTTCACAAGGGCTATAATGATGATACAATAAAGAACGCAAGGATCCAATCACCATGGTGTTTGTTTGGGCCACTCGGTAGCTTCTACACACTAAGGACCTTTATTTAAAGTAAAGCACACTGGGCACCACAATACAGGGAGCATCACTGAGCAATGTGCCCCAGTGGCTGATTAAGGGGAAGGTTTCCCATACAGCAAAAGCCTGCATGCATCAGCTTGTGTATATGCTCCACTGGTTAAAATAAAGAATGAAAATCAGCTCATTGAAAGCAGAAGGGTTTTGTTTAATGCCCCTGCGTGTTTTTCTGGGGCAAGGAACTGAGGAGCATTCCTTTAGACACGGCTCACTGTTTACATCATACCCCCCCACCACCACCTCCCGGTGACTGTAGCCCAAGTGCTCTGCTGTTTGTTTGTTTGGTAAAATGCTGTTCACCTGATTTCCCTGAAGTATGTGTTGAGAGATGTTTACTCATCTCAAACTTGATGACTTGGTTAAATCTGTTCAAATTAGTTTGGTATTTATTTGTCATTGATGATATTTTCGTAACACCTGAATCAACTGCCATCCAGCTGGTTCCACACATTCCTGCTACATTATGTTCATATTTAATTTTACCATTATGAAACATCATAAATCCATGTTTTCCAGCTTATGGGATGGGAGAGTGAGACCAGTACTGGAAGGGTGAGACCTGCTGTTGGGAGAGGCTGTAAGAATGATATCTCTCTGGCTGTAGAGAGCAGCTCATGTTTCTTGGTAATGTGATGTTATTGCACATTCCCCACTGCTCGCTGTGCGGTCATGGCAGACCTGTGACTGACCTGCTCCACGCCTGTTATTCCTGCAGGTGCCCAGCTCTCAGAAAAACAGGAAATGGGCCACTTGGCAACAGCTGTCAGTGACATCACTTCCTCCTGACTCAGTTTCATGGACACACATTTGAGGCCTGCTAACTTGTGACATGAGTTTCACAAGCTCTGTGGAGCCGCAGCCCTACAGAGACATTACTGCACTTTTTCCAGAACATTCTGGAAGTGGTGGAGTGTGTGCTGTTGTGTGTCTGACCGGCTGTGGCTAACGGTCCCATCTCGAAACTCTCACACACACAGCCACATGCTCACATATTCACACTCACAGTCTTTCTCTCTCACACTCACATACACACACTCAAACACACACACACACACATATGCCCACACACCCACACTCTTTCTCACACATACACATACACACACACACACACACACATACATGCACACTCTCTCTCACACACACACATGCACACACACACCTTTGAAGGCTTGTGGAGAATAGCTGTAAAGGGTTGAAACATGATTCATTCGTTGTACAGAGTGTATTAACTCACAGGTTTGAATCCCCATTATAAATCAATCTGTCTGTAATCCCCTCTGCTGTCTGTCTGGGTCGGGCCCTGTGGGACACCATGTGCATTGAAATGTGTCAAAACCCAAACTCTCTGATCAGATTGTGCCAGCTCAAACCCTCTCCGGATTGTGCCTGCTCCAAACCACACTGATTGTTTTATTGCTGCCTTTGAATTGTGGCTACAGATTTACCTACAGGGTCCTAGTTTAACTATGTGGTTGCTCCTAGCACCTGGAATTGTACTCCCCTCTAGGGTGGCTTTGAGCTAAACTGTTCTTGACTACGGTTAACACTTTGTTGTATGTCGCTCTGGATAAGAGCGTCTGCCAAATGCCTGTAATGTAATGTAATTTAAACCCTCTCACTGGATTGTGCCAGCTCAAACCCTCTCCAGATTGTGCCTGCTCCAAACCCTCTCCAGATTGTGTCTGCTAGAACCCTCTCACCAGATTGTACCTGTTTCAGACTCTCTCTCCAGATTGTGCCTGTTCCAAACCCTCTTGCCGGACTGTGCCTGTTCCAAATGTCCTCACCAAATTGTTCCAAAACCCAGAGAGTAACCATCCAGGTCTTCTAAGCTTTCAGTTGATTTATTTAGCGAATGCAAAGTCCCTAAGCCAAGAAGTTGCTTCTCGTCCTGCTGTGTGGAGTGTAGCCAGACCTCCACTGAATCTGTAAATTGGGCACTCCTCTATGATGTGGTTAATGGTTTGGTCCATCCTACATGGGCATAGGGGGATGGCATTGATGCCCCACCTGTGGAGGTTAGCCAGACAGGGGCCGTGACTGGTTCTGAATCAGTTGAGAGGGGACCACTCTTTTCTTGGGAGGTTGAAACCAGGTGGCTGTTGGGTTTGTGATTCCAAGCTTTCAGTGAAAGAAAAATGTATTGTATAATGTCTCATTTCTTGTTATTTAGTTTGTTTGTTAAGAAATTGATCATTTCAAGTGAATAGAAAAATGTGGCGGTCCCTGGGGAGAACAATCTAGCTAACCGTGCTGGGCTTCACTGGCTGGCTGGCCTGGGCGTCTCCCCGCTGCACCTTAGGCTAGGTTTCATTTAAAATTATGACCACGTTGACTGTTTCATTTTTTATTTAAATGAAAAACAACTTAGTGTCATATTTTCCATTTTCAGATCCCTAATTTGTTATTAATATTGTCAATGAAAAATGTTTTGGCGGTATTTCAATTAGCTCTGTCAGTACTTTAATTTAAAGAAGCTAGCCTTGTAAAGTTTAACTTAACCATATCCTTTGGCATATTCTGTTCAGTTTTGGCATTGCCTTGACTTAATCTTTGTTCTTGTTTTTGTTCTGTTTTTAACAAACTCCTGCTAGCTACCTGGCCCTAGCCATCATTGTCACGTTAATTTAAATACTGCTAACGTTAGTTTGCACACTGGCAGGACAAAGTCAATAGGAGAGCCAATTTTACGGCAAAACACCAAAAGCCACCACAACCAAGCATACATGCCTATTAATTGCCACCTCACAGCATACAATATATAATGCAGCCAATACAATCCTGGGGCCTCATGCATAAACGTTGCGTAGAAAAAGTTCTAATTTCTATCGTACGAACGAAATTTAGAATGTCTCTACGCACAGAAAAATCCGGATTTATCAAACATGCGCACACAGGTCGTACGCACACTCCATGTTGATAAATACCAATTGTTCTACCCTCTGCTCGTGCACAATTCTAAGTATTTGCATACAGAACCGCCCCCAATTATCCATATATGTAAGAAAGCATCCCTTTAAAGGCCGCATGAAAACATGTCCGTTATCTCACTGGAATAATGGCGAAGAGAGCTAAAAAAGAAACTTCACTGAAAGCGAGATCGATGTTCTCGTCACGGAGGAAGAATCTAAAGAGGATATATTGTTTGGTTCACTCACTGTAGGGATAACAAATAAAAGAAAAACTGCTGCATGGGAGCAAGTGACGGATTCTGTTAATTCGGTATCTTCTGAACAGAGCTCTGTATCAGAAGTGAAGAAAAAATTGTTTGATGTCAAACTGTCAGCCAAAAAGCGAGTGATTGAGTACAATTGGTGCGACTCGGGGAGGACAAACTTTGGACGCACGGATTGCCAGCGTTATTGGCGATACAGCGAATAGCGAGTATTTCTATGAATTACATGTATTGGCTGCGAGCCACAAATTAAAGCTTGGCGAGCCGCATGAGTAACCCCGCACTAGAAGCTTATCCTGCTCGCCCAGCCAGTTAGCAACTAACTGTTAGATAATAGCAATATAGCCCAGTCAGCTAGCTTGCAGTCCAAACTTCCATCTTTCTGGCTAACTATCTAGCTAAACGTGCTGTTATGATTTGACGCCCCAAGCATGAATTTTTATGAGCTGTGTGTGAAAGCTGTCGTATGTCGTGTCTGTCTGTATGTGACATAGTGCGCTATACTTCAGCACCAGGCAGTGCGCAGGTATTCATGTCGCTGTCCTTTCAGAACCACAAAGCCGTCACGTCCTTGGATGTGTCACTGTTGCTGTAGCTGTTGGTGATAGCGTGATGGTAATGATGTTAGGCTACAGTAGCTTGTATATTTTGCTTAGACAATGCGATTGTTCTTTGCTGGGCGCTGTATGTTATGCCGCCTGCCACTGTTGGTTGTGGGTTCAATCCCCACTGGTGCCACTGTTGTGTAAAAGGTGGGCGTATATTATTATATTATATTATGCCGCGTGAGTGTGTAGGTGAAGTCAGTGCAGCCCGAAGAGCGGCCCGGGGCTGATTTTATTATGCTAATACATCAAATGGTTTTTTTTAATGAAGTCATAAAAAAGCATTGCCTCTTCTGCAATAGAGGTAGAATAGTGCGACTAGAACATATCATGTTGGGTGCATTATAAGTGATGCTATGTTTCTGTTATTTTTATGAGACGTTTTGCAGGAATTTTTGGTCCCACTGAAGGCCAAGGTCCAATAGTCAAGTTTCGCCACTGCCAAAACCGAAACCCTCTCACCACACTACCAGGCAGGCACACAGACAGTCAATCATAAAGCATGCTGGTTAAGAGTCATAACCTTGGAGTGTGTCTGCATATACACATCAGTTTGCAGAGAGGGGTATATCTTTTGTTGAGGTGTTGAGCGAAAGGAGGTCAGCGTTTCTGAAAGGATGAAGGGGGTGTAAAGCATCTTTCTGGGACAAATCCCCTCCAAATAAATAAAAGCAAACAGAATGTACTGTGCACTGTTAGACTGCTCCTCATCGGCAGGCATGACCAGGCCAGTCATCATGCCAGTTGTTGCCATGGAACCTCCTGCCCCCCCCCCATAGTTAAAACCCTAACCACACATGAGATCTGTTATCTGGGGTGTGGTTAGGGTTTTAACTGTTGTGAGACGCAAATTATAGAGGGACAATTAACACTGGACCCACAGCAAATGGAAGCCAGTACAGACATCAGCAAAGCCACAGGAAGAGTGTTCATTCAATCAACTTCAATAACCCACCGCTGTACTGGAGACTAATGAAGCACCAGTCTTAGTCTTAAACTGGAAGCAGAAACTAGCAGCCACTGAATGACCATTATGATCCCACACCGATATGTGTGTGTGTGTGTGTGTCAGTGTGAACATTAGAATTACACTGTGTGCGCTGTAGCACTCTCATCTCCTACCAGTCTATAAATAACCCTGTCTCATACATACACACATGTGCCGACACATGCACAGATATGAACACATTCACACAAATACATACACAGACATGCGCACAAGCACATCCATACGAACCCACGCTCATGCACGTGGTTACTTACACACACACGCACACATGCATGTACACACACACACACATGGACTGTCACTGTAAATTATTCATTTTGATTTCATATTAAAACTCAAGACTCCAGCAGGCATGCACCCCTCCCACACAGAGCTAGATACGTTTAATTAATTATTAATAGCACTAAACTCAAAACCTGGAATTTTAGCTGTTACGCATGAGAAAAACGATGAAAGCTGAATCTGATTTTATTTAAAGGGGCAGAACTGAAGTGTTTCTGCAGTCCGTGTTGTTGTTTATGTTGTTAAGAGGGTTAGAGACAGAATCCGCTGTTATTCCGTGCGATGACCCCTGTCGCCCGAGGGGGTCAAAGAGGAATTTAATCCTTTAGTAGCGTTCGAAAATTCCCATTAAAATGTTGTTATGGTTTGGTCTGGCATGGCACTGTTTGGAATCATGCGGCACTCCTCTTTTCTCTCAATATTTCTAACCCAAACACGTGTTTTTGCACAAAGGAGACCCTTCTCTCCCGTGTTGCCTCTCCCGGCTGTGGCAAACGGGTTAAACAGCCGAGGCGGGACTGACATTAAGCCAGAAACGCATTGTTCAGGATCGCCTTACCACTTCGCTCTCTGTTGACTGCAGCGCGGCGCCGGGATGAGAGCGGGCAAGGGGAATGTCGCTGCGTTTCAGACGGAAGCAGCGTGGGGAATCACCGAAGCACTTTACTTGGCTCTGACTACTGACACCAGACCGTTGTGGCCACAAGAGAGAGAGAGAAGGGAAGAGAGAGAGAGAGAGAGGGGGCAGGGCTTTCTTTTCTGTAGCTCTATTAAGTGGAAACTTATACTTGTATTTAGTTATGAAAGTTCCGTTCGGTCCCCCCGAGCTCCCGGCTTACCCTCCTCGCGCCGTATCTCACCGCACGCGCCAATGTCTTTGTTTTTTCGTCTTTTTAGACTTTTCAGGGGGAGTCTAAGTATAAAACGGCGATGTGGTATTTCTCCAACTTATTTCTTCTAGCTATTGTAATTTATCACCATGTTGTTTTAATAGGAACTATACAGTTTTATATAGCGCCTGCTTTGGGTGAAGATGACGGGCGGTGTTTGTTGGTTTTTGGAACGCGTGGTGATGTTTTGGTTGATTCTGCTGTGCGCTGTAGAGTTCGGTACCACTAGTGCTGTTCTCGGCGCCGGTCTTAACACTTTCACAGCGTTTGGTTCACCTGCAAACGACTCACTGCCCGCACCTGCACGCCGGAAAAACGGAATTGTGCAAACTATTGACCGGATCTACCACGGGGGTGGCAGGGTAGGCTACCTTATGTACATGGACGGCAGGAAGTTTCAGCTGGACATGGAAAGGGACGAAGCTCTTTTGTCCCGACATTTCAGCTCAAAGTATGTCGATGCGCTATACGGGACGGGTGAGGGCATACGGTCACTACGCAACGAGTGTGTTTACCGTGGCACAGTGGATTCCAAACCCCAATCTCTGGCGCTGTTCGATCTGTGCGACGGTGGTATGGAAGGCTTTTTTGCAGTGGGGTACGCCCGCTACATCGTCCGACCGCTCATCAGGGCAAAAGGCAACGAGGGCGACGGTCACGCATTGGAATTCGCTGCCTCGGCACGCGCTCTTCACTACTATTCCAGGGAGGGTTTTAGTTTCGAGACAATGGCAGCGCGCGAGAGTTGTGGTACAGAAGGGAGATGGCACAAGCATGTTGCACGGAAACACCGTCGCAGGAGAAGGGGCAAAAGGAAAACCAACGCTCACAGTCTTGCAGTAGATGGAAACGAACGCAGGACGCACGGTTCAGGGTGGCGGTTCTCCGAGACGGGTTCTCGCACCTCAGGTAGGAAGCGCAAGAGGTCGGTCTCACGCGTCAGGCACGTGGAACTGTTCCTAGTAGCTGACGAGTCCATGTTCAAGAAGTACGGAAAAGACTTGCACCACTACCTCTTGACAATAGCCTCGATCACCTCTAAATTGTATGGCCACGCGAGCATCGATAACCCCATCCGCCTGTCAGTGGTGAAGGTGGCCGTAGTGTCGGAGGAGGAGAAGGGGTTGCAGGTCTCCAAGAACGCAGCCGCCACGCTAAAGAGTTTCTGCAAATGGCAGAATCAACAGAACCCACTGGATGACGACCACCAACAGCACCACGACGCCGCCATTCTCTTCACCAGGCAGGTAAACAGCTCACCTGGCTGACACACCTAGGGCCCCTCCCGTTACAGCTTATGTCACAATACAATACCCCATTATTATTATTGAGTGCCGCTAACATTGCGTTGAAATGTAGACGCCGCGCGAGGAAATCCATTGTGTATATGTGTGTATACATATATAGTACACACGATGTATTTAAATACATACCCTACATGTAGCGCTTACATTAGATCGGCACCTATGATATACATGAGAGCCAGGTGGAGCTGAGACCAGGTACCTTTGATGAATTTTGCCTGCAATTTCACATCAAATAAGAATACGGGTTTTCACTCTTCTGCGCGGTTCTTATAAAAACCTCCTCGGAAAAAACTATATTTGTTTCCCCTCTTCTCATATCATATATAGGCTGTATTATGCCTTTCTACTCACGTCTAGCGATTTGTTCATTCCGAAAAACTGTCTGACTACTCTCGGTGTCACTATAGGTTTTTGTTCCATGATGCTGAACCCTCTTGTCTTGTCTATCAAAAAGGCAGGTAAAATAAGTCTAACATTGCCGTCGTGCTGTGTAAATTACAGAAAACCGTTTTGATGTGCAAATTAAGCAGGATTGGAGTACAAATCTAAGTAAAACAACGTGAATCTTCTTGGTTGTATTCTGAAGTAATTTGGCTCGCTTGAAGGCTTGAATGATGTAGTGATGGATTGCCATGCCTGCTGTTCCATTTATTAAACCGATTTGATATATATATATATGAAACCGCAATTCACCGTTTCGTTACAATGGATTTAACCACAGTAATTTAAATGATCGGTGAGGATGACAGCGTTTGGTAAGATGACACCAGTGTTATCGTGCTATTACAGTGCACCAAACTGCCGCTGTGTAATATTACGTATTCGTGCTTTGTTTGCTGTTTAATCGTTCACGCGTGTAGGCGCGTGATGCTTGTGGGTGGGCACTTTCCCCGCGCGCTAAAAAGCGCCTGCTTTTTATTTAGGCTGAGAAAATACGACTGTGGACACTTCGCACATATTTACTGGGGAAGGTACGAGCATACCGTAGCGCTGCCTGGCGTTATATGAGGTTATTTTAGCCACAATATAAACCAGCCACGCTTGTCGGCTTTAATTAAAATCCAAGACTAAAATGTGTTTTCTTAGGACAGCGTTCACTCACATATTTCCACCTCGCACGTTAAATGTAACAGCTGAATCTGTCTCCTGCACGTGTTTATGTGGGCAGCGGTCGCTGTATTTGGTGTCTCTCCCCAAGCCCCCACGCTATGCTGCCCCCCTCCCTTCGTGCGCCCTGTGATCTCTCGCTCTGTGCGTACTTTTTAAGTAGCAAAGAGGCCGGATGTCGCTGAAGTCATCTGGTCAGACGTCGGTATTCAGCCCAGACACCGCAGTAGTCAGCCTTTTTCCACCGTCCTTAATTTATTTCTCTTTCTTTTTTCTCCTCTCCTCTCAGATTTCGCCCCAGTTCTGCTTCCAACGCTGACATCGGCTAGTCAGGAGAGGTCAAAACCTCACAGCTGACTTCTGGAAACGATTTATTAGCATACAATTTTCCAATTCCAAATTCCATCATTTTAGCCCGCAATGTAATATATGCTCCCTCTCTGTCTCTCTCTCTGTGCTCCCCATTCTCTCTCTCTCTCTCTTTGTGCTCCCTCTCTCTCTCTCTGTCTTCCTATCTGCTGTGTTTATTGTGTTTTGTCCAGAACTCCCACAGCTGCTCAGAGTTACAGCTGGGGTGTTTGAACAGAGCGCTGTATAATAGCACCAGCTCCAGGGCTGAGGCAGGCTGACCTGGCCTTTCATCCGCTGGCCATTCTATAAAACACCGTGGGCCACCACGGTTGGCTAGTATACGCCTGTATGCACCCTGGTATAGAATCTACCAGCGTCTGGAATTCCGCAGGAGGAATATGTCGTCACTCTTCCACGTTCAGTGAATGGAAGTGCAAAAAGCTGTTCCAGAATGTCCAATTAGGTTCAGATCATGTGACTGAGAAGGCCATGACACATGGATAGCCTCAGCGTTATTCTCCTCTGCAGGAAAGAAATGCCTTAACATGGGGCGAAGATGATCACTCAGTATCAACCTTGCCTTCAAAGGGTACGAGTGCACCCAAAGCATGCCAGGAAGTTGTACCCCGGAACGAACCAGAACCCCTTTCTCTTGGAACACTGTTGTGTTTCCAAGGTTTTCCCCACTCTGTGTGGTTTCTCTGTTGAACTGAACAAGCAGAGGACCTACATGAGGCTGTGTGCACACGCTTCTTCATGTGTGGGCCACTAGGTCACGTCACGACCACAACCAGGCCACTAGGTCATGTCACAACCACAACCGATTTACCCTGTGCGGTTAACCTCATCATTGTGCGTTGGGTTTTTTTCCTTCCTTTTTAGCAACTGCCGAAGGGTGTAAGAAAACACAAGCCACCATATGTGAACGGGGGGTGTAGAAATAGTTTTATGTGACACCAGTCTTTGTATTTTAGCAGTAACAAATCAGTATTGGTGAAAGCACGGAAGAGGTGTGGTTGCATACTCGCTATAGCATATTGGAGTTCTGGGGCAGAGTTTAAAAGGTCAGCCCTGAGCTTGGTGGATGTGGGTATGGGAGTAGGTGTAGGTGGGGTGCGGAAGTATTTGGGATTGCAGCCCTGGTCACGGTCAGGCCCAGGCTAAGCCTCTCTGCATCTCTGCGTTCTTCTGCCCACAGACCCGCCCTCACTCCAGGTGGTTGTGGGTTGTTCGGTGCTTCCATAAACGGCTCAGATGGTCTAGCACAGGGTTTGTGGTGTAGTGTGTGTGCGTGTGTGTTATACATTAATGTGTGTGTCTGTGTGTGTGAGTGTTATAATGTAATGTGTGTGTTTGTGTGTGTGCAGGACCTGTGTGGGCATCACTCCTGTGACACGCTGGGCATGGCGGATGTGGGCACCATCTGCTCCCCGGAGCGCAGCTGCGCCGTGATTGAGGACGACGGACTGCACGCTGCCTTCACCATCGCTCATGAGATTGGTGCGTAGTAACATGTGTGAGTGTGTAACGTGTGTGTGTGCATGTGAGAGTATGTGAGGTGTGTGTAATGACATGTGTGAGTGTGTCTGTGTGTTTGGTAACGTAGGTGTGTGTGTGTGTGTGTGTGAGCGTGTGTAGAAACTTGTGTGTGTGTGTGGGTGTGTGTGGTAACATGAGTGCGTGGGTGTGTATAGTAACATATGTGAGCAGAGCCGGATCAATGCATACAGCATGGCATTCTGGGAAATTGAGTTCTTAGATTTAACATTAGATTGGAGATATGATTTCATTTGCGTTATTTATTTACAAATAATAATAAGAGTCCTGTGTGATGAACATATATTTATTAGGCGTGTAAGCGTAATATGAATTATGTAAAAAATATATACAAATATATGAAAAAATAATATCAATATTAATATTTTCCCAATAATTTAGGTCCTCGGCCCTGTATATGTGTGTGTAGTAACATATGTGAGTGTGTGTGTGTGTAACGTGTGTCTGTGCATGTCCTAAAATATGTGTGAGTGTGTGTATGGATTGTGTGTGTGTGCCAGAGAATATTTGTGTGTATGTGAGAGTGCGTGTGCGTGCGTATAGTAACGTGTGTTTGTGTGTGTGTGGCACAGGTCACCTCCTGGGACTCTCTCATGACGACTCTAAGTTCTGTGAGCAACGCTTTGGCTCCAGTGACGAGAAGAGGCTCATGTCCTCCATCCTCACCTCCATCGACCCCTCCAAACCCTGGAGCCGCTGCACCTCCACCACCATCACCGACTTCTTCGACGACGGGAACGGTGAGTGTGTGTATATACGAGTGTGTGTGCCCATGCGTACTAGTACGAGTACGAATGCACTATCGTAATACTAACTCACTGCTGCAATATGAATGCATTGCTGCAATACTAACTCACCGCTGCAGCACTGTTAAGACGGCCCAATAATCAATCCGTCCGCAACCCCAACAAAACCCATAAAGTGTAAGGATGCACGCAGACAAGGAGTCAAAGTTTTCTAGAAGTTCTTTGCGGCCGCAAAGAGAGAGGGCTTCAACGTGACAAAGTCATTCTCATTCTCATTAATCATTGAGCATAAGACAAGGCTGATCTTTATACCCAACAAAACAGTGATTAACGCACAACAGAGGTCTCAGATGCCGTCAATAAGAAAGATGTTGCCAGTTACGTAAACCAGAGGTCATGTCACAGATGCCATCAATAAGAGATAAGTCCAGCATCCCGGGAAAACATGGTGTACGTGAGAGGATAATCCAAACAATACTGAGAACATCTGCACATTAGTGTTATACAGAGGGCAAAGTGTGCCTTGGTGAGGCCTAATGGACAGAATATCATAAGGCACCTACGTAAGGAAAGAGGAATGGATATACTATCGCTATCAAAATACCAAAGTATAATTTTCACTCTAACAACACTAATGTAGTACCGCAATACTAACACATTGTTGCAATACTAATGCACTACTACAACACTAACACTCTGCTGCAGTACTAATGCAGTACTGCAATGTTAATGCACTACTGCAATACTAACATTCTGCTGCAATACTAACACACCACTGCAATAGCAATGCTCACCATTATTAGTAATGCAATGTTGCCCCCCCCACAGCGGAATGCCTGCTGGACCCCCCTCCAGCCCTTGCTGGGCCCGGAGGAGTTGCCGGGTCAGAGCTACGACGCAGTGCGACAATGCCGGCTGGCCTTCGGGCCAGCGTATACGGTGTGCCCAGGCATGGATGTGTGTGGCCGTCTGTGGTGTGCGGTGATCCGTCAAGGCCAGATGGTCTGCCTCACTAAGAAGCTGCCGGCTGTGGAGGGCACGCCCTGCGGCAAGGGCCGAATCTGCCTGCATGGCAAGTGTGTGGACAAGACCCGCAAACGACATTACATGGTGAGGCACCTTTACACCGCCTTTACACTGTCATTACACTGTGAGGCACCTTTACACCACCACTGTGCCACCTTTTTTTTTCTTTTCTTTTTTTTTTCTCCCAATTTGGTAGTCAATTACACCCTCTATTTATTTCGATTTACCCTACCCACACGAGTCCACCACTCGTCTCTACGAGGCAAGCTAATTCTCCGAGGGCAGCGAACTCCGTGTCCTTCGAGACAGAATTTGCCCACCCACGCTCTGGAGACTCCCTTACGTGCTTCACGGCGGACCCAAACCGGCTCACCCTCCCCCTCCCCCTGGAGCAGACAGCCAAATGCCATCCCCGATCAGGGCTGACGACCAGGGTTTCGTGCCTGGTCCTTGAGAGGCAGCGCACACTGTATCAGACCAGCCAAAATACGGTGCATTAGACCGCTACGCTATCCGCCACCCCTTGAGTGTGCACCTTTAAACTGTCATTACATGGTAAGACACCTTCACACCACCACTACACTGCCTTTACACCACGTTTACACTGTCATTACACTGTAGCGAACCTTTACACCACTAGACTTAGGGTGACCAGATCCTGCATTTTGATTCGTTATCCTGTCCCACAACAACGTTTCGCATTTTAATGAAATAATAACAGAACAGATTTTATTTTATTAAGATAAAATCATCACCCCTGTGTCAATAAATGTTGTTTCAGATTTCTCTTGCTTTGTTATTTTGATTATTATCGCATTTTAAATAAAGTACAAAGCTTTATGGACATAAAATATGGATATGACCCCCGCCCCATTTCAACAATATGTGTGTGTTTGTGTACCAATTGAACCAATATTGAAAATTGAGACTCAGTTGCTGTTATTTTCTGTATGGTACCCTGTGACACATCAAGGATTGGTGAACTTTCTCCCTCTCTCTCTCTCCCTCTCTCCCTCCTTCAGGTCTCGAACCATGGCAGCTGGAGTTCGTGGGGGTCTTGGGGTTCGTGCTCTCGGTCCTGCGGTGGGGGAGTACAGTTCGCTCGCCGTCTGTGCAACGACCCCCCTCCCCGTAACAATGGCCGATACTGCACTGGCAAGAGAGCCATCTACAGGTCCTGCAACATCACACCCTGCCCTACAGCCAGTGAGTACTGCACACACGCTATACATACGTACACACAACACACAACACACTCACTATATACACACTATAAATTACACACACTATACACATACTATACCCTCACTCACTCACATGCACAACCCATACACATACACACACACACACACACACACACACACTCACTCACCTCATGTCTCTCCCTTCTGTAGGTAAGAGTTTCCGTGCGGAGCAGTGTGAGGCACGTAACGGACAGCAGACGGATCCAAAGGGGGTGAAGACATTAGTGGAGTGGGTGCCTAAATATGCCGGAGTCCTGCCTGGAGACGTGTGCAAACTGACCTGCCGGGCCAAAGGCACCGGGTACTACATAGTGTTCGCCCAGAGGGTGAGTCAGGGCTGCCGGTGTGCGTCACGGGCTCTCCGGTTAAAATGTTAAGATGTTGCCCATGGTGCTGCTGAAAGGAAGAAGCCTCTCTCTCTCTCTGTCCTTTGTTTATTTTGTTAAAGTTATTGAAGTGATGATGATGAAGGAGGTGATGAAGAGTACAGTCAGGTGTGTGTTGTGTCCAGGTGAGAGACGGCACGGAGTGCCGGCCCTTCAGCAGCTCGGTGTGTGTGCGGGGGAAGTGTGTGCGCACGGGCTGCGATGGGATCATCGGCTCCAAACTGCAGTTTGACAAGTGCGGAATCTGTGGAGGAGACAGTACTGCCTGTGTCAAAGTGGTGGGCACCTTCACCAAGAGGAGGTACAGACACACACACACACACGCATGCACATGCACACACAAAAAAACA
This sequence comes from Aldrovandia affinis, assembly GCA_029706075.1. Classification (NCBI taxonomy): domain Eukaryota; kingdom Metazoa; phylum Chordata; class Actinopteri; order Notacanthiformes; family Halosauridae; genus Aldrovandia; species Aldrovandia affinis. The sequence goes on along the minus strand of JAINUG010000045.1, from coordinate 340,844 downwards.
TACACACACACACAGTGACAGAGACACACCCACACACACATGCACTCACGCACAAAAACACACACACACACACACACACACATATCAGGCTGCCAGTGTGGCTGTGGGCCCTTATCCTAGCATGATTGACATGCTCTCTCTCTCTCTCTCTCTCTCTCTCTCTCTCCATGTGCAGTAAGGGCTACACTGATGTGGTGCACATTCCGGAAGGCTCCACCCACATTAAGGTCCATCAGCACAAGCCCAGTAATCAGCTGCGCTTCACAGCGTACCTGGCGCTGCGGAGGCCCGGGGGGCCTACCTGCTGAACGGGAAGTTCCTGATCTCCACGTCCGAGACCATCATCCCTCTGAGCGGTGTGGTGCTGAACTACAGCGGCTGGAGCCAGCGGGGCGACGCCCTGCACAGCGTGGGTCCCCAGCCCTTGGGGGAGGCCCTAACTGTCCAGATCCTCGCCACCGACCCCAAGCACCCACTCCACGTGCGCTACAGCTTCTACAGACCCCGGAAACCTGCTCCGCCTGCCTCCACGGCCCCGCCCACTACCCCAGCTGCATCAACGGCTCCGCCCTCCTCCTCCACAGCCCCGCCCATGGCCCCGCCTGCCTCCACGGCTCCGCCCTCCTCCACAGCCCCGCTGCCTCCACGGCTCCGCCCTCCTCCACAGCCCTGCCCATGGCCACGCCTGCCTCCACGGCTCCGCCCTCCTCCACAGCCCCGCCTGCCTCCACGGTTGCCTCAACGGCCCCGCCCTCCACCACGGCCAAGTCCATGGCCTTGCCTGCCTCCACGGCGCCGCCCTCCTCTACAGCCCCTCACACAATAGCACCCGCTAGGCAGTGGGTGACTGGCCCCTGGATGGCCTGCTCACGGTCCTGTGGAACGGGCTGGCAGACACGCACTGTGCAGTGTAAGGACCCGCAGGGACGGTTATCCAAAGCCTGCTCGCTGCTCAGCCGGCCCTCCCCCTTCAAACAGTGCCTGCTCCAAAAGTGCTGACGGTCTGAACACACGCACGCACACCCACAGACACACAAGCACACAAGCACACACACGCGCACTCATAAACTGGCTGAAGATGCAATTTTACTTTTTATATCATTGTACCTTTCTTACTGTCTCAATTTTTACATTTTGTTTTACTCCTGACACCTTGCATGTCTGAGGTCTTGGACAAGGGCTTTGAAAGTGGGACACCCCAATACACATACACACACACTCAGAAAGTATTATTCTGGCAGGCAGCATTTCTCTTTTTTATAGAGCTGAGGATGAAGGAGAAGATCTTTGTAACTTGGACAGACAGATAGATGGAGGGAGACTGTGTATGTGTGTATTAATTACACTATATGACAGTGTGTGAATAGTCCTTGATCTCACATGAGCTCTAAGAGCTATGTAAGTGTGTTTCACAATGGCCTGTATTTATCCTGTCTGTCAGAAATGTATTCTATTGAGACAATAGAATAACTGTCTCAAATACAGAGTATGGGAATGGAGGTTATAGTGCAGGTTCCTCTGCTTCACATCTCACTAACTCACTCTCTCACTCACACACTCATTCACATACCGACTCAATATCTCACTCACACTCATTCACTCACTGACTTATTCATATGCTCATTCACTCACTGACTCAGTCTCTCACTCACACACTCATTCACTTACTGAGTCACTCACTCACACACACACACACGCTCACTCACACCCTCATTCACTCACTGGCTCACTCACTCACTCTCTCACTCGCACACTCATTCATTCATTGACTCACTAACACTCACACACACATTGTATGTCTAGTACTGTTTAGCACTCCCACCTAGAGGAAATGCCTGGACATACAGTATGTGTGTGAGGAAATGTCCCTGTTCTTGGACAGCTGAAACACAGCACTGAAATCATAATTTATTGTTTATAAAACAATGTCTATGTGAAAATGTATTTATTATGATTATTTTGTATTATAATTATTATTTAACTGCCAATTTCGCAGAACATGTTTCTAGTGTCTGTACATGAATAGAAATATATCTTTAAACACAGGTTTATTGTATTTGTGTGTTTGTTGTTTGCACCTTCAGTTCAAAATTGCTCATACCACACAATATCATCATCACACACACACACCTAGGTACAGTCTGAACAGCTGAGTGACTGATCCAGGTACAGTCTAAAGAGCTTAGTGACTGATCCAGGTACAGTCTAAAGAGCTTAGTGACTGATCCAGGTACTGTCTGAAGAGCTGAGTGACTGATCCAGGTACTGTCTGAAGAGCTGAGTGACTGATCCAGATACAGTCTGAAGAGCTGAGTGACTGATCCAGGTACTGTCTGAAAGCTGAGTGACTGATCCAGGTACTGTCTGAAGAGCTGAGTGACTGATCCAGGTACTGTCTGGAGAGCTGAGTGACTGATCCAGGTACAGTCTGAAGAGCTGAGTGACTGATCCAGGTACTGTCTGAGAAGCTGAGTGACTGATCCAGGTACTGTCTGAAGAGCTGAGTGACTGATCCAGGTACAGTCTGAAGAGCTGAGTGACTGATCCAGGTACAGTCTGAAGAGCCGAGTGACTGAAGCACACAGAGGGTTTCTACAGTAGCACACAGAGGGGTTAGACCCTACTACAGACCTCCATCATGTGGTCTGACTGCCTGTAACCACCTCAGGTGGTTGTTGGGTTGAGTCCCATCGTGGATATGGAATTACCGGGTCACAGGCATGGGGGGTTTCCTCTTGGACACAGCCCCTGAACATCAGCTGCAGTAATTCTGGAATACTTACAACTGTTTCCCATAGTAACCCTCCTGACGCACGCTCCTGCATATGTGACCGGTGTCTTTCTGCGTTGTGTATTTTTAGTTATTTGTCAAAGGAGGAGGCGGACAACTTCTTTCTTTGGTCTCTGACCGTTTATTCTTGCGGTATTGGGAGCTAGCTAGTTGATCCGCAGCTCCAGCTCTTTCCACATTTGACATCGCCGGAAAGAGGCAAAGGGGGAAACCCAAAGTTATAAGGGGAAACCTCACAGGAAATGGGGTCACAGAAGGAGGGGCTACAATCTTCCCGGTGAATATACAGTAGCCCATTACAGTAAATTAATAAAACGCATGTAAATAAGAAAAGAACAAATAAAAGAATACAGATTCTGTGTAATTATAATAACCCAAAACAGCAATGTTACACATAGAGCAGTCTCTCCACTGCAGCTACACAGTACACAGCCCGTATGGTCAGACTCAAAGCCAATCTACACCACACCATGTCACAGCAGCAGCAGCAAACCACACCAATTAAAATGACAGCGGATGGGGTGATCTACAAAAGAAGAAAAAGCTCTGCATTACTGGAGCAGCACAGTGTCGTCTTTTGCGTCTGTTCTATATTTTCTGCTTGCTGCAGAACAAAATGAATTGTTTACAGACATAAATTGGCTCTAAAATGTTTGCTATACATGATTTAATTAATATGACATTATAATATTATATCATCAGCACCCATGTAGTATATAAACAGTAGATCTTTTAAAAAGCCACTAAAAATACAGCAGCTAAAAAGGTTTTTCATTTTTGTATTGCCATGGCAGAAAATAAACATAAAACTCAAACCTGGGAAAAAGGCGTACTGCGTTTTTATGGAGGGGACAGTGTGATTTTGAAAACAGACAATAAGACCCTGGCAACGTACGTAGACGTGAATCGGGGTAGAAACCGCAGCGGCAGGCTCTGATTCTCAGCTCTACAGAGACCTATGGGAGTTTGCAACGAAACTACAGTGGTCTGTGACGACACATGTGGACAACAGTTTTGCCTGCATCATGCACAAAAGACTTAAATCTAGAATGTATCATTTTAAAATAAAAGGTCTATCCAACACAGTAGGATAACAAATGAAAGTTTAAGGATCTACACGATTGAAAAATGTTCGCCATCGCAGCTGGTCATTTTTTTGCCTCTCTAGATCCAGGAGAAGACAATATCACATGGCCTCTCTGAGCTGTAAGCGGAGAAAACTTTTTCTGTGCCTGCAGGTAAACACAATCACTCACCGGGTCCATTGGATGTGACAGGTTGTTCAAACGTAGGCTACTCACTCTGTGTCCCCCTCGATCACTCTCACATTCGTGCGATTCGTGCGTCTTGAGCACAAGGGACCCTAAAAATAAACCATGGCATGATCATAGGATCAGGAAAAGCGTGTATTTTTTGGTAAAAAGTGTAAAACAATGTAAAAGCAATTTGTCATCACGGAGAAATCGTGAGGTAATTCACCCTAGCGTCGGTACTGGCATTCTTTGATCCTTGGGATGTCGTGATGCCGGTAGAGGCGGTGTCAGTGTTCTACCGGAGCGCGGAGTCCCTGCCTCCCACAGCGACTACAAGGTAATTTGAGAAAATAGCGCGGAGGGAGGGCGCAAAAAAAGCCGGAGGAAAGCGGCGAGGAAGGGAATACGAGAAACACTTTCGGGGTGCGAAACACGTGGAGACGGATGCCAAATGCTGTAGGGTTGGAGGGAAACCTGGCCCTTTGTGCGCCTGGTTTTCTTTTTTGAAAAGTTGAGCATGGCTGTCAACCCAATAAGAAGTTGAGTGTGCTTTCTGTGGGTGTTAAATACGGATGGGATTTGTGGAAGTCATAGTTTTGGGAAGTAAAAAACGCAGAGAAGAGGCACCGACATGGACAGACCACGGGCACCGGGCGCTCAGCCCGGGCAGACTTTCCTGGTGGACTCGCTACTAATTTGCCTCATTGCTGGTAAGAAATTGTTGATATACGACTCATAGGAGTCATAGGTTGAATTATTACTGCGCATTGTAACTTGGTTATTTAGGCGTTTTTCAGTTCACGGGGGCTGACATGGCTGTCACGCGCGCGCAGTGAATGCAACGACAGGTTCTGTAGCTCCGTAATACCGTGTGAAATTAAAGCACCACTGAAAGCTGTATAAGTCCGTCATTGCGGTCGAAATGCGCCTTTAAAAGTTTGTTTTTATTGTTTTTTACACATTGTTCGCGATATTTTCGACGTATTTCCCAATAGGAACATTGGTGCATGTACGTTGGGTCCCTTGGCCGAGACAGCCTAATTGTGGCTTGAAATTAAATGCGAGGGGTAATTGTTTTTAAACTCCATTTACAGACACACGGTAATGTGCGGTTTTGCATTCCAAACGTTACCCAGAGCAGTAAACCACATATCCCCCGGGGGCCACTAATGAAACAAACGCTCAAGATCCCTGCGGAGTCAATCCGTGCCCGCGGACGGTTCACACGAGCCCCGTTAAACGCGCTTACATTTCCAGCATGACTATAACAGGACCCCGGGACGCGGTGGTGCTTTGGGTCCTGCAGCAGCGTTATACCGGCGTTTATTGACTTCTGACTTGCGCCGGGAGCTGAGATGGCTCCATATTATATTCCGGCGTGATTGGACCACCCAGAGAGACGGACGGGGGGCGGGGAAACTCTGAAAGTTAACAGGAAAGCTGGCGCCACGAGCGCCACAGGCGCCTTCTCTACGGAAGTCAAATGCCCTCATTCATAAAGAGATGAGGACAGTATTGAAGAAAAGATGGGTGTGATAAAAGATATCTCGTGTTGACCCCGTGCAGACAGGCTTCGAGGACGGGGCTAGTTTAGGGTGCTCCTCTCAACTGCCTGTCTCTGTCCTCCTGTTTTAGACTCTTAGGTTAGGTGTGTTTTATTCATCCCCCCCCCCCTCTCCTTCTCTGGGTCTGTTATAGAGAACTGTTGCATTTGTAGTGTGCTAGTTTTAGAAGCTGGCCAAGGACCTCTTCAGAGTAGAACAAACACACACACATACACAGACAGGAAGACAGTCATCGGGCTTAAGGTTGTACCCCCAGTCCCTTGGCAGGAACCAGAGGGAGCTGTCCTTCTGCATTTGATGAATAATTAAAATCTTCATGCGCTGATCTCTTAATATATGCACTGTTGTTTTTACTGTGTGGGTGTAAGTCTGCAGGGTTCCCCCTCCTCATCTCTCAATAGCAGCCACACTGGGATATGGTCACGCACATCACTAGTGTAACAGCCGTGTGATTTGTTACTGCTCCCCCTTCTGCAGGTTTGGGCGAAGCTCAATGTAACAGCTGTGCAGAGTACTGCTGTGACAGAGCGCCTCCTTTCTGCTGCTCCTACTACACCTATGTGGGGGAAGTTCTCTCGTAAGTACCCCATTTACTACCCTCCCTCACACCGCTTACTGCCCCTCCCCCTCCACAACTGCCCACCACGACAGCCATGCCCAATAATGCTTTTTTTTTCTGATTTTTTTTATCCCATTTTCTCCCAATTTAGTAGCCAATTACACCCTCTCTTTTCATGTCAGTCCCCCCTCACCATTGTGAGTTCGCTGCCGTAGCCCTGAGACCGGCAGTGGCAAAGGCGAAGTACCACCTCCTCCGAGCTGGCACTCGCCAAGCCGTCAACTGTAACTCCGGTACACTAGAGCCACTCCCACGCAGCAAACTCCCTGGGGCGGATAACTAATTGCCGCCCCCTAGTGGCACTCCCGGCCAGAGCTGATACTGGTGCGGCCGGTGAAATCCAACCCTGGTCGCAGTGGCCAGCGTCAAATGTTTTAACCTTTAGACCACCCAGGAGGCTCAAATAATGCTGTTTTATCAGGTATCTGTAAACAGAGCTATTAAAATCCTCCCTGAATCAGACTGTCTCTCTCCCAGAATGCACTTATGCAAATGAGAACAAGCTGCTCTGTGCCTCTTCATGGATATGGATTTACTAGATCACGCCCATTGAAAATTGTGGTTAAATGGATGGGAACAGTCTTCAAAAGGCTGTAAAACAGCAGGTCCTCTGTGTCAATTTTGTCCATTCAGGACACATTACGGTGCAAGACTATTAATCACACACTGTGCATAGAACAGCCCGACTCATCTAGAATCACTGAGAATCTTGAGAGGACAAAAAACTCTGGAGTGAATTGGAGTGAACACAAATCTAGTGAGAGTCCCTTTGTGTATGAAGTCTGCGTGAGAGTCTGTTTATGTGTGGAGAATGTTTGTGCATATTTTTGTGGGATTAACTGTGTATTTGTGTGCGTTCATGTTCTGGCGTGTGCGTTTGTATATGTTCTGATGTGTGTGTATGTGTGTCTGTTCATGTTCTGATGTTCATGTTCTGATGTATGTGTGTGTGTGTGTGTGTGTGTGTTCATGTTCTGATGTATGTGTGTGTGTGTGTGTGTTCATGTTCTGACATGTATGTGTGCGTGTGTTTTTCAGCGGCACAGCAATTTCGGGGGTGGTGTTTGGCGTGGTGTTTCTGATGGGCGCTGTGGTGGCCCTGTCCCTGTGTCTGTGCGTGTGTGTGAAGAACAGGCAGAGCGTGCGCGTGGGGGACCTCAGGACCTCTTACCTGAACACCATATCCCAGGGATACCTAGGTAAGACCCACGGAGCTGAGAGCAGCAGTCTGCAGAGAGGAGCATCAGCACAGCTGCTAGACCTTTACAACAAGGAGAATGCATTACATTACATTACAGGCATTTAGCAGACGCTCTTATCCAGAGCGACTTACAGTTTTACATTTATTCACAACCCATTTATACAGCTGGATATTTACTGAAGCAATTCAGGTTAAGTACCTTGCTCAAGGGTACAACGGCAGTGTCCCACCTGGGGATTGAACCTGCAACCTTAACATTACAAGCTCAGTTCCCTAACCATTATACCACACTGCCTGCCTTGTGTGGTAAATGCAGTGTGCAGTGTGTAAATGTGGCCACTAGATTATATTATTCATTCACCAAACATAATACTATTTTTAAAGGCACAGCATGAGAATCAGATATTTTCTCCAATATCTTTTAAAGTGTTTACTTTATTCAAATTATATTATATATAAATATACAACCCAAGTATTGATAAGTAGGTAATTGATTAACATAAATATGAATGTTATTGTACTAATTAGTATACAAAAACAGTATTTATTGTTTCTAAGAAAATATTTTTCCAGAAATGACAAATTAGAAATGATATTAGTAATTTTTGACTGTTATAGTAATGCAGATATAATGGTTTAAATGCTCCTGATGTCTCCCCTCTCCCCTCTCTGCAGGACCCCCCACCCTATTGTTATGACTCTCAGATGGATCCCCACAGTCTCCTGCCTCCTCCATACACCCCAACCCCGCCAATGGCTGTCAATTGCCCCCCACCCCCTCCTTACCCCGGCAACACCTGCAAGTAGCCCCGCCTTACCCGGCCACATCCCACCTTACAGGACACAGGGCAGCAAGGTCTTGGCAGACTGGTGCAGTCTGGTACAGAATGGTGCAGACTGGCGGAGACTGGAGAAGACTGGTGAAGACTTCAGTTGGTGCTGGTCTGAAGTCAATTAGCATTTTTCTTCCTCATGGTTATGGTTGGGATTTGCATAGAGTTAACTGGTCCTGTGTCAGTGCTTACAGATAACTTCTCCCTTGAGCGAAGTAAACACTGTGGCAGGAAATATGCAGGACCTTTCACTCTCCATACTTGAAGGAAAGTAAATGCGGCATATTCCACATTAGCATGGTGATTTTGTACAAGGATCCTCAAACAGAAACGCAGGCCAATAGTTAGCCTCTTTTGTTTTCTTAATTTTATTAATTAAACAGTACTTTCAATTATACAACTGATTCCAGACAAATACAAAAAGCACCATGCCTGTCACAAATAAAAATCTAAAATCAAACCGCCATTACATGTTACATAAAGTGAAGAGCGCACCATGTTTGATCTAAACTTGTGTATTTATGCTGGAATGTGAAGATTAGAGGGAGAAAGCTGCTTCAGTGCCTCCGAGAGCTTTTTTAGTTCTGCACAGACTCAGAGCGGATTCAGAAAATTAACATATGCCTGGTCTTGCTTGCAAAAAAGTAGAAAGATTTGGCAGTGGTGTCTTGTCACCTGTGGCCAGCTAAATGTGCAGAGGGCTTAAGAGTAAATAAGTGTGTTTGTGCGGCGTTTGCTGAAAAGTGAAATATCCCTCTGCACACATGAAATATAATGTCTGGGCAAAGACTTGATATGTCTGAGTGATATCTGTGTGGTGTGTGTGTGTGTGTGTGTGTGTGTATGTGTGAGTTTATATTGTACAGACAGCTAAAATGTGTGTTTTTTAATAATAAAATCACTTTTAAATACAGCAAAGGCAAAGCGCTTTATCTTAAATGTTTCTGTAAACATCCAGCTGTGTAAGTGGGTCATTTAAGCCAGTTATGTAAGATGATCTTATATGAGGGCTTGTGCTAAGATGATGCTGTACTGCGAGTCGTGTGTAAAAGCCATGATGCTCCTATTCTCGTAGCCCTGGCACCGCACGCCTCTCGGGAATAACCCGGGCTGAATCAGACCTTATTTTCGTATTAAATTATTTTTTTTCCAACCGCTGCCTTGTCGTAACTCGTCAATTTAAATATAATCGGATTTAGCTTTAATGTCGCTGGATTGAGCATTTTAGATGATCCAGCTCTTGTCAATTCAGCCATGGGCTGCCAATTTCTAACACCCAGAGAGGGGGGGAAACGGCGTTTATCCGGCGGCAGCAGCGTGTGTCAACTCTGACCACTAGATGGTAGTAGAGTCACAGACGTGTCTTTACACGCGAACAATGGAGTCTATAACAGTGTTTATCTTGCTACCTAGATTTGACACCCCGTGTGACAACCCTCTGCTGTAGGGAGTCGTGTGTGGGAGACAATCAGAGATGTATTCATTCTGCGAAAAGAATATTTTTAAAAAGGAATGTATTTCTCTCTCTCTCTCTCTTTGTGTCTCTGTCTCTCTGTGTCTCTCTCTCTCGCCGTTGACTTTATAGAGTTTTCAGTACTCCTGAAAACAAAGCAAAGTGAAACTGTTTGCTTGTTTTATGTGTGTGTGTGTGTGTGTGTGTGTGTGTGTGTGTGTGTGTGTGTGTGTGTGTGTGTGTGTGTGTGTGTGTGTGTGTGTGTGTTGTGTTGTGTTTTTGTATTTATAAGCATTCCATGCTTTTTTTGTTTAAAAAAACATGCTATTTCTAAGAATATTCAATAAAGATATTTTTAGAAGTCAGTCTTTCTCCCTCTCCAAACAAAATTTTGATTAAATTAAAAAAGTTTTGCTGTTTGTAAGTATGTTTGTATGCTGTAAGTATGCTGTTCGATGGCTACTGCACATCAACAGGCACATAGTGCATGTGTGCCTACAGATATTGTGAAAGAATATGAGCGTCTTCATCTTGCACTCCTTTTATATATACAGAAAGATGAAAGGGTAGGATCTAAATATGATACTAGTATCTTCAAAGAGTTCAACCTGTTAAGTGTGAGGGTATATTTTTCCTTCCCCCCCTCCACTGTGGAGGGGATTATCAAAGCACAAAGTCTGTGATATCAGTTTTCCTTTACTGTCCTTAAATTGGTTGGTAAATTGTCCTTAAACTGCCGAGATATATTGTACAATAGCAACAATGGCCCTGAAATTATTACATTCCCTGAGTGAGGAAGGAAAATTAAAGTGAAGAACGAAGAACCATATTTAAATATGATAATACAAAAATGGAGGCTTTAGTGATTTGAGTTTCTGTAAGATTCAAAAGCAGCAAATAGCCAAATCCTGTCCTATAATGACGTCCTAAGGCTACATACACATCTCACCCTGCTCCCGTGCTTTCCATTTATGCACCCCAGCCCCCCTCCGCTTGCTGTCCGGTCAGGTGACTGGCGCCGGAACAGCTGCCGAGCGTCGCGACTCGCGAGCTCACAGTATCGCACACAGTCACAGTCCCGCACGCTCAACACCGACACAAGCGATACACACCCGCCGGATATTTTTTGAACACGAAAAAAGACCCCTGCACACTGGAAACGTAACGACAGAGAACACGGCATGGGGGGATGCACGGCTTTGTTGCTTTTGGTGGTGGCGACCTCGACACTCGCCGCTGAGGTAAGAAAGCCGGGAGGGAAACGGTAACTGTGGTCCTAATGAGCGCGGCCGAGACGCCAGTGCGCTATTTCCCCCTCTCTTCCGCTGCTATAACGGGAGAATTCGGGCGACCTCGACCCAGAGGTAATTACGTACGAGCAGAAAAATATATAACCAGACAACCATGACTCCTGTGTGCGCTACAGCAACAGCAGTCTGACTGCAGGACGTCACTTTGCATAAATAGCATTAGAGTTTGTTCTGTTAAGTCGGGATGTAGAAGCTGAAAACGCATTTATGTTACTGATCCGAGCTGGCGTTCGCCGGGCTGTTTATGCACCGTTTCTGGTCGTGTAAACATTGCATTTGCTTCTTGTAATGTATTTCTTACCGTAAATGGGTAAATGATGCACATCTTGTAAGTCGCTCTGGATAAGAGCGTCTGCTAAATGCTTAAAATGTAAAAATGTAAATGTAAATGGAGGGGGGTAAAATATTGTTTTCTTTCAAGAAATGCGATATTGTCCATGAATTGGCACATGGGTTGGGTTAACCCATTTTTATTATTTTATAGAATGTATATTTTGACTGAAATGGGCTGTTCTTATGTTTAAAAAAATGCATTTACATTGATTCTGTTGTGATTTAAAGTCCTCTATTTAAACCCATTTTTAGGAACGGGGAATGACTAGCAAATGCAAATGTAGGCGAGTTTCGCAATCATTTCGCGAAATTGCTGATCTGGGTCTTCGTAAGGGTGTGTTTTCTAAGCATTTAACCGATCGCAATTGCGGTGCAAATGTTCCTCTATGCAATATCTCAGACAGATGTCCCATAATGGCAGGCGCATACCCTCTCTCTGTTGGATCATTTTGTACATACGCGAAGCATGAAAACCGTAATGTGGCAGCTCTGGGGATAATATGGTAGAGATACCACAAATGGGCTTGATTCGCAAATGTACGTGTTTGTCCTCCTACCTTGCGATTCAGTGGTAGAACACGTATTCCACAAAGACCATTTTAGGAAAAGCACAAAGCTTTGGCCATTGCACGATATGTTAGGCTTTATGCCCCTGAGTCATTCACCAGCGAATCGGGTTTTTATCCGTCAGCACTGTTTGTACGATTTGTGGGCGTGTTTGGAGGAGAGAAAAAACACCGAGCTGTTTGTGAGCTTAATTTGCGTGTGCTTTCATTATGGCCCGTTGGGAACGAAATGTCTGTGGCTGATGAGTGGGGCCAGATTAGACGTCTTTACACCGCGTTGAGTGGAAAGGGCTGGGACAGAGGGAGATAAAGGTAGACAGAAGTAAGATGGCGGCGGTGCACTGCAGCATTCCCACAACACAGCGAGAGAGTGGAGCGAGCGAGCGGGGGCCGCCTCCTACATGTCTCAAAAGCCAGAACCAAAAAGATCACTTTCACATGTATTACATCTGTGCACAGAGAACACACGAGCGCAGCTGTCGACGAAGATGATGCGTGTTTATAGCGGGAAGCGGGTTTAGCGGGGAATTGTGCTCAGTGTGCTCCTCTGCAGCGCAGGGAAGTAAGGGAAGGGAGGAGGCGCTTTGAGTGGAACATGTTTCAGCTGGCTATTGTAGGGGATATATCCATCTTTCATGTATCCTGGCCTATCGCTGCCAACGGCTGCGTGCCAATCGTTCTTCATCGTTTCTTCGTCTCCTCGTTCCCTGGCTTCGTATACTTCTCCTAGTCTACCTCACAATATGTCAGTAGTAGACGAGGGAAGGAGACAAAGGGTAGAGAACAAAATAAATGGGGTTTTAGTTATAAATGAAGGCCCCGTGGTCATGGAACAGCATACAAAAACAGATGTTTAATATGCTTATAAGTGATAACCGATCAAATTCCGATCAAAGGCATTGTGGTCCATGACGTAACACGACGAAAACCTATTCAGCAAATTCTTCTATTTGCAGATTCTAACGCAAAGGATACGCGTATGTACGTTACAGAGCGTTTTTCTGCGCTATGTGAAGATAGACTAAGGCCCTTCTACCAGAAATCTATGCAAGGTAACAAGGGTGGACTTCTAAAGGAAAACTGTCATGCGCAAGTTATATTGATCAGCGTCGTAACAGTGGCAATTAGCGAATAAAGGACTTGATGCGTTATAATTGCCCCTATATATTACATGACAAATAATTAACGCACGTAAGACACTTGAGAAAAGACCACATTTATTTTGGAACAAACACAAAACATGAAACATGTACAGTTTTATGTACTTATTTATTATTTTGCATTGCATTGTAAACCTAATAACGTGCATACATAAATAAGTACTCTGCGTTTAAAACAGAGCTGTAGTTATGTGAATCCTGAAGTGCATCAAAACGTGTGAAAATATTGAGAAATATTCATTTGTGGAGGAATGTGTTTTTAATACATTCCTCCACAAATGAATGATATTTCTCAATATTTTCACACGTGCTTCAATGATGAAAAAACCATGTGCATTTATGAAGTTGTGCATTTTGATGCACTTCAGGATTCACATAACTACAGCCAGAGGTCCAGTCCTGCAGTGGCACTTCTGAGCATACAGCTTGGATCGATGTAAACGCTTATCAATGTCGCATCAGGTGATGCAAGTGTGTGCAGACTGTCCCATTTCTTCCCACCACATCTCTGGCCTGCTCGTCTCCCTGCCCTCATGTCCTTGTCTCCTTCTGAAATTGCATGCAGTCTACAAGGAGAAGGAGAGGAGAGTAGGAAACGAGGAGAAACCTTTGGGATGCAGCCAAGGCCTAGCCCTGTGGCCACAAACACACACACACATACAACCAATCACAATCCCTCAGTCATCCAGAGTAATTGGGTTCTGGATGTTGTCATGTTGAATGTTTCGGGTTTTGGTTTCGACAGACACTCATATGTTTGGCACCGCTGTGCATGTGTCCTTCAGTTGCACAATCCATATCACAAGTGGCACATTTGTTTTGGCTACACTAAGTGAAAGGTAACTGACTGCTGTCATGATTTTAATGTTGTCTGGTTTTCACATAGTAAGAAAGCAGAAATTATATCAATACATTATGCATCAGATCTCTCATCTAGGAAGGTCTTTCACCAATAGGCCTAGAACAGTAGGTCTCAGTCTCAATCCTGGGGACCCCCTGTTTTTTTTTCCATAAACATGTTTAACACAATGCAGGTTTGGCTTATTGTCAATTGCTCTGTTGTTGAACTCCACATATGGTTTATTTCAGTGACCAGGTGTCCACAATTTCAATATTTAATATAATAATTTCATATAATCTAATCAATTAAACAGGTACTCTCTTTCTAAAGGAATCACATGTCATATAGCACATTACAGAAAACTAGAGCATTAGTTGATCTGACTTATTTAACATCCTGGGATGTGAATATGGGACATTTGTTGTTCATAACTATTTCTGACACAGCGTGGCCTTAATAGAGTAAATCATACTTTAATAGAAATTAAAAGTGTCTAATTAAGAACAGTTAACAGCTAGTTACAATTTAGAGGTTGCAATTATGGGTCAAAACCCAGCATACACAGTGGGTCCCCAGGACCGAGGTTGAGAACCACTGGCCTAGCTTTGATTAAACCATTAATTTAATACTGCTCGCCATTTGACATTTCTTAGCAGTTAGCTGCTTTCACTCGTTTGTAAAGTGGGCGTATTTGTGCTAATACAAGGGTTCTGAACGGTGGTCCTGGAGGGCCACCAGTTGTCCTTGTTACTCAGCACTTAATTGATCAATTAAAGTAGTTAACTCAACTCAACCTGGTTTCTGTGGTGCTGATTTTAAGGTTAAAACAAAAATCATCTGCCGTGCAGCTGTCCAGGAGCAGGGCTTAGAACCCCTGTGCTAATGGGGAAAAGGCTAAACTGACGCAGGTTGTTTTCGATGCGATTAAGGTGAACTTGTTCAGTTAAGCCAGAACGATTAACTCTCCTCTAATTAAGCTAAACGGGGACAGTTGCCCAAAGCAGAACCATTTCTTCCCACCACATCTCTGTGCTGCTCGTTTCCTCTTGCTCCACCCTTGTATTCCATTTGTTTGTAGATGTCTGCTCGCACCTCTTCCTGGCGTCTCTCTTCCTCAATTCCTCAAAGAAACGTCACAAGGAAACAAGGAATAGATTCGAAGAGACAGGAAATGTGTGTTTTAAGAAATTGAACATCCTTGTTTACTCACACGCCATCTTGTATCAACGTCTCGTTTTTAGTGACGTTGGTAACAAGGAATCCCCTTTACGGGACAGATGCTTATCAACCTGGAATGCATGAAATTTGACAGGGACGCAAATGTGTGTGTGTAAGCAGGCATACGCCAATGTTAATTTGTGTAACTCATTAGCTATTTCATTCAATTAGGAATTGTATGGTTCATAATATCAATGTACCTCAATATAACAACGTAGGGATGTGTTAATTTGTGTGCCGCTGTCTCTGCGGCACACAACTTCTGTTGCAAGGGTTTGTGGGGGCTTTAACGTCACAGATCTTGGAAAAACATTTCCGCGTGAGGGTACACGCATGTATCCTCAGCTGAAGGAGACAACTGAGGAGATATCATGCTTCCTTCATGTGTTTCCTAGGCAACTGGAATGTCCTTAAAGATGGTGGCAAGATTTTGATTTCCGAGTCATGGAGGAGTCGAGGATGGAGGATGCAATTATAAGCAAATGGAATGCGCCCCGGCACACACACAGTGGGTCTAGGGCAGGGGTCCTCAATCCATTCCTACAAGGCTCACTGCCCTGGCAATTTTAATTCCAACCGCCGCTCCCAGCCTATCACCCGCATCGGTCGTCTGTTAATGATCACTTGAGCATGATTAAGTGGCGGTTGGAATGAAAACATGCAGGGCAGTGTGCCCTGTAGGAATGGATTGAAAAACATTGGTCTAGGGCGGGGGTCCTCAGCCCTGGTCCTGCAGGCCCACAGGATCTGCTGGCTTCCGTTGTTTCTCAGCACTTGATCAATTAAACCATTGGTTGGTCAATTAACTCACCTCGTCTGGTTGGTTGGGTCGGAATTGGTTGCTGATTTTAAGGTGAAAACTAAAAACAGCCACCCTGCGACTGTCCAAGGGCAAGAGTCCCTCTGCTCTGCTATTCCTGGGGTATGGAGACACCCACTCTCGCAATAACAAATGCAATTTGCAAAAGTGGTTTAAAAGGTCTGAGGTCACAGTGATTCATGAGGAGCGGAGACTACAGGGGAGGATTTCACACGTCCTGGAACAGGACCCTGATTCCCCACAGGGGGAGAGAGAGAGGTCGAAAGAACGCCTCTGAGGAAGTGCCTGTCAGATTACTAATGCTACACCATTAGTATTCAAATGCTTGTTAATTACCAAGAAATGATTTATTTTGTATTATTATTCTCATCAGTATTAATGAAGGAGAGCCTAAGAACCATGCATAAAATAATTGATAATTATTTATTACAGTTATTATTTATTATGAATTATTAAAAAGAATCATTCAAATTGTATTCGTCTTCCTGTCTGAAAGTGTGCTTAAATGCATGTTTTGAATGCTGCCGTTGTGGCTTGCTTGCCAGCTAATTTGACATGCTAATGTTGGGTATATAAAATTCATGTTTTAGTATCTATAATGGTTAATTGTTGAACATATAATCTATAACTTGACCTTGAACATGAATTTGATGAGGCAGTAACTAGCGTTAAACGATGCTGAGGCGAGGGGTGGTTAGCTCATTTGGCTGTGGCTTCTATGCCTGTAATGGCCCATTTAGAAAGTAATTGCATTTTTTGGCACAGTACCTCGCCAATAGACTGATAATACTTGTACCACATCCTAAAAAAACAGAATGGCCCTGATGGAATATTATTATTTATTTAAAATTCTATTTTGTGCCATTGAAGTCAGTGCAGCTGTAGCCCCTTCGACTTTCGTTGCTAGGGGCGTTCCATGTCTCGTGACGTCACGCCAACTCTGTCCTAGTGTTGGCGTTTGACTCAGTTGCATCGCAGAGTGATCTCAACCATGAGAGTGCATCCCCTGCAAAGCCAGGTAGAATTTTCGTTCGATTGTAAGGAGGATCAGTTGTGTCTAACGCTGTACTCATGCAGTACAGAAACATGACATCAGTCAGGGGACACCAGTATCGTTTACAACGTTCACAAGAGCACTTCCTGCGCTGTGACCAGAGAAAAGGGGCACCTGGGTTTTCTCACGAACTCCTGTAAAGTTTGCGAGAAAACCCAGGTGCCCAGCTGCTTCAGAACCCGCTGTGCCACCACAACATCAGCACTTTCTCTAAAGCAAAATGGGCTCTAACATTCCCAGGGCCGTTTTATCAGATCAGGGGCCGTAGATACAAAGATTCTCAGAGTAGAGAATCTAGGATCAGAATCTTTGTACATACAGCCCCTGGTTTGTGGAAGGAAGGCCTTTATTAGAGTGGGTTTAGGCCAGGGGTAGGCAATGGCAGTCTGGTAATTAGCTAATTAGCTATACACTAACGCCAGGTCACTCCTACTTTAGATCACGGTAAACGTTTCATTTGGGGACACAAGAACAAGTCTTCAGCCGTCATTCATGAGATTTCGCTAAAATGTCAGATGACGCCAATGATAGGTCAAAATAAATAATTAAGAGCAGATGTTGGCATGAAATTGTCGGTGTGTAGGAGTCAAGGACGCAATGGGTCACTTCACTCAGACCCAAATTACTTAGGACCCTTCATTTAGGGGTCAAACCAAAACCGTCTCCGCCGTCCTTGGTCCTCCACAGGGTTCTTTGCCAATTGTCAGGGTCTTCTGTTGAACTCAAAAATATATAACGCTTAAGAGAAATCAACCAAAACATTCAGGACTAAAATCATATGTATGTTTATTTGCAAGGTTTGCATTTGAGAGTTACATAGACATTCAGAGTGACAGAATTACATATCAAGTCTCAAACACTTCCCTATTTTTGTCTATTTCTTACACATTTTCGTAAAGTCTGCTCCTTTTGTCCGTTGCTATGCCTGTCTCAGTCCTGCCGTCTAATTACCTTCATGCATTTCCCATCCATACCTCAGGCACTTGTGCAAAGATGTTGCAACACATCTGACCTTTGCTCTCCTACGGAGTGGTCACTTTCTTTCAACATGCTAAAACGTCCACCTTGTGACATTTATCTTGTGACTAACTGTTTTGCACACTTGAGCAATTGTCTTAGCTCTGTCCGTTAGAACAAGATGTTTCAACCTTTAAAAGTTTGTCAATTCTTCTGCATTTTCTAACACAATGTATCATAATATCACACATTATTTAATACGTATTAATACAAATTCTCGTCATGTGATATAATTATGCAAATGCAAAGCCATACTTCCACAAAATCCAGAAACGGGTACGGCCCTCCTTGCCAACCTTTCTTTCAGTGGGTTTAGGGCAGTGGCTGCAGGTGTTTGTTCCATCCGAGCACTGACTAGAGATGATGTCACTGATTAGTATACCCCCTTGGTTTAAGAGGTGGGATAAGTGATATCAGGTGGTTCATTGGTTGGTCACTGCGCCCTGTATGACTGAGACTTGGCTTTGTTGGTTTCAGGGTGTCGGGCAAATGGCTCTTGGAAAGAGACATTGGCGATATGAACAATATGTTTGCAAAGACCAAGGAAAAGTCCCTTTAAAAGCGACTAGGAACAAGCAAATATTTATGTAAGTTTGAAGTCATAATTATTTTGATTAACTCAGACTTATCTAAGAGAAGAATTATAGATCATCTTAGACCAGTTTGGTGGTGTCTAGCATACAGACAACTCCAAAATTATTCACACCATTGAAAAAAGAAAAGGCTGTATGGGATAAACAATACAAGTAATGAGCTATATTTTATGCTCAAAAACAGGGACATTATATTCTTTTATACTAATGCAATTGCTTGGAGGGAAAGATTTTGTTTAAAAAGTCATATTTCTTTAACCAAAAAGATACACTCCCTTGTGTATTGCAGGGGGCAGTGTGCAGGTTTATTTTCCATGCTGAAGCAGTGTGTGTGTGATTTTAGAGGATTCCCAGCTCGGTATTATTTGTGTCCAGCTCAGTGTGAGATATTGTTTGTGGCAGCGTGAGTAACCAGTGCACAGAGAATAAATGTATCCCCTGAGAGAGCACAGGAGACTGTCAGCCCAGATAACGTCAACCCCACCTTCAACACCTCTCCCTCTTTCTCGCTCTATCTCCTCTCCTCTCTCTTTCTGTCACTGTCTATAACAGAGGGAGAGGGGGGAAGGGAGAGGTGTTCGGTGTTTGTTGTTTGGCATGCGCACCTCATAAAACCATGGTCACATGACTTGTTGAAATCGAGGGCTCTGGGGTGGGGGGAGGTTGTTATTGCCAGGAGGCTGGGGGAATCATTTATAACAAAGGAGTGTGCAACCAAACATGTTTCTGTGTGTGTGTGTGTGTGTGTGTGTGTGTGCATGTGGCTGTGTGTGCGTGCGACTGTGTGTCTGTGTGTGTATGTGAGCGTGTGTGTATATATGCATGCTGGTGAGTTTGTGTGTGTGTGTGTGTGTGTGTGTGTGTGTGTGTGTGTGTGTGTGTTTCTCCTGAATTCTGTCTGGTCTTTGTGTCTGTTGTCCAGGACTGCCTCTGTCTCAGAGCCCCACAGGAAGGGGTGGTCCTCACAGACAGGCCCTGCCCCTCATTGACTGTCAGGCTGTCAAGATTCTGTGTGGGGCGGGGCCTGCAGCCTAATGCTGCACAGTGACAGGCTTCACATCTCCACCTGTCCCTCTCCCAGACACCCTAGGGGAAGCTGTTTATGTGTTCAAAGAGTATCTCCCTATTTTGCTGGCTGCTATTTCCTGCTGTGTTTGAGAAGGCGCAGCTTGTCTCCTCCTCTCCGGTCTCACCGTGTCCCCCTGGCCTGAGCGGGGTGCCAGCGGTGGGACTGTGGCCACTCAACCACACTCGGTCAGACTGCGGTCATTGAGCCACACTCGGTCAGATTGGTAGCACAGATTTGGTGACTTGATTTTAGGTGTATCCAGAATTTGAGCACTCCAAATTCCCCCAAAACACTCCCAATTCTGCCCTGAATGCATTATTTGGGAATTATCATTACACATGTAAGATATTTCTGCAGAAGTAGGAGAATTCTGTGTTTATTCACACTTCTCTGTCACTCTCAGTTAATCAGATTTGTTGGAGTTGTTAATTGACCTGCTCTAGATTGGACATCACTGAACCGGTTTGTTGTTACACATGTGGGTCGTTGGGCTTTGTCTGTAAGTCCTAACAGGAGGAGGCATGTAACAGTGTTGAACCACTTGAATGAATCAGCAGCACAGGAAACGTTATCGATTAAGAGTAATTGGTTGCTCAATGGGGCATTCTACAAATAATTGAGGTTCTAAATTAGGTTAATTGAGACAGCTTTCCCTGCATTTGTCCAAGGGGTAGATACTAACAGATGCTAAATAAGTAATTTTTAATGGATTGATGTTATCCTTGTATCAGCGCAAACACACCACTGACAGCACATTTCTTCCACAGAGGATGGCCGGGAGGCCAGATTAGGTGGCGGATAGCATAGCGGTCTAATGCACCATATCTTGGCTGGTCCTATACGAGTGTGGCTGCCTGTCAGGGACGCGGTTTGGAACCCGTCTCTGCCAGACAGGCCCTGGCCGTTAGCACCGATCAGGTGCGGCATTTGGCTGTCCGCCCCAGGGGTAGGGGCGAGGGTGAGCGGTGAGTGTCGTTGAGCGGAAAGGGCGTCCATGGTCGGGTTCCGTCTCGGAGGCGGTGGATCTACCGGCCTGGAAACATTGGACCGTTACCCGGAGGACAGGCGACGGACTCGTGGGGTAGGGTGAATTGAGATAAGTAGAGGGTATAATTGCCAACAAAAAACTGGGAAACATTAGAAACTCTACATTTCAAATAAAAAAAAGGCCAGATTAAATGTGTGTTTTGTGTAATGACTGTAAGTACTGTAAGTGTTTGCGCATATGTGCGAGAGAGATGGAGAGAAAGAGAGGGAGGTGAGTATCAATCAGCTGTACTCTTTGTTGTGACTGATGCTAAATTGAGGGTTGGGGGGGGGTTATTGATTACTGTGTGAAGAAGCACTTCCCCTGTGATCTTATGGGAAAGAAGGGAGGGGCTGATTGGCCGATGTTACAGCAGAGGAAGATGATTGGCTGACAGGGATACCCTCCCCCTGCTGGAGCCCCTGCTGGAGCCAGGCCTGCTATGTGAGCGAGCGGATATCTTACTTCCTCTTCCAGGCGGGCAGGCAGTCAGACTCGCTGGCAGGGTTAGAGGGGTCAGGTGACATCCCCTGCAGCCTCAGTCCTCTGTGGAACTCAAAAGATTCAACATCTCTATCATTGCTGAGGTTACCATGGAGACATACTACTGTCACTAAAGGCACAGGCACCATTTATGGTTATGGTGTTATTTATGGTGTTATTTAAATCACAATTTAAAATAAAATATAACTTTTTTTAGGTAGGCTGTACTGTACACATGGAAACGGTAGTCAGTATATACCGGCACTTACTATTTTTCCATAACGTTATAGCAGTTATTACTATCAGAATGAGAATTACTCACAGGCAGTCCTAATTGCTGAAATTGCTGCTAGCCACTGATCCAGGTTCAGTTATTTATTTACCCCTACTAATGAAGCAAGTTCAAAGTCAAATGAAAATGGCATTTTAAGTCGATGGACTGTGCTAGTAATACTACTAGTAGAACAATATCTGTGTGTGTTCATTCTGTTCATGGAATTGATAAAATATCAATTCTAAAGGCAAGTCTAAATAACTACCATTAGCCATTGTAGCTAACTAGTTGGCTAGAAAGACAAGCTGCAAGATAGGCATGGCATTCATAAAATGATAAGCTAACCTTTTGCCTTGGTTTTTCTGTTTTACTGCTCAGAAATCAGGAGGATATTGCTTCTGTAAATGTTTACCCCCTGACCTCCCCTTTTTGTTGGATTGTCCCCTCCCAATGTTCAACACAAAAGAATGCCCCTGCACTGAGGTTATCATGGAGGAATACTACTGCCACTGAGTTTACTATGGAGAAGTACTATTGTTACTGAGGTTACCATGGAGAAATACTACTGTCACTGAGGTTACCATGGCAAAATACTACTGTCCCTAAGATTACCATGGAGAAATACTACTATCACTGAAGCTACCATGGAGAAATGCTACTGTCACTGGGTATTGTGGAGTAATACGGTATGATACGATACACTTTATTTATCCCCAGAGGGGAAACTAGATTGTCACCGAACATATAGAACATGACAACAGGCAGGACAATAACAAGCACAGGCATACAACACAAGGCAGTAAACCTAGGATGAACCTGTCAGTAAAATAAATATAACAATATCAACATCAGCTGATAGTCATCATCATAATAATGCTTTATTATTCCGAGGAAACCAACCCTACCCCCCCATGAGCCTGCTGGCACACACTCTCACACACAGATTGCTTGCAAATACACAGAGGTCCAAAGTGATCCTTTCAGCCTTGTATAATAGGCCAAAAACCACATGGGTTTCAACCACATGCTCACAGTTTATGCAACCCATAGGCGTAACGAGTGGAGTGGGGTGGGGTGGGGGCAAATATTGAAAAGTCATATCTGTTTCCCACAATAATTTGTATATATAAAATATTATATGGGTTAAGTTAGGGAACTGGGCTTGTAACGCAAAGGTTATAGGTTCGATTCCCAGGTGTGACACTGCCATTGTACCCTTGAGCAAGGTACTTAAGCTGAATTGCTTCAGTAAATATCCAGCTGTATAAATGGATTGTATGTGAAGAAAAATTAAAACACTGTAAGTCACTCCGGATAAGAGACTTACAAAATATTCCCTTTCATTATGTCCACCCCCAATACTTAATATGTAGTTACACCCTTGATTCAATCCCACCCACTTTCCCCACAACCACACAAACACACACACACTGCCAATGTGTGTTACGCCTCGTTACGCCTATGGGTTGCATAAACTGCGAGCATGTGGTTGAAACTCATGTTTTTGGCCTATTATACAAGGCTGAAAGGATCACTTTCATTTCTGATTACATCACAGCTGTTTGAAGTGCAGATTAACATGACTTACAGTATGTGGATCAGGTCGTCCCCATAAGCGCATATGGGCACACGCATGTCTACTGTCTACATACAATCTGACACATCACTGGTATCCATGAAAGAGAGGCTTATAGCACTGCTTTAAAATTCACAGATCATTGATTGATGTCAATCATCTGTGATGGTGAACTGTCCTGTGAGTGAGTTATATCACAGGGAGTCGTTATTGACTATTTTAATAATTACTTGAAAGGCGGCAGCGTAGCATAATGGTTAGGAGCTGGGCTTGTAACTCAAAGGGTTGCAGGTTCAATTCCCAGACGGGTGCATTAAATCCAGCTGTATAAATGGATTGCATGTCAGCCTGGATAAGAGTGTCGTAGCTGCTCCCCCACTGTCCCCAGCCCTCCATTTCCTCATTCCCCAGGAGAGCACTGGAAGGAGTGCCACCCTCCTAATCACCTCTAATTATAGCCTGTCCCCGAGGAAGTGTCCCTGTGCGCGCGCGTGTGTTTGCGAGCGTTTAATTTAGAACGGTGACGATCGTTTGGTGGGGTGTTTCTGGGGCTCTTCCTGCGGGGATGTGACAGAGGGGAGTTGCCTCGGGAGCGAAAGCAGGAACAGGCACAATCCGGATCAATCCGCACCTTTCCCTCATTCCTCCCTCTGGCCTGTTTACGTCTGGTGCAAAGGGTGCTGGTACTCTTAGGCTGCGTCCAAATTATTTTGATCAAGTTTCCTTAACTCGCTTCCTTTCCTTGATTCCTTACGGACACGTGACAAGGAAACAAGGAAGGGGAGGAGGAGGAACGGAGACGGGGAAACCAGACCAGAGGGGTCTGCGCTCCTCCAATCAAACTGGACACAGTAAAGTGCTGATTATTAACACTTATGCATTTAAACCAGTTCCCGGTTTGTCCGTTCCCATGCCACAAGTCATTCAGGCGCATTCGACGCCAGTGAAATAAAAGAGCTTTCTGCGTAAGGACGCACACGAGCATCCACCACAGGAAGCAAGTGAGGGCGCACAATGCTTGCTCCCTTGGCCTTCTTAACAATTGAGACATTCCTCAGCAATCGTTTCTGTGTCGGAAAGGAAGGAAGGAAGGACACACATGTGCGAAGCGTTAGACTTGGACACTTAGATCGCCGTGCGCTTATGTGATTGGCTTACTGATGGGGCACAGGCGGTGCAGGAGGGATTCTGTACACCGCATGTAGGACAGGGGGCATTAAAATCACCCTGCCATGATCGTCCTGCAATTCACACCTGAGAGGCGTGCCATAATATATACTTATGTATCATTTCAAAGAATCACAGGTAACAATAATAATACATAAACTCTGATTTGTTGATTAGTGTCATTTCAGTTCAGTGGAATAACAGTACTAATGATAATATCCAATGATTGTAATTATACAATTATTAAAGCTGTCCGTCTGTCTCCCGTCTCCAGGTGCCCACAGACGTATCCATGGGTTTACTGGCAGAGCCCCAGGTTGCCATGTTCTGTGGGAAACTCAACATGCACATCAACGTACAGACGGGAAAGTGGGAGTCTGACCCCAGTGGCACCAAGAGCTGCATCAACTCTAAAGAGGGAATCCTGCAGTACTGCCAAGAGGTAGGAGAGAGGTGGAGAAGAGAGAGAAGAAAGAAGAAAGAGAAGGAGATGAGGAATAAGACAGGAGAGAGGGAGAGGAGACAGTGGGAGATGGAGAGAGATATGGGAGTGGAGGAGATGAGAGGGAAGAGAAGAGAGAGGAGGAGAGGGGTGGGGATGGGAGGGGAGTCAGAGGGAAGAGCGGTGAGAGAGGGAGGGGGAATACAAGTTATTTGATAGAATGTACAATGAGAGAGATCCCTTTCCCCCTCACCCTCCAGGTCTACCCTGAGCTCCAGATCACCAACGTAGTGGAGGCCAACCAGCCAACCAGCATCCAGAACTGGTGCAAGAAAGGCCGCAAGCAATGCCACAGTCACCTGCACATCGTGGTGCCCTACCGCTGCCTGGGTAGGAGAGGGAGAGAGTGTGTGTGTGTGTGTGTGTGTGTGTGTGTGTGTGTGTCTGTCTGTGTGTCTGTGTGTGTCTGTGTGAGCATGTATGTGTGCGTATGTGTGTGTGTGTCTGTGTGAGAATGTATGTGTGTGTGTGTGTGTGTGCGTGTGCATGTGTTGCTGATATTAACAGTGGTGTGTGTGTTTGTGTGTTTCTCAGTAGGGGAGTTTGTGAGCGATGCCCTACTAGTTCCTGACAGATGTAAGTTCCTGCACCAGGAGCGCATGGACATGTGTGAGAGCCACCTGCACTGGCACACTGTGGCCAAGGAGGTGAGCGGGCACTGTGAGCATCTTACAGACATACGCATACGCGTACACACACACACGATCTCACACACACATGCTTAGGGCCGCAGGCAGGGGGTACCACCGGGAATGTTGTCTTGGGCCCAGGGCCCAGCTGGGGCACGTATGCCAACTTCAGTGGTGTGACAGTTTGTTTAATTGATTTACTCTGCTGAGTACTCTGCTAAATGTATTTGTAGCCTACATGAAGAGGACAACATTGTATTCTATTATAATCATTTAAGCACTTTAACCTGATAGTCTGATTGCATTTCACCCATTTTTATTGTGAAAGGGTTTGATCATGTCATGGCCAATCAGCATCCACGCAAATGTCATAGTTGTCTAACGTTACGTTATACACGCACATTGTTTGAATTTCTTGTTATAGTTAGCAAGCTAGGCAAAATGCTCAAGGCAAACCAAAAGTCTGGGGCCCAAACACAAAAAGAAAAGAGAAGGAAATTAGTTGAATGTAATTTGGCAAGTCAGTCGATGACCACATTTCTTAACAAGGCAGAGGTTATTAAATCACACAAATGCCACGTTCCCCCTGCGGCAGCCAGGGTTGATGAAGCGGGAGAGCGAGGTGAGACTAGCTAGCTAGCTAGTTTAGGCAGTCACCAAAGCATACACAGGTCGATAGAACGTTGTATTTCACGCTAAGGAACACCATATTTTTACTGCACATGCTCACACACACACACACACACACACACACGCACGCACGCACACACACACACACACACACACACACACACACACACATATTCACACACACATTGTATTCTATTATAATCATTTAAGCACTTTAACCTGATAGTCTGATTGCATTTCACCCATTTTTATTGTGAAAGGGTTTGATCATGTCATGGCCAATCAGCATCCACGCAAATGTCATAGTTGTCTAACGTTACGTTATACACGCACATTGTTTGAATTTCTTGTTATAGTTAGCAAGCTAGGCAAAATGCTCAAGGCAAACCAAAAGTCTGGGGCCCAAACACAAAAAGAAAAGAGAAGGAAATTAGTTGAATGTAATTTGGCAAGTCAGTCGATGACCACATTTCTTAACAAGGCAGAGGTTATTAAATCACACAAATGCCACGTTCCCCCTGCCGGCAGCCAGGGTTGATGAAGCGGGAGAGCGAGGTGAGACTAGCTAGCTAGCTAGTTTAGCCAGTCACCAAAGCATACACAGGTCGATAGAACGTTGTATTTCACGCTAAGGAACACCATATTTTTACTGCACATGCTCACACACACACACACACGCACGCACACACGCACACACGCACACACACACGACCACACACTCACACACACGCTCACACAGACACATATTCACACACACTCACACATACACAAACAGCTCAACATTTCATTGTATCTCAGAAACGGTGATTCACCACTTCTGTTGTTTTTCTTTATCACTCACTCATTCACTCAGTCCTGTGGAGACCGCTCCATGAATCTCCATGACTACGGGATGCTGTTGCCATGTGGGATAGATCGTTTCCGGGGGGTGGAGTTTGTGTGCTGCCCCACGGAGACGGAGCGGGAGGCGGACAGTGCGGAGCCCGAGGAGGACGACTCTGATGTGTGGTGGGGCGGGGCTGAGACCGACTACACTGACAGCAGGTACACACACTCTCACACACTCACATACAAACGCACTCACACTCTCTCACACACTCACAGACACTCACTCACTCACTCATTCACTCACACACACTCTCTCTCTCTCACACACACTCACACACACACACACACACACTCTCTCTCTCACACACACTCACACACACTCTCTCTCTCTCACACACACTCACACACACACACACACTCTCTCTCTCACACACACTCACACACACTCACACACACTCTCTCTCTCACACACACTCACACACACTCACTCTCTCACACACACACACACTCACTCACACACTCACTCTCTCACACACACACACACACACATACTGGATCTTACCACACTCTCCTCTTCCACTCCAAAGCATGCCACGGGAGGCGGGGCCAACGGGGAAGGAGGAGGCAGCACCCGTGGTGAGAGAGGATGATGAGGACATCGAGGAGGAAGAAGCCCAGGAGAAAGACGAGGACGGTGACGGCGAGGACGATGAGGAGGAAGATGGGGACGATGACGACATGGTCGACGAGCGAGACGCCGGGGAGCACACCACCAACATCGCCATGACAACCACCACCACCACAACCACCGAGTCCGTGGAGGAAGTGGTCAGAGGTAGGAGTCCCACGATAATTCAGGGGTGAACAGAGCTTATACAGAGAATGATTTGGCAGAGATGGGCTCCAAGCTCAGTTCCTGATTATACCTGGAAACTAGTGTGTGTATATAGGCTCTGTAGTGGAGCTGTCTTTCCCCGGAAGAGGTGTGTGTGCATGTGTGCATGCATAATGTGTGTATGTGTGTGTGTGTGTGTGTGTGTGTGTGTGTGTGTGTGTGTGTGTGTGTGTGTGTGTGTGTGTGTGTGTATAGTGTATAAAGTGGGTGTATATAGTGTGTGTAGTGTGAGTGTGTGTGTGTGTGTGTTTATAGTCTATAGTGTGTGTACACAGTCTCTACAGTGTGGCTGTCTCTCTCTGGCAGAGGTGTGTTGGGAGGGGGCAGATTCGGGACCCTGCTCTGCCAGCATACCCCGCTGGCACTTTGACCACGAGGAGGGGCAGTGCACCCCCTTCCTGTACGGGGGCTGTGGGGGAAACCGCAATAACTTTGAGTCGGAAGAGTACTGTCTGTCCGTCTGCGGCAGCGTGCGTAAGTCCCGCCCCCAAAAGCACGGCACGTGTCTCACTAACCCCCCGCCTGTGCCACCTGTGGTTCCGTTCCTCTCTGCTGCGTTTGTGCTCCACACATCGAACGTTCCGTTCACATGCTGTACCGTACTTCAGATTCTTAAGAACTAAAGTCGCATCAGAATTGCAGGTTGTTTTGAGAAGCTCGCTCCTAAGTGCTGTTCTGAGTTGACGTGTCTGCATTATATGTGAAACACGCCATCTGCAGCAGCCGCTGACTCATCCTACCAAAAACCCAAACTCTAAATGTATCAGATTCAAGTATTCCTGTGAGGTTGAGTAACGGAGTTGGGTCTGCCTGCAGCAAGTTTTGAACCGAGGACCTCGACGCGACAAGACAGACGATTAGGGGCCTCCCGCGTGGTCTAGTGGTTTCAATGTCCGACGCTGGCCACGGCGGCCGGGGATCAATTCCCTGTCGCGCCGGAGTCGACTCTGGCCGGGAGTGCCAATTGGCTGTCCACCCCAGGGAGGGGGGAGGGAAGCCGACATTGCTCGCTGCGCACAGGAGTGGTTCTGGGGTGCCGGAGTTACAGTCGACAGCATGACGAGTGCCGTCTCGGAGGAGACGATGCTTCGCCTTTGTCACTGCCGGTCACAGGGCTACGGCAGCGAACTGCGAGGGAGGGGATTGACCTAAGAATAGCGGGAGTAATTGGCTACACCCATATAGATCTGCAGCACATGTGACTGAGTCAGGTGAGAGGGGAGCGCTTCCTAACGGTGAGTGGACCCCAGTCTGAAGGGAAAGGCCCGTATCACTCCCATGTTTGCTTCAGGATCAGAGAGTTGGGAGCGGGAGATGTGCTGTCGAGAGGAGCTGCTCTCACATGGAGTCATGTAGTCATGTGACCAGTCTTACCTCAGATGGTGTCCCGAGAGACCACACCTACCCCCATCGGTCGCCCTGACTCACTCACTCACTCACTCACAAACACTTTCACTCGCTTGTTCACTCACTCGCCCACTCACTCACTAACCCAGCCGATGCAGTAGTCAGCGCTGTGGCTGAATCATTCTGTCTGTGCGTGAGAAGGACAGAGCCAGTGAGCGTGCTGTTTTCAGGGCAGCGAGGGAGGAGGGAAAGGGAGGGGGGCATATTTAGGCCCAGCGAGCGGCAAGAGAAGGGAAGAGTCATTGAGACTGAGCGAGAGAAGCAAGGAGGCTTGGTATGTTCAGGTAAGAGGCGAGTTTGGTATGTTCAGGTGAGAGGCGAGTTTGGTATGTTCAGGTGAGAGGCGAGTTTGGTATGTTCAGGTGAGAGGCGAGTTTGGTATGTTCAGGTGAGAGGCGAGTTTGGTATGTTCAGGTGAGAGGCGAGTTTGGTATGTTCAGGTGAGAGGCGAGTTTGGTATGTTCAGGTGAGAGGCGAGTTTGGTATGTTCAGGTGAGAGGTGAGTTTGGTATGTTCAGGTGAGAGGCGAGCTTGGTATGTTCAGGTGGCAGGTGGGGTTTGGTGTGTTCAGGTGAGAGGTGGTAGGTGGAGTTTAATATATTCAGGGCAGGACAGTGAGGGGTTGTGTTTAATATATGCCATTTATTGCTCAACCTCCATCAGGCTGGATGAGGACGATTGGTGAACAGCAATTTTCAAATCTCCCTTCCCCCCAGTACCCACCACAGCTCCCAGCCTGCCCGATGCCGTGGACTGCTACCTAGATACCCCTGGCGATGAGAACGAGCATGCCCACTTCCAGAAGGCCAAAGAGACATTGGAGGCCAACCACAGAGAGATGATGTCGCAGGTGAGTGGGGCGGGACCAGGAAGGGAGGGGCAGGGCAGGGCCTTTCTCAGGCTCTGTTTTTCAGTCTGCCACTTAGAGACAGTGGTCAGTAGAGTTTTCAGCACAGATTGATGTGACAGTGACAAGTCACAGGACAGATATTCATTGAACTGGTTGGCTTCAATTTTTTTGTCTGTACGTGAGAGCTCATTGCCAGTTTTGTTGCCTAGACAACCGTGCATGCTGAGTATTCAATTAGCTACTTGGCAAGCTATCAAGGCTTGACCACAACCTTGAATTTCTCTAGCTTTCTGACTTGAATACATGGTAACAACAATAGCCAGCTAATAAGAATAGACTAGATAGCTATCTTATCTAACCACAACAAATTAACAATTAATTATTTATTAGCTAGCTACCAAGTAAGAATGAAAACCTTGTTACAGTGGGTATAAACTCACCTTGCATTTTAAATATTTTTTTAAATATTTTTTTACTTCCACTGATCAACACAAAATGTTCATTTATGTCAAATGAAGAAACAACGCTTCTAAAGCTTACATATAATAATTGATTCCATAAGTATTCACCCCCTTGACTTAATACTTGGTAGAAGCACCTTTAGCTGAAATTACAGCTGTGAGTCTATTTGGGTCAGTCTCTACCAGCTTTGCACACACTGCAATTTTCACGCATTCTTTAAAAAAAATTGCTCAACCTCCATCAGGCTGGATGGGGACTATTGGTGAACAGCAATTTTCAAATCTCACTAACTGAGCTAAATTAGCCAAATAGCAGAAGGAGCAGAAGGCACTTTTTAAAACCAACTGTAGCTGGAGATGTTGATACATTTTCCCCTCCCCTTCTGTCTCTACAGGTGATGAGAGAGTGGGAGGAGGCGGAGAGAAAAGCTAAGAGCCTGCCCCGTGCCGACAAGAAAGCTGTCATCCAGGTGAGACGCACCTCCGCAGTGTCGCACGCACGCACACTGCACACAAACACACACGTGCACACGCTCGCGCACACACACGTTGATGGCACCTGCTTTATGCAGCACTTTCAGGAGAGGGTGGAGGCTCTGGAGCAGGAGGTGGCGAGCGAGAGGCAGCAGCTGGTGGAGACGCACATGGAGCGGGTGGAGGCTCAGCTGAACGAGCGCCGCCGCCAGGCACTGGAGAGCTACCTGAGCGCCCTGCAGGCCGACCCCCCCAGGGTAACATATACCACCCCTACCCGCAGAGTAACATATACCACCCCTATCCCCAGAGTAACATATACCACCCCTACCCCCAGAGTAACATATACCACCCCTACCACCAGGGTAGCGTATACCACCCCTACCACCAGAGTAACATATACCACCCCTACCCCCAGGTAACATATACCACCCCTACCACCAGAGTAACATATACCACCCCTACCACCAGATACCACCCCTACCCCCAGAGTAACATATACCACCCCTACCCCCAGAGTAACATATACCACCCCTACCCCCAGAGTAACATATACCACCCCTACCACCAGAGTAACATATACCACCCCTACCCCCAGAGTAACATATACCACCCCTATCCGCAGAGTAACATATACCACCCCTACCACCTAGAGTAACATATACCATCCCTACCCCCAGAGTAACATATACCACCCCTACCACCTAGAGTAACATATACCACCCCTACCCCCAGAGTAACATATACCACTCCTACCACCAGAGTAACATATACCACCCCTACCACCAGAGTAACATATACCACCCCTACCCCCAGAGTAACATATACCACCCCTATCCCAGAGTAACATATACCACCCCTACCCCCAGAGTAACATATACCACCCCTATCCACCAGAGTAACATATACCACCCCTACCCCCAGAGTAACATATACCACCCCTACCCCCAGAGTAACATATACCACCCCTACCACCAGAGTAACATATACCACCCCTACCCCCAGAGTAACATATACCACCCCTACCACCCAGAGTAACATATAACACCCCTACCACCAGGGTAACATATACCACCCCTACCCCCAGAGTAACATATACCACCTCTACCCCCAGAGTAACATATACCACCCCTACCACCAGAGTAACATATACCACCTCTACCCCCAGAGTAACATATACCACCCCTACCAGCAGAGTAACATATACCACCCCTACCCCCAGAGTAACATATACCACCCCTACCACCAGAGTAACATATACTACCTCTACCCCCAGGGTAACATATACCACCCCTACCACCTAGAGTAACATATACCACCCCTATCCGCAGAGTAACATATACTACCCCTACCCCCAGAGTAACATATACCACCCCTACCCCCAGGGTAACATATACCACCCCTACCACCTAGAGTAACATATACCACCCCTACCCCCAGAGTAACATATACCACCCCTACCCCCAGAGTAACATATACCACCTCTGCCACCAGGGTAACATATACCACCCCTACCACCAGAGTAACATATACCACCCCTACCACCTAGAGTAACATATACCACCCCTACCCCCAGAGTAACATATACCACCCCTACCCCCAGAGTAACATATACCACCTCTACCCCCAGAGTAACATATACCACCCCTACCACCAGAGTAACATATACCACCCCTACCCCCAGGGTAACATATACCACCTCTTACCGCAGAGTAACATATACCACCCCTACCCCAGAGTAACATATACCACCCCTACCCCCAGAGTAACATATACCACCCCTACCCCCAGAGTAACATATACCACCCCTATCCGCAGAGTAACATATACCACCCCTACCCCCAGAATAACATATACCACCAGAGTAACATATATCACCCCTACCCCAAGGGTAACATATACTAACCTAACTTCACACATATACCACATTATCTCTACAGATTCCTCCACCCTGTCTCTTAATATGTGCTGGCACCTCCGCCTGACTGCAACCCTGCACAACCAGTGCCAGGATAAAATGAGTCTTGTTAACCCTCTCCCTTCCTCTGTCCTCTCATCCGTCTCTCTGTCTCTTTCTTCAGCCCCGTCACGTCTTCGCCCTGCTAAAGAAGTATGTCCGCGCGGAGCAGAAGGACAGACAGCACACCCTCAAACACTTTGAGCACGTCCGCATGGTGGACCCCAAAAAAGCAGCTCAGATCCGTCCCCAGGTCAGATCCCCCCCACCGCCCCAGTCTGTCCAATCAGATGAACTAAGCAAAGTGGATATGGAATGCATTTGGTGCACTACCAAACAGCGTCTCTGTCATGCATCTTAAAAAATGAATGTTTAAGATGTCTTAATAATTGCATAATAAGGGCAGAATCTACTTAAACATTTGCATGCAAATTTCACATTAAAGTCAGCTTACCAATGTGTCCAATTTTGTCATTTCTAAATATTTTCTATAAAAATAAGTAAAGAAATCTCATTGGATAGTGAGAGATAGAACACCACATGTGTGTTTTTATTTTCTAAAACGATAAATCTCTTCACTAACCTAAAACCATTCATGCATTTTTTATGTACGCATTAAATCTTAACGTGACAAGTGCTTGCTGGAGTGAGATGGGTTTAATGCAGGGGAGGAGGAGCACGAACGGATGTCACATCTGGCGTGTTCAGATGCTAAAATTAAATGGTCACATGGGCGGAGAGAGCCATGTTTACAGACGGGCACAGACCGCAGATCCAGACATGGTGTTTTCCTGGGTGCTCTGAGTTAGATGGGTGGTGTGTATTTGAAAGACACACAGAGATGATGCGCCCTGTTGTGTGGGGATGGAAAGGAGCATCGTGTGAGACCTGTGACCTCTGACCCCAGGTGCTGACCCATCTCAGAGTGATAGAGGAGAGGCTGAATCAGTCTCTGGGGCTGATGTACAAGGTCCCGGGTATCGGTGATCAGATACAAGACCAAGTGGGTGAGTCTCTGCGCCCCCCGTCTGCAAACTTCCCTGTCTTTCCTTACCCTCTTACTCCCTCTAACCCTGTCCCTCCCTCTCAGTAACTCTGCCCCTACCTCTCACTAAACCCACCCCCCGCTAACTAAACCCACCCTGCCACTTACTAACCCCACCCATTCCTTCACTAACCCTGCCCTCCACTTACTAAGCCCTCTCACTATCCACACTGCCTCCCTCAACTCCACTAACCACACTGCCTGCCTCACTAACCCCTCCCTCCCTCCACTAATCCCTCCCCTCTCCTTCCCACTCACTAACCCCACCCCTTCCCACTCACTAACCCCACCCCTTCCCTCACTAACCCCACCCCTTCCCACTCACTAACCCCACCCCTTCCCTCTCACTAACCCCACCCCCTCCCACTCACTAACCCCCCATGCTTGTAACACCGCTCTGTTACCATACTCAGTAAAGCCACCAAGAACAATATGTACCACAGAGGAACTGTTTTTATTACCTCCCTGACCTTTTCCTCCCTCCATCCCTCTCTCTCTCCCTCCACCATCCCTCCTCTCAGAGGACTTGTTGAGGAGAGAGCAGTCGGAGGTGTCCCAGCAGATGTCGTCCCTGCAGAGTGACGGGCGCGTGAGTTACGGGAATGACGCCCTTATGCCAGACCTGCCCGACAGCACCGCTCCGGTGGACCTGCTGCCCCGTGAGGAGGGGGGGTTAGGCCTGGAGGGGCTGGGCTTCATCCACCCTGAGAGCTTCGGACAAGCCAACACCCAGAACCATGGTACACACACGCACACACACACACCCACCCAGAACCACGGTACACACACACACACACACACACACCCAGAACCACGGTACGCACACACACACCCAGAACCATGGTACACACACGCACACACACACACACCCAGAACCACGGTACGCACACACACACACCCAGAACCATGGTATGCACACACACACACACCCAGAACCGTGGTACACACACACACACACACACACACACCCAGAACCACGGTACACACACGCACACACACACACACCCAGAACCACGGTACGCACATACACACACCCAGAACCATGGTACGCACACACACACCCACTCAGAACCATGGTACGCACACACACACACACACACCCAGAACCACAGTACACACACACGCACAACACACACACACACACCCACCCAGAACCATGGTACGCACACACACACACACACACACACAGAACCACGGTACACACACACACACAACACACACACACACACACCCACCCAGAACCATGGTACACACACACACACACTCAGAACCATGGTACGCTACACACACACACACACACACCCAGAACCACGGTACACACACACACACACACACACCCAGAACCACAGTACGCACACACACACACACACACACACACACACACCCAGAACCACGGTACGCACACACACACACACAACCACACACACAGAACCACGGTACGCACACACCCACCCACCCAGAACCATGGTATACAGACACACACACACATACACTGACGCACACACTCACACAGAAATGCACACACGCAGTATGCACTGGTGTGACCCAGCAAAACAGAACCAATCACAAACGTTACTGAACAAACACTAACAGCATGTTGGTCACAGGGATTGTCTCTCTTCTTCTGTCTCTCAATACAACTCAACTCTCTCTCCAGTTGAACCTGTAGATGTGCGTCCTGCCCCAGATAGAGGACTTCCTACACGACCAGGTGAGTGTGCGTGTGTAAGCATATACAGTGCCCTCCAGAATTATTGGCGCCCTGGTTGAAGATGAGCAAAAAAGGCATTGAAAAAATGTCTTTGTTGTTCATCAGCTTGATCTTACACTCAAAATATGAGATAAATCTAACCTTTAATTGAAGTAAAAAATAAAAATAAAAAAAACATTTTTCTCAAAAACATGTGTCAAACATAATGTCACATTTATTGGCACCCCTGCATTTAATACTTTGTGCACCCTCCCTATGCCAAGCACTGAGTCTTCTCCTATAATACCTGATGAGATGGGAGAACACATAGCAAGGGATCTGAGACCATTCCTCCATTCAGAATCTCTCCAGATCCTCCAGAGTCCTTGGTCCTCGCTTGTGGACTCTCCTCTTCAGCTCACCCCACAGGTTTCCAATGGGGTTCAGGTCAGGGGGCTGGGATGACCATTTCAAAAGCTTGATTCTGCAGTCAGTGAACCATTGTCCTGCTGGAAGATCC
Organism: Aldrovandia affinis; assembly: GCA_029706075.1. Taxonomy (NCBI): domain Eukaryota; kingdom Metazoa; phylum Chordata; class Actinopteri; order Notacanthiformes; family Halosauridae; genus Aldrovandia; species Aldrovandia affinis. The sequence goes on along the minus strand of JAINUG010000045.1, from coordinate 304,733 downwards.
AACCACGACCCCGACAGAGGAATAATGGCGAAGAGAGCTAAAAAAAAGAAACTTCACTGAAAGCGAGATCGATGTTCTCGTCTCGGAGGTAGAATCTAAACAAGATATATTGTTTGTTTCACTCACCGTAGGGATAACAAATAAAAGAAAAACTGCTGCATGGGAGCAAGTGACGGATTCTGTTAATTCAGTATCTTCTGAACAGAGATTTGTATCAGAAGTGAAGAAAAAATTGTTTGATGTCAAACTGTCAGCCAAAAAGCGAGTGATTGAGTACAAGAGGGACATTGGTGCGACTCGGGGAGGACAAAGTCGACCCTTTGGACGCACGGATTGCCAGCGTTATTGGCGATACAGCGAATAGCGAGTATTTTTATGAATTACATGTATTGGCTGCGAGCCACAAATTAAAGCTTGGCGAGCCGCATGAGGCTTGCGAGCCGCGCAATGAGTGTAACCAACTTCTGCAATTCTCCAACTGTAATCCTTGGAGAAATGTTTGCCTCTCGAACCATCCTCCTCACTGTGTGTGGGGGCAAAATACACTTGCATTCTCTTCTAGGCAGGTTCATCACAGCTCCAGTTGTTTAAAACTTCTTAAGCATTGCCCTAATAGTGGAGATGGGTATTTTACATTTTACATTATATTTTCAGGCATGTAGCTATTTTTATAACCATTGCCTGATTTATGAAGGTCAACAATCTTTTGTCTCATTTCATTTGTGTATTCTCTGATCTTCCCCATGTTGATGGATGACTAAGGGAGTTTAGCCTGTCTGTCACCTCATATTTATATCCCAGTGAAACCACTGAAAGAGTTCCTGAAGCCAATAGTTGTGACACGTTTTTGAGAAAAATGTTTATTTTTTGAGTGTAAGATCAAGCTGATGAACAACAAAGAAAACTTTTCATAGCCTTTTTTGCTCATCTTTACCAAGGGTGGAAATAATTCTGGAGAACACTATGCATATGTGAGTATGTGTGTGTTTGAGTCTGTGTGTGTATGTGTGTATCAGATCTCAGTGTATTCTCTCTCTCTCTCTCTCTCTCTCTCTCTCTCTCTCTCTCTCTCTCTCTCTCTCTCTCTCTCTCTCTCTCTCTCTCTCTCTCTCTCTCTCTCTCTCTCTTAGTATCTTTGTCTTTCTGTGGAATAACTGCTGGGTAGTGTAGGTATTGGTTTGCTTTTTTGATGCCCTAAGAGGGTTTAATAAAGGTGTATTAAAGCTCTCTCTCTCTCTCTTTTTCTCTCTCTTTCTCTCTCTCTATCTATCTCTCCCTCTTTCTCTGCAGGTTCTGGGTTGAAGTTGGGGGAGGTCCCTGAGCTCAGAATGGAGGCAGAAGAGAGACACAGTGCTGGATATGAAGTTCACCATCAGAAACTGGTATGCACACACATACAATATACACTCTACGGTATAAATACAACACACATACAATATACACAATATACTAGGGCTGTCACATTTGATTAAAATATCTAATCTCATTTCGAATCTGCATTCCGACAAGTTTTGAAGATGAATGGGAAGATTCAATATAAAAACCTTTTTTTAAAGAAATGCACCTGCCCATAACCTAACCAAGCAAACTCTTTTTTCTCTTTGTGTGTATTTATTGCACCAACTTCTGATTTTGTCTGCACTGTGAGATTTCCCATCTTCAAATTGCATAATGTCTTATTAGTGCGGCATGTAGTATAATGGTTAGGGAACTTGACTTGTAATTTTAACTGTGTAAGTCGCTCTGGATAAGAGCGTCTGCTAAATGCCTAAAATGTAAATGTCAAATGTAGTGGGAAATCAGTACTCAATGAAAAAAGTTGAAACTTAATTGAAGATCTCCGGACGTTATTTAATTGAGACGTAGTTATTTTTTTCCATAGTGAACAATGCGTGGTTTCTGTTGTTCTTTTCATTTATTGCCACCTTACACATTGCGATACAAGATATCATGAGTTTTCAATAGTGTTTATGTTTTCTCATTGAATATTCAAGTGTATATAACACGGTTGCCAGCTGGGTTTGGCCCGCCACGTCATAGGAATTCTAAAAAAAAAAGAGCCATGCTGAAAATTGATTGAAAATCCCTGCCCTACAGTATACAATGTCCACAAGTAATTACATATCGTTTCAGGTGTTCTTTGCGGAGGACGTGGGCTCCAATAAGGGAGCCATCATTGGGCTGATGGTGGGCGGGATCGTCATAGCGACTGTCATCGTCATCACCCTTGTGATGCTGAGGAAGAAGCAGTACACGTCAATTCACCATGGAGTGATAGAGGTGAGGGAGGAGTGTGAAAGGGGAGGGAGGAGTGATGGAGGGAGGGAAGAGAGAGAGGAGGAGGAGGGGGAGGTGTGTGTTTAATTTCAGGGTGTGGTTGGAGAAACAGGTGTGTACCTAATGTAGGGGTGTGGGTGGAGTAGCAGGTGTGTACCTAATGTAGGGGTGTGGGTGGAGTAGCAGGTGTGTACTTAATGTAGGGATGTGGGTGGAGTAACAGTTGTGTACTTAATGTAGGGATGTGGGTGGAGTAACAGTTGTGTACTTAATGTAGGGATGTGGGTGGAGTAACAGGTGTTTACTTAATGGAGGGGTGTGGGTGGAGTAACAGGTGTTTACTTAATGGAGGGGTGTGGGTGGAGTAGCAGGTGTTTACTTCATGTAGAAATGTGGGTGGAGTAACAGGTGTGTCTCTTTTAGGTGGATGCTGCAGTGACCCCGGAGGAGCGCCACCTGTCTAAGATGCAGCAGAATGGCTACGAGAACCCCACCTACAAGTTCTTTGAGCAGATGCACAACTGAGAATACACTGTGCTGCGCAACCTCAACCCCGCCCCTCTCCCATATCCCAACCCCGAACCAAGCCATCTCCCATGACTCCCTCTCCCATTCCCAAACCTCAGCCACCACCCCCACCCCCAACCCTGCCTCTTACACCCAACCCCCTAAGCTTTCTGTACAGGACAGTGTGGGGGGGCTGACACCACAGACCCTGTCACTCACTCTGTAGCCATGACAATGAGCAGGGCCTCTGGCTGGCAGTAGATGTGTTGTTTTTTTCTGTGTTTGTCTCTTATTTGCATGTCAGCTGTGATTGGCCTGCGTCTCCCTCGGTGAAGGCTGATTTAAAGCACGGGACAGCCAGCTTGGTTCTGGTCTGATCTGATTTGGCTGCCCGCTGTCTCTCTCTGTCTGTCTGTGCGTGAGTCCGTCCCCCCACGCTGTCCGACTCTGCCTACCACCTACACGCTGGCGTCCCCCACAGCACAGGGGGGGTCAAAGGTCAAAGTGTCAGTAACCCCTCCCCCCCTCCTCTGTGCTTTTTGATGACAGCTGTGCTGTGTTTGACCACACAAGGTTCTTAATGGGAAAATAATCATATGAATTATAATGATAATGATGATAATGTAACTCTTATCTTGAGCTTTTTATTTTAGGTTTATGCTATTGTTTCAGGTTTCGTTTTCCAAAAAAAAATACAAAATTGAAAAAAAAAGTGACACAAGTACAGAAGGGAAAGTGGAAAAAAGAATGTTTTTTTGTTTCTTTTTTGCGTGTAATGTATTGAACTCGTGGCAGAGACTAGCTGTACCTGTTATAGTGCATGACAATAATGACTTCAGAGGGGGGGAAAAAATGTGTTCTGCTACTTGGACTGGTCCTTTCTCAAGTACAGATTGTGTAATTTAGCAGGATTGTAAATTTAGTATATTGTGATCACGTGCTTAAAAAATAACAGAATGTGGTCTGCTATTGTTACCAAGGAGACATGCTTTAAGAGAAAGTGATGCTTTTGTTTGTTCGTTTTTCCCACCGTGCCGTGTCCCCATCTAGTGACCAGAGAAGAGCTTGCAGGGGGTTGGCTAGCTGTAGATCTGTGATATGATTTGAAATGTTTAAATGTTTCTTTTTGTCGGCTGCATTCTCAGCGAATATTATTTAAAGGGTCTGCATTTCTTTATTTCAAGCAATTTTCCTTTTCTTACCGTGTCGCTTTTCCCGTGTGAAGGAGGGGGAGAGTTGGAGCACACGCACAAGGGTTTTGGGAGGTTCAGTGGCATTATTTCAGATTACTTTGCTCCATATTTGTCTTTGCAGATTTCATATGTGATGGAAAAAAACCCATTAAAAACATTTATGATATTCATGGGTACTGGGAGGGGGGGGGTCTCTTCTGTCTTTCACACTCTCTCTTTGTCCTTCTTTCACATGCTCTCTCTCTTCCTGTCTGTCCCACTGTCTTCCACATGCTCTCTCTCCTGTCTGTTCTTCTTTTTTACATGCTCTCTCTCTCCCTCGCTCTTTCACTTTATTCCTCTTTCACATGTTCTCTCTTCCCCCGTGTCTGTCCCTCTCTTTCATATGCTCTCTCTTTCACACGTGCTCACCCCCTCCCTCACCCTGTAGCCTGTACCCATTGCAGTGCCCGCCCTGCAGATTCTGGTGTTGGCCTCACAGGGGGGAGGTGGGAGATATGACCCCTCCCCCTAGTCTATCTCCCCTGATGGGCGTGGCCCAGTCTTGATCTTGTGTCTTCACCTGTGCTCTCCTACCAGTGACAGTGCCATGTGCACAATCCCCTGGTTCAGTTTGCAGGTGGGAAGCTCAGAGCCCCCACACAGGACGCCGCCCTGGAGCCCCCACATACTACCCTGCTGTTCTGGGGGTAGATATTATTGCCCCCTCCAGCTTGTCTGGAAAGCTGTGTTTATTTCACACCGGGGGCTGATTCAGTTTCAGAAACCTTCAATTCTATAACAACTCAATTAATGCCATTTCATATATTTTTTGTCATTACTGACACATTTTTTGTTTCACATGACTTGTGTAAATCAAAAAGTAACACTACCTCAAATTATTCTTTTTTTGACATTAAAGTGCAAGTCTCCAAACCCCGACCATCCCTGCACAAACTCCATTCTTCTCCTTTTTCTCAGTGTTTTATTCATATTATACATTATTTATTCCAAATACCATTGCCATTATTTTCTTTTGCTACTCTACACACTCCCAAAACAAAACTCAAGTAGGCGTGGCTCTCTAAAATGGGGGTTGTCTTAGGCATCCTATCAGTGTCCTGGGCGGGCCCTTCTTCATTGATGGTCTGGAGTGTACCATTGTACGCAGGAAAGAGGGGAGGTGCAGTCCAGAGGTGAAAGGGAGTTGATTGTGACGTTGTGTCTTTGCTGTGGAAACCGTGCGCCTGCAGTGGTCAGACTGCAGGCGGTAGCAGATAGAGCAGGGTTTCTCCATTATGTGATTATTTAAACTTTTTTTCTGTGTAACTGTACAAACTGTTTGCTTGGACTGTGGAAGGCTTTCTACACCGTATTCCATAAATAAAGTTTTAAATGTACAGTCTCCCCCGAGGAAACGTGAGTGTTTGAGTGCCAGTGCGACTCTGGTGAGGATTACTTCCTGTGTTCACAGCAGGCGGACCCCACAGCCCCACCTGGTGGTGGCTTTAGCGTACTGATCCACAGACATACATCAAAGCTCAGCGATGCCAACGCATCGGGAATGGAGGTCTTTTGGAACTCTTAAATGTTTGTGACTTTGAAAGTGAGGTTACATTACACCCATTCAAAAATGTTAATGCTTAATTGATTTAATTTGTTACATTACTGTTGCATTATTCAAATCAAACCAGCGGTAATTGGGGTCTCGGTAGAACACCAGTCAGATTGTAGTCCGTCTGCATGATGTAGCATCGCATAGAACACTGTTAGTGTCATAAAAAGGATTTGTCATATAAACTAAAATTCTTGACCACCAAGGCATTATAAATAAATAATTTGTAAAAATATAACTTATTTAGTCTGAGCGGAATAGCTCACTTGTGACAAGGCTGGAAAGAAATCCAATTGTTTCCCATTCACAACACAATATTACTTCCTCTGCATAACCTTGTAATTCTCACAGACAGAACATCCATCGATTTGGCACTCTCACAACGCCTCTTCCTCTATGGAGGAACAAATCCTTCAGACTGACACGCAGGTTAAAAACAACATGTTTCTTTATTACAGAAAAAGGTCAACAGCCTGGGGACATTTCCAAAATAAGGATCTGAGTTACAAACAGAAGGTTCGCTGCCCCTGTGATTATCAAAAACATAGGAGTATGTATATATACACAATAGAAACACTGACATCCAGCCCTCTGAGTACATACAACACTTAGTCTGTATAACTTCCGCACTATAACATATAGTGGACATAAAAGGAGTTAACTATCACACTCACTCTCTCACTCTCACAGACAGACAGACTCACTCTCTCACTCATTCACACACACAGACAGACTCATTCTCTCACTCATTCTCTCACCACACACACACACACACACACACACAGACACAGAGACAGACAGACACACTCACACACTCTTACTCTCTCCTCAGCGGTCACTGTTGAGGGAGGTTGGTGAGGGTCACCGTGGTGACGGGCTGGTTCAGGCTGTGCAGCTGGACTCTGGCTGCGTTTCTCTGCTCGCACTCCGTCACCAGGTGGTTAAGCTCCGCCGCGCTGTAGCCAATCAGCGTCTTCAGATCGCACACAAACTTGTACACAAAGCGCTTCCCTTGCACCTTACAGATCATGTCTCCATCATAATAATACCTGTAGGAACACATAAGCAGCCATGGTGTGAGCTACACAACACACACACACACACACACACACACACACACACACGCACACGCACACGCACACACAGTCATGAAACAACTCACACAAGAGCTAACACACAGCAAGGGTGCAAGTAAGGGACAGAAAACACCTGACAGATGTACGGACAGACACACATGATGAAGCGTTTGTGCTTACATACAGACAGACACACCCACCTCAGGGCTCGGCTGAGCTTCTCGTAGTTCATGGTGGGTTTGTTCTTGCGCTGGCCCCACTTGTGTGCCACCAACTCAGGCAGGTTGAGCTTGAACTCGCCCTCGTCCCCCACCCAGGAGATACATTCCCGTGCGTCTCTGTCCGTCAGCAACTCCAGCAGGAACTGCCAGAGCTGGATCTGCCCGTTATTACCTGAACCAGCACAGGTAAGAGGCTAAAGCACATACATATACTGCAGCATCTGAGCACACACAGACTAGCACAGGCACACAGGCACACATAGGTACACACACACACACACACACACACACACATACACACAGGAATGACCCAAATCTGACTGGCGCCGACTGCGTGGTTGTTGCGCCCTCAAATTCATAATCATGTGACATCATATACATTTAAGTCTTAAATGAAAATGGATTACGAGAAAAGTAGAACAGTGTTGTGTTCTGAAACTACACTAAACCGCCTGCAGGTGGAGCTCTTTAACAATAAAGGGAGTGCTGATAAGAATGTGGGCATATAATATATGCCATTTGGCAGACGCTTTCATCCAAAGCGACTTACAGTAGTGAACGCATACGTTTTTCAGTATATTTGGCCCCAATGGGAATCAAACCCACAACCTAAGCGTTGTCAAGGCCGTGCTCCACCTACTGAGCCACACATAATATAAATACAATATGATCGATAACACAGAAATAGGACATATATCTGCTCTACAAACAAAATTGGCCTCAATGCTAGATAGCTAGGTTGTATCAATAAATATGACATTGTGTTTGTGTAGGTTTGCATTTCTCAGTAACCTGTTAATAATAAATGCTTTACTCTGGAAGAAAATGGCATTGTGTAAAGTTACTCTCAATACCCTGGCCATAGTATAGCACCACACGCTAGCTAGCTAACTAACTAACTAGCCAGCTAACAATAGATACCTTGATAATGTTCGCTAGCTAGCTAGAACACCAATCAACTCCAAACTGATAGCTAGCTAAATCATAAAAGGGGGTAACTTGTGTATTTGTAAAAACAACTATGGAAACAAATGAGTGATGTTTATTATTCCATTACAAAAAACCCAAATGCATTTTGAATCATAATCACGTCAGTGGAATAACGAGAACCTATTCTTCTCTGCTCAGATCTCTGCTCCATTTTGATGACAACCGCTTGATCGGATAGCAACAGTAACTAAGAGGGCGGAGGAGGCCAGAGGGTTTGTCAATCCAATGTCTACCATAGCCTATTTAGCTGGGTGCTCAGTCTTGCGCTGCAATGTAACTTAAAAGTTAACCTTTTGTTTGTAATATGCTTTACTTTGTGACTAACAGTTTTCTGAGCTTGTATTTTTGGACCAAATTCCAGGTGGTGCTTTGGGCTACAATAACACCAGCACATCTTTTTGCAGGTGCTGCTGGACACAGACACACACACACACACACACACACACACACACACACACACACACACACACACACACACACACACACACACACACACACACACACACACACACACACACACACACAGACACACACACACACACACACACACACACACACACACACACACACACACACACACACACACACACACACACACACACACACAGAGTACCTGTGCGGTTGCCAGGTGAGCTGCGTTCCTCTCCTCCAGCGATTCGGGGTCTCTGCGTTTTGCCCTGCTTGGTGGGCAGGACCTTAACAGCAGGTGCCGGGGCCTGCTGCAAGGGGGCGGGGATAATCTGCACCTCTGGAGGGGGGGCAGGCTATTAGTCAATGCCTCGACATGCTTCTATGTAACTTGTGCGACTTCTTCGCGGTTCGCGAAATGCAACAATGTCGCAAGCACTCTGCAATTTATACCTCTGCAAAGGCTAGGCGCAGCCTATGCAACATGGTGTCCTTACACTTCTGTACACTATGTGTCAATGTATTGAACAAGGTCGATAAAGTTTTCATGAAAGCAGGGAAACACCTTTGAACTTTTTCAGACAATCTTTCCTGAAGCTGGTTCATTTTATACCGTGTTGAACAAATGATGCTAGCTATCTATATCGTTAGGTTCTAGCTCGATAAACTGTGACCTATGAACTATGACTATGACAGCTCCGCCTCCATTCGCTAACCAACCAATGAATGATGCACAACATTACGTGAACGGTTGCGCTGCGGTCGCCAGTTCGATTTTTATGCTAGGTACGCTACACCCTCTGAAACCCCCTCTACGTAGGTTGCAAAGGAAGCATTGATGTTGCAGAGCCCTGGTTGTGTTGCTGTCGCGTTGTTGTCGTTCGAGCATGTAGAGGCCTTCACACACAGTTAAAGCAGGATAATATAGGGACTGTACCATATTGGGTATAATAACTATTCACCCCTTTAGCATTTTACACATTTTATTTTCTTACTTCATGGAATCAAAATGGACTGATCAACACAAAATACTATACAATGTCAAATATAAAAATATAAAACTCTAAAGCTTTTTGTTAAGTAATTACAAATAAAAAACAGACAATAACTGATCTACACTTGGTAGAACCACCTTTAGCTGCAATTACAGGGTTGAGTCTGTTTGAGTAAGTCTCTACTAGCTTTGCACATCTGAACATTGGCATTTTCGCCCATAACTTCTGTAGTGACATTAGCTCGGGTCGCACCGGTGTACACGTATCCAATATTTATTTAGTGGGGACGGCAACCAGTACAAGCCAATTTGTGCAGAACAAAAGACAGCATCACAAACTTAATAATCAATAATCAGAACATTTATAAATTTATTTCAGATTTTTTTTTTTTTTTTTCTCCCAATTTGGTTGCCAATTAAACCCTCTATTTACTTCAATTCCCCACCCTCACGAGTCCGTCGCCCATCCTCCGGGATCGAGACACACATTCCTGGTTGAGTGTTCCCGCCTCTTTCGAGACGGGAAATCTTCCACGGACTCGTTAACCTTCTGCTCGACGAACTCGTGCCGGCTCTCCTTCCCCCCTCCCCCGGAGGCGGACAGCCAAATGCCGCCTCCGATCGGGCTGACGACCAGGGCCGGTCTGGTAGAGTCGCGGGTTTCGATCCGCGTCCCTGACGGGCAGCGCACACCACTCCGAAGCGTGGTGCGTTAGACCGCTGCGCCATCAGCCAGGCCCAGAACATTTATTAATACAATCGCAAATTAAATCTATCAAATAACTCATTCTGATTAAAGCACCATATAATTACTAAACACACAATGACTGTGTGCATATTAGGAGCTAACGCAAAGGAGCGAACTCTAAGGTAGGTAACAGATAGCTACTGCTAAATATGTCAGCTGCTTGGCAAACAATAGCCAAATGGTCGAAAGGAAGACAGCAAAACACTGTCCATACATTACGTTTTGTATACGTTATAGCGAATGACACGTAAGTATATATAAAAAATCTGATTTACTTAACGGGGTCTGACAAGTCGCAGCTGGCTCGCAGAGTCGCAGAGAGTCGCAGAGAGCGGCGCACAAATTGTCCTTGTGCTTTTGGGCCAGATGCGCTTAGTGGAAGTCCACTAGAACACGCAAAAGCAGTCAGTGGAATGGAGCCCATGCAGAGCTACGCCGAGACACGGAGATCGGACGATCATGCGACACTTGAGGAAGCGGCAGCCCGTATCCGAATGGATAATAAGAACAAAGTCCTGGTACTTATCGATTCGCGTGCCGTTGTTGGCAAGATAACCCAAATATTTTTGGCTATCTTTTTAACAGGTCGGCTCCCCGGAATCCCGTGCTGACCACCGCTGAATGGTCATACAGGTGAGGGGTGTGTCCTGTGGTTGACGCCTCCTGCTTCGGAGCGGCTGAGCAAGTGAGGGGCGTGTCTCGTCGCCGACGCCCCCCTTCCCGATGTGGCCAGCGATGGCGGTATGCAGTCAGTATTGTTCCCCCGCGGATCAGCCATATGTTCGTGATGGCACCTCCCCTGGCTTATCTCCTGGCAGGCAATAGGGGGACAATCATGGTAGCCGGCCTCCTGCTGTGCTCCGATTACCTCCAGACAATCGGTCTCCTCTTTGTCTCTGACCAGGATCCATGTGTGCTACACTTCTTTACCAAATTGCTTGAGCTCCATCAGGTTGGATGGGGACTGGTGGTTAACAGCAATTTTCTAATCTTTCCACATATTCTCAATGGGATTGAGGCCTGGGCTTTGACTGGGCCACTCCAGGACATAGATTTTGTTTTTTGTTTTTAACATAACATGTGCCATTTAGCAGATGCTTTTATCCAAAGCAACTTACAGTAGCGAATGCATACATTTTTCAGTATATGTGGCCCCAATGGGAACCCTCAACCTATGGCCTACTGAGCAATGCGGAACCACTCCAATGTGGCTTTTGCGGTATGCTTTGGGTCATTGTCCTGCTGGAATATACATTTCTCCCAGGTCTTTTGCAGACTGCAACATGTTTTCCACCAAGGTTTGTCTTTTCAAGCGGCCAGAGGTACTGCTCCCCCATACCTCCAGTCACTCATCACTCCCTACACCCCGCGCAGAGCCCTCCGCTCCGCCTCCGCTGGCAAACTGACTGCCCCATCCCCCCGGGCGCCTGGCAGTCGCTCCTCTTCTCTGTCCTGGTCCCTCGTTGGTGGAACGACCTCCCGCAATCGGTCAGGACTGCGGAATCACTTCCAATCTTCCACTTCCAATCTTCCGCAAGAGACTCCTCTTCAGACTCCACTACCACTGAACACTGTCCATCTAGTCAATCTGTCGTCACCACTGTTTACTTGTTCTACACTGTATTTAAAAATAAAAAAAAAAAATAAATAAATAAAAACCCACTAACCTTTTCTTTCCCAGTGTTACAGGTATGATATGCAGACGCCTGCAATGATGTCTACTGCTGTTTTACTGCACTGATCTTGTGCGCTAACTATGATTATTCTTACCTTGTATTAATGCACATCTTGTAAGTCGCTCTGGATAAGAGCGTCTGCTAAATGCTTAAAATGTAAATGTAATGTATATCTTGCTCCATCCAGTTTGCCCTCTAATTTGACAACTTTTCCAGTCCCTGAAGCAGAGAAGCATCCCCATAGCATTAGGCTCCCACCACCATGTTTCACGGTAGGGATAGTGTTCTTGGGGTGATTCAAAGGCTTGTGCCAAACATAGTGTCTAATGTTGAGGCCAAAACGTTCAATTTTGGTGTCGTCAGACCAAATAATTTTCCTCCACTTGGTTTGAGTCTCCCACATGCCTTCTGGCAAACTCTAGGTGAGATTGCATGTAAGTTTTCTTCAACAATGGATTTTTTTTTGCCACCCTCCCATAAACACAGATTTGTGAAGCGCCCAGGTTCTTCCATCTTTGCCATGGAAGACTGTAACTCCGTCAGAGTTGCCATAGACCTCTTGGTGGCCTCCCTAACAAGTGCCCATCTCACATGGATGCTCAGTTTTGGAGGACGGCCTGTTCTAGGCAAATTCACAGTTGTGCCATATTCTCTCCATTTCTTTATGATGGACTTAACAGTGCTCCGGGGATATTCAAAGTCTTTGAAATCTTTTTCCATCTTTCCCATGAATAGTGCTTTTGAAAACCCTTTTCTCAAACATTTTTATACCCACTGTTTATACCGATTAATTTAACATAAATAAGGTGACCAGCTGTACAAGGAAAATAAAATAAAAACTCACGTTGCTCGAGGGTAACCGTGGCGTTCTGGCCGGACTGGTCCTGACTGGCCAGCACATCTGTAGAGCGTCAGGAGAACATGAGCAGAGAAAAACGCAGTACATTAGAGAATACTTAATGCATCTCTTTTTCTCAACACAGACAACATACACAATGGTACAGGTAATACAAATTACATTACATTATAGGCATTTGGCAGACGCTCTTATCCAGATCGACGTACAACAAAGTGTTAACCGTAGTCAAGAACAGTTTAGCTGAAAGCCACCCTAGTGGGAAGTACAATTCCTGGGTGCTAAGAGCAACCACATAGTTAAACTAGGACCCTGTAGGTAAATCTGTAGCCACAATTCAGAGGTAGCAGTAAAGCACTCAATGCAGGAAATAATGCCTAAGCCTAATACAATACATAAACAAGTAGACGTGTAAACTAAGCAACTATGTCCCTAAGTTAACAAAACCGGACTACGGGGAGAGGTGCACCCTGTACAAATAATACAGTTACAGACAATGGAGCACGGACACTCACTCACACAGGGAGACAAACTCGCACTCGCACTCACACTCACACTCACACTCACACTCACACAGTAACTCACACTTGCGGAGCAGCTCCAGGTGGCTCCAGAGGATGTCTCCCTGAGGAGCTCTCTGCAGAAACTCCTCTTGGGTGAGCGCACACAGGCCCCCCCCTGTCAGCTGGAGCCCCTCCACCTCCACCCCCTCCAGACCAAACTCCTTCAGCACCCAGTCCACCCAGTGCATCACCTGATCCAAACTCCACTGCACCGGGTCTGAGGGAGGGGAAGGGAGGGCAGGGGAGAGGGAGAGAGGGAGAGAGAAACTTAGAAATTAATCTGGATTTGTTATTGTTGTAATGTTTAGGAATTATACATTTAAACCATCTTATTGGCCAACAGCCATGTTAGTTATTTGTGTATATACATGGAAGAGTGCTTTCATGTATGTATGAGAGCTTTCAAATGTATTATAAACTACAGAGTGCAGGAAATATCAACTCAAGAACTAAAGGCATCAAACAATGAGTACGTATAGCCTACATTAAATATTTCCTTAAGTCTGGGACCTGGTGTGATACCAGCTGCTTGAGCCTTTATATAGTATCAGAGTGTCAAAAATAATGCTGATTAGAGATGCCCAGGCTCGGTGTGTGCAGGCGGCAGTGTTATCATAATGGTTAAGGAACTGGGCTTGTAACGCAAAGGTTGCAGGTTCAATCCCAGGTAGGGCACTGCCGTTGTACCCTTGAGCAAGGTACTTAACCTGGATTGCTTCAGTAAATATCCAGCTGTATAAATGGATTGTATGTAAAGAAATGTGAAACTGTGTAAGTCGCTCTGGATAAGAGCGTCTGCTAAATGCCTGTAATGTAATGTAATGTAATATACAGTACGTTAGCGTTAGCATTCACCATAGAGTATGCCCAGGTTGGGTGTGTTATATGTAGTGCATTAGCGTTCACAGTAGGAGATTCCCAGGCTGGCAGTATAGTGTAATGGTTAGGGAGCTGGGCTTGTAACTCAGAGGTTGCAGGTTCAATTCCCAGGTGGGGCACTGCTGTTGTACCCTTGAGCAAGGTACTTAACCTGAATTGCTTCAGTAAAAATATCCAGCTGTATAAATGGATTGTATGTAAAAAGCAAAAAATGTAAACTGTGTAAATCGCTCTGGATTAGAGCGTCTGCTAAATGCCTAAAATGTAAATGGGTGTGTTATATGTAGTGTGTTAGCACTCACCGTAGGGGATGCCCAGGCGGACCTGCTCCTTGCGGTATCCCTCCAGAGCGGCGGCCCAGCGGGTCACCTGCTCGGAGGTGTCGTCAGCGATGATGGAACTCTCCAGCGCGATCACCTGCCCTTCCTCCCCCTCCGCCGCGTCCGGATCGATCATCACCTCCACCGCCTCCACCGGCTTCACGATCTCCACGATGTTCAGCCTAGGCTCCTCACCTGCACCGCCAGCCAATCAAATCACGGCACCCCGCACACATCGGCCAATCAAAACAGTGCACAACACACATCGGCCAATCGAATCACTGCACACAACACACCGGACAACCGAGTCACTGCAACACCATGTACCTTGTGTGCAGGAGATCTGAACGCCGAGCTGCACTGTTCCATCGGTCTTAACTCCCTGATCAAACAGGCTGTGCTCAGGATCCAGCTACAGAGAGAGGGGAGAGACTGAGTAAACATACACAAATGCACACACCTCTGATTCTGCCTCACACACACACACACACACACACACACACACACACGCACGCACACACAAACACTAGCACACTTACACGCATGCAGCTGGCACACAAGTAAAATATGGACATAACATACCGGGATATCCTGTAGACAAATCTCATATCCATCCAATGAGCACTGGAGGCGGGGTTCCAGCAGCTTCTTGAGGTTGCCAATAGGCTCGTTTATGTCAATCGCCTGAGCAACACACTCACCCGATATGACTGTCTGCTCCTCAATCCTGGAGAGGACATGAACAGACGGACAGACGGACAGACACACACACAGACACAGACACAGACACAGACACACACACACACGGGTTACACGCCAGTGACATGGCTGTGAGTGCGCTCACACTTGTCCAAGCTCACACAAACACAAGCACTCTTTCTATAGCCCTTTGCCACTGTAGAGCTGAAACCAGGCTGGCTCATTTTACCCCTTTTCCTCAGCAGAGCTGATTAAGGCCTCTACATGCTTCTGCGTAACTTGTGAGACTTGTGAAACTCCTGTACCTTCGAACTTCTTCAGCCAATCTTTCCTGAAGCCGGTTCATTTTATACAGTGTCGAAAAAATTATGCTAGCTATCTATATCGTTAGCTACTAGCTCAATGAACTATGACTATGACCAGCTTCGCTGATGTCTTTTGCATTTTACTGCTAACCAACCAATCTCACCTTGTATTAATGCACAACTTGTCTCGCTCTGGAAAGGCGTCTTGCGCTGTAAAATGTCAAAATGCTAACCAACCAATTTTTGTACAACCCCCTCTGCGTAGGTCGCAACGGTTGCATTGATGTTGCAGAGGCCTGGTTGTGTTGCTGTTGCATTGTTGTCGTTCGAGCATGTAGAGGTCTTTAGGGGTGTTAACCCCTGGTGTCCTCTATCTCTCTACACAACTAACTTACCCATCCTCCACACAGTCTTGTTTATCCTGTCCATCAATCTCGATCTCGATCAGCTCCTCTGTCTGGTCTTTCGACATCTCTTACACCAATCCCAGTCTGCAGAGAGAGAGGAAGGGAGCATGAAGGAGGGAGGGAGGGAGAGAGAAAGGAAAAGATAAACAGTGTTAAATAGAAAGCAAGATCAGGACAGAGAGTTGGAATGAAAACCAGCATACACAGGGGGTCCCGAAGACAGAGTTTGAGAAATACTGCATTAGAGCAGGGTTCCCTAACCCAGGCCCTGGTGAACTGCAGGGTATGCTGGTTTTCATTGTTGCTCAGAACTTAATTGATCAATTAAATCAGTTATAGAAGATTACACAGTTAACTCACCTCATCTATTTTTTTGCATCTAAATTGGTTGCTGATTTTTAAACTGAAAAACCAGCAGACCATGCAACTGCCTGTTTTAGTTCACTGGAGACACTTTTGATGTGTTTAGGGGGATGACTTACCATCTCAAGGCCATGTTATATCAGAAATAGCTATGTATCCCATGAAGAATAAATGTCCCATATTAACATCCCAGGCCATTTAATCAGGGACTTTGATTTGACACACCCTCGACTTAAATACATGTTTTCAACAATCTTAATTGATAAAAAGATTGACTGTGACAAAACTCAGAATAGACCGGGGGGAAGAGAGATTTTTCCGCATCACAGAATTAGGGTAACGTCAATTTCGGCATATCCTTGCACAAACGTACAACAGTGCATAATAAAATCGTGTCATCTCTGTGTAGCTATCAAACACCGGCATTTTACGAACCTCATCTAGTCAGAAACAACTAGTCGTATAGCTAATAACATGTTCTAAAATGATCACAATAAAATCAACTTTTATTTACTTCAACCTTAATGTATTATCGAACGATCGAGGCTTTGTAGCAAGCTACATGTTTGGCTAACTCTTAATGCTAGCAGGCTAGCTAATGGCCTAATATAATGAGTGGTGGGGTGGGCACGCGGACAGCCGCACAGCAAGGACTAACGTAAGCATGGGCTCGCTATTTCTCCAGGCCGAACGGTTATTTCCTATCACTGCAATGCGTATTGAGATATATACGACTATGCATGTCTCATCCAAGAGTAACGTAGCAACGTATATCCGAGACAGTTCCTGAGACAGAAGCATGTCTAACTAAAGTAACATGGACTTAGCAAAGTAGCGACAACCCATGACTAACTTCCTGCTAGGTAGAAACAGCTCTCGAGAGACAGCGTATAGCGTCACATGTCAACTGTGAAAAATAATAACTTACAATTATATTCGGTTCAGTTTTCGGTCCACAATTTGCCGGACTTTTATTTCAAATCCAAGTTAAAACGGAAATGGAAGGAACGGAAACAAAACAACAGTAGCGTCGCTTTTTTTCACAGCGCGGCCATTTTGGAACGAAAGACATGAACCGGAAGTGTGTTGCTCTAATGCAGTAAAATTGTCGCTCAAGACATGCGTTGCCCTAATCAGTGATGACGTTTTTATATTTACATTTTTAGGCATTTAGCAGATGCTCTTATCCAGAGCGACTTACACAGTTTACATTTCTTTTACATACAATCCATTTATACAGCTGTATATTTTACTGAAGCAGTTCAGGTTAAGTACCTTGCTCAAGGGTACAATGGCAGTGCCCCCACCTGGGAATTGAACCAGTGACCTCTGGGCTACAAGTCTAGTCTTCCTAACGCTACACAGCGTGATCTCGGGCAACTTCGACCTACACCGACTGCTGAGCTGTCAGTTTTACATTTCCTTCCTATAATGGTTAAGGTTAGGATTTGGATAGTTAGCTGGTCCTTTAATAGTACTTAGGGACAACTAAATTGAGTAAAATGATACTGGAGCAAAAATGTGTTCCAATCTCAAACATTATTTCATCCATGCATTAACTGAATTGTGGAGTGATTTATATTCATACCATTTTAGGCAATTGAAAGGTGTCTGCGTAAGCACATTGGTCAGTCCTTTATAAAAGCTAATGGAATTATATAGCTAGCTAACGTTAGATACCTTAGTATAGAATGGGGTTATTTAAACCTTTGTTTAGTTTCTGTGGTTCCTGTGTTGTCTCCGTTCTGTTGTGCTTGTATCTGCTTAAATGTATGTTTTATGTAACTTTTATCTACTCCCACTGTACTGCGACCTTGGGTTTCTTGAAAGGCGCATAACAAATAAAATGTATTATTATTATTATTATTATTTATTCAAATGTAGGCTACACACAAAAAAGAATAGCAGTACCTCTTGGTCGTCCACTTTTGACAGATGGGGATTACTGGGCTATAAAAGCTTGCAGACCCCTGTTATAGAAGTATAATGGCACACTTGACAGTCAACACTATCATCAGTTGGAAGTATTATCTCAAAGGTGAAAGTCTGATGGCTACAATGAAAGACATAAAAAGCCCATGTCTTCAGTAACTCGTTTAGGGGTTGTTGGCAGTCCAAGGGTGTAGTGAAAGGGCGGGTTTATGCTTCTGCATCTGCAAATCTGCGAACATGTAGGCATAGGGGTTCGCAAACATACTTTTACATAAAGTTAACGCCTGCACTAGGAGGCAGTGTCGCATTTACGAAACTAAAGAATGTACATAAAACGAAGAAGACACGCAGTAACGGAAATCCGTTTTCACCCCCGGTGTAAATAAAGACGCACATGACGTAAAGACGTTTGTTTGACGCACACGACCACAGTTACAGGCAACGCGTTGTTGAAATTTTGGAAGTGTGCACGTCGGCTCCTCTGCGGGCTACGGTTACCCATAATCCCCTTCTCTGCCAAGCGGCTCAGAGACGTTTACGTATATCTTCGCAGAAACGTAATTCCGCGCTGGTGGTCGTGTCCGTATATATATTATTATATATATATGGTCGTGTGCGTTAAACAAACGCTGCTTGGTTGAGCAGGGGGGTTGGGCCAAGACCCAAACCGGAATAAAAACAACCAAAGCATGGAAATAGAAATGGAGAAAACTGCAATCGAGCAGTTTGAGGAGCTACTCTCAGACGAGGTTCGCAAATACAAGCATCTCTATGACCCCTCGTCGCAATATTATAAAAATCATCAGGTAGGGATGACTTCTTGGAGGGAGATAGGGAAAACTTTGGATGAAGATCCGGGAGTCTGCATGAAGAAATGGAAGGCAATGCGAGACAAATTTGTGCGGCTGAAGAAGAAAAATAAGACAAAGAGTGGGGACCTTTGGCCTGAGGGACAGAGGGTACCGGCCTTCTACATGATGTTGTCTTGGCTCCATGGATTTGTAAAACACCGTTCAAAGGAGACCAATTTCGTCAGTCATGAATTTGAGGTAAGACGACATGTATTCATTTAGTAACCATGGTAGTAGGATTATGATATCATAGATATAAAAACGTAGATGCCTCATTCATCTTCGCTTCACGTTATGCAGATATTTCTGACGTTTATAAATTATAAGTTATAATTTCACAAAAATTGGTTGAGAATTAAACGAGTTACAGTAGATTTTACCAGGGGAAGTCTGCATCTCTCAATACGGATGCGTTATTTTAACACTGCTCTTAAATGTAAAAATAATTTAAATACCTGTTGTTGTTCATCACCAATATGCAATATGAAACTATGAGGGGCCACGTAGGACATTAACCAAATTTGACTCGTATAACTACAAGTGAAATGCTCACACATACATACATACTCTGTAAATCTATGCACGCTCATATACAAAACATTTACACATGCATATGAGAAACGCTCACGCATCTAAATTCATAACTGAATCTGTTGCATATGATTACAAATACACTGCCCGTCCAAAAAAAAGTCACACACTCTAATATTTCGTTCGACCGCCTTTAGCTTTGATTACTGCACGCATTCGCCGTGGCATCGTTTCGATAAGCTTCTGCAATGTCACAACAGTTATTTCCATTAATTTCTTGCATCTTGTATTGATGATGGGAGAGTCGGATCGCTGCGCAAAGTCTTCTCCAGCACATCCCAAAGATTTTCAATGGGGTTAAGGTCTGGACTCTGTGGTGGCCAATCCATGTGTGATGTCTCATGCTCCCTGAACCACTCTTTCACAAGTTGAGCCCGATTAATCGTGGTATTGTCATCTTGGAATATGCCCGTGCCATCAGGGAAGAAAAAAATCCATTGATGGAAAAACCTGGTCATTCAGTATATTCAGGTAGTCAACTGACCTCATTCTTTGGGCACATAACGTTGCTGAACCTTTTTTTCCGATTAGCTTCACTGACAAGTGGTTTTCTTAAGGCTACACAGCTGTTTAGTCCCAATCCCTTGAGTTCCCTTCCCATTGTGCATGTGGAAATGCTCTTACTTTCACTATTAAACATAGCCGTGAGTTCTACTGTTGATTTTTTACGATATGATTTCACCAAACGTTTAAGTGATCGCCGATCACGATCATTCAAGATTTTTTTCCGACCACATTTCTTCCTTGAAGATGATGTTCACCACTATCCTTCCAGGTTTTAATAATGCGTTGGACAGTTCTAGTAGTTTTAGTAGTTTCAGCAATCTCTTTAGTTGGTTTCTTTGCTTGATGCAGGCCAATAATTTGACCCTTCTGAAACAGATTAACATCTTTTCCACGACCACAGGATATGTCTTCCGACATGGTTGTTTAAGAAATGAGAAGCTACTCACTGCATCAGTTAAGGTTAAATAACTTGTTGCCAGCTAAAACATATGAATCACTGCAGTAATTATCCAATGGAAGGCTCTTACCTATTTGCTTAGTTAAATCCAGGTGATGATTTTTTTTTTTGGCCAGGCAGTGTATATAAAGCGATACATGTGCAAGTGTTTAATTAACATATTGTAGGGAGCGTGCGTTTGGTGATGTATCAAGAAAAGAGTGAGTCCAGTAGTAATGCAAAGTTGACCACGCGAGTAGCCATTTTATTAAAAGAAGCAATAATTATCCATGCTCCATACACCACACAGCTATGGATAATATCAGTAGCAAACCTCCGTGTTCCATACACCGCACAACTACGGAGGATGCCCAAAAAGAACCCTTTCCTGATCAACCGCGTCCTTAGAAGGACACGAGAGACCATTAAAACACCTTCCGTGGGGCTGGCGGATGGCCCAGCGGTCTAGTGCACCGCGCTTTGGAGCAGTGTGCGCTGCCCGTCAGAGACGCGGATCGAAACCCGCGTTTCTACCAGACCGGCCCTGGTCGTCAGCCCGATCGGAGGCGGCATTTGGCTGTCCGCCTCCGGGGAAGGGGGGAGGGAGAGCCGGCACGAGTCCGCCGAGGAGAAGGTTAATGGAGTGCGTGGAAGATCTCCGTCTCGAAAGAAGGCGGGGAAATAGGTCCAGGAATACGAATCTCGTTCCCGGAGGACGGGCAGCAGACTCGTGAGGGTGGGGAATTGAAAATAAAATAGAGGGTATAATTGGCTACTAAATTGGGAGAAAAACGGGGGAAAAATCTGAAATAAATTTATTTAAAAAAATTTTTAGAACACCTTCCGTAGATGTCGTAATCAAGTAACAGTCCACTTCACACATGGCTTGATGAACACTTTTGCCCTGCAGCTCGGGAGACTGCATCAACCACACTGGGCATACTGGTCGCGGTGGTTCTAACATTACTCACCGCAACCAGCTAGCTAACACAAACACATAACAACAAGTTCACACACATAAAAGGTTAACCGAACATTTCGGCATTTAACACAGGGGGGAACACACAAACACACAACTGTGTGCTCCCATGATGCTCTGCGCACACATTTAAATGGCAGACCCTCCCAGGATCTCTACATAGCCCCCTTGCAAGGGGGTCAGGTGTCCCCGGCGACCCCACTGTCCAGCACATAGTCATTGAAATGTGGCGGTGCGCGCCGCACTGAGAGAGTCTCTGGGGGAAAGGGGTCTGGGTGACTCACCTGCAGCCTCGGCAGGGGCCTGTGCCAGGGGTCGATACGGGGCCAGCCGATCTTGATGTAAGACCACCTCCCGCCCCCGGCCGGGCATGCGCACCCGATGCACGACGTCACTGAGCCGCTGCAGGACCTCACCAGGCCCGCGCCATTTCAATGGGCGACCCTCCCAGGATCGCCACAATACGTTTGTATAAATGTTTCAAATGTGTAGGCCTATGTATACGTTTTTCAGTTATGTGTATGTGTGCTCTTACATGTAGATGTGTGAGCGTTTCACATGTATAAATATAAGTAAATTCAGTAGTATGTATACAAAATTTCAGGAGCATACAGAAGGCATTCTCAGTTAGACCGGAAGTCTGCTTTTTGATCACCCTATACCTCCTTCGTCTGCTGCATAGGACTTTTTCCTACTTACAAACATTTTCTTCAACTAAAGATCACCCTATACCTCCTTGGTACATTTTGCAAATTGCTAGGCAGAGAAGGGGTTTATGGGTAACCGTAGTCCACAAAGGAGCTGACGTGCACACCTCCAAAACTTTCCTCCTACTTACAAACATTTTCTTCAACTAAAGTTTGATAAAGAGCGTAGATAGGTCAATGTACCTGAATGGAATATTGACTGTTAAAACTGTCAAAGACCGCAAAAGCTTCCGACCCAATAAAGAAATGGTACATTTTGCAAATATTACATTGTACGACCACAGAAGCAGCTCTGCACCATAGCGTCAGTATAATTTTCTCATACCTTTTAAGACGGAAATACGGTTGCCAGTAAATCATATGGCATGTCAGTTAAAAATAGTACAACTTTGTCAGTAAAACCACAAAGTTGTGGTTAGCAACCCAACGTCTTCCTCTTTGCAATTTCGCCGATTGACGACCTAATCTTAATCTTTTGATTTGGGGCACCCGTGATTGTCGCAAAAACACATTTACGAGAATATTTGAAGCCTTTGCTAAGCGAAAGTGTGAGCTGCTTGATAACTGCGTTTTACCGACCACTTTAAGCAAAGAGTGATTTCACTAAGTACGCTCTTAGGAGATAAGTCATAAGTCTAACTCTTAAGATACTTGATACATACCAGCCCTGATCTATGTAATAATCCTTTCCTGAATCAATGTCATTGCAGTCAGATGATGGCGCCCCGATTCCTAGTCCTGCGGAGGGGCACAGTCTGGACACCCCCATGGCTACACTACCTCTTGAGGAGCGGGATGACATCAAACCAATCATCCTTACAGAGCAGTTCAGTTGTTTGACCCCCGTCCAACCTCACACCTTCCAGCAGCCTGCCCCGAGATGTCCTGCTGCAAGACATCCTGCTCCCAGCCCAGAGCCGTGTAGCCTGTCGTACTCCACTGTCTGCAAGATGTTGGATGATGATGAGGGCGTGTCCAATGCAGAGTCCACAGTGAGCGTATCGTCTTGCCAGCCAGCCAAGAAGAGGAAGAGAGTCTCAGGAGGAGAGGACCTCCTTGAGAGAATAGCAGTTTTACGCCAGGAGCAGATGGCGAGCTATACTGCACTGGTGTCACAGCTGAATGCCAACCCCGACGCCACTTGCAACAAAGATGAATTTTTCACCTTTGCCCTTGCTGTGGCTGACTCGCTACGTAAACTTCCAGCTGAGCGTGTGGAAGCTACAAAATGCAAACTGTTTGCTGTGCTTGGAGAAGCACATGTGCAGTAGCATATTAGGCAGTTTTCTGCTTGCTTACCAACACTGCATGGAACTGCTGAAATTGTTTGAGTTTTTCTATGTTTTTGAAGACTGTCTTTGGTCATTTATAGAACAAAGTAAATGCTTATGTTAAACAGTTATGTTTTTATACAATTTTATTGTGTTGAAGTGCCAAAATGTAATTCGGCAACGCTGCCCGCATTAGAAATCAAACATGAAAAACGTCATAGAAAAAGAAATAAAAGATTTCATCAAATGTCATTCTGCAATATAAAAATCCCAGGCCATTTTCAGTCATATCACATGATGGTCAGGTGACAACTGGTCACACCACAAAGTGGACCCCTGAAGGTCATTACAAGTGGAGGCAAGGTGAGTAAATCACTCCTCATTTTTTGATAATTTCCCCTTATTGCTCTCAGGTACAAATGGCGAAGATTTGCCTATCATTCAGGACAACTCCCAAAAGGTTATTATACTTAATTTATGAAAAAATACATTATTGCATATGAAAATGTATGTTTAAGAGTTATGGTAAAAGTTAGTGTTTTGTATAGTTAGCCAGGCAATTGCCTGTTAGAAATTACTATGTCGGCCTCTAGTGGTTTCAATGTCCGATGCTGGCCACGGTGACCGGGGTTCGATTCCCCGTCACGCCAGAGTCGGCTCTGGCCGGGAGTGCCACCGGGGCGGCAATTGGCTGTCCGCCCCAGGGAGGGGGGAGGGAAGCCGACACAGTTCGTTGCGCACAGGAGTGGTTCTGGGGTGCCGGAATTAGTCGACAGCACGATGAGTGCTGTCTCAGAGGAAGCAGTGCTTCGCCATTGTCACTACCGGTCACAGGGCTACGGCAGCGAACTACGAGGGAAGGGATTGAACTAAGCACAGCGGGAGTAATCGGCTACCAAATTGGGAGAAAAATGGGGTAAAATCGGAAAAATAAAAATGATTATGTAAGAAATCTGTCATTCAGCAACGTGGTCACATCATTCAGAAACGGTTTCATTGTCATCCAAGATGTCATCCATGTTACTGAATGACTGAATGACTGAATCAATGATTTTGTGTATTTTTTTAAAGTTAAGTAATTATTTAATACAATATTCATATGTAATGCGCCTTTCTATTTTTATCCATTTTACACATTTTTGTACATTTTCCAGACGCCTCTTTCTAATAGAGAGATTTACCCATTACAGAGCAAAGTTGGGGGCCGATCCTGTGGCAAGGGAAGAGAGGCTAGCTAAGAGGTGTCATGGTGTTATGCAGTTATGCAGAGGTTGATAGTTCAGGCTGTTGTGTATAGTGTCCAGTAGCACAGTCAAACCCAAATAATTGTCATGTAAATGCTCTATTAAAAAATAAATAGATCATTTATTCCACCAAAATATGGTTGAACAATATGAATATTAATTTATCATCTTTTTTCACTTTTCTACTCTAAAGTTAGAGAACTGACTTTGCAAAAGGAGTTGTTTCACCTAAACCAATAGATATTCCATATTAAATATTTGTTTGATGGAAATTTGTCAACTGTAATCAATTCTTATTAGTCTAATAATTGATTTTTTAGTTGAGTTGTGTTAAAATAAAAGTATTTCAAATATATTTACGAAAAATTATTGAATAAAATCTGACAATTTATAAGTACCTCATTTGCAAAATTCTTGAATAAAAATACTTGGAATGTAAAGTAGACACTTCAAATAACTTAGAAACGCTTTGAAATCTGTTACATGTTTTATGTTTTGAAAACCTAAAACATCACTGCCCTGTTTATAGCATTTTGTTGTTGGATTTTGCACAATTAGGCCATTCTTCTTTTGGTTCCTGACTTGCACCTTTGTTTGATTTGTGTTATTGGAATTAAAGGATATAGTTATACAGAATTAAACCTTGTTTAGTTATTGACTTCATTCTTAGTTCAAAGAAGGAGTAGGTCACACAGTACTCTATAGTAGCATTTTCTGGTAGTAAAGGAACAGGTTCAGGCTGTTACTGTTCTCAGAAATGTAATTTATTTGTTTAAAAGTGGAAAAAAGTAACAACACTCAGTTTAGTTCACCACATCTCAACACTGTAGGGCACCATGTCTGCAGGAGTCTGACAGAACCCCATCAGGTCCAACAGCAGCTCCTGAAGCCCTAGCCCTTGAAAGAGGTCCAGGGTCAATAAGCCGGTGTCCCCTGCCAGCTGTCTTCTCCATTCCCCATCCTGCATCTCCCCAGATGCTGTAATGGAGTCCCAAAGGTTTGGTGGGTTGTACCTGGCAGTTGGTGGCATCAGTGCAGATAAGGTTTGTGCAGGGCAACACATGCCTTGACCACATCCATAACCTGGCATGTGTGGGACTCCATGGGCCTTCCAAAAGAGGTTCCTATGACTCGTTTTGCTCTTGAGTGGTGGTAGTTGTACAAGCGAGGCCCCACCTCAGGATTGGAACCTGAAAATGAGAAAAAATAACAAATGATTCGTTTTCACTTTGTACAGTCGCAAAGGAAATAATGTTGGCTATTTAATATTATTGAGTAGAAGAGTAATCATAACTGCAAGTGTGTTTTCAGCATTGATAGTGTAGTAAGGTAGAGAATGTACACCGATGAGCCACAGCATTAAAACCACTGACAGGTGAAGTGAATAACATTGATCATCTCGTTACAATGGCACCTGTCAAGGGGTGGGATATATTAGGCAGCAAGTGAACAGTCAGTTCTTGAAGTTGATGTGTTGGAAGCAGGAAAAATGGGCAAGTGTAAGGATCTGAGTGACTTTGACAAGGGCCAAATTGTGATGGCTAGACGACTGGGTCAGAGCATCTCCAAAACAGCAGGTCTTGTCGGGTGTTCCCGGTATGCAGTGGTTAGTACCTACCAAAAGTGGTCCAACTGAAGGACAACCGGTGAACCGGCGACAGGGTCATGGGTGCCCAAGGCTCATTGATGCGCGTGGGGAGCGAAGGCTAGCCCGTCTGGTCCGATCCCACAGAAGAGCTACTGTAGCACAAATTGCTGAATAGCTATGATAGAAAGGTGTCAGAACACACAGTGCATCGTAGCTTGCTGCGTATGGGGCTGCGTAGCCGCAGACCGGTCAGAGTGCTCATGCTAACCCCTGTCCACCGCCGAAAGTACCTACAATGGGCATGTGAGCATCAGAACTGGACCATGGAGCAATGGAAGAAGGTGGGCTGGTCTGATGGATCACGTTTTCATCATGTGGATGGCCGGGTGTATGTGCGTCATTTACCTGGGGAGGAGATGGCACCAGGATGCACTATGGGAAGAAGGTAAGCTGGCAGAGTGATGCTCTGGGCAATGTTCTGCTGGGAAACCTTGGGTCCTGGCATTCATGTGGATGTTACTTTGACACGTACCACCTACCTAAACATTGTTGCAGACCAAGTACACCCCTTCATGGCAACGGTATTCCCGGATGGCAGTGGCCTCTTTCAGCAGGATAATGCGCCCTGCCACACTGCAAAAATTGTTCAGGAATGGTTTGAGGAACATGGCAAAGAGTTCAAGATGTTGACTTGGCCTCCAAATTCCCCAGATCTCAATCCAATCGAGCATGTGGGATGTGCTGGACCAACAAGTCCATCCATGGAGGCATCAACTCGCAACTTACAGGACTTAAAAGATCTGCTGCTAACGTCTTGGTGCCAGATACCACAGGACACCTTCAGAGGTCTTGTGGAGTCCATGCCTCGACGGGTCAGAGCTGTTGTGGTGGCACGAGGGGGACCTATACAATATTAGGCAGGTGGTTTTAATGTTGTGGCTGATCGGTGTATACCTCAAGTTCAAGATCACTTTATTGTCATGTTAAAAACTGGAATGTTTTTAACATATGACAGTAGCAGCATAGTCAGAGTGGACAAAGTGCATACTACAACAACGACTGCCGCAGAAATCAAGTGCATGAGATATATAATATTAACAAATAACTATTTACTATTAGTACATTATAATTATACCTAGAATTTACAGCCCATTTATACCTTGTACCAAGCTAATTCAATAATAAGGTGTGTTGAGTTGTTCATAGCTTTCTCCAGACCAGCACAATTATATAACACTGGTCTACAAAAAAATATAAATCTTTCTTGCATGGACCTTGGAAACTGGTTTTGGCCAATTTTGGGCTCCTGAATCCAAATCTGAGCTCAGATTTGCTCCATCACATCACGTTTTTGTGCTATCTATGCTCCATATTCATGGATTTTACAAAAGTTGACCAACCAGTCTGGCAATCTTGGTGGGGATAAAACAGCAAAAGCTTGATTTTTCTCACCAAAACTACTTCATTTAGGGCCTAAAATAATTTTACAAATGTTTTAAGTCATAAAAACATGTTTTACATAAGTTTATGTTTTTGTGATTTGCAGCTTTTTGCATCTATCGACCTTCTAATGCAACAGTGTTTTTCAACTTCGAGTGTAAAATTGCAGTTCTCAAAAATAATGATTTTTCATAGTTCAAAAACCTCATGTGATAGGCAAAAACTAATGCCAGATTTGTCTATAAAGTAATGTCTACCCACCTTGAAAATGTTTCACCAGGTTCACATGCAGAGAAAAGGCTGCATGTCCAACGATGACGTGGTATTTTGATGTTAGTCCCAGGAAGGTAAGCGGGTGGAGGAAAGTTCAGTCTGTCCTCGAACAGCTGTTTACCGAAGGGGCTCTCTTGAAAAAACGCCTCCATCGTTCTCTCATCCATACGACCCCACATCAATCATGGTTTTTGTAATTTGTAATGAACATAACACATCGCCATAAACACTATGTAATGAGTGCCCTTGTAGTTATAGAAGTCGCTTCCTCCACCAGGCGGTGCTTTGATGTGGACATGCTTGCCATCAATCGCTCCGACACAATTCGTAAAGTTCCACAGCCTTCAGAATTTCTTGGCGATGTCAGGCCACTGCTCACGGGTAGGAGAGCGCACGAATTCGCTCTGGGGCGCCTGCCCGATGGCTTTGCATACTTAAGACAGAATGCAAGACACGGTTGTTGCTCCCATCTTGTAGCTTGCAGACACATTTTGCTGAGAGCTACCGGAGGCAAAGATTCTCAGAGCCATGGCCAATCGCTCAGCTGTGCTTATTGCGAGTTGTGGGTCGACTACTGTACAATGTATGGCTGTAGGCGCTGCAGTAGGTGAGAAAAACGATGCGGTGACATGCGAAAGTATTTAAAATGCATCTCATCATCCTTGAACGTATTTGCTGCACTAATAGACTGTATTCCCCCTCACCTGACCTGGATATGAGCAGAGGCCTTACAGGCCATCTCCTTTTGCGCCTTGTCCCGTGTGTTTCAGCGTAATACTGCCACAACTGATCCTCAAGCAAGCAACAGACAACTACATTATTTTTTAAGGCATTCAATATCTTTCCACCATCCATTCCTGTAGGCTACAGAAATGTATCCACTACAATGCAAATAACACGTCTCTTTGTTTACAACGGGAGTGAAAACGGATATCCGTTTCAGGGTTTCTTCTTCGTTTTCGGTACATTCTTCGTTTAGTAAATGCGACACTGCCCCTAGTGCACCCGTTAAGGTTACGTGAAAGTATTCTGGCAGACACGCTTATAAACAGTATCTATGGGCCGTCCCCTATGCAGACATCAACGTACGAGACGCGTACATGTTTGCAGATTGGCAGAGAAGCATAATTCCGCTCTTATCCGTCCCATCCCACTTCAGATACCTGTCGATCACCGCGATTGCTATAGCCTAGATGTTACATCTTGTACAAATACAGAACGACACTGTTTTTTAAAAGATATATATATGTAAATATTTAATAGCATTTTCTTCTTTAAAAATATGAATATAAAGTTTACAAAGTTACAAGAATTGAGTATGTTAGGCATAATGCACCCATAATAATTACAACTAAATGGTCATACATATAGTAACTACAGAATACCCTAAATTAAATACAGGAGGATACATTTTTATTTTACCAATATTTTGAATTGGTTTTCGAGTTCATTTTATGGCACAGTAAACTCTACATCAACATCAAATCTACAACACTCAATGCTGAGTGATTACCTGTGAAATCGGGGTGTTGTGACCACAAGTGTAAATATTTACCAGCTAATTTTTATGGCAGGTGGAATTATCCAGGTAAACCAGACCAGTAATGCTAGCCTCCACATCTATTAGCCTACAAATTTTGGGATTTATTGCAAGTTGGTAAAGAAGTTGAAGCGTCGGCCAGTCAAATTAACTATTAACAGTCATCAAATAATGTATGTTTGTTAATTAGGTATTGCAGCCTAGCCTACTTATCCGTCTCTTTTTAAAAATGACTATGCTGGCAACGCTTAGGTTGTGGGTTGAATGTGACCGCCACATATACTGAAAATGCCAACTGCGTGGAAAGCCTGGCCTTTAGTTGATTAACGTTGAGTGTTTTTGGTTGTTGATGATCTCCTCGCCGGTCTTCAGCTCCGCTTTTGGTCCTGATCTCCGGGTCTTCAGGCTTGGCGTCCTCCTGGCTCCAGCAGGGGGCACGTCCTTATCCAGCAGGGGCAGCCCACGGCGACGGAGACGTAGCTCTCTACGTAGGCGTGACGTCCCCCAACGCAGGAGCCCGTGCGTCGCAGGATGACCGAGGGCATGTAGACCGGTGTGCTGCGGTACTGGTCGCTCTCCTTGCCGAGCGGACCCGTCAGGCACCCCTTGCACAGGCAGTACGCTTCGGGGATGAACCGTGGATATCTCGCGGGTTCGTGGGATATTCTGCGTTTAATGACATAGGCCCGCATGAATCATCTGGCGACACCAACTGTGAACGTATATCAGTGCACGTGAATATGGACCTGCTTGGCAGTTATAAAAACTTTAATATCAAAAACCCCAAATGTCCTGCTGAGAATGACAATGCGGATATTTGTATTGCACAGTCATTACTTTACTGTCAGGCATTACCGAGTCCAGGTGAATGGCGTGCTTACCTGTACGCCCACGGAGAGATACTGAGTACGTTGACGGGCACCCTGGACTTGCTGCTCGGGTTCGGGCGCCCCGCCGATGGGCACGTGAGGTTCTCCCTCTCCATGGGCGCCAGCTGCAGCGTGTGGTGAAAGGCGCTCAGGACTCCGACGGAGAGCCGCCCGAACATCTGCTCCAGGATTTCCTCTGGTAAGTCCAGGCACGTTCGGGCGCGCGGTGGCTTCTTGGCCACCTTCGGTCCAGCGGCGACCTCCCCGGACAGCAGCGCCAGAAGCGCCAGCGGGATGCAAGCTAACATCGCTGCGCGCTGAAACACAATGGACCATAGACCCAACGTCGGAGCAGTCACAAAAAATAGAAACATTTGTCTAAATTCCTCTTTGCATTCTCTGAAATCGGCTATAGGCTATATATTTTTTCCCAATAGAAACAAAACCGTTTTATACAAGCTATTATCAAACGTATAAATTATTTGCAGCATGTAATATTTTTCTTCCAAGAAAGCTAAACTTTCCAAACAATGCACTTTTCTTAGAGTACAAATTCGTCAGGCCGTCAATTGTAATTTTACCGTATAGTAGGCAACGTTTACTTACCCTCGTCAGTAACACAGTCGTCCGATTATAGCAATAATATGAAAGTGTCTGCGAGCCCTGTTAAAACCCAACAGTGACATGGCTCGCGCTTTTTGGGAGCGTTCCCGGAGCTAAACTGTGCCTGCAGCCAATTTTTCAAATCTTTCCGCGCGTGCACAGTAGTTAGTGCGCGCTGGCCAGGAGTGTAGGACGCAGATATATGGGTGCGAACATTTTTCGAAGTGACTCTTTTATTCGTTTTATTTACTCTACTATAGTCATTAGCAGTATGCCCAAGAAAGAAACAGAATCAGAGGTTTTTAATGAAAAGCTTATTTACAAACGTATACAAGTCTGCACAGTGATTATATTATTGCATTAAATCGCCTATTTTCGTTATATATATACTTTGTGTGTCTGTGTACAATTGTGATAGATTTAAGATAGACTTAATACCCCTCAACATAATGATATATATAAGTTGAAAAGATCAGCTACAGAAATGTACATTGTAAACAATGTAACCAGTGAAATATGAATAAATAGAGATTGGAGTGCTTATGTTACACTCCAGCTGTGCATCCCCATTACACTGGCAGAGCTAGAAGGGTGTGAGGACTCATATTCTCCCCAACCATGGGGCCAGTTAGAGGCAGTGTCGGGGAGAGACCCATCTCTGACAGACAGAGACAGAGACAGAGAGAACGAGAGAGAAAAGGCGGGGTGAAAGGAAGCAGCTGTACCAGCAACACAATACCGCAACACAATTGGGAGCACTTTAAACACCCTGACATAAGAGAAGCGCCACGGCTCAGAGCCTCTCTGTTATGAAAGAATAAAGCCTAAAGAGCTGTCAGAGAAAAGACCTCCCTGCAGCTGCAAGCTGTGTCTGATCAGTGACAGGACCACCAGCACTATTTCCAAAAGTGCATCTAAGGTGACTGTGGAAATTGATTTAATTAAAAGCTATTTCTCTACCATACCGTTCTACTGTACATTTATTTTGGATATGAAATTATTTGAATAGATGTGTAAAGTACAATAACATGAAACTGAATGAATAAAAAGGCCAACGAGCTGAAATGGAATCCTGCATGAAGTCGTTGTTTTGTTGTCTCACCATGTCTCTGGAGTGGAGGCTTTTGGCCTGTACCACGTCGCCATGGAGACACCGGCTACATGGAGCGCTGTGGTGCAGATGTGGGATTCTTCAGCCCAACATATGGAGGTCAGGCAACTGTGGAAACCGTCCAGGACAACGCAAACAGGAAGAGGTGGAGGGCCTGGAATCACAGCTCTGGAAAAGGGGGGGCACTTGGACAGACTGGTGCAAGGAAAGGGGGATTTTGTTCTTTCATTCTTTGCTCACATTAAGCCAGTTCATCTTCTTCTTCTTCCTCACCCCCCTTTCAAAGGATTAATTATTGCAGTTTGTGTATGAATCACCCCTTCTGATACCCCATTCAGTGTTCGAGATCAGAGAGTTGCCTCCCGAGTGTTGAGTGTTCTCCCGAATCCATGCCAGTCATATATTTCCTGTCATAAATGAGAGAGAGAGAGAGAGAGAGAGAGAGAGAGAGAGAGAGAGAGAGAGAGAGAGAGAGAGAGAGAGAGAGAGAGATTGACAGCTCTGATGTGAGGTGTGGTTTTTCTTGATTACAGGTAAAATACTCCACCTGGGAGGATCGTGAGACACCCCTCAAGCCAAAACAGCTGTGGGGGGAGGGCTGTGATTATGTCAGTCAGGACTGAGGAGGCGGGGATGAAGGAGAGAGAGTGACACCACAGCTTTTACCCCTTTATTTCAACAGTAAAATTGCTTGAAAAATTAAAATGTGTTTATAAGAAGTATATAATAACTGTGACTATGTATTTATGTGTGTGGTGTGTGTGTGAGTGTGTATGGTGTTGGGTTTCTCTGACGTGACCTGCACAGTTTCACAGAGGAGGCGCTGAGGGTAGCAGGGTGGTGTGAGTCCAGCATTCTCAGTTTAACACAGAAGCATTTATGGAATATTGAGGGGGGGCGGGGGTCAGGTCCTACTCATCAAACTCTGCCCCCTTAACAACAATGATGTAACAAGCAAGTGAGAGCACACTCACACACACATGCAAAAATACACACACAGACACATACAGGTTTAGTTCGAGTTAAAGATATGTTAATAGTTATTAGAGAGAGGCCATCTGGAAATATAGTGTTGTTGTTTTTTTACCTGAAGTTTTTCCCTCCAGTCCATGTTTGAAATGATGGTGTTAAACAGTGGAATGATTGAGGATGTTGTGATTGCAATGGTGGTGTGGTTGATGGTTTTATTCCATGTGAGCATCTAGCTGTTAAATTCCACACACAGGCTCCACTCTCACTGCAAGAGGAGGAGCAAAAGCCGTTGGTCCCAGCACTGTGTTGTGTTCTCAAAGCACACAGCCAGTCCTCTGGGTCTAAATACTACAAGACCTGGGGGAAGACTGTTTTACTGTTTTATCAGTGGTTTCTGCTTCTCCATATTGCTTTTCTTCAGATTCACTGGATTCATGTTTTTTTCAGGTTACAGTCTTACACTGAAAGGTTAATGAGTTACAGTATCTGGTCCATGACGTTTCACGATGAAAGGAAAGATCAGTTCAGAATTTAAGAGTCTGTCCCTTTCTATCCCATTCATACCGTTACTGTGTACATCTCTCCACATAATTAAAAACCATTATCCCTTTTACCTGAGAAGTTTCTTATGGTGTCTGTTTGCAAAAGTTCAGACCTTATTCAGGTGTTGAGTGTGACTGGGTAAAACCAGTTCACGCTCAAATGAATAGGACCGCCGACCTACTTTACTTAGAAAGCGAATTGTTGGCCTTTAAACCAGCATCTGGATGTTTCCGTTTCAGATTTTTCCCTTTAGGGAGGCCATGAATGCAAGTGGAAAATATGAAACTCTAAAAACAAAAACAGAAAATGGTTCCCCTGGCGCCTGCTGTCGGAGTTATAGCGCCGAGTCCAGGCCTGGGCAGAATAAATCACAGCACAGCCAGAACCTCAGGCCTGCAGAGACGGCAGATTTGAATTAGCCTGGAATTGATCTGGAGCGGCTCTCTCGCACTCTCAGGCTCATATCTGCTGCCTAATCGCATTTCCTGTCCTACAGCGCCGCAAACTCATCAGAAAACAGCACTGCTCCTCACTTCTGAGATCACTGCTCCTCACTGATGAAATCACTGCTGAAATCAGATTGAGATTTTGTTTTTCATCTGTAGGCTGTGGCTGAGCAGTGGCTCAGAACTTTTGTCTGTTTTCTGAGGAATTAACTGCAGCCTCAGAACTGTATCTCAGCCTCACAGTACTACACAGCCCTCCTAGTGAAATTAAGCACAAATAAATATGAGCAAACACACAGTCCGAGATGCCATTGGGTATTTTAATGAACTGTAGGTCAAGTTCATTTGACTTTAACAAAAAAGAAAATCTTGATAATGTATTCAGCTCAACCCATACAAATAGAAAAAGCAATACATATCCAGTTGTGAACAGGACAGATACATTTTGTACAAAGACTCCCATGAATAAGATGCTATATCCACCAGCTATGGATGCTTCTGATCCTCCCACAGGCTCGAGTGCATTGCATGGCACGTCTGGTTGAGTGAAACATCTCCAATTTGCTAAATCTTGTTGCCGTTGGTGTTGCATGGCTTAGCCCCTCGCCCTGGCTGCTTGGCCCCTCCCCCAGACGGCCGGCCCCTGCCCAGGCTCCGGCTGCGGGTGACGATATCAGAGGGCGTGGGCGGCGGCTTGGCCCTCAGCGCCTTGGCGATGTAGCGGAAGACGGAGTCCATGCAGAAGGCGGGCGCGGCCTCGTGGTTCTGGGTCCCGGCGGACAGCTGGTGGCAGCCGGCCTTGAGCGAACCCACCGGCCGGTTTAGCGGCTTGACGCTCAGCACCCACTTCCTGGAGTGGGCCCTCAGCCAATCACGTGTGGCCCCAGCCAAGGGCTGGTGCCACAGGTTGTGGGTGGAGTCGACGAAGGCCACGGCGCACACCCGCCGCTGCACCTCCAGCGGCCGGCGCGACAGCAGGTCCACGAACGCCAGGCCGCCGTACCCGTGCGTCACCACGACGACCCTCCCGGCTGCGCAGCCGGCCAGCGGCCCGTCCCACACGCTGCGCACGTGCTCCTCCGGCGACGCCCCGGCCTCGTTGGGGTTCAGCAGCACCACGCCCCAGCGCTCCTGCAGCGCCCGCCGCACATAGGGCACTTGGCTGCCCCTCTCCAGACCCTCCCGTACGATGGCCTGCCAGCTCCACTGCCCGCACCGCACCGTCCCCTGGTCCTGGATCAGCACCAGCAGCGTGCCTGCGCCCTCCAGCGCCCCCGGGCTCAGGAAGATCGGCCCCGGGCGCGGCGGGGGCAGGTAGATACGACGCAGGTGGTACTGCTCCTCCAGGACGCGGTAGACGTGCTGCGTGATGCACCGCCCCAGAGCCTCGTGCTCCTGCTCACTGTCCCGCGTGCCACCCCTCCTGAAGTGGAACACGAATGGCTCCTGCGTGCCCTTGTGAAGGAGCCGCCCCTCCCGGTCAAAGCCGTACGGGAAGTCCGGGGGCGAGTCAGAGCCACCGCTGTCGATCTGCCTCGCTTCCACCTCCCCGCCGCCCGGCATCTCCCCACTGTCCATACCCTCCATCCTGGAGTTCGACAGGGAGAAGCACATGGGATCTGTCCACGCAAAGGCCTGCATCTACACAGCAATAGGCGCCGCATACACATTTTCCCAAAACACTGACACAAATGTCTACATTATGACAAATAATCAATTGAACAATCACTTGAAACTATGTCTACTTTAAGTTAGACTAAATAAAACTAAGGAAACCATGTAGCCTATTATTCCCTGGGAAGCTGTATCATATGTGAATCTGTGGCGTTGTATATGATGCAATTAGGGGAGGGAGGCATGCAATATTTTGATGCCATTTAAAATAAAGTGTTGTTTAACATCCGGGTCCGTAAAATACCCCATCCATGTCAAACAGCATTGTTAAAAAATGGGCCAGTATTCAGCACCTCGGTTAAAAGCCATATTCCCTCAAGAAATCGCCGATTACCATACAACGATATGCGGGGAAAGCTTTACAGTAATCAATCTAGTTGTTGGGGAAAACAATCCATTCACTTACCGTCGTCGGCTTATGAAAAGAAAGATTGAAGCCGTGGTTTTGTTTTGAGGGCGAATATTGAGTGGCTTTACCGACCTACTCCCAGTTGCATTTGAATTTACAATTATCCAAATATATATTGGCTTAAATACGACACGCTTACGTGAAGTCTTGCAACGAGTCAGATTTAATTACCCCAACCCCCTCCTCAAACGGTCAGGGGAGGGTGTGTTAAAATAAAATGCGAAATCCAAGAACGTGAACGCATTAAAAAAATATTGAAGCATAAATTCAAGTAAGTTATCTAGTAACTCCAACCTAAATGTACGAATCGTAATTTATTGATTGAGCAGCTAAACGCACAGTTGTTAAATAGTTATCCACATGATGTCATTGTCTTCGGGGGTGGGTTCTTTGGTTTTTCCCGTCCATTTCCCCCATTTTTGTTTCGAGATTGTTTCTCTGATACCGAGTGAACGTGAGAGGCATCGCCGATGATTTCTAAGGGGAATTAATCTTATTTGCATAATCTCGACTGTATAGTACAATTCGAAGTACAATCGTAAATTATTTATACTTTACAAAAAACTATTCTCGGAAACTTAGATAAGATTAACAGACAGGACTGCCAGATATGAGAGGTGAAAAAAATAGATTTCACGTAATGAATACGGATAATGCAGTCAGAAATTGCATCCTCGTGAGTAATCAGGGAGTTGGCCAGACCGCAGACATGCGGTCATATACCTTTATCTGCCAGCCTCTCAAAGCCCGTAACACAGACGTATGGCCCATGTCTGCAAGGTGCAGTTCAAATATACACGTAGAAAAAGGATAGTGATCTACTAAGAACAGCCGTTGCGTCATTATCGACTCGGTTTTTTACAGAATGTTTCCGGACCTATTGCCACAGCCATACCCTAGACCTTGTGCCTATGGTATTGGTGTTTCCTGGAGAATCTTGCACCATGGTACAATGATACTACCCGTTTCCTGAAGCAGTCCACAAGAAAACTGGAACGCAAGTGGTGTTCAACAAAACTAGAAGTGTTTTGCCTTGCATGGGAGTACAGCTTTCTGTAGTACAGGCAAGCCATTGTTTCTTATAGATCGGTCTATTTCTCTAATCTGATTGAGCAAACTAAATATAACGCAACATTTTTATTTAACACGGCAGACAAATTAACTAAAAATCCGTTATCACATAATGGAAGCAATTCCACTAATTTCAGTAGTAATGATTTACTGAATCATTTAATTACTTTCACTAAAAGATTGAACCCATTAGAGCCCAGATCTCCTCTTCTGGCATCATTCTTCCTAAAATCTGTGAACAGCCCAGCATGCTGACATCACAGGAAGAGGTCCCAACAGTAATATTCAAATGTTTTTCTCCAATTGACATTGATGAGCTGACCAAACTGGTTATGTACTCAAAAACTGCTACCTGTCTGCGTGACTCTATACCAACAAAATTGATTAAATAACTCCCTGTGCTAGGGAAGCACATGCTCAAAATTATTAACACATCTCCTTATTAAAAAGATATGTACCAGATTCCCTAAAATTGGCTGTTATTTAAGCCACTACTTAAGAAACCAAACCTCAATCCTGATCACTTTAAAAATTATAGACCAATCTCAAACCTCCCTTTCATATCAAAAATATTTGAGAAAGCTGTTGCAGAAGACCACACCGGGTTCCACTCCTGTCAGCTAAGAACAGGAAAGTGAGGCTACAGTGGGTGGAGGCTCACGAAAACTGGACAGTTGAAGATTGGAAAAAACATTGCCTGGTCTGACGAATCTCGATTTCTGCTGCGACATGCAGATGGTAGTGTCAGAATTTGGTGTAAACAACATGAATCCATGCATCCATCCTGCCTTGTGTCAACGGTTCTGGCTGGTGGTGGTGGTGTAATGGTGTGGGAAATGTTTTCTTGGCACACATTAGGCCCCTTAATACCAATTGAGCATCATTTAAATGCCACAGCCTACCTGAGTTTTGTTGCTGACCATGTGCATCCCTTTATGGCCACAGTCTACCCATCTTCTAATGGCTACTTCCACCAGGATAATGCGCCATGTCACAAAGCACATGTCATCTCAAGCTGGTTCCACGAACATGACGATGAGTTCAGTGTACTCCAATGGCCTCCACAGTCACCAGATCTCAGTCCAATAGAGCACCTTTGGGATTTGGTGGAACGGGAGATTCGCAACATGAATGTGCAGCTGACAAATCTGCAGCAACTGCGTGATGCTATCATGTCAACATGGACCAGAATCTCTGAGGAATGTTTCCAGCACCTTCTTCAAGGGGGTCCTACCCAGTACTAGAAAGGTGTACCTAATAAAGTGGCCACTGAGTGTAGGGTGATATCAGCTAAATTGGGCCATCAGGTCAAATGAGCCATTTAAGGTTTGAGCATCTCAGCTCTTAAAATTTGAACAGACAATGACTGCAAATGATATTAAACTGTTGCCACAACTGTACTTGACATGTAACAATTGACTTGATTGGTCTATGGTTGCTATGGTGGTCGGGGCAATGCCTCACATTGAGACTGCTGAGAGAACTTCAAGGTGAGTGGCCTGACATATGAAAATGTACTTGTCAATAATCAATAAGGTTGATTAATCAATAAAAAACAAATGTACATCTATAAATGATTATGTATACTACATGCTCTGATGGCCTCCATCAGATATAATGCTGATAGTTTGTTAATAAACTTATTTATTTTTTGTTAGTGGCTCAATTTACCTTAATGTGTTAAGGTAAATTGAGCCATGCATTTCAGCCAAAATGAGCCACCTTCTGAATTGAGTTTTAGCAGATATTTTGATGGTTCCTCTTATTAAAAGTAGGCTATTAATAGATTATTATATTATATTATTGTATATATTACATGCCTCTTTTCACATTTTCCCTTCTAATTATGTATGTGTGTATTAGCTCTGGTCCAGGGCGCATCGTGAGCTAGCTCTCACTATCTAGCGTTCTGTCACACACACACACACACACACACACACACACTGTGATGAATGAGTGATTTACTGAAGGATCAGTCTAAAATAGTAGCCTTGTCTCCCGTTTAATATGACTTTCTTTACAGTTGTTCCGAGAGTATTTTTAATTCCAGATATGCATGTGTAAGCCTGCATAGTTAGGCACACACACACACACGCACACACATGCACAGACACATTCATGTTCCAAAATGAGTTCCTAAAGTAATTGGTACTTCATGAATTAATTGTAATGTTATTCTTTATGAATTCTTAATGCTTTAATGTTATTCTTCATGAGTTCATTTAATGTTATTTAAATGCAATGTTTTAGTGTGTTGAGATTAAAGATGATTCGATTATTTTATGAGAAATGACTCTCTTTCACTTTACAGTTTGAGTGGCTCATTTTAGCTGATCAGCTGGCCCATTTTACCTGAACACTGCTCATCTAAAAAAATGTGACAGCTGATGTTTTCAGGGCCTGAAAATTATATTTTATTACATCAATTCAACACAAAAATATTAAAAACAGTCCTTATTAACCATAAAAACACAATTCAATGTCATACATTGCTTTTTTCTTAGTTTCCCAAGCGATTAACCAAAAAGTGGCCCAATTTAGCTGATATCACCCTATATACCACACTTCACCTGTGAGCTGGCCCCTACTGCCACCTACTGTTCTCATTACATTCAGCTGGGTTGAAGACAAATAACATCGTACAGGAGTCATTTCTGAAGTGTCAATTAACGTTTTGATTATACAACATGAAGCAACGTCAATTCAGTAGTTTGGATATTTTAAAAAAACAAGTCTCTAGCGTCATATGGTTCATAATCAGGAAAAATAGATAAAATAACCTGCAACTTCCTTTGCTTCATTATACAGGCCATCCACCTTAGCCGTTATATTGCCTGCTGTCCACAGTATTGTTACTATAGTAGTCTATTACATATATCTGAGTTGACATGCTTCTCATTGTGTCGTTTAAATAAAATACGTAGGAAGACCTTCACTCTTAAGACAATAGCTAGCGTAACTGTATTCCAGTGGGGGTGGGTGGGACGAAAAACATGCATGCTAAAATATTAAATCACCCTTGACTTCCATGTGCAATTGTGCGCCGTATACCATCTATCACGTATGCGTCGTAGGCTATATTTCCGCTGTAGATGTAACCTATTCAGTTGCAGATACAAGACTTACTACAATCATACAATACTTTATGGAAGCCATTTTGCGGGACTGTTGGATACGAATATTAAGGTTACGGTTCTGGTTTTTGTTTTTCTCGTAAGAATGATCATGTCAGCAACATCTTCTAACCACTGAAAACAGATTACATATTATCTAACATATTATCATCACAATTTGCCGAAGAACCGGATGCTGTCGGTGGAAAATGTAAGCGACCCTGTAATCGATCAAGATCTTATCGGTCCGTACCTTGCCCATTATAGAGTTCTATATTTTGGAACATAAAGCTGTAAATTCAGAATACTTAATTTCGCTTGAATAAGAATATCCACTTTAGACCCGTCAGCACAGTCATGTTTTTTTTAAACATCTATTCTGAGAATAGGACCACACGACGCTGGTGCTTGGCTTGCCTTCACAAACCAAGAATTTAAATCCGCACCAGGAACTTAAAGTTAAATAATTCACGGATTGAAATAACTACTCTGTATGCCGATAATATTTCAGTGTAATGTTTTATGTGAACAGCAAGCTTGTCCGTGGCTGTGCGAGGCTGTGTTATGGGTATAGACCTATTGCTATATGTAATAACATTATCCGAATACCATTTAGTTTTTCCTCAACTGATTTGGCACAACTGACCAAACAAATTCTCAATAAACACAGCCGCCTAAACTCTTGATCATTTTGCTAAACGAATTGTACAGTGCCATTGTTCTTAGAGAAATGACAAAATGTAAGTAACAGTGGCCACTCCCCCTCCTCTTTTATTTGTTCTATCTTTCCTGACCAGTTTGTATATTTTGCATTTACATTTTGAGCATTTAGCAGACGCTCTTATCCAGAGCGACTTACAAGATGTGCATAAATACATGGTAGGAACAATCCTTGTTGGCGCAAGAGATCAGTGCAGTAATACAGCGATAGACATCATCGCAGGCATCTGCGTACCATACCTGTAACACTGGGAAGGAAAAGGTTAGTAAAACATTTTTTATGGAGTTTAATTTTTAACCCCTTCATGGTACAAAACTGAGTGAAATGAATGTGTGTGATTGTAACAATAATAATAATATGAATACGACCCATATTAATAATAAACTTTCTTTATAACCACAAGTGGGTTGTGGATTATTTTTCATAAACAGAGTTCAGTTTGTATTTTTATTTTTGCAAATAAAATAGCTAGAGTGTGTTCCACATTAGCATTCACATTTTGGTAATACTCCCAATAAAGCTTATGCGTTCAGGTCAGGTCATAGCGGTCCATTGGAGCAGCTTCACACTCCCATTAAAATGAATTTGTTCAGGTGAGTTTACAGGTGAGGTTACAGCAGTGCACCTGAGCAGCAGTGCAGGTCAGAGAGACTTGCTCTCCTGAGAGGCTGAATGATTCGTTCCTCCAGTGTGAGTCTGACATGCAGTCAGAAAAATGCTGATTGACCAAAGTTTATAATGTGTTTGTATATAGCGCAATCTCCTCTAGTGGTGGTTATTGAACTACTTGGAATTGTTGGAACAATCAACTAGTGACTTTATGAATTAATTCAGTGGAGGCCAAGTTGTGAACAGCGTTGAGCTGATATTGTTGAGCGTATTCCTTTTTTGTATTCGAGCTCATGGAAAATAACCATCCAGAGGCCACTCCCCCAGGCCTGAGTCCGAGGCCCCCCACCTCTGCAGTCTCTGGGGCCCACCTTGGTCAGACCCGGGACAGCGTTGCAGGCCCAGCGGGGCGAATCGGCACTAGAACTGTGAGTCGGTCCTGCGGAGGGAGCGGCGGCGGCTGTAGTCGGACGTTTCCTCGTTGAAGATGCGGTCGACGGCGGAGAAGATGGAGGCGCGGATGGTTCGGCCCAGCCCACGGGCAGCGAACACGTACAGCACTGGGTTCAGTGCGCTCTTGGCATAGA
Organism: Aldrovandia affinis; assembly: GCA_029706075.1. Classification (NCBI taxonomy): domain Eukaryota; kingdom Metazoa; phylum Chordata; class Actinopteri; order Notacanthiformes; family Halosauridae; genus Aldrovandia; species Aldrovandia affinis. The sequence goes on along the minus strand of JAINUG010000045.1, from coordinate 262,570 downwards.
CCAGGTACAGCGACACGTACACCCCAGTCCGGGACATGGCGAACAGCCACGCCCGGTCTGCCCGCCCCGCCGAAAACCGCAGCAGGAAGCGGAAGGTGAAGTACGGGACCCAGCAGGTGAGGAAGAGGAGCATTGTGAGGAAGAGCACGCGGTACAGCCGGACCAAACGCTTGGATGATTGGACGGAGGAGGAGGGGGAGGGGGAGGCCACAGCACCCCCTGCTTGCCTGGCGGTCACCAGCACGGCCAGGTTGGTGGCGAGGAAGAGGAGGAGCGGCAGCAGGAAGCCAAGGACAGTCTCGGTGATAAAGAGGCCCTGCGCCTGGCCGTGGCTCTCAAAGCACTGGCTGCGGTTGGCTATGGGCACTATGCTGGCCGTGGCGATGTAGGGTGCGCTGAGGGCAGTGGCCAGCAGCCAGAGGAGGGCGCAGGCGAGCAGGACGGTCCAGCGGGGGCGGTACATGCGGAACCAGACGGGCCGGAGCAGACACAGGCAGCGCTCGGCGGAGATTGCACACAGCAGGAAGGCGTTGGCGTAGAGGCCCAGGCCGCGCAGGAACATGATGAAGCGGCAGGCCGTGTGGCCGAAGGGCCAGCTGTATTGTGCCACCAGGTAGCCCAGCATCAGCGGGATGCGCAGCACCAGAACCAGGTCCGCCAGCGCCAGGTTTACCACGTACACCCGGAAGGTTCCGGCTCCCCGCCCCTCGCCCCCCGCGCGCCCCGCCCGCGGCCCCCGCACGCCCAGCACCCACACCACCAGCGTGTTCAGAGGGATCCCCATGGTGAAGATTGCCACGGTGATCACCATCTGCACCACACGGCTCGCCTCCGAATGATGGTCCGAATCCCCCCCCACCCTGCTGGGGCCCTGGAGGGGCCAGGTCATGTTCACAGCCAATGATTTCACCTTCTCTGCCATGATGTCACTGTGGAAACATGTAAACAGACATATCACTCACACGCTGCAGGTAAAACCACTCTGTACATAACCTACACATTCACACCTCTGACCAACACTACCAATACAGTGCATATACACCTCTGACCAATGCCATTAATACAGGCGGCAGTGTTAGCATAATGGTTAAGGAACTGGGCTTGTAACGCAAAGGTTGTAGGTTCGATCCCAGGTGGGACACTGCCATTGTACCCTTGAGCAAGGTACTTAACCCGGATTGCTTCATTAAATATCCAGCTGTATATATAGATTGTATGTAAAGAAATGTGAAACTGTGTAAGTCGGATAAGAGCGTCTGCTAAATGCCTGTAATGTAATGTACAGCACATACACACCCCTGACCAATGCCATTAATACGGCACATACACACCCCTGACCAACACTATCAATACAGTACATTTACACCTCTAAAATCAATAACAATAAATGACAGCTGAGAAGGACATTTGCCTGTGTGTATTATGATTGATTATTATATATATTATTTACTTAGCAGATGGTCCTTTTCACACAGACATTTTAATATTTTACATTTCTGCAGCTTGATATTTACTTATACAGTGCAGTCCGTAAGTATTTGGACAGGCACATTTTTTGTTCCTGTGGCTCTGTACTCCAGCACATTGGATTTGAAATGATATTGGGTAAACCATGTAGGAATTGCAGCCCTTTTTATACATTGTCCCCCCATTTTAAGGGACCAAAAGAAAAAGGACGATTGGCTGCTCAGCGGTTTCTTGAGCAGGTGCGTTTCGTTTCATCGTTACTTCATGCACAAGGGAGCTAACAAAAGCTCTAGAGTTGGTTCTAGGTGTGGCATTTGCATTTGGAGTCTGTTGTTGTCTCTCAACATGAGGACCAAAGAAGTGTCAATGCCAGTAAAGCAGGCCATCATGAGGCTGAAAAATCTGAATAAATCAATCAGAGACATAGCCAAAACATTAGGTGTGTCAAAATCAACTGTTTGGTACATTGTTAAGAAGCAAGAACACACTGGTGAACTCAGCAATTGCAAACGATTTGGTAGACCACAAAATACCTTTGTAGTGGATGACAGAAGATGGTGAAGAAAAACCCCTCTCTACTATTCAAACTATAATAGAAGAATTTCAAGAGTTACATGATGTTGGGCAATCGCATTTACTTTCTAAGCTTACTTTCTAAGCATGAAGAACTGACTTTGCTTGGAATGCCGGAGATGACGATTAATGATGTTATTTATGATTTGAAAAAAGAGTACCTCCTCAAGACTTGTAAGTTTTGAAAACAGATCAGAGAAGAAAGACTGTCTTTAAGTCTGATTTCAATTATGTGGACCCTGTACCTCTGTATCTTGGCAATAATAATTCGGGTAAAGAGTGCTTTGCCCAGTATGTTCCCATAAAGAATACCTTAGCTGCACTTTCTCAGTGAATCAGTGAGAGACCAATATGAGAGAGTGCACTAAAGCTGAAGGTTTACTTGAAGATGTGATCTTCAAGATATTCTTAGCAAGTCCCTTTTTCCAAAACGAGGTTTCATCCCTGGGCTTGATCTTGTATCAGGATGCCTTTGAGGTTGGGGATCCTGAAGATGCAGGGAAGAAAAAGCACAAGATACTTGCCTCACTTTGGCTGACATTCTTCCTCATAATAGGTCCAGTATAGACCATATGCAACTTGTCCTTCTATGTAAAGGACAAGATTTCAAATATTTTGGTCTTCATCTGGTTCTCAAATCATTTGAATGATCTTAAGGATCTTGAGGAGTGGTGTAGTTTTAAGTGATGGACGAGTACATCAAGAGATGCAAGAGAATAATTCACTTATTTAGAACTAAATGGCTGCATTTCTCAATTCAAATACTTGGGAAATGACACCGATGGTAAGTCTGCTCTGATTGCCTCAGACAGTGAAAAGCTAAGTGGTAATGCTGACCAAAACTGGTACCTCTTGAGATTACTGCCAATTTTGGTTGGGGACAGAATAAAATAACCAATTGATAGTGCAGTGTGGCTGCTGGTTTTGTTGCTCAGACAAATAGTGAAACTAGTCTATGGAACAGGGATAACAGATCAAGTGGCTTATCTGAAAGTGCTCATAGAAGAATATGTGCATTTCAGGACTGTGACATTTTCAAATCACCCTCTTAAATCTAAACACCACTATCTCTGTCATTATCCAGAGTTCATAATACAGTTTGGACCACTTATTCGTCTCTGGACCCTAAGGTTTGAAGGTAAGCACATTTATTTTAAATAGTGTGCAAAAACATTGCACAGCTTTAAAAACCTTTGTAGCACATTGGCTGAGAGACACAAGCTTCTCCAGGATTATTTAAGTGCTGGCAATTTAGTCCATCAGTGTGTACAAGTTGGAAGGAGTATTATATTGATGACTACAATGAGTGCATCAAGGGGTCAGTGCTCGGTTTTGGTTTTGAGTCTGAAAATACTGTGGCCGCCAATGATCGCAAATCTTTCAACTGAGACAGTCCAAGCCTTGATGGATGAGCTTGAAAGTGTTGGTGTGGAAACGAAGGTAAACTTACAGTATGTAAAAGATTTTCAGCATGCACATTTTAAAGGTTTTAATCCTGCCTGATCCCAAACAGCTTTCTCCATGAATATTAGCTGTGAACTTTATTTCATTCCAGCTGCAGTGTGAAGTAAGGCAATTTCTTACAATTTCTTACATTATGGCCAGATGTCTTATATCTGTATCAAGTGTCATTTTATTTGTTCACATTTTTGATAGAAATGTTTAACATTTTGGAATCAGGAACTGCCATTTAGGTGCAGGTGTATACTGTGACAAATGGTTTTCAGCTGTGATCAGCAACATTGTTAAACAGATACTACACCCTTTTAACAAAACCACAGCTGTCATCAGCAGCATTGTGACGATGTTATGTGCTCCTGTGCATAGGTTCAGCATTTTCAGAGAATTTTCTTCATTGAAACAGTCAACACTTATTCAACTGTGAAATTTGTGGTGTCACTTATTCGTGATAGCTGAACATTTTGCAAACCCTATTTTGCCGACCCTGATATTTAGCTGTAAATAAGGCCTCTGCTGTGAGAGATTTATGTATCTGTGTATCTGTGTATCTATATGTATCTGTGACATTTGTGATATCACTCTGATGTGAGAATAGTTTTTACTGTTTAAAACTGCTTATAATGTGCTCCTGTATGTAAGTGCATCATTTTTCTGAGAATGTTCAGAATTAAACAAGAACTTTTCTGTTCACATTTCTGAGTTTCACTGTGAGAACTTTCTTTCATTGATGTAGTACAGGCAAAGTGTTTTGCATTTATTGTATATTGCTTTCTACCGTAATTTCTACTGTTGATGTATTTACATTTATAGTTATGTACAAATCATTGCAGTGCATTGTAAGTCATTTGTAATTTACTTAAAATGCAGTGAATACTATGATTTAAGTATACTGTAAACGTAACATACTGTAGGAATTATAGAAAAAACAGTATTATGTTTACAGTTACATATTGTAATAATTACAATATAATGTTGTACCATTTTTACAGTAATTTACTCTAAATGATTATATATACAAGAGTTTATTGTCAAATGTAATACAGTAGCATTCTGTATTTTTACAGTAACTGTTGTAATTTGAGATTACAGTACATTACTGAATTTATTATTGACAGTATTTTCTTGTTGTTTTACAGTACTTTACAGGGAACTTAGTTGAACATTATTCAACAATTATATTACAACACAGCTCTTACTGGTATCATCACAGCGATAACTGATATCGCCAGCTCATAGCATTTGGTGATCTCAACTCCGTAGCACTTAGAGCATGCCTGCACCCATCCCTCCTGAATGCAAGGAATGAAAACGCCTCAAACAGAATCCTGTACACAAGTGTGTTAATCTACAGTAGCACTTAGCCTAGTTTTCTTACCTGCTGAAGAAGCAGTGCACCTTTTTGTGTGTGTCGTCTTGAACAGCAGGAGTGGGACGGTGTGTGACAGTGGAGGTGAGTGTGTGAGTGAGAGGTGGTGTTTGCCTGTGTGTGTGTACATGTATGAGAGAGAGAGAGAGAGAGAGAGAGAGAGAGAGAGAAAATATATGTGGGTGAGTGACTGTGTGCTGAAGAAAAGGTGGTTTAGAGATTGCGACATAGGTGGGTGACTGGCTGTTCACGCCTCATTCTGAGAATCTCTGTCCATTTTGTCCTGGCCAGGGGACAAAATCTGACCTGTCTGCTCCCAACTTTGTTAATATTAATAACCACCCTGTGTTTAATACACATACTCTTACCAAGAGTGTCTTACTAGGCTACCATGGCAAGATCAGTGATAAAGTGATAAAACCTTAAAAAAGCTGAAACACTGCGCTAAGATGTTAGCACACTACGGAACATGTTTTAGCATGCAGCTCATGTTTAAAACGGATCTGAAAAGCAATGCTATGTCAGAGCATACATGAGAGGCAGGCAGTGACCCATTCCAACAGCACTATATTACTATATAGTGACTAATGATGAGCTAACACAGCAATAGTGCTATAGAGTGTTTGGCTGAGTGGTGATTTGATTATGCTGTTTGTTTGCCTCAACAGAGAAAGGATTTAGTCAGGAATTGTGCTGAGAAATTAATCTGTGGACACTTTGAATATGGTAAGGAGAGGCTCAGGTTAGTGTAAGGTATGGTTTGTGTATGGTTAGTGTAAAGGTAGTGTATAGTTTGTGTGTGGTTGTGAGTGTACAGTCATTAAAAAGGATATCTGGCCCCAGTAAGTTTGGAGGTGTTTAGAAGAGACACTTGGGGGTCAGAGGTGAAGGGGGCTCTCTTGGTTACTGTTAACACTTTGTCAGGTCGAGAATTCAGTCTTCAGAATTCAGGAAAAAGCCTGTTTGTACTCGCCTGGTCTTTGTGTGTCCCTGTATTTACTCTCCTGCTATGTGTGCCTGGTTAGAATTGGGGGGGAAAAGTGGATCCAAATAAAGACCATAGCGTTTCAGACAAGACTTTTCCCTCCCACTGCAGAGAAACACAACTTTGTTGAAGGTGAGCATCCAGGCACGATGATGATCCCAAGCATAATTGGTCATTCGGTAGGTCTGCTGTGGGTTCGAACCACGGCCCTCACTTTCCGCTTTGCATAACAAAAGACACAATTATCCCTCTGAGCTAAAGACCAAGGCCCCCAGCCAATCATACTCTTACTGATTCTCCAGGGATGATGTCACATTCTGTAATCGACATTCAAGTGCTACATTTTACATTTTACATTTTAAGCATTTAGCAGACGCTCTTATTTATGTGCATTAATACATGGTAGGAACAATCATAGTTCACGCAAGAGATCAGTGCAGTAATACAGCGATAGACATAATTGCAGGCAGCTGCATACCATACCTGTAACACTGGGAAGGAAAAGGTTAGTATATTCATTTTTTTTATTTTCTTTTTTTTTTTATTAAATGCCGGTCAGCCAGGTAGGACTTGAACCATGTAAATGCAGATCCAGATATTCCCATCTTGGCAAGAGATGAGAGCAGGATCTGGGACTTAGCCACGTGAAGAGCCTCTGTGACCGCAAGGAGAGCAGTCTCTGTGGAGTGGCCTGCCTTGGACCCAGAAAGGTTAAGATCAAGCAGGTCATTCTGTAGGAAATGAGCAGACAGTTGGTTATAGATTGCATGATTACTTGCATTTCTCCTGTTCACTGAAAGCAGGAAGCGATGTGTCACCTTCTTCCTCTTTCTCACAGAGCTCTTATCTGACTGTGGGGCCTCTCTGCAGGATGTGCAAAACTGCTGCAGCTACTGCTCTAGACTGTGCAGCTGACACAGACTGCTGCTGCTACTGCTCTGGACCGAGCAGCTGACAGGGGCAGGTTGCAGGCTCTCGGTTAACCAGAGGACGCACTGTTGAGGTGGGGGATACCCTATCAGCTAAACCCCTTCCTCCCTGGATGATGCTGTGGCCAATTATGTGTTGTCTGAGGGTCACAGTCAGCACTGGCTCAGTCAGGATTTGATCTGGACTGATATACCATGACCCTGCTGGTCTTATATCAAACGTTAGGTTTGCATGTCAACAACTCAGAGGGCCAATGAGAATGTTCAACATTGGCCATCAGCAACGGCCAAAAAAAGGGCCAATCTAGCCACCCCACTATCAGAGAGGGGCCAATCTAACTACCCCACTGTCGGAGATGGGGCCAATCTAACCACCCCACTATCAGAGACAGGGCCAATCCAACTACCCCACTGTCAGAGACGGGGCCAATCAGATCCTGCTGTCAGTCAGCCAGTTGGCTCCAGTTGCAAATACATCTGTTGGGGGAAATTGATGTGGACCTTTAGACTCCCAACACTTGGTCTTGACTGATGAGATACATTACATTACAGGCATTTAGCAGACGCTCTTATCCAGAGTGACTTACAGTTTTTACATTTCTTTACAATCCATTTATACAGCTGGATATTAACTGAAGCAATTCAGGTTAAGTACCTTGCTCAAGGGTACAACGGCAGTGTCCCACCTGCGGATTTAACCTGCAACCTTAACATTACAAGCCCAGCTCCCTAACCATTATACCACACTGCCTGCCTAGATACTGTTGGGGAAATGTAGTGTGGCATTCCTGGACTAACACTCGCTGATTCATTATGGTTGATTGATTGCAGCACCACCAATAATATACTAGAGTTGGTCTCCAAAGGTGACTGTTGGCTACCATGTCCATGGATATCCAGCATTGGACCAATCAAGTCACATGAACAGGGCAGTGGATGGCCTCAGTGCTATTCTGGGGAACAGTGGAAGGCTGTATTTGATAAATCCTGCCTCAGTAAACTGCAGGCTTAGCGGCATGTTTTTGGAGGACCTCCATCACTCAATGGTTTGTTCATGATCACAGTAAAAGGGCTCAACTACTTCTGCTAACCTGAGGTTCCTTGGGCAGTGAAAGTGAGAAAACAGAAGTATGTTTCAGGGACGTTGGCCACTTGTGGTGGGAAGGCAGTCTGAAGGTCATTGTGAAAGAGCTGGTGTGGTCAGAGACACAAACACACACACACACACACATGCTCACAGACACACACATGGTCTCATGTGCGTGCACACACATAAACGTGCTCACACACACACGCGCTCTCTCACACACGCACTCACACACACACACACATGTTCTCTCTCAATCACACGCACACAAACACACATACACTCTCACATGCGTACACACATGCACACCCCTCTCACACACACTTATATTTGCATAAATGGCAGTGAAATTGCCCATGAGCCCATGCATGATGGAAAACACAGACCTCTGATGGTTAAACCCAGGCTGCTCTCTGCATGGACAGATTACATCCAACAGCAAAGCCTTGTGTATCTAAACTGTCGATCTGCAGAACTTAGGCCAATATGTGTATAACATAAATGAAAAATAGTTATGTGTATGTGATGGAAAACAGTACCTCTGATGAAGAGAGGCTGCTCTCTGAGGGAGAGCAAAGCCTTGTATGGGTGTGTGTGTTTATGAGCATGTGTGTGAACAACTGTGCATGTGTGTGTGTGACCTTGTTTGTGTGTGTCTATGCAGGTATGTCTGGGTGTACGTGTGTATGTGTGTATAACACTGTGTGCAGATGTGTGTTTTAGTGTGAATGGGAGTGTGTCAGCAGCACAGTGTTGAAATTGTGTTGTGAGAACATTGTGAAACAGACTGAGAATGATCCAGCAGCAGTTGGACCAATAAGCTGTTCCTGCAATCTTACCACAACAGGATGACAAATAAGGCTGAGCTTCCTGTTCTGATAATAACACAGAAGATCTGGACATTAAGTGTGTGGTTCTCTGTGGCTCAGTTGGTAGAGCACAGTGTTGGCAACGCTTAGGTTGTGGGTTCAATCCCTACTGGGGCCACATATACTGAAAATGTATGCATTCACTACTGTAAGTCGTTTTGGATAAAAGTGTCTGCTAAATGGTGTATATTATTATTATTATGATGCCCCCCCCGCCTCTACACCAACACTGTTCAACAAGCTTAGTGTTTATGTGCAGATAACCAAATTAGCAGCTTTGGTTGTTCAATTTCACCAAGCTTTCACCAAGCTTCAGATGGAAGTTTTGGTGATCTATACTCAGTGGATTTATAATATAATAATATACACCATTTAGCAGACACTTTTATCCAAAGCAACATACAGTAGTGAATGCATACATTTTCAGTATATGTGGCCCCAGTGGGGATTGAACCCACAACCTAAGCGTTGCCAACGCTGTGCTCTACCAACTGAGCCACAGAGAACCACACCATTTACTCATTACTTTGTCTTTATGTCTGTCACAAATTAGTTCCTTGTTAGTATTTTATTTCCATAACAAGTATGACACTGTGCAGAGTCATAGTTCAGGGCCCATATTCACAAAGCATTTTAAGGGTAAAAGTTGGTCCTAACTCCGCGTTTTAAGAACATGTCCGAAAAATAATGGGCGTGTCACTCATAAATTTAGGAGTCCTACATTTTTGGGATAAGAGTATTTCACAAAGGGTTTGAGAGCTAAAAACAGCTCCTAAGTCCAGGAGAAGTTAAAAGCAGCCAAGAGGACTTCTAAGTCGCTAAAGACCTACTCACGGCGATCCGAAAATCTGCTGCGGCCGGCAATCGTTGTCGCAATCGCGTCAACACTGGAGATATTGAATGATACAGAGCTCATAAAAAGGTACCGCCTCAATCGCGAGGGTATTATATATATAATATTATATATATTATATATTGTGGCAGCCTGATGGGCTGCACTAGGAAATGGCTGCCTGGCCTACAACACATGGCAGCCCCAAAACACTACATTACCCAGCAGACCACAGTAACACCTGAGCCGAGTGAAAGTAACGTGACTAACGATCAGCTGAAGGCCATTTCAAGGCCTATTTAAACTGCTGATTCCCACTACACTGGGAGAGGAGTAGGAACGTGTTGGTGAAGGAGTTGCTGTGTGAGTTTGGAGAGTAAGAACCTGTGAAGTCGTTGACTAGCCAGGATTTGGAAAGAGTGTTTTGGAGTGGATTGTTTGTGTATGAAATTGGATTGTTTGAGGACCCCCCTTTGGATTGACTACTGACTGGATAACGGAACTGAACTGGATTTTGGACTTGGATTGGACTTTGACTACGAGATAAGGATTGTGGACTTTGTGTTTGTATTCCCCTGAAGACCCCACCCTTTGTTTTGTGTTGTCAAGTGTTAGTAGAATAAATTATCATTTTTGTTCATATTACTGCCTCCTCTGGGTTCTTTAACTTGCCTACGCCTTCTGCAAGGTCCGTGTGTGTCGCCCAACCCCTGTGGACACCACAATATAGATACCCGCTGATTGTTTACGAGATGCAGACATGTAACCAATTGACTAGTCAGTATTCTTGGTTTCATGTTAAATCAGTGACACGTAGCCTACATTTGTATTTTAGAATCTTTATTAGAATATAATAGGGGTGCATCGGATCATTTTTCGGATCAGCAAAAAAAAAAATAACGGGACCAAAGGCGAGTTTCCACCAAAAATTACCAGTAACTATTCTCAAGGAATTGAATGAATGATAATTTCAGTTTTTCAATTTAAGTTATTTCACTAAATCTTTATTCGAAAATTTCACAAAATACATTTTTAGATTCAGTACGCCTTAGGCGATTTAACTAGGGTGGTCTTATGCCTGAATTAATTTAATAAAAAATTAAAAGATCGCTAATGTTTACATTTTATTTAATTCGGTCGCGTTTCTAAAAACCTGCCTCCCAGAAAGGCATTTAGTATGAAAAACAAAGCAAACCAAAACATACATGGTTGTCTATCTCTTCGCTGTAACTCTGCATCGAGATTTGGGGAGTTGAAATACTACAGAAAAACTGTATTTCTCTAGGTTGAAATCGCAGGCAGAGACCCATCCCCTATATTAGCCAATCGCTGTGGGCATTCTGAGTAAGCTCCTTCATGAGAAACAACGTCATCCTTAGCAACGACGTCAACCCCGCCCTCACTCTTAGCTTGAAGATTCTAGGAATTCTTTAGTATGAGTTTGTCTTTGCAGCTTTGTGAATAGGTTTTAAGGTGGGACTCCTAACTAAAAGGTTTTAGTGCGATTTAGAAATACTCCTAGTGGTAAGATAAAATGCTTTGTGAATACGGGCCCAGATTCTTTAGATAGCTCATTCCATTCCATTCCATTACCATTACAGGCATGAAGCAATTCAGGTTAAGTACCTTGCTCAAGGGTACAACGGTGTCCCACCTGGGGACTGAACCTGCAACCTTAACATTACAAGCCCAGTTCCCTAAGCATTATACCACACTGCCTGCCTTCCATCCTGCTTCTTAACTACGGGAGGTTCTGGTTGGTGACAGGTGTTCCTGATGCTATACCGTAGTACCGCAGAAAGAGACAGGTGAGGAGTGATTGTCTCTGTGTGGACTCTACAGCAACCGTGGGGCATGGTCATAAGAACATAAGAATACATAACAGGTCGTTCGGCCCATCTAGACTCGCCATGTCCTAATCTAAAGAGTATCTAGTGCTGCATCTTGCCTGGACTTGAATAGCCCAAGTGTTTCTGCCTCTATTACCCGACCTGGCAAGCGAAAACGTCCTAATATCTGTCATGTGACAGGTGGAGGGGCAGGGAATGGTCATGTGCAGGGCTGGATCTAGGCATAGGCAAACTAGGCGCATGCCTCATGTCCAATTGCCACAAGGGGCCCATACAGAGGGATTAATTAAAATATAAAATATTTTTTTAATTGAAATATTTTAAAATATTTTCGGATAAAAACTCCAATCTAAAACTTTATTTAAATGTATTAAGTCATACACAACATAAGTACCTTGCAATGTGCACGAAAATACTGACTACTATCAGTAGCTGACTGACTACTACTTAGCTTAGTTTGGACTGTTTTGTTAACCCGGTTTCTGCACCGACTTTTGGATTGACTGAGGATTTGGATTGGTTTAACGACTTTTTTTTTTTTAAAATTTATTTCTGATTTTATCCCATTTTCTCCCAATTTAGTAGCCAATTATACCCTCTATTTTTTTTTCAATTCCCCACCCTCACGAGTCCGCTGCCCGTCCTCCGGGAAGTGAGATTCGTATTCCTGACGCCTATTTCCCGCCTTCTTTCGAGACGGAGATCTTCCACGGACTCCATTAACCTTCTCCTCGGCGGACTCGTGCGAACTCTCCCTCCCCCCCCGGAGGGGCGGACAGCCAAATGCCGCCTCTGGTCGGGCTGGCAGCCAGGGCCGGTCTGGTAGAAATGGGGGTTTCGATCCCTGGTCTCCGTGGCCAGCGCTCAAACGCGGTGCACTGACCACGCTGGGCCATCCGCCAGCCCCTGGCTTAACAACTTTTAACCACGGATAAAGACCACGAGAAGGGATCACGGACTGAATTTGCTGGCTTTCTCCTATCCCCCCTTTTGTATTCATTCCCTTAATAAAGTAAAGTATCTTCCTATTTTATTGTTGTATGGTCATTTTATTATTGTTTATTGGTTGCGTTGTACCCCAACACTCCTGATCCTGCCACAGTACCTAAGATCAACAGTGAAGGAAGAGGATGAATTTACCACTTCCCTGGATTATGATGCCATCTTTGAGGACTTCACCTTATGGAAAGTCAGGTGAAAGCATTTTGCTATTCTCTGTTCTCTATTTTATAAGCCACTGGTTCATAAAAACTCTAACTCTAAAATACTTTAACAGAATATGAAAACACAGATCAATGTTATGGTGCATACTGTCTCATAGATAACATTAGATGACCAAAAGTCATGGTTCAGAGGTAAAAGGTCAAAGGTCAGGGTTCACACAGGGTAGGAGCAGATGAAGGCACGCAGGTCCCAGCAAGGCATGTCATTAAACTTCCCATTACCTGAAAGCAGGATAGAACCACATCAGAAAGGAACAGCAACACCCTCTCACAATCACACACCCTGTAAGGGTGTTTAGTAGAACACAGTGCATGGTGTGTAGTAGAATACGCAGTGCAGGGTGTGCTGTTAAGTAGAATATGCAGTGAGGGTGTGGTGTGTGGTAGAATTCACAGTGAGGGTGTGGTGTGAAGTAGAATATGCAGTGCAGGGTGTGGTGTGTAGTAGAATATGCAGTGAGGGTGTGGTGTGTGGTAGAATTCACAGTGAGAGTGTGGTGTGTAGTAGAATACGCAGTGAGGGTGTGGTGTATAGTAGAATATACAGTATACAGTACAGGGAGTTTAGTAGAATACACTATAACGGTGGGTCATAGAATACGCAGTGAGGGTGAGTCATAGAATACGCAGTGAGGGTGTGTAGTAGAATACACAGTAAGGGTGTTTAGTAGAATATGCAGTGGAAAGTTTAGTAGCATACTAGAAGGACTCACTCAATAGCTCCACACAGTCCTCTACATCAGCTGTGTTATTGGGCTCTCCAGGCAGCCAATCAGCATAGCCCCAACTGGAACCGTCCAACCACAGGAAGCGTCCAGTCTGTGAATGTACAATCAGTACGCACACATGCTCATATGCACATAGACCCGCGCGCACACACACACATATAAAGCAGTAGAAGCCCAGCTCTCGCAGCCAATGTGTAGGTTATAATGGTACAGGTGTGGACAGCACTCTGACCTTCAGGTAGTTAAACCCCCCGATCCAGGTGCGAGTGTAGCCTCCGTTCTGGGCCATGAGCTTCATCATACTTAGGTGAATGTAGCGGCTCGTCACTGAGGCCAGGTGTCCATTCAGGAAGTTATCCTGACAGAAGAACTGCGGACAGAGTCACAGTGAGCATCCAGCAAAAGTTCTGCAAACGTTCTGTAAGGGCTCCCAACTCATAACTGTCAGGAAGAATGGCAAATCACTGCAGGGCAGGTTATGCTGGTACTAGAGGGAGAACTAGAGGGCAACGGATGAAACGGAGTATGTGAGTCTGATTGGCCAGTGGGGCGCACACCACACACAGTGTCCAACCGTACCTCGGAATCGTATGCTTTCTTTGGACCCCTGAAGAACTGGTAGCATCTCCCACTGATGATCACACCCCCGCATGCCTGCACACACCCTAAGGCCACATATGGAATGGCAGCAATGTAATTATACACAGTATAATGACATTATACTGACACAATATATACAGTTATACACTTACTTTAAATGGAAACTTGCTGTATATACAAACTTGCATTGTAGGCAACTGTTTGGTTTGTGTATGCTTTTGGAAATGAATCTTTGGTGGGTTGATGAATACAGTGTCAGCACAGCTGACTGAATGTAAGGGCATCTTCCAGATAAATGCATCATAACTTGTTATATATTTTTTGTTTGTTTGTTTCAGATTTTTTTCTTGTTTTTCTTCCAATTTAGTGGCCAATCATACCCTCTATTTATTTTGATTTGCCATCCGCACATGAACTTGGCGCCTGTTTCTACGAGGCAAGCTCATTCTCTGAGGGCAGCAAACTCCGCTTCCTTCTAGATGGAATTCGCCCACCCATGTTCTGGAGACACTCTTACGCCCTTCTCACCTTCCCAGCCAAACGCCGCCCCCGACTGGGGCTCCCCGTCAGGACCGGTCTGGCAGTCGGGTTTCGAACCGCGACCGTGATAGGCAGCTCACACTTGTAAATGAGTACGTTCGACCGCTACGCTATCGGAGGCCCGCTAAAGCATAATAACTTTTATACGCTCTGTTTATCGTTGCATAAATGTCCTGCTATCACCTCACCCCCTCACCTGTGTTTCAGACCACACCCCTCACCCCCTCACCTGTGTAACTCATGTCCTCCAGCGAGTTCTTTGCCAGGGTGGGATCCTCCTCTTCCCCCACCTGGCGGGGTAGCGTGGAGTACAGCTCTTGTCCCTGGGGCTCTATCTCCATTACACGCCCCTCCCCCATCTTCTCCCCCTTCACAGGCCCCTCCCATAGATCCTCCCCTATCGTAGGCCGCTCCTCCATCACAGGCTCTTCCTGGATCATATCATATCGCAGGACAGTGCTGCGCTGTGGGAGTTCCTCTCTCTCTGCCTCTCTCTTCAGTGAATCAGCCTGTCCTATTACAGGGCTCTGCCATTCCTCCTCCCCCATTACAGGCTCCTCCCCTAGCCCCTCTTCCATATCAGGCTCCTTCCCCAGACCCTCCCCCATCACATATCCATCCCACTGCTCCTCCCCCGGTAGTGCATCATTATTCATAATCTTGTCTTCCTGTAGAGATTCATCAACAGGCTCTTCCTGCGCCACAGGCCCCTGCTCAGCTACATGCTGCTCCTGCCACAGGCCACAGGCCCTGCTCAGCTACATGCTGCTCCTGCGCCACAGGCCCCTGCTCGGCTACATGCTGCTCCTGCGCCACAGGCCCCTGCTCGGCTACATGCTGCTCCTGCGCCACAGGCCCCTGCTCGGCTACATGCTGCTCCTGCGCCACAGGCCCCTGCTCAGCTACATGCTGCTCCTGCGCCACAGGCCCCTGCTCGGCTACATGCTGCTCCTGCGCCACAGGCCCCTGCTCGGCTACATGCTGCTCCTGCGCCACAGGCCCCTGTGGCTCTTCCTGCACCACGTGGCCCTGCTTAGGTAACACTTCTCTCTGGAGGCTGAGGCTGCTTTTCTCCGCCTGCAGCAAAGCCAGACGGTCCTCTGCAGTCATCTGCAGAAGTGGAACTCCAGAGGCCACTGAAACCACACACAACAGCAATAGTTGGTCCATGTCATTACCCAGAAACATGAGCGAGCAATCGCTTGAGCAAAGCCATCAAGCCAAACAGATAAGCAGGCTTCCCACGATGCACCAATCTGTGACTTCAGGCCGCAATAACAAGGCTTCTGTTTTCTCAAGGTGTACCAAGTGCTGTTCGACAGTGTTTACCTGCCAGGGTCAGAGCCAGCGGGAACAGAAGCTTCATCTCTGCTAGGGGAAGAGAGGTCAGAGGTCAAGCATAGCATACATGGTTACCATGGAGACAGCCCAGCGCTATCCTGAACTCACACCGTCGGGATCATCGCAGCAAAGACGTTACGCAAGATCAGCACTGAACAAGAGACACCTGTCTCTCACCTGTGTTCTCTCCAATGCAGTATGCGTACGGAAGTTCTCTGTCTTACCTGTGCTTGTTCCTGTCTTTCCTTGGGAAATGTGATGATCTCTGTAGTGCGCTGTCCGGCAGGGTGCTGTGTAATAACTCTCTGGTGTAATGCTCTGTGAGCAGTGCACTCTGAGCTCCACAGGGCTCTTTATATAGGGAGTGTGTCCTTCAGCCTGGGATGGTCCTCCTGCATGGGCTTCCACCCCCCAACATCTCCTGTAATCTCTGCCCTTATCTGCACACACTACACAAAATTACTTTTACTTCCTGGTTGGATGATACTCGTGCAATTTATGAGAACACCAGATTTGAAATATTCTCCCACAGGTCATAGTACTGCATTTATGACCCAGAAAAGCAGTGCAGTTATTTGTGCTGTGGCATGGCAAGGTTCATTTTCATTCTTAGCATTACTGCTTTATTTATCACTATTAAAATGTGTATGTATCTGAAGCACCATACAGACCAACACATCTTGCATTTTATACCTTCATCCATGTCTTGCATTGAGAACTTGTCACCATTAACTGAGGCAATTCAGGTAACGTACCAGCAGAGGGCATGAGACCAAGATCCTCAGGTGGAGATCTATAAACGTAGGTCTTCTCTGTTAAAAAAACTAAAACTAAAAAAAAAACCTGGAAGGCTATGTTTTATGCAATAATAATAATAATAATAATGAATTTTATTTATATAGCACACTTTAAAATACAGAGAAATCTCAAGGTGCTTTACAACAGATACCATTTAAAAATAACAAAAAGAGAGAAGGGGGGCAAAAGAGCAATACAAATACATACAATCTAATTGTCCTATACACATAATAAAATAGGGCGGCACGGTGGTGCAGTGGATAGCACTGTCGCCTCACAGCAAGAAGGTCTCGGGTTCGAATCCAGGCCGGGGGCCTTTCTGTGTGGAGTTTGCATGTTCTCCCCGTGTCCGCGTGGGTTTCCTCCGGGTACTCTGGTTTCCTCCCACAGTCCAAAGACATGCACGTTAGCCTAATTGGAGAGTCTAAATTGCCCGTAGGTATGAGTGTGTGAGTGAATGGTGTGTGTGCTCTGCGATGGATTGGCGACCTGTCCAGGGTTTATTCCTGCCTCCTGCCCCTATGCATGCTGGGATAGGCTCCAGCCCCCCCGCGACCCTGACCAGGAATAAGCGGCTTAGACCATGAGACATAATAAAATAAACTATACACATAATTTATTTTTCCTAAAAAGAGGGGCTGAAAAGCTGGTATGGGTGTTCATTGTGTGGTTTTGTGCAATTTAAAGTGAAGTTTAGTGGTTTGGAAAAGCAAAGATGAAAAGGTGAGTCTTAAGTTGTGTCTTAAGTTGCAAGACTAAAGCAATACAATTTAAATAGAACTACTGTGATTCTGAGAGAAAAACAACCAATATGATAACATGGTTTAAAAAAATTGCAGTTAACTAACCCCCCCCCTTTAAAACATGGCAATATAACATTAGCATATCTGCCAGTAAAATTAAAAGACTAAAGTAGCAGAGACACCTGCTCATGTGTAGTGTGTTTCATTGGCCTTCTGTTCTTTGTATATTACACTGAAATTCAGTTTTTCTTTGTTCTCAAGAACAGTCCTTGCCATTGTTGCAATATCTGTGTTTTCAGGGCTGTTTGACCTTTGAACTTAGAGACAATAAGATAAGAAATTACTGTAAATCCATAAACTCTACCCCTGGGAACCATGTGTGATAAGCTCAGCTCTGCGCTCTGAGGTTTTACTTTATCATTAATAACGAATTCCCTTGTTCTGGACTGTTTATGATTTTATGGCTCCTCATACATGCATGTAGTCAAAACAGTGTAGAGTCCACAAAGCCCACCCTTAAAAGCTAAGGGTGAGTGTGTGTGTGTGTGTGTGTGTGTGAGACAGAAACAAACACAAACACACACACACACACACACACACACACACACACACACATGCACACAAACTCACACACACACACTACACTGTCACCTCACGTTCCCCACAGAGACACACAGTATTTGGCTGTAATGCCCATACTATAAACACAGCGTAATGACAGCAGGTCCCCAAACACAGATATCCTGCTCAGCCTCAGAGATTCAGCTGGTACCTGCGGTTCGCAGAGAGAGACAGCGTCCTGTCTCTACCTTCGGCAGGGAGAAAGGTCACAAGGGGGAATTATGAGTAAGGCATTATGGGAAACCTGTGTCACACTCAGCCCTCCTAAAGCTCCCCCCACCCACACATCCACTCATCCATTCCACAGCTGCCTCCCCCCTACTCCTCTCTCTCTCTCTCTCTCTCTCTCTCTCTCTCTGCCGACCCACCAGGAAGTGCAGGCCTTGTTGTGAAACACGAGGCATCAGCAGAAAGCCCTTTGCGGGTGTTAAGAAGTTGTTCCTGTGTATTTATTTTGGCATTAACTGAGGCAATGTCTCTGCAGTCTCAGGGCCGTCTTTAATGTTGAGGCCGTGCTGGGAAAATATGAATATCACTGAGCACAGTGGAACAGCAGCCTTATATACACACATACACACACACACACACACGTGCTTCTATACACACACACAAACATACTTTTTTTGTTGTTTCTGATTTATTTCCCCGTTTTTCTCCAAATGTGATGGCCTGTTGTACCCTCTATTGTCTCAATTCCCCCTCCCCCACGAGCCTGCCGCCCAGAACTACGGGACTAGCCACTACCCCGGGACCAGCAATGAACCGCTTCCTTCAAGATGGAACTCGTCTATTCGTCTTTGCCCACAGGGAAGCTTTCTGTGCTTGTGCTCTCCCCACTCCCTCTGGGGTGGACAGCCAATCGCCAGCCCCGAACAGGACTCCAGGCCAGAGCCAGGCTGGCACAGCCGGGTATCAAACCCCGCTGCACAAGTGCCTTTACCGCTTTTATTTATCCTTTATTTATCCTTTATTTAACCAAGTCACATTGAGATTTACATAATTTACACAAAGGGTTATTGTAGATTTACAGTATAAATTGAGCCCAAAGGTAAGGAAACATAGTGGATGACAAAATCTATACAAGAGATTTTGAGGCAAAAGAAACAACAGTACAGAATATATAAAAAGGACAACTCAGAGGTAGACAACTCAGACAACAAGGCAGATTATTGTAATATGCGGGCTAAGGCTAAAAAGGAAATAAGAGCAGCTAAAAGGCAATTTGAAATTTCCCAAGATGCAAAAAGTACTCAAAATTGGAGTAGAAATAGAAAGGCTAATGATGAACATAAGTACATTAAGAATAAAGAAGGACATTTGATTTATAATATGAAGAATATTGCTAACAGACTAAACAGTTACTTTGTTGAGAGCTTTGCCAGAGCAGAGGTTATAAATATGCCTAAATGTATAGCCAATGTACAGAATGTTCTGGACGACTGACATAAGGGATATAGAAGTACTACAAAAACTCCAAAACTTAAGACAAATAAGACAGCAGGCCTTGATGGCATATATCCCAGAGTACTCAAAGAACTTGGGGAAATTATATATAAATCATTGACAGATATTTTTAAGCAATCCATAAACACTGGAGAAATACCAGATAACTAGAAGTAGGGTAGTATAATTCCAGTATATAGGAGGGGGGATGTACTGACCCAGGGAACTATAGGCCTGTCAGTTTAACTTACATCTCATGTAAAATACTGGAATATATTATTAGGGAATCATTAGTTGGAATCATTCTTGAAAAATAATAGTATTTTAAGGGAGAGCCAACATGGTGTTCTTGTTTTCTAAAGGGGAGGTCATGCCTAAAAAACCACACTCGTTGTTAAAATGAATTCAGTAGGAATTACAGGAGCTGGATCAGAGTGGGTTCATAATTGGCTGGAAGGGTGAATACAAAGAGTAACAGTAGGTGGGGCTGTATCTTCTCCAGGTGCTGTGGGCAGTAGAGTCCCACTGAGATTGGTGCTGGGACCTCTGCTTTTCCTTATTTACATAAATGATCTTGATAGGGATGTTAATAGCAAAATAGTTAAATTTGCAGATGAACTTGGGGGTTTAGCAAACAATTTGGAACCGACTAAGGTAATCCAAGATGACAAACAAAATCCAAGAATGGGCAGAAACACAAGTTATGCAAGTGGAAAATATAAAATATAAGACAGCAGTATTTTATGGGAGGAGAAAAAATAGGTGTTCAATTTGAAAAAGACTTAGGAATTGTAGTTGATCAAGGTTAATCTGCATCTAAACAGTGTGCTACAGCAGTGAAAAATGCCAACAGGATCCTAACATCTCATCTCATCTCATTGTCTAAGCCGCTTATTCCTGGTTAGGGTCACGGGGGGGCTGGAGCCTATCCCAGCATGCATAGGGGCGAGAGGCAGGAATAAACCCTGGACAGGTCGCCAATCCATCGCAGGGCACACACACACCATTCACTCACACACTCATACCTACGGGCAATTTAGACTCTCCAATTAGGCTCACGTGCATGTCTTTGGACTGTGGGAGGAAACCGGACTACCCGGAGGAAACCCACGTGGACACGGGGAGAAGGATCCTAACATACAATGCAAAAAGTATTGAATATAAATCAAAGAAGGTTATGTTAATGTTATACTAATGCCTTTGTCAGACCCCACTTAGGGTACTGTGTGCAGTTCTGGGCACCACACTACAAGAAAGATATAGAAGCTCTTGAAAAAGCAACTACATTGGTACCTGGTATGAAAGGTAAGCTTAGCAAACTGAGACTCAGGGGGCATTTGATTTAGGTTTTTAAATTCCTAAAAGGGATTAACAAAGTCAACTACCGAAGATTTTTAAAGATAAGTTTGGTTAGCAGAACAGAAGGCCATGGGTGTAAATTAGTTAAGGACAAATTCTGCATGGATATTAGGATTTAATTTTTTACACAGAGAGTAATGCCTGGAATAATAATATACAGTGGGGAAAATAAGTATTTCACCCCCTGCTGATTTTGTGAGTTTGCCCCCTTACAAAGAAAGGAACGGTCTATAATTTTCATGGTAGGTTCATCTTAACAGTGAGAGACAGAATATTAAAAAAATCCCAGAAAATTACATTATATGAATTTTAAACATTTATTTGTGTTTTATTGAGGAAAATAAGTATTTCACCCCCTAGCAAAACATGACTCAGTACTTGGTGGAGAAACCCTTGTTGGCAAGCACAGCGGTCAGACGTTTCTTGTAGTTGGTCACCAAGTTTGCGCAGATCCCAGGAGGGATTTTGGCCCACTCCTCTTTGCAGATCCTCTCCAAATCCTTAGAAATCCATTTTCAGTGTCCTGGCTGAGGGAAGGAGGTTCTCACCCAAGATTTCCCGGTACATGGCCCCATTCATCCTCCCCTCGATCCGGTGAAGTCGTCCTGTGCCCTTAGCAGAGAAACAGCCCCAAAGCATAATGTTTCCACCGCCATGCTTGACGGTGGGGATGGTGTTCTTGGGGTCCAAGGCAGCTTTTTTCTTCCTCCAAACACGGTGAGTCGAGTTGATGCCAAAGAGCTCGATTTTAGTCTCATCTGACCACAGCATTTTCTCCCAAGCCTCCTCTGAATCATCCAGGTGCTCATTGGCAAACTTCAGACGGGCCTGTACATGTGCCTTCTTGAGCAGGGGGACCTTGCGGGCACTACAGGATTTCAATCCATTACGGCGTAGTGTGTTACCAATGGTCATCTTGGTGACTGTGGTCCCAGCTGCCTTGAGATTATCAACAAGCTCCAGCCGTGTAGTTCTGGGTTGTTCCCTCACCTTTCTCATGATCAGGTTCACTCCACGAGGTGAGATCTTGCGTGGAGCCCCAGACCGAGGAGATTGATGGTCAATTGGTGTTTCTTCCATTTTCTAATTATCGCACCAACAGTTGACTCCTTCTCACCAAGCTGCTTGCCAATGGTCTTGTAGCCCATTCCAGTCTTGTGCAGGTCTACAATTTTGTCCCTGATGTCCTTAGACAATTCTTTGGTCTTGCCCATTGTGGAAAGGTTGGAATCTGATTCATTGATTGATTCTTTGGACAGTTGTCTTTTATACAGGTAACGAGTACTTAATTAGGAGTACTAATTAAGTAAGAGGACTAATCTGTGTGCCTCCTGGTCACATAACCGGTCTGTGGGAGCCAGAATTCTTGCTGTTTTGCTAGGGGGTGAAATAATTATTTTCCTCAATAAAACACAAATAAATGTTTAAAATTCATATAATGTTTTTTTTTTAATATTCTGTCTCTCACTGTTAAGATGAACCTACCATGAAATTTATAGACCGACCGTTCCGTTCCTTTCTTTGTAAGGGGGCAAACTCACAAAATCAGCAGGGGGTGAAATACTTATTTTCCCCACTGTATAATAGATGCCATTTAGCAGACGCTTTTATCCAAAGCCACTTACAGTAGTGAATGCATACATTTTCAGCATATGTGGCCCCAGTGGGGATTGAACCCACAACCTAAGCATTGCCAACGCTGTGCTCTACCAACTGAGCCACAGAGAACCACAATTGCCAAGCTGGAACAGCTTGCCAAGTCAGGTAGTTGAGACAGACACACTTGGGCTATTCAAGTCCAGGCTAGATGCAATACTAGATACTCTTTAGATTAGGACATGACGAGCCAAGATGTGCTGAACAGCCCATTCTCCGCATTATGCATTCTTATGTTCTTATGTTGTGCCCACATACACACACATGCACACATATATATATATAAGGGGAGAGACAGAGAGAGAAGCAAAGGGAAAAGGAGAGAGAGGATGCACATAGACGTTTAAAAGGCACTCTTGGAGTGAACACTGCACTTGTCACAGGAAATGACATCAGCAGTTGTGGCCTCAGCATGCAGTTTCAGTATCTTCCTACACATATCAGGAAAAGGTGGGTGATGTCACTGACATGAAACTATCTGCCAACTTTCAGGACCATTGCAAGAGAATGAAGAGAAAGAAAGAGGTGCTGCTGTTCCAAACAGTATAGTGGCTACCGTTCCACTGATTGACTCTTATCATGTATGAACATGCTCTATCAACGCGAGCACATTTATTGTCTTGGCAGTACTGTTGTACCACAGTGCCTCCCAACTCACCCTGGCCCTCTGCTGGTGTGTCCTCCTTTTGGAATGTTTAAATAAAATAACCCTACATGAAGAACATCTGAATTTGAATATGAAATAGAATGAGGGGGAGATGGAGGGGAAAAGAGAGTGAAGACAGGACTGAAACTAGTTTTTGTGGTTTCCTCTGGTTCTCACTCTGTCTAAGAGGTATGAAGTATGAGGTGCAGGAGCTCTGTGGAATTTACCCTGCAACTTCAGGGAAATTCTGTAGCACATTGACTCATCTGAAATCATTTGAGATAAGGTGAGACACTAATGATTTAAAGGGCAGCAGAAATTTGGTTATACTGGAGAAGTACTGTCAGAACTGGGTCCTGGAAGTTAATGAAACAATACAATTGTGGTTGTCACACACCACGTGACAATCCCTGGACTGGAGCAGAGCAGCTGATGGTAAGACGGGGCAGAGGAGTGGGGTTTGCTGGTCTATGGACCGGATCTTTAATTAATTAATTTCTGTCTCTCCCCCCAGACATGGGAGAGAGACACTGGGAGAGCAAGTTAAAATAAAAACACAAACACAAAATCTTCACCCTACTTGCCGCAAAGCTTTCGGGCAAAAACAATGAGCTAAAATAATCAAACCATAAATGAAAGCCCCACCTCCTCCGAGGGCAGGAATCCCCTTCCGGGGAAACACACAACAAACAGACAATCAGCGGCTTTCCACACCGCTTCCGTACATCCACATTTAACACGCATGAACACTTATGGGACAGGGTAGAACTCTACGCACTGTCCCGACACACACTCCACACACATATCAAGACACCGCGCCTCCTCAGACCAGAGTTCCCCTAGTCTGAGGAGGACTTTTCAAGTGCTTCCCAAACCCATGCACACAGAGACACTCAAACTTTCCAGTCCGAGTTCTCTTTTACCCCAAACATATCGAGACCCTCGCCACTCCTCACAGTGAGAGTTCTCTGGCAACCAGCCCCGAGACACTCTCCACTCTTTCAGTGAGAGTTCTCGGGCCGTTGTCCAGAGACACTCTCCACTGCCCGAGTGCGAGTTCTCTGCCAATCACACCGAGGGCGAGAGGCAGACCCTCTTTCAGGGTGCCCTCTTTCACGATCACACCGAGGGAGAGAGGTGGATACTCTTAGTGCGCCCCCTCTCCCTCTTTCCCACACACACAAAAGCACTCTACTCAGTCACTTTCGACAAACGCACACAGAACTCAACATATATTCCACACAGACTCCGCCTCCCAGCAACTGCGCCACCATGCCCGACAGAGTCACATCAAACACCAACACTCCACAATATACGTGTCCGCACACTCCCACACATGAATGACCACACAAAGACTCACAACTCTCCAAGAGATAGATAATATATATATATATATATAAAAATGACAATCAACAACACATGCACAAAGGACAAGACTCACTGTCAATACACACACATCATGACATGACATGACTAACTGCTTACTTTCTGCCTGGCTTAGGTGGGACTCGTGAGGCAATCACCCATCTATCAATCACTCACCCAATCACAATCACTCAACACCAAACATTTCACATTCTCACACACAAACCCAATCAGTCAATTGACTTCCACATCAATTACCTGATTGACACCAATTAAATAATAATTACATCAATTATGGCCTCACACGCTGTGAGAGTGCCAAACCTGCCCCCGGAAAGTCTCCCTGCTCCAAAGGCCTCCACAACATGTAAAAACAAAGGCAACCATGCCACTCCCATGTGGCCAAGACCGACGCCCTCCACAATGGTATTCCAAGTTCCAACAATAACAAACTCTCAGACACAAATCAGATTTGTACTAGAAATTATACTACACACTATAGATATGTTGTCATACACATAAGCCTTAAAGGCAGCTTCAGCTTCAGCTTGGCAGTGAAAGTGTTCTATCTTTTTTTAATTGAAAGATGCTCTCATCTAGAATGATCAAACCTATCTTTTCAGTCAGTGATCTCAGGCTTTCTATAATATGTAAAACCTAAGACTAAAAACAAACTCGTAGTTGGAATTAGGTTGAAAATATTTGAGTGAATCATTCAACCGTTTCATTCATTTTCACTAAATGGGGAAAACACCACATGAGCAGGTCTGTAAAAAATAATTTTCAACTGAAATGAAGGTGGGGGGAGAGAGAGAGAGAAAGAGACCCCCACCATAGCAAGGGAAATTCACACCACACTGCCCACATGAGAGATTCTTTAGGTTGTAGAATTTCTTTGCATGTTTGTGTACGTGCTGTCTATGACCTTTGACCTCGCTGAGATGGTAGCGATGGCATCCTGAAGCATTTCATCATCCTCTTTCCTGAACATTATTAGAATGTTATGTTTTCGTGAGGCTGCGCCGTAAAGATGTTCTTACCAAAAGAGCATGGTGCAGTTAACAAGTTACTTTGTGTGAGATGTTTCAGAACACTGTGGATAGTCATTTCACAGCAGTGAGAAGAATAATTCCCTTTCACTGCAAAAAAATCCTCAGCTGGTGCTACAATGATACTCTTTATGTTCATCATTACCATGACAACCACCATCTGTTGTTAACTGATGTAGATATGACAGCTAATATAGCTGAATACAATGTAAAGCAATTTTACAGATCGTGATACAGTTGTGATACAAATATCATCACCTTCTTTCCATAACCCGGCCCTCACCCAACTTCTTAATGTTACACCAACATATTTATGACAAGAGCAGGTCTGTATCTCCATGAAGAGGTATGGGTTAGAGGAGCAGCACTGTACTTGGATGAGGCGGTATGGTGTTTTGGAGAAGCTCTGTTGAATGGATGAGGAGTTATGAGGCTAGAGGAGTAGTTTCAGTCAGAGAGAGCTCTTTCCCCTGCCAGAGAGTTTCCATTATGGGGAATTTCAGATGAGTCACTGGCACTACATAAAAGACAGACGGGTGTCTTTTATCGGGTCTTTCATATCAGTCAGTGGAGGGAGCAGAGGGAGAACGATGGAGAGAAGACAGAGAGAGACAGAGAGAAAGAGTGAGAGAAGGACAGAGAGAGGAGAGAATGGATGTTCTATATCGACGGAGAGTTTGTCTGTCGAGAGGAAGTCCAAATGTGCGCCTGAAGGAGGAAGTGGTGTCTTCCGATCTGAGCAGGTACTGTGACCCTACCGCACTGTAGAGCCTTCGCTGTAGACTCTGTGCTGTGGTCTCTGTTCTGTAGACTCTGTGCTGTGGTCTCTGTTCTGTAGACTCTGTGCTGTAGTGTCTGTTCCATAGATTCTGTGCTCTGGTGTCTGTGCTGTGGTGTCTGTTCTATACATTCTGTGCTGTGGTGGCAGTGGTATTCTGTCTGTGCTGTAGAGTCTATGCTGTGATGTTTGTTCTGTAGTGTCTGCTCCATATATTCTGTGCTGTGGTGTCTGTGCTGTGGTGTCTGTGCTGTGGTGTCTGTTCCGTAGAGTCAGCAATTCTTTTGATGAACACTTAACTGGAAAGGCACTAAATATCTGTTTGCTAAGCAAACCACACTGTAGCTTTGCTTTTAGTTTGACCCTATACTCCACTTCCTTAATACAACACACACACACACACACACACACTGACACACTCACACGCACTCACTCAGACACTTGCAAATACGCAGACACATACACACACAAAGCTTATATTTAGTGAACTTGATGTTCAAATGCCTCAAACAACCAAGAGAGAGAGAGGACATGGTAGGGTTCAGGGTTCAGAGGTCAGAGGTCAGGGTTTAGATTCAGGGCTCAGGGTTCAGGGCTCAGGTTTCATTTGTTTGGTTGGCTGGCATCTCACAGTGGTTTTACTCTGTCTCCCCCTGCAGGCCTATATCAGCAGTGCAGCCTCACTGCTCCGACACACCCAGCTCAGGGTTAATGCTAATCGTGATAGGGGTTGAGCTGTAAAGGACTCCTGCCCGTTAGCATTAGCCCTGCACTGGGGGAAGCTCACCAACAGATTACTGTAGGTACAGTACAGTAAGAGGTACAGTCAGTTTAGGAAATAGCTCCCTCACACTGAGGCAGAAATTTCAAACAACATCTTTACCTTCAACCCTCGTCATTGTTCTGCATCACAGTTTAAACTGCTGACCAGGAAATGTAACCACAGTGCACTTGATCTGGTTGTTTCCTACCTGAGTTTTCAGTTGGGCTTGACCCTGAGAAAGCTGGAATACTCATCTGCGCGTTGGTCCAAGGAGTGTTAATGCTGTCCATGACTGGGGTTCTGGAAAACGTAATCCCAGCGTAGCAGCGTTCACACTTCCTGACTGCACCTGTTCCCCAGCTCTGACCGCAGTAAGACCACAGCTCCTCGCACTGACCGCAGGGAGACCACAGTTCCTGTTTATCTGTTCACATTCCGGCTGTGATGTGTTATTGGTTGTAGTCTGCCCAGGGACTACAGATGTAAATGAGCTGCTCAGCTGAATGTGGCACCTGCACACTGGTGCTTTACACTGGTGCTGTCAGCATGTCCGTGTTAAGGTGTTACACATGTCTCTGTTACCTTAACACAGACATGCCGATTATTGTGCACTGTCCCTGTCAAATACATATTATAATACATCAATAAAGCAAGACATCACAAGGTCCATCATGCCATGAGAAACATATCTGAAGTACTTTTATGTCTACGT
The DNA here is from genome assembly GCA_029706075.1 of Aldrovandia affinis. Taxonomy (NCBI): domain Eukaryota; kingdom Metazoa; phylum Chordata; class Actinopteri; order Notacanthiformes; family Halosauridae; genus Aldrovandia; species Aldrovandia affinis. The sequence continues at coordinate 234,786 of JAINUG010000045.1, read as the reverse complement.
ACAGAAGTACCGTTTAGATGCTGGTAAAATATTCATAAACATATTCCCGCAGATCACTGAGACTTTTCTACGAAACATGATACTAACCGAAACATACAATCATATGAAAGAATCATTTTATTTTGAATATTGGTGAAATGTGTGATCCGCAGGAATGTCACTGGTGTCTAAAGTGTTAAAGTGTTCCAAATAAAGTAAAAATAAAGTATTTGTCTTGACTCTGTGTATTAGTCACAACTCTGCCATAAAGCCACTGTCTGCAGAAGTATGCACTGACATAATGAGATATTTCATGTCATAAAATATTAGAGGAGGACTCATTAGATAATAATACATAATAACCTGTGACTGTTACGGTCAACTGAGGTGGGGAAATTAAACAGTCAAACGATATTATCGCAGTAATATTGAACTGCAGTACAAATAAATACAGTACATAAACAAACACACAATACTTCTCTCAGCAGAAGGCACATTCTTTCATGATGAATGGCAATGGTTGTGTGTGTGTGTGTGTGTGTGTGTGTGTGTGTGTGTGTGTGTGTGTGTGTGTGTGTGTGTGTGTGTGTGTGTGTGTGTGTATGTGTGTATTTGAACACAAATTTGTCCTATAGTTATTAAATCTTAGCAGTTCAGTACTGCCTCGGACAATAGCCATGCTGTGTGTGTGTGTTGGGCAGGACTGACGCAGCTGCTGCGACAGTCACCAAGGGAACAGGTGCAGTGGTGGTATGTGTGTGTTTGTGTGTGTGTGTGTGTTAATATGGTGTGTGTGTTTGTGTGTGAGTGTGTATATGTATGTGTATGATACTACAGTGGTCTGGGTGTGAACATGAACCTCTAAGAGATTAAATGATGAATTTGCACATTTCACCTTTATCAAAGTTTTAAAAAACTCAAGTAAACAGATGCAGCTGGAGGAGGAATGGAAGGTAATTGGACACTGAGAGACTCAGAGAGAGATTAAATGTAACTTTGATCAGAATGTTCATTCTCAGCCATCCCTAACCATCACAATGAGGGGTTTCAAAGACAATTTGGGCCCCACTCTCCAAATTACCCATCATGCCCACATTAGACAGCTGTCCCCCTCTGTCACTCTAGGCCACGCCCTCACAGCCACTCTGCACCCCCAACATACAATTAAAACACAGAATATTTACTGAAGAAATTCAGTTTAGGTACAGCGCTCAAAAGATAAATCAGAACACATTAAATGTGTTTACCTGCATATTAGATCAGACTCACTGTGGTGAGCTCCACATGGGCTCCATAACATCTAATCAGTGCTCCAAGTGTAAGTACACGGGCCTCTTGAAAAATGCAATGTTGGACACAAGTATGTGATGCCGTAGATGTAAAAACGTAGATGCCTCATTCACCCTGTTCAGATGCGTCTGCGCGGCCGCCATATTGGCGCGGGCAAGATCCGCATCTAAACAATGTGTATTGAGAGATACGGACTTCCCTGATTAAATTTACTGTAACGCTTTAATTCTCAACCAATTTTTGTGAAATTTGGCTTGTTAGCGTGAGAATTTTATGCAATCTGGGTTCCCTGCATCTCTCAATAGGCCTACACATGCGTTTGTTTAGACGCAGATCTTGCCCGGGCCAAAGCTTCAAGAATCCTGTCACATTCTAGACCATCTTTTCTCTGTGCGGTTTGATGCCTGTTCTCCATTGTAATTTCTCCCTCAGTGAACATGACAGGATCAAATAAAATATAACATTTAGAGAAAGATTTTGCCAAATAAATTCACTGCCCTTCTCAACCCCTGCCATATCACAGTGTGCGGCTGAGTCTGTGGCCAGTGTAAACGGGTTCAAATCCCAGGTGGGGTGTTGCTGCTGTGCCCCTGACACAAACGGGCAAATATGCACAACATATAGACTAAGGAATCTATAGGGAAGGGCCTTCAGAAGAATAACAAGAGCCATTGTGTGTGTACATTTAATGAGCAAACCAGAAGCAGAGTATTTTGATGAATGTTTGCAAGCATAGCTATGCAGGCATTAGGGCAACTTGTATATCTCCCCCACGCCCCATACCCTCCTCCCCACCGCGTTAGGCAGATAAGTTGAAGAGGATCAAGACAGACTTTGGTTCAGTTGGACAGGCACGGTGTCCCATACGCAGTCGCCACAGGACTCGAGAATAAAAGTTAACCGTAATCGCTCTGAGGGACGGTAAATCTAAACGTTTGCGAAAAACCTGAGTCTATTTTATCCGTGAACGTGTTTCCAGGACCGCTCCTCGCCGTTATCGTTATAGAGTGCTTTGAGCACTGTCCGTCTGTGAGGATGAAAAGAGCGATGCTGCCCGTCTTGTCCTATTTTATGATTTTGTTACAAAGTAAGTACTCTTTCATGCCATTACTTCTTATATCGCTGTCTTTCAGAAAACGAGTTGCTATTGTAACGCATCTTCACTGAAGGATTCTCGGTGTTTATGCATTTGTGTGAGTGCGTGTCTGTAGTCAGTTAGTTGAAGATGCTAATGATCTAAGCTTCAAAACAGACCGCCAAATGTCTCACTGTTTAAGCATTTAAAGAGAACTAGTCGATTTTTCGTCGTTACTAATCTCTTGTTCGTAAAGTATACGGTTACAACAATAACAAACCTTCCGCTGTACTGTTTCAAAGAGCGTCATCATTTTGAGAATTAGCGCTCGTTGTCCGAGCTGAGTTACTGATACTTGCAACGATTAGCACTTTTTTGTGAATTATTTACCGAGCAGACTGCAAGCATATTATTGACTGCAAGCATAATAATATGTGGGTTTAAAAAAAAATCAGTTTTAATGTCTCGTTGTGCATGTGCTGCTGATTAACACACACACACACACACACACACACACACACACACACACACACATGTGCTGCTGATACACACACACACACACACACACGTATATATATGCATAGTGGGTATAATACGCATTCATCCCCTTTTGCATTTTTCACATTTTATTTTCTTACTTCATGGAATCAAAATTGATTTAATTGGGATTTCTTGCCACTAATAACACAGAATGCTCTATAATGTAAAATAAAAAAATAAAAACAACTCATTCATATAATTAGTTATTGGTTATCTAACTAACAAAGATTTCTGTAAATTCAATACAAATGAAAACATACAATAATTTATTACATAAATATTTACCCCCTTGACTTAATACTTGGTAGAAGCACCTTTGGCTGCAATTACAACCGTGAGTCTGTTTGAGTAAGTCTCTACCAGCTTTGCACATCTGGACATTGTAATTTTCACCCAAATTTACATTGATTTGATAGCAAACTCCACCTTTGCACAAAATTGCTTGAGCTCCATCAGGTTGGATGGGGACCGGTGGTGAGCAGCAATTTTCTAATCTTTCCACAGATTCTCAATGGGACTGAGGTCTGGGCTTGACTGAGCCTCTCCAGGACATACTTTTTTTGTTTGTTTTTAAACCACTCCAATGTGGCTTTTTCTGTATGCTTTGGGTCATTGTCTTGCTGGAATATAAATCTTCTCCCAAGCAGGTTTTCCACCAAGGTTTGTCTATATCTTGCTCCATCCATTTTGCCCTCTATTTTGACAAGTTTTCCAGTCCCTGAAGCAGAGAAGCATCCACATAGCATTAGGCTCCCGCCACCATGTTTCACGGTAGGGATAGTATTCTTGGGATGGTGTGCAGTGTTAGGCGTGCGCCAAACATAGCGCCTAACGTTGAGGCCAAAAAGTTAAATCTTGGTGTCATCAGACCAAAGAATCTTCCTCCACTTGGTTTGAGAGTCTCCCACATGCCCACATATTTATTTGTAATTCATAAACAAAAAGCTGAGAGTTGTTGCTTTTTATTTGACATTATAGGGTATTTTGTGTTGATCAGTGGCAATAAATCCCAATTAAATCCATTTTGATTCCATGAAGTAAGAAAATGTGAAAAATGCCAATGGGGGCAATACTATACCCTTTCCATACCCACTGCATACATGCATCTGTATATTTACTGAAATAATGAAGATTTGAAGTTTTTTACTCAAAGGTGCACTGGCTTCCTGCACATCAACACTGTCTGTGCTTGTGAGATCACCCAAATGTTTCTCTCGCAGAGGTGGGCTGCCGTGCTATGTGCTGCGTCAGAAGCGCGTTCTTGTGCATGCTGTGTGATGGAGCAGATATTAGCTGAGTGTGTGGGACTGCTCTGTGCATTGGGTGGGTAGATCTGACGAGGGTTCCGTATTGTGACATCGACGCGCTGATGAAAGCTCGGAGGGTTGTGAGAGGGCCGGACCCTGTCGTTGACCCTTCCCTGACCTGCTGGCTGATAGCGGGAACACAGATGGAATCTCTAAGTGCCAGAGCTGATCGAGAGAGAGTGCAGGCCTGTGATCGCTGATCTATGGGGGTCCCAGGGGCAAGACAGCGCCTCGGTTCAGGGGGTCTCGGGGTGCAGTGAGACAGTCGCACCGGGAGGGAGGGGGGGGACCGGGAGGGAGGGGAAAAGGACACTTGTGGGGGAGGGGGCAGATTCTTTCTTTCTATAACTTGCCACTAAAACTAAACAATTACCGTTAGTATGAGCTCATCTCATCTGAGTATACCTGCTGTTTAGCTTATTCTTTGCTGTTACTCACTGTTTTGCTGTTACTCAACACACACACACACACACACACACACACACACGTATAAACTCACACACATGCAATGCACGCACACACACACACACATGCAACAAACACACACAAACATAAACATACACACATGTAACACACACACACACACACACACACA